>JAFIDM010009631.1:287868847-287892299 GCA_023159025.1 Thereuonema tuberculata | reverse complement strand
TTAAATGTAGTTATTTTACATTTAAATTTGGTGAGATGTTTAGAATTAAGAAATTTGGACTACATTACTTTTTAGACTTGAATTTATGATGTAGTATTTAATATGAAACTCTACCTCCCCGTTTGATTGAAAGAACTGTTCTAAATGTACTTTTTGATTTACTATTTTTAATAATCATTAATCAAAGAATTGCTGCTAAAGCAACCAAAAAAAATAGAACATAGACAACAATTTGAGTTACGACAACGCAACTTTATAGATCGTTCTTCTATAGGAAACTATTAGAATGCTACACAGTAATTTTAATGATGTAGGTCAGCGGTTCTCAACCTGGGGTACATGGAAGAACGTTGGGGGGTGCGCGAAGTGAATTGAAAAAAGGTGGAAAAAGTCACTTACGTCAACAGTGTAAGGCAAGAGACAAACAATTGTCATATTCTACGGTAAGGGTCAGTGCGGGATTTTAGTTATCGAAAGCCAGCATTATCCTTCTCTGAACAGTCCAACCAGCGACACTGTTTAGACTTCGTCTAATACTCTTTGGCCACACTGTAAATACATACATGCTATGTTTGTTCACCTTATTATTACATTGCTTTTATTTACCCATTTATGTTCAGTTACAACATACAAAATTGAAATTAATTACAAATATCTTGATAATATTTAGGATACAAAATTTATGAAAGTGGGTTGTCAAGGTAGTGAAATAGTGAAGTAGGTAAGGAAGTGAAAAAGTTTGGGAACCGCTGATATAGGTAAATGAGCTACTCAAGAAATGAAAACTTTTCAAAAATGCAAATTTTATATTTTAGCAACTACGAAATCAACTACATTTCAACATCTTCTTTATAATTTGATCAATCTCCATTGATGTGTTGGTGTGTTGTAAACCTACTTGATGTCTTTGAGTCAGTAGAGTTATTATTCCTCATAAACCTTTAACAGCACCTTCTACCAGAATGCACATTCCTACCACTTTGTCACTGCAGGAGGCCATTTTAAACTTGAAATTGGGCGGATTCATAATCATGCAGTCTTTTCCAGCCTCTGCTTCCATTGGTGGTCCACCGTCCCAGGGAGGAGCCCAGGATCTGGTTGGGACATTCAGATTCACAAAATACCAATCGTTCTTTATTTTGTCATATTTGATGCCAATGAAGAATGGATCGGGGTATTGATTTTCCACCATATGCTTAATGAAGCTGCCAATCGCTCCTGGACTGTCGAATTCCGCTCCTCGTCCTCCTTCGTTTTTACATTCGCTCTGGAAATCGTCGTATGCAGCAGCAAGGACGGCTTTGAAACAATATATAACAATATGCATCCAACCCTGGGGACACCGAGCACTAGTAGCTGCAAGAAAAAAAAAGGAATAACAACTAAGTTTAAAAAAAAAAATAGCTCATGATTTCATGAGCCTCACTTTCCTATTGGAAATTAGGCTAAAAATAACATTGTTTTATTTCCTAATAAGAAATTTAAAAGTGTATCAACCCTACTAGATCTCTCTTAAAACAGGGCAGAAAATAAAAGAAAAACAAAGGAATTTATTTATTAAACTTAAGAAGTTTGTCCACTTGAAATTGTTTTTCAGCCCTCTAGTTTAAGAGTAGTAAAATTTTAAAAAGTTTGAATAATAATCTGTCCAATATTATCATCGATGATTCATATGTTGATTTCAAATAGCAATGAATTGTCATACAGAAATAAACTTATATGATTTCTTATTGCATGATTTTCGAACTGAAAATTTACTACATTCAGAATATATTAATAGCAGCTGACCATGATGTTAAATGTTAGCAGCTAATTATGATAGACGCAGAACCTCTTACATGATATCAATAACTTATCTCAATACATCTCAAGGCGCTCTACTAGAAGAAGAGTTATGTAGGATAGCATTTTGGTAACCTAACAATTGTATCAAGATATTTCAAAGCTATCATAGATATGTGTTTTAATAGTACTGTATAATATACCAAATTATACAGTTAAGAAATTAAGAGCAAATATAAAAAAAAAGGAGTTGAAAGACATCTTATTAGGTTTATACATTTCTTTTATTGTTACAATGCTTATCCAATGTACCGTATATTGTATATTGTCCATATTGGATATCTCAACTTAATCAAATGCACTTCTCAGAATAAATAATTCATTGAGTTATCGTGAAAGAAGCGCTGAACATTCTTGTTTTGGTTAAAAATGTAAGATTTTTTTAGCTTAAAATAGAAATAAAATTCCACGCCTAGAATATCTAGATAAGACAACAATGATAATAATATTTTCGAACGTGTAGAGGCTCTCATAACAAATGAAATTAGAATTTTCAAAAACCAATTTAAATTAATCTGCGGTTTCAGAATTGCTTGTAGCACGTAATTTACTGGAATCTGAATATCAAAATTAGGCATCTGAATATCAAAACACTAACAAAATGATGTCATGAAAATGAAAATCTAAAAATATGAAGTACACTTTGGGAAAACTTTTTATTGAAAAGACAAAAATAAAATAAAAACAAAATAAAATGCTCTTGCTCTTTTTTTTTTTTTTTAATATACCAAGCTTAACTTCTTTATACTGCAGGGTCATTCCATGCCAAATCATACAGCCAAAACTTGATTTTTACACCCAAGGTACTCAGATTGTAATGAAAATTTGTATACATTATGAGACTATAAAAATAAGAAAAAATGCAAAGTTTCACTCAATTATTACAATTAGTTTCTGAGTTATAACCGTTTGAAGTTTTAGATAGTTTTAATTTCCGAGGACGGTTTGGTCGGAAACAAGCTTGTATGTATTTACGTTTTTTGTTACCAGATTTATATTTATGAAGGTAGAGGTTTCAAACTTGACCCATTTGTTGTAGATTGTACACAGAATCAGATGACACCATGAGCATTAAAACTAAAACTTTCCATCATAGTTAAAAAAATTCTGAAATGCAAAAAAAAAATATTTTACGGAATTGTGTACCTCACTTCGAAAAAACAATGTAGCAAAAATCTCTCTCCAGATAGCCCTACACAACCATATATCACTGAAAAGAGGATAAAATTGTCTTTCAAAAGGTGAAAAAAAATTGGTGGTGTTTTGAGTTATAAGAGTTTTATTACAATATAAAGTTAATAAATTATTTTTAACGCTGCAAAATTTTATGCTCCACAAAAAATTTTTTTTAATTTTTTTTTTATGTATATTATATATTTCCCATTAGGTATGCTTATATAAACTGCATACCTGTGTTATGTGACTGAGAGTTTACTATATTAGTAAAAAATTAAATCTAATAGTTACCGTTTTTTAATATAATTTTTCCATCCACCACGTCAGAGATTAATTTGTGTTTTATTTCTTTAAATGTAATATTGTCTTTGTATTCTATGTTTAATTGTTTGAAAATTTTGTATTTAACATAATTATTTAATCTATATCCAAAGTTATTACTTATTTTATCTATTTTAAAGATTTTATTCCAATCATGTCTGAACATGAAACCCCTCACATCTCCAACAGCCTATTCTACTGTCAGTGTTTAGCTAGCTCTGCTCCAGTGAACATCAATTATTAATTACTTTTTTTTAATAGTTGCTGTGCTTTTTTTTAAAGAGTAAATTTGCTTGTCAGTTTCCTGCGTTTTAAAATCACTTTGAAGCCACTGTTATCTATATGAAGTGATTTACGTAAATTGTGAAGTGATTTAAGTGCGTTTTTTTTTTTTTTGCCTTTTGTTTTAAATTATGGAAGAATGGCTTGCAGTAGTGACTATAGACCTAGTTTGATATGTACTGTTGGCATTTTATTAACCTCTCGCTGTAAAAACACTACACTAACAAAAAAACAAGGATATTTATGTAATTTTTGAGAAAATGTCCAAACAAGAAATAGATCTTTTAATGTGGCGCACAAGTAATCAGTATAGTGAGAAAGACACTATTTGTTCTCATCACTTGTGTTATTTTTTAAAATATTATGAAAAGAATCAAAAAACTTGTAGTGATCCGTTTAAGAGTCACTCTGTCCCCTTATCAAAGAAAAAAGACTTGAGGGTAATAACTTTAGAAAAAGCGAAAGAGGTTAAGGTAAATAGAAACATTACTTTAGTGCCAGGAAAGATGTTGTGCAGTAGCTGTCGAAAATCATTATTAAAAGCAAAACCTGACCCACAGCCAGATAATGAAGAAATGGTTATAAGCCATTGAATGACGAAATTGAAGAAGAATTAAAAACGGCAAAAAGAGTGTTTGAAAAAGATAAACTGAACGAGACTCTTTTAGGATTAGATGTAACTCCATTGAAACTTAAATCATTATCCGCTTGCTCAAAGGGAAAATATGCAAAAAAAAAAGTTTAAACAGCTAAAACCCAAGTTTAAAAAAAGCTATCATATGTCTTACAAATAAAGGACTCTCACAGTGAATCACCAAGTGAAGCTGAAGGTACAAAAAAAGAAAATGATTTAAAGAAATAATCTGCTAATCTTGATTATTTAGTTAATGTTATGAAAGAGAAAGTTAAAGACAGACTTGAGTAGGCGTGAAAAAATAGAGGTTTTAACAATCGCTCCAAAGTCTTGGTCTCACCGGAAAGTAGCGGTTTCAGAATATTTCAGAATCGAATTACAGTGAATATTGTATCAGAATATTTGGTGCAAAAAGCAAGAACTCTGTCGAATGAAAAAGGCATTTTGGCGTTGCCAGAACCTAAAAAAGGCAGAACGGTCCCTGAAGAGACAATAAATATTGTAAAAGAGTTTTACATGATGATGAATTTTCTTACCTGATGCCAGGTGCTAAAGATCGTGTTAGTATTGAAAAAAATATGTACGTGCAGAAAAGACTTCTTTTATGCAACCTACATGAACTATTTGTTGTTTTTAAGAATAGGTATCCACAGCTAAAACTAGGATTTTCTAAATTTTGCTCTCTGAGACCAAAATGGTGTGTGTTGGCTGGTTCACCAGGCACTCATTGTGTATGTGTGTGCTTATACCACCAAAATGTGGAGCTTTTAGCTAATGCAATGAATCAGCATGATAAAGAATCTGTCCATAATATGTTAGTTTGTAACCGACAGAATAGAGATTGTATGCTGCGCCGCTGTGATAAATGTCCTAAAACATCTGAGCCACTGAAGCTTTATTTGGAAGACATCTTAGAAGATTTTGATGATGAATATGAAATCAAATTTTCAGTGGGTAAGTGATGGTCGAAAGATGCTACAGACAATGCTACTTCCTCGTAAAGAATTCATTGAATGTACTCTTCGGAAAATTGAATCTCTCATCCCTCATTCTTTTATAACAACTTCAAAACTTCATTTGAGAAAGACTTTCGATAACTTACACTACTAAGAGACAAATTTGTAGGGTAAAAAATGGAAACTTTGTTAACCTGTAGGGTAAGTAAAAATAAATTAAAGTCCTATGGTTACCTTATACGTTACAATATGCATTTGCTAATCTAGATCCAACTGCAGACAGAGTTTCAAAAAAAATTGTTAAAAAATTTTATAAATTCTTAATTTTGTAAAACTCTTTATTGAAGCTATGCCCCAAATTGTATTTTTCTTTTAAAAAATAAAAATTTAAATTCCAACCGTCTCAAACTTGTTTTACAGCTGATTTTGTTAATCCAGACTTTCGGTGACTAGGAAAAATCTAGTCCTACTAACCGTAGACTGGTATGACCTTAGGCTTATTTATGTTCACTTTTACCCCTATATTGTTCCATCTATAGGCTAAGTAGACTTTTTAGAATCTTGTACTTTTTACTTTAAGGCCATAAAACCATATTTTACTCGCAACATTGGTGAGTGTAACAATTCCTAGCGTAAATACTATTTGTTACTTTACATTGCTATAAAACTCTTAAAACTCAAAACCCCAACAATTTTATTTCACCATTTGAAAGATAATTTTATACTCTTTCCAGTGATATATGGTTGTGTTAGGGTATCTGGAGAGAGATTTTAGCTGTAAGTTCTTTTCTTTATGCATGTCACAGTTTCGGAAAAATATACTTCTTTATTTTTAGTAAATGTTTTCACTATGATGGAAGGTTTTAATTTCTATGTTGATAGTGTCATCGTATTCTGTATGAAATTAAGAACAAATGAATGAAGTTTCAAACCTCTAGCTTTATAAACATTGATTTTATCCAGGAAAACGCAAATATATACAAGTTCGTTCGGTGCCCAAATTGTCCTCGGAAGTTCAAATCAACTAAAACTTTAAAAGGCTATAACTCTGAAACTAATTGTTAGAATTGGATAAAATTTTGTCTTTTTTCTTAACTTAGTGTATACATTGAACATACAAATTTTCAAAGAAATCTGTGGTAAGTGGGTGTAAGCCCTGGATGACTTGGTATGGAATGGCCCTGCATAGATTATGTATTGTTGATTATTCACCAATTTTTTGTTTGTTTTGTTTTTCATAATTCTAAGTGTGTGAATACCTGAAATGCCTTTATATTGTGATTTAAACATTCCCTTTTTTAATATATCATTAAGACTTTCGATAGATTCGAACGGACAAATATAGTTAATTATGTTACTTAGACACTAAATTTATCCTCTCTACTTGAAAATAATTAATTAATATTATTTTCGCTTAATTATTCTATTACTAAGCTAAAAATAAATTATTGTTAATTAATTTATATTATTAATTTAATACAGATTCAAAATAAGAATATTACTTACTTGTCTCTATTGCGGCTGTAGTAGTTGACACTAGAATTGAACAAGAAAGGTTTTTAGTGAGATACCCTATGATCTCGTAAAGTATTTAAAAATAAGAATTTCTTAAATCAATTAGATAAAATTAGTTATCAGTAACACGAGACTATAGTTCAGATCTCACCACAATGATACAAGCAGAGAAGGCATTCTAATTACGCTCCTCTGTTTCAAAAAGTATTTCAAAAGTTTCCTAGTTTCAAATTATATATCATGGACCAGCAAATTTTCTAAAATGCCCATTAGATTAATAATGAAGATCTCATTCCATTATAATGAGAGAAACTCAGAGTATCATAAGCAAAAAGAAAGAAAAAAATAGTCGATGGCAATAAACTTATCAAAGTGTTAACATATACCGGGTGATTCATAAAGTACTGGAAGGTGCTGGTGGTTTTCACCGCCCCATATCTTTTAAACTACTGCTCATAAAAATCTGAAACTTTTTATACAAAATCGTCAACATATAAGAGTTATATTTTCATGTTTTTATTTATTCATTATTATTGAAATTCATTTTATTTGCGTTCAAACACCCCCAATATATCTTATATTTAAATAACTGTTGTGATGTTGTTTAAACTCTAAAAGTCTGGATTCAATATTCAAATGATACAGAAGCCTAATTAGAAAAATTTAATCGAAACACTTTTGTCATTAATTCCTTTGTTTAATTTTAAAAAAAAACTGTATTTTTTTGAAAATGCATTCTGACAAATGACTCTTTTGGCAGACAGTCGAATAAATTTTTTGGATAATAATTTCGATTTATTGGTGATGTTTGAACGCAAATAAAATGAAATTCAATAATAATGAATAAATAATAACATGAAAATGTAACTCTTATATGTTTTATCTTATATGACGATTTTATATAAAAACTTTCAAATTTTTATGAACAGTAGTTTAAAAGATATGGGGCGGTGAAAACCACCAGTACTTTCCAGTACTTTATGAATCACCCGGTATATATTAACAAATGTTACCAGCAAGCAATATGACATATATCAAATACTTAAATATCCCAAGATTCAAATCAAATCTTAAAAACACCATTTGGAGTTACCATTTGGAGATGCAACGTAGACTGTTATTTCAATTATTGATTAATGTGTTTTCTAGCATACGTGGGATGTGCCCGCGTCCCTACGCCGAATAAAAAAAGATTAATGTGTTTTCTTATGCAGTAAAACCTCGTTAAGTCGTCACCCGGATAAGTTGTCACTCTGTTTAAGTCGTCGTTTTCCTTTGGTCCCGACATACGTAATAATGTAAAATAACCTTTCTTTACCAGTCACCAAATTTAATTCTACTCCGAATTAAACTCGTCACCCTCAAAAATGGCCAAAAGCATCTTTCTTCTCCATTTTGCATGCCATCGTGTTGTCTTTTCAGCCCCGCCCCTTCACTTTAAGAAAGTCAAGCCTTTACGGGGAATTTTCGACCACGCCTGTCACTTCATTCCTTTCCTACCCCTTCGGAGGATTTGGGTTCTTGGAATCTCACTGCTAATCATTCAAAGCACACTTCTCGATACGACTATGTCGATCAATTGTTGACCGCTCCTGAGTGTGACTTCATTTCATAGTAAGTAAGCCCCGCTATAAGGGCTATTTTTTCTCTTACAATTTCGTGGTTCGATTACGTTTTTAACATGCCAGGGAAACGAAAACTTACCTCGTTATCTTTTAAAGAAAAACAAAGACTTAATTGCACTTTTTTTGAAAAATCAAATGTTTCAAAAACAGCTTTTGCCAAAGAACACCATATTCACAGGACTATATTAAACGATATTCTTTCATCAAAACAAGTAATTGAAGAAGCTGACTGCAAAGACAAAAGAAAGAGAATGAGGAGATCGAAGTTTGACGAGATCGAGGAGGTTTTAGTTCGATGGCTAAAACATGCCAGATCGCAAAATGTGCCGATTTCTGCCGTGATTCTCAAAGAAAAACTCATGGAAATTGCTAAGGAGTTGAACATTGAAGATTTCGATGGCAGCAATGGTTGGCTGGAACGTTTCAAAGACAGACATTAGAGAGTTTTTGTCCAGCTCGCTATTCTAATGCGGTAACGCTGAAGTCACATGACTGGTATTCTGCGCATGCGTCACTATATCGTAGAGGAAATACAGTTAATGTGACACGTTAAATTTCCTCGAATAGCGTATCGCTTTACGATAGGAAACACGAGTTCCGATAAACATGAGTTCCGACACTAGCGCTCCTGGTGACGAATTGTAGAACTTGAAGTCCAATCAATTTGTATCTATTTATTCGAAATTACCGATTACAAAAATGATTTTCACGATCGGAGGGCATCTTTTCCTTATGTTTTCGTGGATGCTTTCATAAAATGTTACATTATTAATCAAAATCATTTCATAATTTCGGCTTGAAAATTTGAATCGACAGCGATCCGAGATATCGAAAAGATATCGCCCTTGATCGAGATTTAACGAGACTGAATTATTTATCGAAATTGATTTATCGAAACTAATAACAAAGAAAGACAAAACGATGAAAAAAAAAAAAAAGAATATTTCTTATTTTAATTAATTAAAAACATTCATCTATTCGATGCATTGACTAAATGATATTTATAAAAATCAATGTTATTTTTTTCGTAAATAAACCGTAGGCATGATGACAATTGAGAAGTGTAAATTTTCACGTTATGGCAAAAACTCTCTTCATGACAGAGCCCGCTATTGTGGTTTCCGTATTCGTTCACGTGACATTTTCGTTTCCCGTATATAAATCACGTTATGGCAAAAACTCTCTATTGCCTTTCTTTTAAAACCATTAAAATGTGGTAACTATAAAAAGTATTTTTTTTTTTATTTTATTTTCCCCTCCAGCATTTGCATGTATTGATTTCTGAAAATCGAGCTTCTTTTTCTCACCGAATCCTACAGCAATTCATAAAAATACTGTATTTCAGTGGGGTTTTTTTTTTTTGTTTTTTTTTCAAAAATTCTCACTCCGCCTAAGTCGTCAAAAATGTTAGATCCCTTGAGTGACGACTTAACGAGGTTTTACTGTATCATAAAATTAATATAAATAAAAGTGGTAAAATTTATCATTGGTAAAAGTTCTGGAAAAAAGAAAAGATATTATCAGTTAGAAGAAATAATGCTACTTGCACACATATAATAAAAGTTAAAAATAAATATACAGTAAAACCTCGTTAAGTCGTCACTCAAGGGACCGAACATTTTTGACGACTTAAGCGGAGTGGGCATTTTTGAAAAAAAAACAAAAAAAACGCTGCAATATTTTTATGAATTGCTGTAGGATTCGGTGAGAAAAACAAGATTTTCAGAAATCAATACATGCAAATAAATGAGTGGAAAATAAAAAAAGCAAACACATTTTATACTTACCACATTTTATTTTCTTTTACTGGCATTAAAATAATCCAACAGTGTTGATTGATGAAGGTGCTGATTACTGGAAATAACTTTCTTTTCTAATATACTTAAGGCTTTAAATTCTTCGTCTGTTGTACCTTGAATGGATGTTAAGTACTGTCGAACTTTCTCCAGGGCTTCGATTGTTTCTGTCTTGTTAGGTGGGGTTTGATCTATATTCTCGACATCGCTATCCTCACTGGAACTGTCTTGATTTTCTTCCAAAAATTCAGATGTCAAAGCTTTTACAGTCGCTTGTGAGCAGATTGCGATGTCGTTATCAATGTTGATAAATGTATTAACGTCATTGACGCTGCACCCTTTTTCATTTGCGATTTGCAGCAAAGTCTCTAATCGTTCTGGGTCGATGATGTCTTCGCTGAGGATTTCTTCTGATCCTGCGTTTGCTATGAACCTTGCATGTCGGAAACAATTCGAAACACTTTGTAATGAAATGGAACTCCAACTTTTGTGCACATAGTTAATCGTATCTAAAACCGATACTTCTAGCTTTTCGTTCCTATCCAATGCTTTTATCATGTCCTTTACAAGCATTTTTTTGTACTTTCATTTAAAGTCAAGAATTATCCCTTGATCTAAAGGCTGAAGAAGTGCAGTTACATTTGGAGGAAGAAAGACAATTTCGATCGCTTTTAAATTTTCGGGGCTTAATCGCTATGAAATGAAATCAGACTCAGTAGCGGTCAAGAAAAATGTCTACTCTTGACAAGAGTCGCAGCGAGAAGTGTGTAATTTCCCAAGTGAATTTCCCACATGAACATTCCCCGTAAAGGCTAGGCTTTCTTAGAGTGAAGGGGCGGGGCTGAAAAGATAGCAGGCAAAATTGAGAATAAAGATGCTTTTCGCCATTTTTGAGGGTGACGAGTTATCCGGAGTAGAATTAAATTTGGTGACGAGTAAAAGAGGGTTATTTTACATTATTGTCTATGAGACCTTGTCGGGACCAAAGGAAAACGACGACTTAAGCGGAGTGACGACTTATCCGGGTGACGACTTAACGAGGTTTTACTGTATTTACAATAAAAAACTCTACCCGATTTTTATTGTAAGTATATTTATTTTTAACTTTTATTATACGGTATGTGTAGCATTATTTCTTCTAAAAATTACTATACACGTTAAAATAACAACATCATTATTATATTCGTTATTAACATCATTGACATTATCATTTGTTAAAGTAATTCATCTTTATTTTCACATATTTTTCAAGAGAAAAATCCAACCTTATAACAATTATGTAATGAATGATTAATAAACACTTAAAAAAAAAGAATAATCAAAGCCTATATTTTCTTTTTCCTTTCGTAGTGTTAATGGAAAGGAAAGTAAGAAAACTGTTAATATACTAACTACGTATCGAAAGAATGCTTTATTATAGTGTTATGTAGACTGTAAAGAAGGAATTAAAGCATTAGTCATTTATTAATGGAGATCTATTGCAAGTCCCATTCACTGGATAGTTCATCAAACTAACATGAAATACATGTAACTATAAGTATAGTTGTCAACAGTGCTTATATTTTGAAGTTCTGAAACAAAATTTATATTTCATTATTCTATATCTTTGTGATCTGAATTTTTGAATCTTTGTGATCTTCATATTCTTACCTGTCGTTGTAGTAGGAAGTTTGGTAGTAGTAGCGGGCACAGTTGTCGTGGTACTGGCAGCTGTAGTTGTCGTAGAAGTGACAGGCCCAGTTGTCGTGGTACTGGCAGCTGTAGTTGTCGTAGAAGTGACAGGCGCAGTTGTCGTGGTACTGGCAGCTGTAGTTGTCGTAGAAGTGACAGGCGCAGTTGTCGTGGTGCGGGCAGGCGTAGTTATTGTAGTACTGGCAGGCGCAGTTGTTGTGATAGCTACGGTGGTAGTGCTTGTATCAGGTGCAGCTGTAGTAGTAGGAACAGCTGTAGTAGTAGGAATAGCTGTAGTGGTCGGTAGTATTGTCGTAGGAGGATCAGTAGTTGTAGGTCTTGGAAAGCATTCATCGAACCAGCCCTCTATCTAAATGGAAAACAATTATTATAATTATTATATCTATTGTAAAAAGAATGAAAAGCTTAGAAATTTTAATTTTATATTTATTTCATTGAAAACAAATTTAATGAAAACTATATCTATACACAAAATATTATAAGGCTTTCGTGTGCAATTGCAAACGAATAAAAAGTAAAAAGAATCTCAAATATGAAAAATTAAATTACAAAATTAACATTTAAGATTAACTTGGTATACTAGCAGATTACCCGTACTTCATACGGGTTACAAAAAAGAATTGTTCTGATGTGGATGAGAAAGAATTTGAAATTGTGAGATCACTTCGAAACTTTCCAAATTGGTAATAAAATCACGTGATAGGTACAAAGTAATATTATATCTGAATTTTATAACTCGAGATCCCTAATTTTCCACGGCTTTCACCCCTTCTCCACACCCCTTTCAATTCAAACGTTCGTTAAAAAATCATGTGATCATTACAAATCTATATCTATCGCGAAAATCTATAGCTATCCCGAAAACCCCGTAGCAGTATCCTTCAACAATGTTTGTACATCCCATCACCGCCCTCCCGTATACATCCCATAGTTCTAGTTTTTGCCTCCAGTTAATACGTGCATTATTACTCACAACAATATTTTTATAGTTCCAATTGTCGCCTACAGGTGCAAATGTGGCGGTTTCAAAAGCCGCTACACACTTCTTGGTTATTCAAAAGCCACCACCCCCAAAAACTAAACAGGTTATTTTTACACTTTTTACATTTATGGAACCCTACCCACATGCGAAATTTCAAGTTTGTAGCATGTTGGGAAGTACGCTAAACATTTTGAACACACAACACACACACACATATCGACAAATTTCAGTTTTATATTATAGATAACCAAGAAACCTCTGGTTAAGTTCAGTAACTCAGTATCAAGGTATGAAATAACAAAACAAAAATCTATTTTGATAATATAGAAAAATCCTTTGGCATATTATGATGACAATTCGTGAAATAAATAATAAAAAAGTAAAATTTCGTTAAGAAATAGCTGTTGCATCATTGTAAGTTTATTCTTTATTTATAAGTATAAAAACTTTACCCGATGTATGTCACGATCGTATCTATTTTATAAATATACTAGACAGGTACCGTCGCTTCTCTCCGGAACCCTTGCATGTATAGCATTAAAAAAAAAACAAAAAAAAACTTTATTTATTTAGCAAATTAATATGGAGATCGGAGAATACACGACTTCCCAGCTCGTTGTGGGCTTCTCCGCTTAACTCAAGTGTATTGCGCGTTGGCACTCACACGGGGGGGGGGGGGGGGTTTGCCGAAAAAACACTTCATATCTGCATGTATCTTCCAAACGCTGAAACGTTTGTTAATGACTGATATACCGTTCCATAGAACTTTCAAATACCAACATTTTCTCAATATAACGTTCTCTTCCATCTTTTACACTTTTCGTTTAAATTGAGAAAAAATCAAAATTTGACCCTTTAAAAGGCGCCATCTTGGAAACCAAAAACTTTTTTAGAAAGATTTTTTTAGCATTTTGTTTGTCTTAAAAAGCTCTACATTTTATCCATTTACATGACCAATCTATCTCTTATAGTTTGGTCACAAAATTGGAAAAGTGTAAAGTCTTATGACAATGACAGACAGAATAACGCTTTTATATAATAATATGCATAAAACTTAGAAGAATTATCTCAAAAATTTTTTATACCGACGTGGTAAGATTATGTTAGGTTGTTACGTTTGTAAATATGTCGAAATATCCTTGTCCATCCATCTATCCGTGGTCAAGATAACTTCAAAATTATTTATATCCCTGATTGTTAAACTTTTAAGGTAAATGTAGATATATAAGGAAAACCCCTCCTCATTCTAATGTATGTCTATCAGTAAAGGTTAGGGGTCTAAAACCTTTGAGACTATATCCTTCTTTTCGTCATAATTTTCCATACTAATTTACCATTATAAGATTTGCGAGATTGTTATTTCTATTGCGGATATTATTTTATTTATTAAAATGTTTGAGTACGATATATTAATCTATATATCACAATTCATTTCAAATGTCTCTAAATTAGAAATGTTGTGGGATTTCTAACTTTAAAAATCCCTTGTTTTTACTTCAACTTCATCTCTGAAATAATGAAATTGATGTGTTAAAATTTTGTAATATATTGCAACTGTAACAAGCCATGAATCACAAAGAATTCTTTCCTTACCGTACACATCCAATCTAATAAATATAAGGAGGTTGTCCCAAAATCGACGATTTTGGCCCCACTCGGATTTCGCTGAAAATAGGTGTGCAGACTCCGTAGGGGGTGTACGGTCTACAGTAGCAATTAGAAGTGTGCCCAACTTCCGGTTAGACCGGAAATGGGTGAAGTTTGCTGTTCATTTCTATATTGAATTATCAAAATGAAACCTATGCCCCACTCGGATTTCGCTGAAAATTGCTATGCAGACTCTGTAGGGGGTGTATGGTCTACAGTACCATTTAGAAGTGTGCCCGACTTCCGGTTAGACCGGAAATGGGTGAAGTTTGCTGTTCATTTCTATGTTGAAATATCAAAATGAAACCTACGCCAATCGATAGAGCTCGTTGTGGTGAGTAAAATGATATGTCATATGTCTAGCTGGTACTTCCGGTAAAAGTGATATTTAAGTATATTCTCATGAGTTTCATGACTTTTCTCGAAAATTCTAGTCTTATCAAGAATGTTCTAGAAAAATCTCGTCAGATTCAGAGGCATTTAAGCTCTCTGTCTTGATTATTCTAGACAATTCTAGAAGTTTCCAGAAAATTTTCAAGAGCATTCTCGAATTTTCTACTTTGACGTAGAATGAGGCCGGGAATTGCCATGAACGTTCTGGAACTCTCGACAGTTTACCACACTTTTTCACAGATTTCTAGAAATATCTCAAGAGGTATGTAAGCCCTGTGGCTTTGCACGAGCAAAGTCAGTTACGATTTCGATCTTGAGCAGATCAGTACCACTTTTAACTTGTGCTAAAATGATGGCTGGCACAAATCCCTCCATCGTAATACAAACACCGGCATTCAAGAATGATATTCATTGTTTTTTTTCTATTATTTAAACCAATGATTTTAGATTAAAAAATCTTCCAAAATAGCGGACACCAGCAATAGATTATTACTGTGAATGTTCCATGGAAACCTGTGACTTTAAGCCACCGAATATGCATTTTCAAGTGCAAACGAGAGTGATCGCATTCGTTAGTTCCAATAAAAGCTCGGAAAGAAGCTCTCAAGACTTTGAAAATCTATTATCCAGCTAAAGCACGATGCTGCAACCGTCATATCAATCCAGGAAACGATGTTTTTCAAAGTGAATGGTTCGATCGTCTTTCATCAAATCGTATTATCGAGCAAGAAACCACTGCTGTGTCAGGACAAAATATAGCTGAATTGATTGAATGTAGCTGCTGCCGCCCAAGAACAAGAAGGCTTCTCTCCTGCAGAAGATGCTTAATCTGCATTGTATATACAATACTTCAATCAAGATATATTCGAAAATCATAATAAAATCACTACTAAAATCATGATACAACAATACTCTTTAGTTTCTGCATTTTTCTTTCAGCAAACTTAGTTTTACCAATTATAATGGTCAAACCGGAAGCGCCAGCTAGACATATGACATATTATTTTACTCACCACAACGAACTCTATCGATTGGCATAGGTTTCATTTTGATATTTCAACATAGAAATGAACAGCAAACTTCATCCATTTCCGGTGTAACCGGAAGTCGGGCACACTTCTAATTGCTACTGTAGACCATACATCCCCTACGGAGTCTGCATACCAATTTTCAGCGAAATCCGAGTGGGGCCAAAATCGTCGATTTTGGGAAAACCTCTTTATATAATGGTGAGCCAAAGTTTACCTATTGCGCCATCAACACTTACCGATGGATCTTCTCCTCTTGTTCTCACTGTGTAATGCATCTGCCCAACATCTCCTGGCTGTAGTTGATACCCATCCTCTCCGCATACAGGTTTCCAGTATATGTTGCAGGCATTGTGGTTCTGATGAAGATTGAAAGACTTGCATCTGTAAAATATAAGCATTAGTATAAACTGATTTTTAGATTGTTAATACAACAATTTATTATCATTTTACGTTTAATTCAATCTCTGTTGCTAATAATATTCGTTCATTTTTCGTTCATTTTCTTTTTTGAAAATGTGAAACATTGTGCAGTCACCCCCGGACTTACGTACTTACTTACTTATATACAATAAAAGTTGGAATCATATGCCCACGCAGCACATTACAACCTGGGCCGTCGCGTGGTTTGTTGGCGCCCGGGGCAAGATTTCGTCAGACGCCCTACACTTGATATTTGCGCCCCCCCCCATCCCAAAAATCTACAACCAAAAAAGAAAAAAAACGGAATCTCTAATTCAACAACCAAAAAAAAACGGAATTTCCAATTTTTTTTATTTTTGCCGTTGCCGCGGCGCCCAGGGCGATCGCCCCGGTCGCCCCGCCTACGCGACGGCTCTGATTACAACTACTTAAACAAGAGAAGTCTTTGTATTCTAGCATTTATTTTATAAACAGTGGACAAAGATTAGTACTATTACGCTATTTAGCAATTAAGGCCTACAGTTTTTATTTTACTTACAAATGCTTAATTTACATTAATTGTGCATGAATGTGACGACACCAGTGCAGGATCGCATATGATGAATCACAGTGAATTACGTACATTAATAATGAAAAAAAAGTAGGCCTACATTGCTTCAATTTATGGACTCGCTCGGATCCTGAAATGCCATAACTGTATTGAAATATTGAAGCTTATTTTTTGACAGGCAGTTCCTCATTTTCAGAAATTAGTTGCAGAAGAAAAATCAAAACAATGTTTTCATTTGAAGACCAAATTCTTGCAGTTTGAAGCAAGAGTTGGCACGAACTGTATTTTTTTGTTTTTACAACATTTATTTCCAGAATACATTAGATTGTTCTACCATCAGTCCCTAAACTATGGTAGAACAAAATTATGGAATAGTTAAGTAAAATTCGCTTGAAATAAAACGTCTATTTGTAATATGTATTTTGATTAAAGTTAACTGAAACTGTTGATTAATCATTGAAAAATACAATAAGGAGGATTCGATAAAAAGTCATATAAATTTTAAATGAAAAGGTTAATGTACAAAATTCTATGTTTCGATAACATAGTGTTACAGCATCGTGTTAAATCTGTTACAGCAAGCAAAGAACTTATGGCTATAATAATTGAGGATTATGTAGAAAAAACTGGTTTTAGACTGGCAAGGCAATATAATTTTCAAGGTTGTTTTTTATTATGATAAGAAAAGTTTTTTTAATACATCTGGATATTTTTGGAATCTTTTCTGAGCCTGAATGTTGTACTAGTTATAAATCGCTAATGAACATTACTGCAGTGATCTAATTAAAAAAATACATTCATCAGTATTTGTCTTCTAACAATTATCCACAGAATTCTGAAATGCAAATAAAGGATTACCGGTACTCAAAGAATAATGTTCCAAAAAATATAGAATTTCTTGCTCAACATCGAAATCGCACTTGTTACGTTGGATTACATTTTAGAATAAGAAGCTTAGACACTTAAGAAACTTTTACGTACTTCACAGCATTTTATAACTTTTTGTAATGGAGATCTTTGTATAATGTAAGTTTTTATACTAGAATATTTTTTAAGACGTTATTTAAATCTAGGCCAGTTTTAAGAATAACTTTACATTAAGGCTAACCATTTTGACCTTTTTTTCTTTTTTTATCTCAAAAAGAAAGCATCAATGCATTTCGTAGTTAAAGGTGTAGTCATATTGTTAAGACTTGATTTAATTTCGATTCATTTAGGCCAATTGTAAGAACTCCTTCTCATAATCAAAAGATTTAACGTATCAGAAATTAATATAAATGCATAAAGAAATGACACAGGAATGAAAAATATCTGAACGTTCATCAGTGAGAGTTTGGGACGACCGTTTCATCCTTTTTATGGATTTGTCAGCCAGACCCATACACCAGATGAAATGCGGGAGTGGTTCCCTTTATCATTTTTCCACTAGCTGAGCATTTATAATTGTTTTTTAAGCTTTTTTTGTAGGTAAATTTTTAACATATGTAATGAAATATTTAAAACATTTTAATAATATTTGTTTAATATTATTAAACCAATTCACAAATATAAATAAGATTGATTGCTATATTGATAACTATAAGGATCCAGGCGCACTCTCAACTTTAGTTGCCAAACCGCACAGGGAGAGCTAGGGGACCTCCTTGCCTCGAGCAGGGCAATAATGGGACGATTATTGTTGTATTGTGTTGCGGTATTGCCCCCGGGTTTTAGTCAGACCTGGGAGATGGGCCAGTGTTGCATTTTCGGAGTCAACTTCAGACCCAGCGGCATAAACAAGGGGTTTCCCTACTTCTCACATCTACATACTTTTATTGCCTCTGCGTTTTGGCATCTAAAATTGACAGTGCGCCTGGGCTCTAAGTATTGATAATTATAAAACTTTAACTATTGATATGATCAGATAACCTATATATTTATAAAATTGATTCACTACAAAGACGAAATAAAATAAATGGGTGAAATATAACTGACTTTCAAATGATTTCTGAAAATAGGAACTTTAGATTATAATTTTGTAATATTAAATTAAATGGCATTTAAGTGAAAATAGTTATATAGAAAACTATTGTATCAAATGAATAAATTAAAACAAAGACTGCATATTTTTTTCTTTCTTTTTAGCGGCCCCTACGTTACAGCTTGCCTGTAAAACATAGGAGACCGCTCTTGCTTTTATGCTTGCTGGATGTCACAAACTGTAGTGTCCAAACGGTTAGAGATATTAGGATGAAACCTTCACCATTGTTTTCAGCATCAAAAAGTAGGTGACCACGTCCAAAAAATCAGACCTCTAGGACCACTCCCTGACAGGAAGTTGGGGGGTCAAAAGTGGTCGCATCCGATAAAATTTTGTTTATAAAATTTTGTTTATAAAATTGTGCATATTATGGGGCCACTTTGCTTTTGACACTATCTAAAAGCATTAATTATCTTGTCTTTTGTCTTTGTTTACTTTTATTTAATATATTTTATTTTCAATGATAAGATTCAACATTTTAAGTTCCTTTAAAGAGGTAATTGTTTTCTTTATTTAATGGGTCTTTATTTAATTAATTATTATATATTGATATTTCTGAAATAGTAATTATGTCTTGATAAAAATCATAATGATGTCTTTTGAAATAGCTGCTTCTTATATTGTAATTTTGGATGTTCATTCAACATTGGATGTTAGTGAAAATAATTCCTTAATAATAGATTATAAATGAACTTTTTAAAGAAAAAGGTAATTACCCATCATGCACATAATGAAAACAAAAACAAAACAAATTCCTGCCAATAGCTTGTCAACGAAGTGGAGTTTGAGGCAGTCATTTTATCCTCTTTATGATTCTTCAGCCAAACTTACCAATTCGATAAAAAGCTTCGTAGGCATGAAGAATATGAAGAACTCGCTCCCGACTGTGGGTTCCGACACAAACAAACAAGAAAAGAAAATTGCCTGTTGCTTAACAGGATTTAATAATGCAGTCTTCAACTTTCAGACACAAGTGGCAAATAAATTACAAACAAAAAGTCACAACAAGTAAAAGGATTTAAAGAAATAAAGCTTAATTTTCAGGTAATTTTCTTTTTTTGTTTGTGTCGGAACCCAGCCGGGAGCGAGTATGGGTTCCACATATTCTTCATGCCTTCGAAGCTTGTTATCGAATTGGTAAGTTTGGCTGAAGAATCATGAAGATGATGAAACGGCTGTCTCAAACTCCACTTCGTTGATAAGCTCTTGGTATGAATTTATTTTGTCTTTGTTTTTATTATGTGCATGATGGGTAATTCCCATTTCTTTAGCATCTTCATCTTCCCGATAAGCTTTATTTCTTTAATTTTTTTAAACTTTTATCTTTTTATCAGGGAAAAATGTTTTTTAGAATTATACTATTTCAAAATAAAAAATGGCCTCTTCCAAAAGAAGGATTTTAAAAATAAGTTAAAAAAAATTATAAGAGACTTTTTTTTATCTGTAGTACACTAAAACTCGTTTATCCGAATTTGATGAGCTTTTTTTTTGTTGTTGTTGTCATCGCAACAATGAATTTTAATCATCATTCTTCATTGCTGATCTATTAGAAAAAAAAAGCATACATCAACGTCATCAGACACCTCACAACCGTCCACAGATACCTGACTATTAGTTAATATTCAATTTAAAAAAGGTTAAGGCCAACACACAAATTAAAAAGTTTAAAAGGTTGTACTAACACATTTAAAAAATAACGCTTCGGCTGGGCTCAATCAGCCGTTTACCAATGAAATTCCATCAACTAATGCGACTGTCTAAATACAATAGTAAACCAATGAAAGGCGTAGGGTAGTGGGATGATCATTTACGGCAGAATCCTCTGTTGAAGCATGTGGTAACTGGATACGTGGGATGATTATAATGGTAGCAGGAGTGGAAACCCGGTAAATGGGAAAAAAAAAACCCCAAACAAACAAACAAAGAAAACCAAAGAAAACTAATATCTAACTAATTATTATTATTATATTATATATTATAAAAGCGTTATTTTGTCTGTCATAAGACTTTACATTTTTCCAATTTTGTGACCAAACTATAAGAGATAGATTGGTTATGTAAATGGATAAAATGTAGAGCTTTTTAAGACAAACGAAATGCTCCAAAAATCTTTCGAAAAAAGTTTTTGGTTTCCAAGATGGCGCCTTTTAAAGGGTCAAATTTTGACTTTTTCTCAATTTAAACGAAAAGTATAAAAGATGGAAGAGAACATTATATTGAGAAAATGTTGGTATTTGAAAGTTCTATCGAACGATGTATCACTTATTCACAAACGCTTCAGCGTTTGCAAGATACCTGCAGAAATGTGAATTTTCGGTGTGTGACGCCGACCCGCAATACATCCGAGTTATTCGGAGAAGCCACAACGGGATGGGAAGTCGTACATTCTCCTATCTCAATATTAATTTGCTAAATAAATAAAGTTTTCTTTTTAATGCTATAGATGCAAGGGTTCCGGAGCGAAGCGACGGTACCCGGCTAGTAGGAAATAGTTTAGTTGTAGGTTGTATTCTTATCTTCTCTTTGAAACCCGTAAAAATAAATGGAAATACGGCTGTGTTAGATGATACATTTACGTAAGACACCATTGGATTCATGTGCTCTAATAACACAAGAGTTACTTAACATTGGATGGACATGAGTTAGTTAATATTCAATACCTTAATATTAGATTAAAGTAAGTGATTGCTTACCCGTAAGAGATACATATATTGAGACAGTGGGATACAGAGCGTGCATAATATAACTTCATCGGTTCCTCGTCTAAGGCTTTTTGATTAGTACCTACGAGCACAGCTGTACTTCTCTGTACAGTTAATATCTCATACGTTTTAGGCACTAGAACCAAGAAACAAAATATACTAATGAATAACTGTTCCATTTTTATAATATAGAAAAATTATAAAAAGTTTCCTTTAGAAAACGAATAAACGTCTCATATGTCCTGTCATTTGATCTGGTGAAGTCTTCTGTGACATAAAAACTAATGGCGCATCTAGTAGTTGGTTGATTTTTCCGAAAATGATAATTAAAATTTTATGGATGGACATGAACTGATATTAAATTCTTTGGTTTCATTGAAAATTACTGGAACACAGACAAATGACTAAGGCACTAACATACGCGGACTTTCCCATACATGTCGTAATTTTTAGAGCGAAAGCTATCAAAGGAAATAATAATTCTAGATTATGCACTGATAACGCGATCACGCACTTGTAGCGCAGTAAGACATAAAAGGGAGTTTTTATATCACGGCCTATGAATATTAGATGGTGAGAAAGTGACATGAAAAGACACGCACATAACATAAATGAAATCACATTAGCTGCATCTATATCCAACAAAGTAAAAAAAGAATTATTTTGGATGTTGAATATCACACATAAATCCACGATTTAATCAAACCCTTTGACTTAGTAAATAAAACGTAGAGACCCATCAAGGGCGAATACAGGATTATTTTTATTTCAGACAGGGCCAAATAAGGGAGCCGATCTGGAACAACCAACAAAAAAAAAGCACCCCCCCCCCCTTCAAAATTTCAACGAACAATGGAATTTTCAAGCAACCGTCCAACCAAACAAAAAAAAACCCAAAGAAAATAGGACTTACTCTATACATCTCGAGATGGGGAGGGGGGGGGACAGAACTCTCTCCTCTTATGTACTTACGAGAATCATTGACAAATCAAGTCAAAAGCGGAACAAACCCAGAAGACCATAATCCTCTTCATGTATGTGGAAGCCGTTTAATCGGAACTCTGCCACAGTTGTTTCTTGATTATTAACACTCATCAGCTAGAGTTACCATTGTCTAACAGCTCAGAGTTGTAGTGGCATCCTTTAACATTAAAAATTGTAATTGTACTTTCTTTTCTATTTCATTTCCTTTTTGTTTTTTATTTATTCTTCTAATCACTAAATAAGTAAACGCACTCGCCTGATTTTCATATAAAGAGCGACTTGTAAGAACCATATAAAGAAGCAGTTTTATGGGTATTTTTGCGCTATTGATTGTGCCAGTGTCACAACCAGCCGCTACTATCTGTAAAAAAATTAAGATTTAAAGAAAGGTGTCCAAACAAATGAATATCTCAAAACAAGTTTTAGAGAAATGTTCACGACTTCCATCTAACATCTTAAACCAAAATGTTGCCCATTTCTTTTTCAATAAATCCTGCGTGTATTTCAAATTTCTTAAAAAAAAATGTTAGCAACACCTAACTAAACATCAATGAAGATAAGAAATCTTAGCAGAACTACCTGTATTTTCAATGTGTTGCAGATAGATTATTTTTTCTAATTTCTAGACTATAATTAGAAAAAAATAAAATATTCACTTCTATCCCTCGGCCTTATTAACTGAATGGATTTCTGAGACTGCTAAGGAGAATTTGTTATCTCTCTCAGCTAGAGTTAACCATTGTCACTCGTTTCAGATGCAGGAAGTTGAAAATTAAAATATAAAAGTGAAGAACTAGAGTTAGGTATGGCTCTCATGGCGGTGTGCACCAAACTTCAGTTAACTTGAAGGACTGCTATTTGGACGGAGCTAAAATTAGTGGGGG
>JAFIDM010009631.1:287843940-287858847 GCA_023159025.1 Thereuonema tuberculata | reverse complement strand
CGCATAGTTCGGAAATTTATGGACACAACCACACAACCCTAACTATTCTTCCAACCTTTTTTTTTTTTTTTTTATACACTTGGCAATATGTGCTTTGGTCCTTGACCCGCCATATTGTCTTAGCTGGGGAAACCCATGGTTTGAAACTTTTTCGAGATAATAATAATAATATTTTTATTATTTTATTGTTATTACTATACAATAATATTGTCATTATTTGCATTATTTATAAAATTTCTGTGTAAAATATATTAATATACAGAAATATTTATAAATAATGCAAATAATGACAAACTTTCAGGTGGACTCTATATATCTTATGTTATTCATCTGATCACTTTAGATAATTTTGAATAACTATTCGTAAGTTTTACTATACCGTAGCCTACCAGAAAAAAGAAACACAATTACACTAAGCCAATAACTTTTTCCATAATTCTTCACTAGTACTAGGCCATCCCCCGTACTCACGCTTATTTTTCTATATCACATATGAATCGCTAACTGCAGAAAAGAAACAAGTCCAATTTTGCCAATTTCACAGGAGATACAAAAAACTTAGTAAGCCCTAATGCACTACTGATATTAATTTGTTTACATTTTAGTTTTATGTGACTGGGCATACTGGACTGTTATGTACTTATAAAATATTAAAATATTTTAAGAGGAAAGGGTAGAGAATTTTTTTGTGTGTTAAGGACATGTTCCCTTTTTGCCGTAAACAAGAATTTTTAAAGAAGTTTCATGGAAAGCAATCAATATACAAACAGAATATTTTGTGTAAATTGATTTTAATGAAATAAAACAATGTCCCATACATGAAATAAAATAACGAAATCATAGATTTGAACTTTGATAGGAATTTCAGGTAAAGTTTTTAATTATTATAGTTTTATTCTGTGGATGCCGTTGTCGTTGGCCACGACAAAATCGGATTCCAAAAATTCATTTTATCTTCCGGTATGTATGCCAATGTTTTCTTAATGTCTTTCATTTTTTTTTGTTGTTAATTGGAAGTACAGTTGAATAAGCTTTTCTGGTACGAGTCTGAATTGGCTGTTCTGCATTCCGAAGTCTGAATGAATCCATTGCTAAACCGCCGATGTTCGTGTTACATTGCACCGTGTTAGGGTTCTTGGATGAAAAAGTTATTTCTCTGTATTTTGATATGGCAAAAGTCCTTTTTTGGTTTTTTGGGACATTTTTACCATACGAATCATCACTTAGGCAGGTCTTTTTATAAAACTTGGGCCACCATGAACTTAAGTCAATGAAATCATCGACATTCATTTTAATGACAGAAAATTTGCTGACGATTTTCGATGATTTCATTATAAGTTCTACAACTTCATCAAGAGGATAGTATCTTTCTTCTCTTCTCAATTTTCTTCTGATGATGCCAAAATCTTTATCATTTGGCACAAAGGAGTGGCCCCAAACAGGAAAAATTAGTTTGACTTCATTAAACCTTTTTATCTCACATAAGTACATCATCATGCGTACCATGGTATTGTTTTTATTTTGCCCTGAGCAGTTGTCCCCAAACAGATAAAGTTTTTTTACATCACTGTCGATTTTTTTTTATGTGCCAATGTAACATGGTACATACTTCGTTTGAGCCCTTACCCCCTACACCTTCATGATAGATAAAAATTGAACATTCCCGCGTCGCGAGATTATGCACACCAAAGACGTTCAAAGCGAGCTGTCTAAGTTAATAGGTGTTGTGGACAGGAATGCAAGGTAGAGATATGTTGGCCATAAAATCGATGCAGATGCCAACATTTTCTTCAGGCTTACTGATACACTGCGTGGTTATTTCTTTCAGTGAGGCATAGGACTTTTTAGATTTACGGTTATGTACCATAAGCTCAGCGACAGCTGCTCGCTTTGCATTCTCGTTCATAAAGGGACTTTTTATTTTTAAATTGAGTTCCTCGCATGTAACATACGCATCTTTTACTGGTTGGCCAAAGCCAATGTCAGGGTAGTTTTCATTGAAATATGTCCAAAAAAACTTGTAGGAGAGCCTTTTCTCAGTTCCTAATGTTGTAATAAGGAAATTATGTTCTTTTTTAATGATCATGTCGTACATGATTTTTAGATTCATGTTAACTGAAAAATACTTTTTTTTACCTGTATAGTGATCTACTTTGGTGGGAATGATTCTACATGGGCTCTTAATCGAGACAGTACGAACCTAGGTATTGCATTTCCTGAAACGTTTTTTCCTCTGTTGTCAGTAATGTTGGTGTTTCATTTAGTTGCAATAGATGGGACAAACGGTAACACTGCTTTGCAGTGTACCCATAGGTTCTCATAAATCCATTTTTACATACCTTGGTGCGTTTACCATTGTGTAGTATGTAATAATTCACACTGAAAGCCTTGGGTTTCTCTGTTGACGATCCAGGCCTGGGTCTTTCTCTTTCAATCGGGCTAATTTCCACAAGAGATTGGATGTAAATGTCCTGTTCCGTTTTGGTTGTCATGTCATGTAGTTTGGCGAATATTTCAATCATATCTCCTTCCGTGAAAATTCCAAGGCCACGGCTGTATACCGCAGAAAGGGAACTTGCCCTGGACTAGTTCCCTTTCTGTGGTAAATAGAATATTGAAGGCGTTGTCATGCCAATACTACTGTGCGGACGTGTTTCCTTTCTGCAGTAAACGTTGCTTCTTGTTCCTAGCCACAATTTAAAAAAAAAAAAAATCGTAAAACTTGGACATGATGCCTTTTTGCAGTTAGCGATTCATATAATATTCTTACTTAATCAAATTCTATTTGAAATATTGCAACGTTTCGGCAATTATAGTTCTAATTGTCATTTTCGAATTACAAATAAATAGACGGATCGGAAATAAATAAACAATTTGAGTTTTTTACAATTTTTACCTTAGAAAATATCCTTTCACATGCTACTTGCATACATGGAAGGGTAACAACAAACTTTTATGCTGTGTATAGGTTAATAAAAAGCCCAGATCGAGATAATTCATAAATAATGAGGAATGCACAGGCTAAACATTGTCTATTTTTGGTGTAGTGGACAAAATTTTCTTCTTCTTCTTCTTCTTCTTTAGAGTCAACATGATCATTTTCACTGTCTTCTTGACTAGGCATATCTTCTTTTCCATCATATTCAACTTTTTCATTCTCGCATCTCATTAAACTCTCGTATTGATCTGCAAACTGTTTTAGCTCTATTAGCAAAAGACTTCTGTCAACTTACACAGTTTGGGAAGGGTGCATAGAATGTCGGGAGGGAAAGTAACTATGTTTGTTATTTCACGAAACTTTTTTTTGGCTAAGAGCAATCTTTTAAAATGTCTTTGTTGGGTACGAATCTTTCTTCAATACTTGTTTTGGTACAGACCTCTTGCCGACCAAATATTTAAGTAAATTGTAGACAAGTTGATCTCGCATCCCTCGGTTTCATGGGTTTAAGGTTGCCCATATTAATTACTATCTACCTCTATTAATTCTCGTACAAAGTTTAATCTTAGAGAGCTTAAGACAGTTATGTTAATTTTGGGGCCCTGAATGCAAAATTTAAAAAGTTTTCTTTCTGTCCGGCAGTAATATGTAAATCCCCGTTCGGGGCCCCATCACAGTGCTTAGTAATGAAGGCTGTGTTGGGGTCCTAACAGCGGAATTTATATGAGGAGCATAGCAATCCAAATGCAGAAGCCAGATTAACTTAACTTTCCAACCGGGCTGTACTAATTACGCTTAGAACAGTCTGGTAGTAGGCCCATACCCGCCCATTAGCTGACGAGCAAGTCAGTTAACGTGAGACGGGCTTCTAGGCGAACTTCTCTTCTAGTCTTGTTAATATTAATGAGTAATTGTAAACACAGTACCCGAAATAGGAACGTGAATAATCAGAAATTAAAAGTCAAGATAAATCTGGGTAAAAAATACACAATTAAGTATTTTTCAGTCGCTATAATCAATATTTAACAGCGTATACAAGCTATTATGTAACTATAACTGTAACAATGTAACTGTAACTCCATTAATAATATTAATGTACAGTAATTAATCTAATTAATATTAATAACATGTAATGTTTAATACAGTAATTCCGGAATATTCGGAAATTCGTTTATCCGAAACGGGCCCATCAAATTCAGATAAACGAGTTTTCAGTGTGTAGTAATTCCAGACAGTTTGCTACGCCCTAATACAGATATGCACCGACTTACGACCAGGTTACGTTGTGATCAGGCAATTGTAAGTCTATTTGGTCGTTAGCAGTTTTTATATACAGTACCGGCCAAAAGTGAATACCCCTCCACATTGTTGGCCGTAACTTCCTTCAGAATTATTCCAATCGATCAGGAATTGTTTTGTTTAAAAGTTCAGTAAGTGGACAATGAAGTGGTAATATCTGGCCGAGATGTTTCCCGCCATTTTTTACAAATTTGCAAAACATTACAAACACTCCCTGGTCAAAAGTGAATACCCTTTCACTTTGCGGCGTTATTTTTTTTTTGTTTGGTAAGCTTTTCTTGTTAATTATTATATTAATGGTTAAATTTGTATTGTTTTATTCATTTTAGAGATGCTACCGCGCCAAGAATATCCTTTAGATCTCAAGAAACGGGTCATTACTTTCCTTGAATCTGGGAGAACAATTCGTGAATCTTCAGTCACATTCTCCGTCAACATCAATACAATCAAGTTATGGAAAAAGAACCTGAAGAAGCTTAAGACTCTTCACGATCGGGTCGACTAAAAGACCAACAGTTTTCAAGACAAAACGATGCAGAGGCTCTCGCAGCCACATCCAAGACTTACTGCTCATCCAGTTCTTCAAGGAGTTCAATTCGATGGAGACCCTGATCTAAGTATCCGCACTGTTAGACGAAGACTGGTTAAGTTTGGACTTCATGGACGTCATGGAGTCCGGAAACCTCTAATCTCCATGAAGAACAAGACCGATCGATTAACCAAGGAACACGAGAAGTGGACGAAGGAGCAATGGGCAAAAATCCTTTGGAGTGATGAAAGTAAGTTCAATTAGTTTTCTTCTGATGGGATTACATGGATTCGTCGTCCTGCAGGCAAAAGGATTCCCCTTATGTCTTAGGCGCTCACTAAAAATGGGTTTTTTAGAATGCTTTTACACCCTAAAAATATATTTCATCTATGATTAAGTTAAATGTAATCCAAAGGAAGTTCTCAAGAAATTTGTATGTTATAGTCAAAGATACGTAACTTGACTTTTATGTTGAGATAACAAAATTGAAATGTAGTTAAGCTCTATGACTATTACTTTATAATCTTCACGAGATAATTAAATGTGTACTTTAGCATTTGATGTTTATCATTTCATATTTGTTAACACTTTCGAACATATCAATTGCACTGCTGTCTTGTCTTGTTTTCAAAATCATCAGAAACTATCCCAAGAGTGTAAACGGGAGGGCGGTGAGGGGATGGGCAAACACTGTTGAAGGATACTTCTAGGGTTTTGGGAGAGATATAGATTTATAATGATACGAACTGGGGAAGGTTTGAAGTGATGGGGGTGTGGAGAAGCGGAGAAAGGAGTGGAAAGTCTTGTATCCGATCTCTAGTTACAAAATTCAAATATAACATTACTTTGTAACTATCACGTGATTTTTGTACCAACTGGGAAAGTTTCGATGTGATCTCACAATTTCAATTTCTTTCTCATCCACATCATTGTAACCTGTAAGAAGAACGGGGAGTTTGCTAGTAGTCTATAAAATAAGATTGGGTGGCGCTAATCAAACAAGAGCCGAAATGTTATGTTTTTCTTCGAATTTAAAAAAAAAATCTAAATGTTAACGTATGTGTCTGAAATTAGGCATACAAACTAGAATTGTATTTAGAATCGTCCAATATCCTTGGATTAGATTTTAAATGCACAATACTTACAGGTAGCCAAAATGTAAGAGTAGCTAGACGTACCAGTTGAATTTATATTAAAAAAGTTTTTGAAGAAATCAAAAAATTAATTTATAAGAAATGTATTTAAGAAATATTAATTCGTAATTTAGATTTTTTTTTTACTGTGAATTTCGGAAAATTTACATACTGAGGAATTAAACATTAAATTTAAATAGTACATAGTAAATGCACAATATAATAATCGTGTTATTATTCTAATTTCCTAGGAAATTTAGGCTCATTAGATCACTGCAGTTTAGTGTTCCTCCCTCCTAAAAACTTTTGAACTTTGAATGGATCTTCTTGACATTTGTTATGTAGATTTAAAGACTAGAGATGATCAAATTTCAAATTTGAAATGTTTTCCCAGATGAGCCGAGAAATTAGCTCGTGAAGATAACAAATTTCCCATAGAAAAGCAATAAGCCTAAACAATGAATTTCTATCGAAATTTCTATCGATGCCTTAAACCAGGGGTGCACACCCCGCGGCCCGCCGGTATAATTGCTGCGACCCGGTAGTGTCAAACTTAAAATTAAATTTGAGCCTTTCCATTGCTGCCAACAGATACGTTGAAAAATGTCATAACTTGCAACAGCAACTGTCTCAGACTTTACTATTGGAATGTTGGTATGAAACACAGCTAGTGAATTGCTTGATAATTTGAAGTTTATGTAAATTACATTTATTATTAATTATTATTACAAATGACACTGTCAAATCATTAATTAGTAAGATATAGTAAGGGTTGGGGGATTGGAGGATGGGACGTTCCATCAGAACTTTTATAAAAATGTTGGCCCTCAGACTTCCTAAGCTTGTGGATCCCTGACTTAAACAATGAATATTAATACTTTTAGCTATTAATTTGAAATCTTTAAAATTAAATGACTTAACACAATTTAAGTAAAAGAGCTTTTAATTGCGCTTTTTTTTTTAAATGGACAAGTTCTACTGTTTATATAAAGTAAATATTGAATGTAAAGTGAAATAAACATAAGCCTATCGTTTGTGTCATTTTCATGACTCAAAAAAAAAAAAAAAAAAATGAAGAAATAGCATTTCATGGAAAATAAGCTTTTGAATAAAGTTCATTGAATCATTTGTAAAAGCTATTACAAAATACTGAAATTTATTGAATCTCGGTTAAATTATTATTATTGAAGTTAACTTCTAACAAATTTCTCACAATAGCTGTTATTGTTGACAATGTTTTTACAAGTATTACCTGCGTTTTAAGTAAATTAAACAGATAAATTTATATAATTTTCGCGTTTCGACCTACTTTAAGATGAACATTTCTAAACAAACAATTGTAATTTCTTGAAACAAGATAATTTGTTTCATTTAATTTGTAAAAATTTGAGTTTTTTTTTAATCTTTTAATTGGTATTATATTAATGTAATAAAATAAAACATAATATAATATAATAAGCAAAAAAGTAGAGCAAAAGCTGAAGAGCAAAAGTAACAAATAGTTTCTATTTTTTTTTTTTTTTTTAAAAATAAAAAATTGAGATTTTTAACATGCTAAATATGCAAATAATGAAAAGTATTTAGTACTGCTAATACGCAATAAAAAAAGCTATTATAAAAGTTTTGTCAGAAATCCGGTTATTTTTCATTTCTGATAGTTAACAGTAATTCAGGATTAGTCATTTCTTAGAAAATGCCTAAGTAGACATTGTTAGCTGATTTTTAACGATAGCATCCTGTTGGATAAACTGCAGATGAGATTGAGTGAAACTGGTTTATCAGGAATGTGGACCTGATTTGAATGTGTTAAGAATGGTAGTATCAATGCTAGGAAAACAATTTCAAAGGTTGCAATGGTAGAAAGCCCGTGAAAGAAGGTTCCCAGTCGGTTAACTTCAAGATGACCATTACCTGCAAATAACCGTTAATTGTCATACAAGTATGACCATTGTCATTTTATTTTCCAGCTTCTAGAAGTCACTTGAAGGAGATTTTCAAGGTGAACTGTGGCCAGAAAGATTCATGAAACGACCTTTGTTGAAGGAGGTCACCAGTCCTCGGCAATTCAGAAATGGCAGCATTTGGAATGGTTTATCAATATGTAATTTAGAGACGAAGTTTTTCTTACAGATGAGTCAAGATTCAGTCTGTATTCTGATTCAAGAATGACTTTTATCTGCAGAAAACAAGGTACAAGATAGTCATCAAACAAGATTAAAATGTTAATAAAATGTTTTGATAATTTTTTTTTAAATCAATTTGTGTGTTGTTTTTAATTCAATACAAATAAATCTATAAACTTTCCAACCAAAAATACGGTTCCAGATTTTTTTTTTCATTTTCAAATGCAATTGGGGGGGGGGGGGGCATCACCCTCATCAACACCCCCCTGCTCCCCATGGTTACCGATGTTTCCACTTATCATTTTTCTCCATTGTTGGTCTTTTTTGTCAGCTTGTCTGTTTATAGTAATAAATGCGCTTTATGCTAAAAGAGTATTTAAGATCGGACTTAAAATATGATAACGATTATTGCTCCACCCCATCCTAGTCCTTAAAATGGATCCTTCATCGCTACATGTTTTCTATCTCCATGCAATAAAGCAGAGCCTGTATCTAGTTATAAATTAAGTTAATTAATATAAAGTGAAATTAAGCATAGCGTGCTATTTAACTTTGAAAAGAGTTATTAATCAGCCTTGAGCTGAAACCTGAACAAAAACCTCACAACATGGACATATCGTAAGCGAAGAAATAATTTATTTCTCTATCTCATCATTTATTAAGGGCTTTCACTAAACATCTATGGTAAACCAACTTCATCATTTATTCATTTGGGAAAGTACGAACATTCACCGAACTCATTTTTTATCTTTTACCTTTTCTCCTTAATCGTTTTCAGTTTTTTTTTTGTTAAGAAAAAATCTATCAGTCTTAATAGATTTGTTTTATTACTATAGACTTTCGTGCATTCAAATATGTAAGAAGTGAATATTGAGTTATTATAATGGTTTTGAACTGAGCTTAAACCCTTGAATAATAAAAAGCGAGAAATTTGGTAAACAAAACACTTGAAACCCTGTTAAAGAAACAAAAAAAGAAAATCTAAATGAAGTACCTAAAAAAATAACCTATCATTTTATCATAATAAAATGTAATGATAGTGGTGCTTTACTTTTTGTTTCTAAAATAGTTATTGTTAATAATTAATAAAGACCAAACAAAAATAATAATAAAATTAAAATTAAAAAAATCATATTTTATTTATACTCTACACTGATGAGTAAAAGGTAAGTTAGAAATGCATTAATTGCAATTTCTGAAAATTTAAATGTATCTTAAAGAAACTTTATGAGATTGAACATTGTTATGTTACTCAAATACATACATACGTAAATCAAAAGATTTATCTTTACAAAAAAATTAGGAGTCTTATTGAAAAGTGACTAAAGCGATCAAAACAATGAACTAGGAAAATTTATGATCAATAATCTTAAAAAGATTTATAATTACGGTCTCTTGGGCAGTAATTCTGGTAACTTTTCATGCTGATCATAAGGTTGTTGATCAGTTCTAAGTGAGCATTCATACAAAATGGTAGTTAGCTCAACACGGCTTTCGGGAGCCAGAAGTAAAGCCCCAATTCGTCCAACAAGAACATCCCATGCATGCTCAAGCGGATTTAAATCGAAGAATTGGTTAATCCAATCCTTTCAAATAAGTTCGTTTGCCATCCAAATGCTGCCTTTATGGAAGGGTGTTAAAATCCTTCCATTTAAATCCTACGCCCTAAATTTGCAAATGGAAGAACGTATTTTTAATCTCCCTCTATGCGGTCACTTGATAGTGATCTTAGACCACACAATAGATCTTCACTTCTAAACGATGACTATCTTATAAGACAATTCGAATTAGATAAGCATACAGTAGAAAACTAATCATTCAAGATGATTGCAAGTTGCCCAAGATGAAAATATTGCCTAAAGTCCATAAACCAACAAAATGAAAGTAATCAATTTTCAACTAGGCCCATATTCAATTGCCGAAATTCTATAATTTTTAATGACTCAAAGTTTGTAGCTAATAAATTATAGCAATTTAAAAATAGTTCTATTGGTTTTGTTAACAACAGTCACGATTTTTGTGTAGAAATAAAAAAGAATAAGATTAGTAATAAAACTATAATGTTTTCTATCGATGCCGTAGATTTATTTACTTCGATTACCTACGATTTAATTATAAAATCCTTGGATGTACGATTATTAAAATTTCAAAATCACGAAGTAGACCAAATATTGGCATTAATAATTTTTTTATTTTCCAACCAATACTTTTTGGCTAATGGCAGGTGGTTCCACGACACAAAGGAATGTTGATGGGACTTCCGTCGTCTGCTATTATGGCGGAGGTGACTATTCAGTTTCTAGAAAATTCTTTTTTTGAACTATTTCATAATTGAGTGTTTTTGTTCAAAAGATATGTTGACGATATTTTTATTTTAGCTGACAATACTTCTGATAAGACTATTTTAGAACAGTTTAATTCGTTAGATGAAAATGTAAAATTTAAATTAGAATCGCAAATATATGACACTTCCAGTTCTTGATGTTTTGGTTTCTATTAAAGAAAATATTATATGCTTAGAACCATACACAAAAGTAAATGCAAATAGGCAAATAATGCCATTCACATCCGCTGCTCCGATTCATGTAAAGAAAAATTTGATAATTACGAAAATTAAAAAAAAAAAACCTTCTCAATATGTTCCAATGAAAAATTATTCATTGAAAATTTAGAAAAAAACTAAGATCAAGTTTATTGACAATGGTTACCTAAGTGCGTTTGTTTCTAAATCCACAACACAGTATTTATAACCCTATCAAAAAAAGAAAGAAAGAAAATGAAATAAGGGCAGCCTACCCATACCATCCTATACTGTTTAATCGGCTACATAAAATATTTAAAACCACAGATATTAGGGTGGGTTATGTTTTAAACAATGAGTTATTCGACCCCCATCCATAGTTGCAAAAATGTTGAAATAGAGGTATATAAAAGATGATGCATTTATTTAATTCCTTGTTTACAACAAGCATTATGATTGGTTTACTAATCGCTATCCCTACATTATGTTTACAACATAATTGTTTTTTGTATTGGCAACAGTGGCCAGAGTATGAAAAGCATATAGGAGGGCATAAAAGTTGTATATGAAACAGACGGCTCAGGCATTGCTCATCATGTCTGTAAAATGTGCCACATAAGTGATTTCGATAATTTTTTAATTTTGGATTATAAAAAGATGAAAGGGAAACCATTGAATCCTATTTCATCAATTTATTAGGTTCCTGTAATACGGGAGTTCCTAACAATAATATTTACACTTGCATTAAAAATTGTAAATTTCAGGAACAAATGACAGCAAAGAGAAAAATGATTGCAGAACGAATTAAAAGAAGGTAGGGATAGCGATTAGTAAACCAATCACAATGCTTCGCAACGGCTTCTGAATAATTTTTGTTGAATTATTGCTTTAATTTCCTTAGTATAAATATGATTGCTGCGAATGCAAAAGGCGCAATTGTTGCGATTATTATGATTGTTGCTAGTTGTATTAGGCTGGCCGAACACGTGTCAATTTTCTTCAGTATTGACGGTCGATATTGATTAAAATTGATATTGACAGTTGATATCACGCGCGAACACACAGTTTTTTCTAATCGAGTATTGACCTGATTATTGATGCTAAAGAGGCGCCATGCTTGTACGTCACCATTGTCACATGATTTCATCCGTTCATGTGATTCGCTCGCGCACCATCAAAAAGTTGATCCTTTTTTTGTATCAAAATCAATTTTCTTGAAATGGTCAATATTGGTCAATATTGATCATTTTTATTGATGGAAACGGTTGATATCAATAAAATTGACCATCAATACTGAAGAGAATTGACACGTGTTCGGCCAGCATTATACATGTGATTGCTGCGAATGCAAAAGGCGCAATTGTTGCGATTATTGTGATTGATGCTAGTTGTATTATATATGTGATTGCTGCGAATGCAAAAGGCGCAATTGTTGCGATTGTTGTGATTGTTGTACTTAATGATAATTTAATGAGAATTTAATGATACTTGTCCACAGACGTACGGACAAAGCGGGATTAGAAGGCTTCCTATTCAGAAGCCTAAAGCGAAAAATGAAGCAAGATGGTTGACATCCTAAGGACGAGAGACATTGAAATTTATAATAGATGGCATGATTCCAACTTGACGTGAATGACGTGGCTTCGTGGCGATAGCAGAGAATCAGCCAGAAGCTGAATAGCTAATCAATCATATCATTGGCTGTATAATGGTTTTCAAAGATGTATAAATGTTAGATCCTTTGTAGAAATATTGTGTTGAAGAGGGGCGTCCGCATAGTGTGGAATGTTTTAATACTTTTATTCCTTTGATTATGTGAGTAGCAGAGTAATCACACTAAAACTTCAAATTCACTAAATCATTTCTTTAGTGATTAAAAGTGTTCGATAATTGTATTAGCAAATTTACACACAATTATTAATAATTTAAAATTAATTCTTCCATTAGCTGTATTTTTTTATATTCCATCACATATAGATGCTTTCGCTTCAATTATTACATCTTAACATTTGGAAGTTGTAACAATTCGTTTAACATTAACAGTTCATTAAAGTACACTTCAATTGTGCATTTGCCTGAGAATATACTGTAATGATAATAGTAAATAGCTCTCTATCACTGCACTTAGTCCTTAGTATCAATTAATCTTCTGAACGAAGCTTCACTAAGAAAATTCCGTAATTAATTCTCGAGTCGGAAATGAATATGGAAAAACAATGACTTACAATCTTTCCTGATATATCTCGATAATGCCATCAATTTCCTCCAGGTCCGGATACTTTCTATCACTCTCAAATGAAAGAGGTAATGGAATAGATTCGTTCTAACAATGAATAGTCCTATTAGGCCCTATATTTCTTCGTAATGTATTCCTGTAAAATATTAATTACGTTATTAATATTTCATACGATTAATTGTCAGTGAATTCTCTGGAACTACGATGCTATTAACGATACATTATACTAAAGTAGACCTTTAGTTTTCGAGCACAGTTACTAGTTTCTGAAAACTTCCGATGTTTACAGACGCCATTGGATTTTGTGTCCTCATCGATCGTTATCTTATTTCCAACTACCAACAATCAGTACTTGTTGCATTCTCAGATGTCTTTATTCACCACGCTGACTTTGTTGTCATGCTCATATTCTTAATTCAACCCATTCACACTATACTAATTGTTTAAGTTTATGATTGCATTTCAAAAATCTCGTAATAGTCAACTGTTTTGAACATATAAACAACACATAGGAGCCCGAACGGCTCCACATGCTAAGAATTTTTAAAAATGTTTTTATAATAAAAAGTTTCCTACCATGTAGCACTATCCTTGGTTAAAAGATGAGACATAAAATGATGTGAATGGGATGAACGATAAAAATATGTGAAGTTACATTAAAAAACGTACGTATTCGAGCCCCCTGCGTATGGGGTTCGTTTTCAAGTTACTCATGAATAAAAAATGTGTCTCTCCTGCAGGAGTCGTCAAATGAAATGGCAATGGGATATGGGTAGGGCGTCGGACCTCCCTCTGGTGTTGAAAATATAAAACAAGTGTGATCGTCTGCTTTCAGATATTAAGGCGCTATAAGAAAGGTGTTTCAGCCATTTTTAGTGATACTTCTAAATTCCGTATTCATTGATGTTATTGGTGGATAATTCATGGTTGTATGGTTTTCGGGTTTTTATCAACGCAGATTCGTAAAATTTTCTCAAATATTCACTGTTATATTGAGCAAAAATGATAGGATTTTTGTTGTCTAGCTCATGTGATTTTTGTTTGCAGTGATTAGCAGTGTTGTAGGCAGTATTACCTGTTTTAACAGCGTTCACGTGTTCATATACACGCTTTTCCAAAGGTCTTTTAGTTTGACCAATGTATAAACATTGGTTATTATTGGAACATGGTTTGCATTTAATTCCATATACCGTGTTTAATTTTTTTAAATTCTGGTCTTTTTTATTGGGGTTTTTCCTTTGGTTAAGGAAAGTAGCTATGGTATTGGATGGTTTGCTTGCTAATCCTATCCCAGCATTTTTTAATAAGGGTTTTAATCTGTTATTTATTCTTTCATCATAAGTGGTAACAGCGTATTGAGTAATGATTTTATTTTCCTTTTTGTCTATATTGCCGTAGTTATATCCTATCTTATTAATTCTTTTATATTTAATTTTATTAAGAGCTTTTTTAATAAAATTATCAATAACATGTATCGGAAAGTCATTATTAATAAATATCTGTCTTATTCTTTGCATTTCTTGCTCAAGAAGGAGAGGGGTAGAACATATAGTAATGGCTCTTTCGATAGCCATGTGAACGGCATTCATTTTATAGGTGGTGGGAACGGAACTGCGGTAGTTGATTGTGATCATAGCATCAGTTTTCTTTCTAAATACAGTCGTATTAAAACCATTATATTGTCTAGTAATTAAAATATCTAGGAACGGAAGAGTTCCTTCCTTCTCTTCTTCTTTCGTGTATTGTATATGAGGGTCAATACTATTGAAATCATCAAGAATAGTGTCAGCATATTGATTATTAATAATGAGGAAAGAGTCATCAACAAATCTGCTTATGAAGTGCGTATTATTAATGACCCTACCTAAAGAGAATATCTTGAATTCAATAAAATTCATGACACATTCCGCTAAACTGGCGGACGAAGGTAAGCCCATAAATAATCCTGTTGTTTGTATATATACCGTTTCATTAAAGGAGAATATTTGTAATTGAAACAAAAGGGCTAATAAGTTGGCAAACTTAGATATGTTGAAAAAGGTTCTTCCTTCAATAATGTCATGGTCATTATCAACAATATACTGGACAGCATCAATAATAAGATGCATAGTGAGGGAAGTGTAAAGGT
>JAFIDM010009631.1:287820606-287838940 GCA_023159025.1 Thereuonema tuberculata | reverse complement strand
ATCTATTTTTATTTTTATCTTCTCAAAGAAAAACCAGCAAGCAACAGAACCGACAAACAAGCTCTAGCTGTAGTACTCGGCTATTTTTAAAGTTCCTTAGCAACCGGTTGTCAGTCACATGATAAATGATGACCACTTAAACGGTTTATACCGAAGGAGGTGGCACAAGACAGAAATTAATCGACATTATAATGTTATCAATTCTTTTAGTTATATAAAATAAAAAAAATAAAAACGCATTATTCTTAACATGTATCAAAACTAATATAACAGAGTGAAACCTTCTTTTATACATCAATTATTTTTTTTTAAAGATGACGATAATTAAAACTCTTGAAAGCAACAATGGATAATTACAATGGATTTATGTGCAATCACAAAGGAAAAACAGAGACGTTCAAACGTGGATATAATGAAATATGAAAAAAGAGGAATAAAGAGAATGAACAGTTTTTATTTTCCTTTCGCTCTTTGAGTTATCATCAATGACAACTAGACATGTGTTTCGTCCATGATAAGATTCATCAGTCGTATTTGCCCATTGATAATCTATAAGTGTCAAAAAGTTGGGATCTCGCTCCCGTTCTCGGAAATGAGATCCCCACCCAAAACTGACTGATGAGTCCTAACAAGGACGAAACGGCTGTTTCAGTTTCCGTTGATAATAGTTCAAGACTTGAAAGGAAAAAACTATGCAATCTCTCTATTCGTTTTTTTTTTTTCATGTTTCATTATATTTACATTAACCATTCTGATTTAAGACCAATAGGTCAATTAAATAACTTTTGAGCCTAGCAATTGAGCCCAGCTGGAAAAGGTTTTGATGCTGTACTGGTTACAGTGATTTTCTTATTGTTCTTTGTTTTGGGAATCCACGCCAGGGAGCAGGAGCGAGATCCTTAGCTTTTCTCACTTTCTAAGTTGATCATTAATGGGTCAATCTGGGTTATGAGACTTGACAAGAACGAAACAGCTGTCTCAGATTCCGTTGATGATAACTGAAGAAGCGAAAGGATAGAAACTGTGCAATTCCTTTCATACATACAAAGGAAAAATGCTTTTGTGTTTCGACGTTTCTATTATTGTAATCTATCAGATCTTTCTAAGGATCCAATAGATTTAGATTAAGTTTTTATAAGAAAAATTGCAAAGCTTTCACACCACGAACATCATTATTCACAGTCCCAAAGAACTTAATGGACGTAATGGCTGAAGGGATAGAGGGATTTACTCACTTTAAAGGATTCTGAGATCGTTGCTCGCCACAATATACAAAACTTTCTACTTAGTGCAAAAATGTCTAGTGTGGGAATTCGGCAGATGCAGAACAAGAAACAAATTAATTACAACACATAAAATAGAAAATCAATTAATGAATAAATATTTTATTCACTGCTTTAGTAAGGTATCATAAAAATAATATACAGCTTATTTTTTTATATCCAATATTTTTTTGAAGACTCTAAAAATTGCAAATCATTCTATACAAGAAGAACAAAAAAATATCGATTTCTTTCACCACCTCCCTCCTTTTTTGTTTATCTTATTTCTTTTTTTTTTTTTAATTTTTTTAAACTTGTATAACAAATAACTTAACTCCCAACAATTTCCATGGCTTTTTCTTTGAAAATCACGACAGAAATCGGCACATTTTGCGATCTGGCATGTTTTAGCCATCGAACTAAAACCTCCTCGATCTCGTCAAACTTCGATTTCCTCATTCTCTTTCTTTTGTCTTTGCAGTCAGCTTCTTCAATTACTTGTTTCGATGAAAGAATATCGTTTAATTTAGACCTGGGAATATGGTGTTCTTTGGCAAAAGCTGTTTCAAAACATCTGATTTTTCAAAAAGTGCAATTAAGTCTTTTTTTTCTTTAAAGGATAACGAGGTAAGTTTTCGGTTCCCTGGCATGTTAAAAACTTAATCGAACCACGAAATTGCAAGAGAAAAAAATAGCCCTTATAGCGCGGCTTACTCGCTATGAAATGTAGTCACACTCAGGAGCGGTCTACACTCGACAGATTCGCAGCGAGAAGTGTGCTTTGTATGATTAGCAGCGAGATTCCAAGAACCCAAATCCTCAGAAGGGGTAGGAAAGGAATGAATTGACAGTCATAGTTGAAAATTCCCCGTAGAGGCTTGGCTTTCTTAAAGTGAAGGGGCGGGGCTGAAAAGACAATACGATGGCATGCAAAATGGAGAAGAAACATGCTTTTGGCCATTTTGAGGGAGACGAGTTATCCGGAATAGAATTAAATTTGGTGACGGGTAAAGGAAGGTTATTTTACATTGTTATGTATGACACCTTGTCGGGACCAAATGAAAACGACAATCGACAAATGAGTGACGACTTATCCGGGTGACGACTTAACGAGGTTTTACTTTATTAGAATTGTCTTACAATTCTATTTGAATCACTATTGCTTAAAAAAGGTTCATTTTCAGTTTCGGTTTCATTTGATTTTTAAAAGCGCTTGTGTAAAAGTTGTATTTTCTTTAGTAGGAGAGCTGTATTTATTTAAGTTTTTATGAAATTAATAAATATTGAAATTAATGTTTATTAAATATTTAAAGTTATATTTTTAATTTTTACCTGCAGTTACCTTACTTAAAAAAAACAACAACATATACTAATTACTTATACCTAACAACCAATTAAAAAAAACTACCTACAAATCGATTTTATTAAACCTAACTAAAACCTAAAATTTATATATATTAAGTCAAATGTACGCTTACGGTTAGTACCTATTATATGGGAAACCCATAGAATTAGTCAAGTAAATTAACCAAACACCTCCACTCAAATTAGTTCGCTGAAACGAGGGTGACCAGACGTCCCGATTTTGGCGGGACAGTCCCGACTTTTAACAATTTGTCCCGCGTCCCGCGGCGTTTTAAAAATGTCCCGATTTTTTTTTTTTTGGTTTTTGAATTCCTTTTTTTTTTGGTTTTTGAACTGGAGTTTGGGTTTTTTTTTTTTTTTTAACCCGGGAGTTTCTTTTTTTTTTTTTTTTTTTTGGTTGTTGTACCTGGAGATTCCTTTTATTTAATTTTTTTGGTTGTTGAACCTGGAGATTCCGTGTTTTTTTTTTATTGAAATAGTTTCTTTAATCCCATTTTTGAACCCTTTTCAATGTACTCGATGTTATATAAATCATAATGATTTTCCGCCTGTTTTTTTTTTCAATCTATTATTTGTGAATTTAAACCATTATTTAAATATTTTTATTTACGTAATTAAATTTATTATCTATATTTATAATGACTATTTTATTGTATTAATTTCATTATATCATACCATGTCCTGGTATGGTTGTAACCTATTTTATATTGTTTTTTGACAAATGTTTCCTTCCCGTTCCCCTTCCCCTCCCCCATCAATAATGTATTCGATATCTTTTTTGAATCTCAGATTGTTGCCGCCACTCACTTCAGTTTGCCAGATTGGTTGACGTTTATGTTTACTGCTCCGCTCCTATTGTGATGTTATATAGGCTATAACCTTCCTTAATAAATGGGCTATCTAATGCAAAAAGAATTTTTCAAATCGGACTGGTAGTTCCTGAGATTAGCGCGTTCAAACACACAAACTCTTCAGCTTTATAATAATAGTATAAAAATAAGATTACAAGTTAAATCTGAAAATTGAATAATACTTGAATATTAAAAGAAAACATAAATAATTAAAAAGAACTGATAACCTTTACATCTCAAACATTCACTGACATTAATTAATACAAGATTATTATAATTTACTACACGAATTAAATCCAGTTAAATTAATCATTTTAACTTTATAATGCCTCCATGATTAAAAGATGTGCAAAAAAATTTAAGGAAAAAGAAAACAATCAACAATAACATTCAATAATTTATTGATACTTTTATGCTAATTTTGTTATACATGCTTTAAATTTGATTAATGTTTAACATAAAAAAATATTTTTAAAAAATTATTACAGAATTTAATAAAAAAACCTAACTAACTAACTAACTAAATAAAAATTATCTCAATATTGCCGCCTCTCATTGAAGCAATCCATTGGTAATAAGCACGGGAAGGTCACCCTCTTTGCCTTGGAAGGAAGCGAGCCTTCCCATGCAGCTCCACCGAACCGTAGCCTTCGTAATACGAAGGCTACGACCGAACCCACACAAAGACTTTTGCAATTTCCCCACATTTCTATATCCTGAAGGTAAACAGCTTCCTACTTCATAGTACAAAAACACATATGATTTTTTTTTTGTTTATTGTTTTCTAATAATAGCAATGTTGAGTGTTGTTTTCTAAAGTGTTTTGAATCTATTACGAGATACGCTGTTCAATGCGCTTTGGCCATAAGGTGTTTTGAAGTGAGACTTTTATATTTTGTACATTGAAATGATTATTATAAAAAAAAAAAAAAAAAATAAAGCAAAAGAAAGAAGTAAAGAACAGAGATAGAAAAGAATAAATCATTGAAATCTCTTCGACAACTTATATACCGGTACATAAAGAAATAAAATATTGCGAGATGCACAAATCCTACACAAAGATAATAAAATTAATAAATAACTCTCTGAATGATCCAGTTTTATTCTTAATCACTTGATAAGATTGAAATTACAAGTTACGTTGAAGAAAAAAAAAATATTTAACAACCAATAAATTTGAGAGAATTTTTTTTTTTTTTTTAATCCTAAAATGTTAAACTTTCTGCGATTAATAAGGTTATGTTTAAAAAAGTTTAAAAAAAAAAGGAATAGTTATTATGTTAAAAGTTTTGAAAGTGCACAAACAGACTTTGGTCAACTGCTTTTGGCAAGCTCAACATAACCCTACATGAGCAGCTCTAACGAATACGAGTCTTGAACGAATACGCATCGTAAGTTCACATGGGCATTCGAAAATTGGCAGGACAACTAAATTTTTTGGTTTACAAATCTTTTTCGCGGTTTGATTTCGAAAATAGAAATTCACTGAGCATGCGGGGTCTTAGTACTTCATTGGAAGATTTTTCGTTGTTTGCCAGTTGCTCTGTTTGTCTGCCTATCTGTTTTGTATCCGTATCATGCTAAAATGGCTGAACGAATTTTCAAAAAATGTGGTACAGTGCTTATTTATGGTCCAACATAAAACACAGGCCTATTTATTTTGGTCTCCACCCTTCGACGCCCGAAATATTTTGCTAAAACGGTTTGACTGATTTCTTTAAAATTTAATACAATGATTCAACTTAAAATATAAGCAAGATTATTTTTTAATCTCCCCTCCCCTTCCTCCCAGTCATTAAAATTAATCTTCGGCACTAAATCCCTACTTTGTGATGGAATGCTGAGCTTATGCCTAGAACGAGTGATAAAATACACTCAATTTTTAAGCCACTAGCTCACGAATTAGCATAGATCAGATATTTTTCAATGAAAATTCTTGTTAAAATTTCATTCAATAAATCTGTAACTTAGGGACCACTGGACGACCGTTTCTGGATCATTACTATCCATCATCAACTAAACTTACCCAAAGTGCAAAGGTGACCTTTTAACATTCATTTATTCATTCTTAAAAATTTGTTTAAAAAAAATAAATGATACATTTTAAAATTTGAAGATTACTGTTCTATGATATATTTCAAAATTTCAAAAGCTACGTCCAATTTTTTTTTTTTTTTTTTTACACAATATTAGGAATTCAACATCAGGTTCGTTATAATGCAAATTCCAATTCTAGCCCTATGTTTTACATCTCTAATTTTAAGCTGTAGTCGTTATAGTCAGAGTGATCTACTCTAAGAAAAGGTACACTGCGTTTTTTAGCGGCCTCATAAGGAGCAGCTATTAGGGTTCTTGTGTCTGTGAGTGTTAGTTTGTGTAAAACGCCCTCTGCAGTCCATATCGGGAGTCGGAACCTCAGTAACTGGTGCCCCAGATACTTTCTACTTTTAGGTGGCCACAGATCAGGTCAGGAAAATAGTGGCAATTGGACAAGGAATCTATCTTTACCTAATTGACTATGTTGACTACAAAAGATATTCCTGCCCAATATGACCACTTCCGGTTCCATTGGCCACTTATTCAGAATCGTCCGAATGACTCAAAATGGTTCAAATTGTATGGGATCGTTTTGTGTTTACTATTGAACTACTGAATTGATTTTTTTTCCTACATAACATACGGCGAATTTATCTGCATGGCACACCGGAGAGATATTACTCTCTTGCTTCAAGGAAATGAATAAATGAAGCTTGAAACGTTGTGAAATACATTTTTTTATATATTCCATCTTTCTATCTGTATTTCCTAATAACCAATAAATCTTGTAATTTGTATTAATGATATTTACATAAATTAACGATGTTCGCAATCAACGAAGGCCAGAAAAATATCAAAATATCCATCAGTCAAAATAATGCTGAAATATCAGAATGAAAAACATGATTAATGAGTTTGTTTACCTGTCCATTACTAGTTTTCCTTTTCATAATACGGAGGATCTATTCCCAGGGATTGTCTGAAATTGAAATTAATCCTTCTTTAGTTCAATTGTATCCCTCCTCCAATGTTCAAAGTAGATATTATTAGGATTAGAGTGATTAATTGCTTCTTCTAGAATCGTATTGTGAGATTTTAATATTCAATATCTGTTTTATAACAGATATAATTTTTTAACATGACTTTTCAGTAAAATAACTAACTGTTTTTATATGAAGTGGAAGAACTCATCAACTTCTAAAACTGTATATCTTTCTAGCGACCCATTTGTGAGCTATTGTGATAGCGACTAAAATCGGTAGCTATTGCGTCTGTCCGTCCCCTGACAACTTCCGAACGCAAGGTCGGGTCGGCAAACGGACTTCACCATCGTGTTCAAAGGCCCAAACACCGCCGAAATAGGGTATTTTCAGGGGCCAACCCTCCCCACCCCTCTGTGTTCGAGATATTTGGCATTGTTTTTATTGGATTTCCTCCATTACCTTAAATCTTAGAAATGCTACTATCTCATTTCAGTTGTCAGCTGTAGTTTGATGGTTAAGGTTTCGGACTCGTATTCTGATGGTTGTCGCTTGGAATTCTTATATATACTGTATTTTATTCTATTCGTAATCTTTTTTTTTTCTCAATATCCGCGAAAGTTTTTTTTTATTTTTCTTATTTTTCTAACTTTTTTTTATTTTTTTCCCCAACTTTTTTTTTAATTTTTCCTTAAGTTAATGTACTTCTTTTTTTTAATTATTATTTTTAATTTTTATTTATTATTATGGATCGCCCTTAAATTTATGCTTTAGCACAAAATTAAATTCACTTTTTTTTAATAAAACAATAATTTGATCTACACTGAATATTGTTATTGAAGAACAGTATTGAAAAAAAAAAAAAAAAACCAGAGCATACAAAAAATCATGACAATCTGAGACATCAAGACTGAATATTTTCCAAAATTGTGTTGATTTGACATGGAATGACCAATACACACTTTGGTATTGCGTTGCTTAGCAACAATTTCTCACACGCATTGGTGAACTAAACTTCAGTTCTTTTACATTCATAAACGTTTCTTTACCTTTAAGAATCTTCCAATTATTGTCCATGTTGACTTTAAGAGTTCTTGTTAAACTTCTTTTGAGGACATCTTCGACTTCAATCGAAAATTTTATATCCTTTGGCGTAACCTTGCCATCTATTTTTCCGAAATTAACATACACAATAACACTACTGACAATAATCACCATGTGCTATCACTACACATTTAGTTATTACAATCTACGTTGTTAAAATTAATATATCTCTATATGTATATATAAATGCTAAAGCCCTCACTGGCTCATATCTAATTCTTATTTCCCAAATAGCCAGGAACCTGAAATTTAGAGGAAAGCTTTTTTTAGGTTGTAATTCAAAAAAGTAAGCTATTGGGATTTCGATTAATCACCCCTAAGGGGTTGAAAAGGAGTGAAATCCGTGAACTAGCGCCACATGTGCACCTGATGGCGAGAATGGAAACTATACAAATATTGCTGTGCAACATAACAAATATACAAATATTTGTGCATAATAACGCCACATAGCAACCGAATGGCGACCATGAGAACTAAACTATTGTTGTGCATAAAGCGCCACATAATAACCTGGTGGCAAAAACGAGAACTAAAATATTTTTATGCATAATTCTCTTCTGCATCCTCTCCTGTTCTTTTTGAAAATCGAAACAATACGTAATAGACAAATTTTCGATATTCGGATCCTAATAGGTGTAAACGGGGAGAGGAAATCTTTCTTGAAGAGTTTGCTGATCTCCAAACCACACGAAAATTTTCATGAATGTAATGTGTCAAAAGATGCTTATTCGATATCGAGCCCTAAGGGGTGTAAACGGTGTGTGTTTGGGGGGGGGGGGGCTGGACAAACATTGTTGAAGAAGAATATTTTTACGGGGTTTTCGGGATACAGATTTTTAGTGATCACTTGATTGTTACCGAACTGGGGATGGTTTGAAGTGATAGGGGTGTAGAGAAGGGGGGAAAGGGGTGGGGAGTATTATATCCGATATTAATTTCATAAAAGCGCTTATTTGGAAGCACGAAATTTGACAATGTTCTTTGTCAAAATGCAAAAGATGCTGTTGATCGAATTTCCGATGTCGAGCCCTAAGGAATGTTACCGGAGGGGGATAAGGGAAAGGGCAAAAATTGTTAAAGATACTTCTACGGGGTTTTAGGATTGCACAATAATAATATAACATTAAATTGTGAGTTTTTAGCAACTGAGTTTTCAAAAACTGTGGAAGGTATAATGTGACAGGGTTTGGAGATGGGGAGAAAGGGGTGGGAAATGTTACATTCTCCGATGTCGATATTAATTTCATATTTAGAGATCTCGAGTTACAAAATTCGGATACAACCTTACTTTGTACCTATCACGTGATTTTTGGTAAAGTTTCGAAGTGATCTCACAATTTCAATTTCATTCTCATTCACATCAGGACATCTTTCTATTGTAACCCTTAAGAAGAACGGGTACATCGTTCTAATAAAATATATTTTAATTAATTTTAAGAAAATGAAAAGATTAATAAAATTAACTATTTAACCACACATTTCTTAAAATTTCTTTCTTTCTTAGTGTTTTTTTTTTTTTTTTTTTTTTTACAGTTCTGGAAACAACAAAAATGAAAACCCTACATTTACAGTCAAATTCTACTTTCCAGATACAAGAAAATTAATAAAGTCCTCATTATTTATTTACATAATTTATCTAATTGATTAAGTTTTATTTTACCACATCTCGCGTAATCGTTTAACTGAAAATAGTTAATATTAATTGTGTTTTTCTGTGTTGCGTTTGGAAATCTTTTTTTTAGATTCCAATTTGCATAGTTAAGCTGTTTTTCAGCCTTTGGAGAATTAGAAAGTACAGATAGTTACGCTTTCACATAAATAGCAGCGTTAGCTTTTTTCAGAATGTGGAAGATATGAAAATAGGATTGGAGACTTTACAAAATTTGTCATTTGTATTGTTTTCATCTACCTTATAGCGCAGATTTGCAATAATTTGCCTATTTTCTTTTAGCCTACTTTCCAGTAGAAAAGTGAAGCTCATCAAAGTCAAATGAGTCCTAACAGTCAGTCTGTAGGTGTATAGACCCCCTCCAATAACTTTTAAACCGCTGGATGGATCTTGATAAACTACGCCAATTTCTGTCTACTTCTTGCGCTAATTTCTTGACAAGAACCGACTTGGAAACGATTTCAGATGTGAAAGTGAGATCATCCCTAGTCCTGTAATATGCAGTTCAAATTTCATCAAGATCCATCTAGCGGTTTAAAAGTTATTGAACATTTTGACTTTTTACCTGTAATCTGCCCTTCCATTGAATTTTCTGTGTCAAAAATCATTGTGATATACAAATTGGATAAAAATTGGATACATAAGTTTTTCATTTAAAAAAATTATATGTTGCATATAAGGAATTAAGCTCGTTTCTTTCGTTTCCCTCCATTAAATAATTAGGGATTCCATGTTTCCCTGTGGTCCAAGCGTCCCCTTGCATACATTACTAAGCTGTTACTGTGTTTCTGCTGCATCATTAATAATTGGATTAAATTTAGTACAAGCATTGATAATGTTTACAAATAAAGTGTAGAAGGTTCAAGCTAATTAATCATAATTTAGAGTGAAAGTGCTAACGTAGTAACTAAATAGTAAACAGGATCATATTTTTGTTAAAACCTTCTATATAAGAGCTGCAAAAACAGTGAAGGCACACAGTCAACATCACCTCTCCTACAACAACAATTACTTCTCAGAGGCCCGAAGATGCGTTTCTTGCAAGTTCTTCTGCTCCTGGTTATTATCGCTCAAGTCCAATCTCAGGATTGGGGCCGGGTAAGTGTTTACCTTCGACTTTCATTTAAATCAACAATTTTCAACGTGCGGTATAGGTAAAATATGATCCAGTTACATTTGGTTCTTACTAATCAGGTGCCCTGAAGTTGTTAGGCCAGTTATATTTTTCTTGCTCCTTTAATCTTAGTACGATATTATTTCTTTAAAGTTAAAGTTTCACATCACAGGATACCTTGGTGTCGTAAGGTATCCTGTGAGATAAGGCTACCGGCGTATTCTGACCAACTAAGTTCCCGCCTTTAACTTCAGGAAAGAAGTCCGGTACCCATTAATCAGACGGCTGGATGAACCTTAGGATCATGTGGAAGAAATTTCAGAGTGGAACCTGGCTTCTTCAGTTTCCACTGAAGAGTCTTATCATTTGGATATTGTATTTCCACTTTATCTCAATATACGTAGAAACTGCAAACTGTTCGAAGCAAGTGTCTTATTTTCCTTCGTTTTTTGTCTATCGCCAGTATTCATTCAGTGGCTGCATATAGTTAGAATTGTTAATTCTTTAGAATTGTTCTAAACCTTTGCACTTAACAAAATAAATATAGTAAATATAATAAAGTCTTGTCTATTTATGTGGTTATTCAATGCTACAACTTGAGAACGACTAAACCTCCTCTTATTTTGATGAAACATTTTCTAGTACGTCACTACAAATGAAATCTTTGCATAACTATATTTTTATAAAATCAAGCAATGTAATAAGTGGTTTTTAAGTATAGAAAGTCGTCGATAAAAAAAAAAATATGAAGCCTTGAGTTGAAAACAAGGTAACTAATTAATAATAAAAAAAAAAATATATATACACATTACATATCCTCTAATATTATTTATAGATCTTTGTGTTGTGAAATGTATCTCTTACGTAAAATCTAAAGGCAAACTGCCAATAATTTTTTTTTCAGATCATTTCATCTATTGCAAGATTTTTTCTGTCTCGTCTTGAATTAGAGCAGCAACTGAACCAATCATTGCCTTTCTCTCCAGGTAAATCGCACAATCTAATAGAAAATAAACATTTTTAGCAACTGTTAGAATTCCCGTCTCTTTGCGTGTATGTGTGTAAGTTTACGCGTATGTGTGTGTGTGAATGATGCCCTCCATAGCACACATCGGGAATCGGAGCTCCATGAATTATACCTCGTTGGTCTCCCAATGGACTGGAGGTTTGGGGAAAAAATTGACCTCAGGTCCAGACCTCTTCAAATTTTAGGAATTGTGTTAATGGAGTGTCACCGATCATGTTAGGAAAATAAATGGTAATTAGACAAAATTGGGGTCTATTTACATTGAATTGACCATGCTGTGAACGAATATCTCGATCCGATGTGGTCTCTTCTGGTTCATGCTGGCCACTGGCCATTAACTCAAGAGTCGCCCAAATAGTCAAAATGGGGATGTAGACACAGTAAATGAAGTCAAGGAGGGCATCGTTTTCAATGATAAAGCTTGGATGGTAATATCTCTCGGGGAACCCAGTGTGTATGCCGATGGTAAACCAAGGAGGCTATAAAGTAAATAGTACTTAATACTTACGACTTGAATAAATGAGTTTTAATCACTCTCACTCTTACCGATGGAAGCGTTTGACACATAGCAAATTATACGGGGTTCCTTAGTTCTCGTTTGCCTCATAACTGTGAATTGATTTGTTTGGAATTGCAATCCTTTCCCGTCACAAAGAACCCATAGAATAAAAAAAGTCAAGCTCAGAATGACAAACTAACAAATTTAAACAAGTGAATCTAATTTTGTGCTAAAGCATTAATTTTAGGTTCGAACAACGGTTAGCATATGCTAAACATTGTAGGTTCGAACCTAAAATTTATGCGAGACTTTACCGATACCGGTAGATGTAGTCAACAACTCAATTTAAATTGTTCCATTTCTAACATTTAAGCTAATACCGGAAATCCAATGAAAACAGGGGGGCGGGGGCGTTGGCCACTAAAAGTACCCTATTCCTAGGTTGTTTGGTCAACATAAGTCCGTTTGTCGATCCGACCTTTCGTTCGGGAGGTATTAGGGGTGTACAATGACAACAATGCCAAATATCTGGTAAATGGAGGGGGCCCCTGAAAATACCCCATTCCTACGGTGTTTGGTCCACTGAAGACGGTGGTGAAATCCGTTTGCCGATCCAACCTTCCGTTCAGAAGTTGTTAGGGTGGACAGACACGGACGGACAGGACAAACGCAATAGCTACCAATTTTAGTCGCTATCACAATAGCTCCCAATGGGTCGCTAAAAATAGATATTTAAATTATTTACTTACACCAAATCATCTCACTCAAGCATAAATGCTTTAATAAAATATAGGAAAACAAATCCTATTAAGTTGCCTTCTATGTAAGCTTGAAGTATTTCATTAAACACAATCATTTTGATTTACCCCTTCATTCTACTATGTAAAGCTGGGCGAACACGCGGCAATTAGCGGCAATATTGTGGGACAACATTGCCCCTTTTTATTGCTGACAACCGTTGTCAGTTCAGATCACGCGCGAACACGTAGTTTTTTCGAAACGAATATTGTTCTGACAATGGATGGTTACGGCGCTTCTCACTAGGGAGAGCTAAAGAGAGAGCGTGTTTTCGTACAGAATTGCTATAGTATTAAACGCCGTCCCTCTTTAGAAATCAATTACGATTCTTTCAGTATCAATTGACAAAATGTTGTTGTTGGAATTATCTTTTTTGGGCCGACCCATTTTGCTGATTTTAAGCCTTGTTTCTCAAAGAAAATGGCCGGCGTGAGTGACTGAATTTTCGATGTTCAAAGTCCCGCCTCCTTCGACGTCAGCATTGTCACGTGATTTCATCCGTTCATGTGATTCGCTATTGTTCCAGCAATACGTTGCGACAACTGAAATTGTTCCTTTTTTTCCGACAATCTCAATTGTCTTGAAATGGGCAATCTTGGACAATATTGTTCATTTTTATTGCTGCAAACGGTTGTCAGCAATGAAAAGGGGCAATATTGTCCCACAATATTGCCTGAAATTGCTACGTGTTCGCCCAGCATTACTCATTCCCTGTTTTGTCTTGTCGTAAATACGGAATTTTTCTCAAAAATCTTAATGGATTTCCAATATCTCTTTCGAGGTATCATCTCTCTTCGCTGGGATACTTGCAAAAACATTATGAATTCTTTCCTAGACTTCATTGTAGACATAAATGCTTTAAGCAAACAAACTTTCCTTTAAAAAAAAAAACGACTATAACAACTTAAACTTGAGTAGAAGCCCTCGTGACAGCAGTTATTCAAAATATGAATAAAACAAATCATTTAATAATTAAAATTGATAATATTATTCACGAATAGTTTACAACAGTTCGGTTTTTCAAGTAATGCATGTAGCTCAGATACCTGGAGTATTTAATCTATTTCTAGCTGCCATCGGCGCTTTTGTATTTTTTTGTGCCTGAACTGTAATGTTAAGGCGCTTCTTCTGTAGATTTCAATCCTCTTCATTCATCTCTTTTACTAAAAGTACTAAACCAGACGAAGCGATGTAGTGAGGTTTAATCGCATATTTTGGTTTTTCAGAATTTTCAATGTTGATAATTTGGATAATTAGAATTTCCAATGTTTCAATAATTAACATGAGGAATATTAATGTTTTTTTTTTTTATTTATAGAAACCAATTTTACTGAACTTTTAGACGGAAACTGAGAAACCACTATTGACAGAAGAGTCATTCGAAGATCTGAGAAACGACTTCAAAAATCCTCTTTAATCTTTTACAATAATCTTTTATAATAATCAAAATGGACTTTAGGCTTTAAGATTCTTTCATTTTCTTAAAATTTGAATTCAGTGTATTCAACTAACAAAAATAAAGAGTAAAAAAAGATGTTTCAAAACTTATTTAGTGTGACCTGAAAATGTATTTATTTAGTTGAGATTCAGAAAAAAAAATTAAAATTACGATGACTTTAGCCTTCTACCTTTGTTTTTTGTCTTCCATTATTCGAATAATCTACAACTGATATATAATATCTTGAATACTAATAATAGTGAAAATGTTGAAATTTTACATAATCAAGTGAAAGCATTGTAGTTACAATTTTTAAAACAGTTTTGATTTATACTTGATAGTTTTAATAATAATAACTCTAAATTGTGATAAGAAAAAAGATATTAAGATTTTATAAAACAGTTTATCGACAAATTTTTATATTAACAGTTGAAATGTAATAAAGGAACTAACTAAAAATATCTAAGTAAGAATTACTTATTTGCTCAAGAATGATTTATAAAATAAATGAATTAAATTGCTATCAAAAGGTGTGATTTTCAACTTTGAGGTTTTTTTTAGGCTTTCTTCTTAAATCATAATAAAAAACTATAAAATAATTAGAAATAAACAATGGCCTTCCTGAATCTACTTATAATTTTCAATTGCAATTATTTTTTTAGTTTTTCTAAGTTATCAAAAATAATAAATAATATTTTTGCCCAGCATTGAGAATTCTGTTGAGGTAGGAAAAAATAGCGAACCTCCAAGTATATACTAAAAAGAAGATATACACAAATAAAAATAAAATAAAGAAATTCATGTGCCACTCTGCACTGGCCTCAACGAACATGTAGTAATCAAAAAAGCGCCTAAAAATGCATAAACACATTAAAAGTTCATTGGGAATTATTATTGTGGAGTTTTTGGTTCAAAATCAAACATTCAATAAATGCTTTATTCTTATGCATCGTTGGCAAAACAATCAATAAGTGTGTTATACGTGAAGGTTATGCATAGCACCAAATATGATTGTTACGATGACATGAGAAATATGTGAAACAAAGGCATTGTTGACAGAATGGCGAGAACTTGGCAACGGTGTTGTGAGTTACTAATAAACAAACAAAGGAGATCATAGAGGGAAAAGGGCCAAACAAATATGTAAATTTATCTCCTGATAAATTACTGGACAACAGAAGTATTCAGAAGAGTGCAAATGTCTTCCACGCGGATTAAAAGGCAAAGATTAAGTGATGTTCAAAGACATGCGAAGTGGGCATCATTGGAATTAAACGAAATACAAACCCAAAATATGTCGAGAGAATGAATGGAATTTATTCAGCTTCAAAGGCAAACGAGAGGGCTAATATGAACAAATACGGATTCGCAAAGCTGTAAATACACCCAAAGGCGAAAGAAGCAAGTCATCGATGCCTTGATAAGATAACAAGGTAATAATTGTGTTCGTAAATGACTGTCTTTAATATTTTTGCTAGGAAAGAACTATTAGAATAAGTAAATGAACTGAAATGCTCATTTAATAACAAATAGAAGAATTTATTTTATTTGAGAATCACGAATTAATTTTTCGATTGATTTAGAGAAGGAGAATTAAATGTAAATGTGTTTTTTCAATTCCAGACATTAAAGATTTTGTTAAACCTATTATCTTTGATAATTATTAAAGAACTATCGATTGATCCACCACAGTTATTATTAAAACTACTAATTATAAATCAGAATTCATTTTCAAAATTAAAAATACCATTAATTAACTTCTGTTTTGCAAAATTTCAGATTTTTAAGCACAATAGAATTTAAAACATAATAAAAATTGTAAAAATCATCAGAATATCGGAAGAAAAAAACAAGCAGAGTGAATTTCACCTGAAGTTAATGCTACAGGTGAAAGTTTTACATTCAGCTCTTGTGATCGTACAAAAAATAATTAATAACTAAGAGTTTATTTCAATAAGAAACTTTGACTTTATTAAAGTTCCCTTCCTGTCAAAAAACAAAACAAAACACATACAAAGTCCCTTGAACTTTTATTCCAACTCTCCAATTGAGTTGGAGACATGGGTAATGGAAACAGGGGTTATTTCTACTTAAGAGCGATATAAATACAGAAACTAAAAAAATTAAAAAACAAATAGTAAATTCTTAAATAAATTGTAATAAAATAACATTTTTAGTTATTACATGCTTCTAAAAACAAAATATTTTAAAAGGATTTAATTAATATGTGTTAATAAAATTCAAAATTCAAAGAAATACGATAAATATCTTAAAAAAAGAATCCTTACAATAATAAATTATCTAATGAATTGGAAGGATATAATGGTTTACATAAATTGATTGTATCTATTTTAGCCCCTGATAATTTCAAAACAGTCATGTCCTATAGATCACTCCTTTGCATGTTGCTTACTCAACAATCCTAATGGATTTTTTTTGCTTGGATGTTTCTATTGTCTGGTTTTTCAAGCATTTGAAAAAGATTTGTCGTTAAAGAGGCAATGGAAACTAGTCATGCCTTATCGTTTTTTTAAAATATTAAATATTTTGTTGTGTTTTTCAATTCTGTAATTGTTATACAAAATATTTTATTAAAACATTAAAATCACCAAAAAGTAAGCTGCAGAAGGAGTGGTTGCAATATGGGAACCATAAAGAATCACAACCATAAAGAATACGTCAACTTCCTTTCTATATCTAGAAGTAAATAATATTCTATTGTGGTTATAAGTCGAGGCCAGTAAAAATAGGGTGGGAGCCGGTGAACGTTGTCCTACTTCAACACTTATCTCAATCAGTAGCCGAAAGGATAAAGAAGGAAGATGTCTTATTTACATGCTCTGATATTTCTGCTAGTGCTTATTCAGACACAAGCTCAATTAATCAGTTGGAATCAGGTAGGAAATAATTTTGTAATATAAAATTCCTATTTTTGGTGATTGCTGAATCTTCTCGCTAATCTTTTTATCGAATTTCTATGAAATATTTTGTACTTGGTCCCTCCATTTGCGAATATTCCAGAAAAAAATGTTGTTCAGAATGGAAGGAATTACTGAGTGATGAACTACCTGTTTCATAGGTTACGTAAGAAATTTCAAAAACAACTTAAACCTACTGTTTTTATTTCTGTTTTTAGCGACTCCGAACACAAAATGTAAAGGGGGAGAGCTTCTTATGTCTACTTGTCCGTCAGTACGTTCTTCCGTACAACAGCCCAAACTACAAGTCGGACAGACATGAATGATAGCTCTTTTGGAAAGCTTATGACTTCTAGAAGTGGGAGAAAATGCGGGTTCGGGTCTGCGATCACTTCTGACTCACAGAATGTGGTCAAAAATGATACATGTACGCAGTGGCGTAGCAAGGGGGGGGGCTGTCCGCCCCGGGCCCCCACCTGGGAGGGGCTCCACCTTATTTCCTTTTTTTTGGTTGTTAAATAGGAAATTCCCTGTTTTGTTTTTTTTTGGTTGTTTTTTGCAGCCAGCTTAGGGGCCCCACCTAAGGAAAATTTCCTTTTTTTTTTTTGGTTGTTAAATAGAAAATTTCCTTTTTTTTTTGGTTGTTAAATAGAAAATTTCCTTTTTTTGTTTGTTTTGGTTGTTGCTTAATAATGGAACTCCCGCCCCGGGCCCCCCAAGGCGTTGCTACGCCACTGCATGTATGTGGTCGCTACGGTTTGCATAATATGAAACCAGTTTTTTTGCCTTGTTCTAAAATCATGAAATTAAAACAGGCGACAAGTCCCCGACAATTTTTAAATTTTTAAAATATATGCTGCATACAAGCAGTAGAAATTCTCTATCTTCTGAAGAAAGTAATGAAGTTCCGTTAATTTTAATTATAAAGCTCGTGCAGATTTTAAAAGGATTAATAGAAGGATTAATATCCATTGTTTAAGACATCGTTAGAAATCAAAATGTTTTGGTTCCAATTCTTTGCTATAGGAGTTTTTGTCATTTTCATTCGCTTATTTGCCGACATGGACCCACACGGAAAATAATTTGAAATACAGAAGTTAAATCGCCTCTTGACTTTAAATATGGCTGCCAAGTTTCAAGATGATCCACACAACGGATCAAAGTTATTATAGGGGAACATTAGTGTTATTATAGGGGTACATTAGTGTTATTATAGGCGTACATTAGTGTTATTATAGGGGTACATTAGTGTTATTATAGGGGAACATTAGT
>JAFIDM010009631.1:287795029-287808726 GCA_023159025.1 Thereuonema tuberculata | reverse complement strand
CAAATAGCAGTCCTTCAAGTTAACTGAAGTTTGGTGCACACCGCCATTAGTCTTCGCTTATGACAACGGTATTCCTTATTCTTCTCAATAATCGTTGCTTCGTCAAGCATCGTTAGACTGGGATAGCTTCTGGGGTTGATGTATAAATAAATCTTCATTGATCTCATCCGACCAAATTTAATTAGTCTTCGTATCTTCACACGCAAATGAATTAATTGACTTGAACTCTTCCACGGCGTTGAATTCACATTTCAATGAAGTTATAATTCAACTTAATTGAATTAATTTAATATAATGACCTCGACCTGGGTTACTATTCAGTGGATTGTCCCTGCTTAGATCTATATTAATAATCAGTTCTAAACTGATTTTAAAACGGTAATCGATTCTCAACCGAATCTATTAACTTCTCGTTAACTAATCCTCCATTTCTTTCCTCTCTCCCCACTTATTAACGTTTCTTTTCGTTACGTATTATCTTCATTTCCATATTCAAATTAGGACTACTCACATTCATATGAAGGGAGGGAGACATAAGGGAGAAAAAAAAAATATAATCTTAAAAAAAAATTTCTTTTCAAGCATTTTAAAACTTCTTTTACTTTTCCTTTTACTATAACTAATTAAATTATTCTAATAGAAATAATTTAATATCCTAGCATAAACAATTTGCAACCGAGTATCAAGCTAATTGAGAATCAGAAATCACAGCGATATTATACTCTTTCAAGGGCCAAAGTATATGACATGCGGTAAAAGCCTTATGAAAAGCACCCAATTCCGTCTGAAAGACTGAGGCTCTATCGGGAAGACGCTCTCTCAAAATCTCTAAGGTATGATCTCGGGCATCCCTGATAAGGACAGAGAAGCCAACTTTACCGTCATTCCTGGATCCATCAGTAAAAATACGAAAATCGAAAGGGAGTTTATTCTCTTCCCAACGTTCTATTTTAAAAGGATGAAGATCAGCCGGATGAATTCAAAATGGAGGTGAAACCCTTTGTTCATAAATATCATCTAAAGTCCTCTCGTAATGACGATACACACTCCATGCCTGAATCCACAAAGGAACAATCCCACACAGAACACACAAGGCTTCAGTTGAGACCGTTCTGTACGTTCTGGCAATAACAATTAAAAAGGGCCTAGCAATGGAGTCTAGAGCTGCCCTGCTTTTAACATTATTAAGAGATCCACCCATACTTCCATCGCGTATAAAAGTTTGGGTTTAATAAGGACCTCAAAATACATTTCCTTATCTTCGATGTCATCCCTTCATTTTTAGGGGCAAGAAAGATAAGCCTGTAAGCAATAAAAGCAATCTTTTTCTTGATAATATTGAAATGATCTAGCCAATTAAGTTTATTGTTTAAAGTAACACCTAGATATGTAAAAGTATTTTTGAAAGTTCATCTCCTTTGGGTATAAGGGCAACTTTGGCTTCCTTCCAAGTAGACGGGAAGATTAATATTTGTTAATCAACAGGACCCACTCCTCTCCAATAGCCTGAAAAATGAATAGCCCGAAGCGAATCACGACCCTCGGAAGATTTTAAATTAATATTATTAATAATACAATTTAATTCATATATTGTTACTTCTTTATCATTAGCACCAAGCGATAAAAAAGCATTATTCTCTTCATATTCACATACATCATCTTCATTCTCATTAGAAGAACCGTCTGGAAAATAATTTTGAAATAAGAAAATTCGTAGTCTGTAATTAATCTTCCGACCAATTATCATCATTAATCTTTATTGTATGTAAATATGAAATATTTTTAGTTTTACTATTACAATTTGAAAAGGAAGACTGAACATATTCCTATTCATTTATTCTTCACAATATTTCTTCCATGAGGATCATTTAGTCCTCCTTAAAGTTCTTCGATACTCGGCCCTTGCCTCTCTCCATTTCTGCCAGTTTCCTCTGAGGATCCCTACACATTGCATGCCTCTTCCATAAAGCCCTAGTCCTCGCACGTAGAAATAGTGCGCAACCAAAAATTTGGCTTCGAAATGAAAAGTCGTACTGTACCCTCCTGAATAGCACATTTCAATAAGGTAAGTGTGCTAATACACCACACATAGTTGATAAGTAATGCAGTTATTTTGTATGTAAATACTTCTATTTACATCAAATCCTACCTAATAACATAATCTGTAGAGAATAGATCAAGTCTAAACGTTACCAAAATTCATGGGCTTCTGTTGGCTGGCTGCCCGGCGCCCCCTATCATTACTCGGAATACTGAATACCAACTGCCTGTCTGTCATTCAGAGCTGAGGGGAAGTGCTGAGTGCCAATACAAACCTGAACAAAAACGAATTTAAATATTAAATCTCATCAAATTTATAAATACGCGTTACCGTGCATCAGTATACTCTCGTAGTTTGAACAGTTATTTTTGTGAAGCTCATTTGCCGCCCGTGGCGCGTGACCCATGTTTTGCCCGCACCCCAGGATCCAGCCCTGCCACCAGACATAGTCAAAAGCTCTACAAATGTCCAAAAATATCAAAATACATTTACTCCTAGTAGTTTTAATATCTTCAACTTTGTCAACAACGTAAGAAACTGCATCAACCTGTTTGCAAAAACCAAATTGTTTAGGATTAATACATTTATTTTAGTACAATTGAAAATGTAGTCTATTCACAATCAATTCCTCTAAAGATTGACTATATAACATTACTGTATATAAGGACCTATGAATTATTTTACTATATAAATAGGTCCTTGTCGAGAAATTAGAGCGAGAAGGAGACAAAAAGTCCCTTAGGAAAGCATTGGAATCTAATCAATGGATTTCTATCTTATTTCTATTAGTAACTCATTGTCTTAAACAAAGAATTTTAATCCCCTTTTTTTTAGTCAATCCATTAATTAGCTCGCGGTTTGAGATTACTAAAATTAATCCGATTTCGACAAACTTAAGTAAGTAATGCGGATTATTATTATTATGTTTGTATGTTTCAAACCTTGGGTTTCCGCAGCAAAAACAATATGGCGGGTCAAGGACCAAAGCACATACTGCCAAGTGTAAAGATGTGTGCAAGAATGATTAGGGATGTGTGCTTGTGTCCATAAATTTCCTAACTATGCGTGTAGTGTTGAGTACCACAGCCTTCTGCAGTTGTGCATAAGTGTTTTTGTGAAGTCCTAGTGTGCTGAGACTGTGGTGCAATGTGTGAGGCACCAGACCAGTGGCAGACAGAACGATGGGTACAACACGTACTCGATCCTGCCTCCACTGCTTCTGGAGCTCGTGTGCTAGATCAGTGTATTTACTGATCTTGTCTGCGTGAGTTTTCTGCATGTTCTTGCTGATAGGCACTGCAATATCAATTAGATAGGTCTGTTTGTTGACCTTATCAACAAGTGTGATGTCTGGTCTGTTGTGATGTATGGTTTTGTCTGTGTGAATGGGGCGGTCTCAGTATAGTTTATATGAGGGTGATTCTAATACGCTTTGTGGTATGTACTTGTAGTACGGGACCGTGCTCTTAATAAGTGAATGTTTGTGTGCTAGTTGTTGATGAACGATCGATGCTACCTGATTGTGTCGGTGGAGGTAGTCTGTTTGAGAGAGAAGGGGACAGCCTGATATTACGTGGTCGATCGTCTCATACGTAGTGTGGCATTTCCTGCATTTGTCGTCATGTGTGTTTGCATCGTGTAGAATGTGTTTCTTGTAGTTGCGTGTGGAGATGACTTGGTCCTGTATTGCGATCATGAACCCTTCGGTCTCCCCAAACAGCTCACCACTCGTCAGCCATCTGTTCGACGCTTCCATGTCGACATGAGGCTGGCTGAGTTCGTGATGATGTCTGCCATGGAGTTCCTTACGAGCCCATGATTCACGCAGCTGCTGAGTGTGGGTGTCAGGGGTGGTGAGTGTTGGAGAAGAGTTTTCGAGGTTCAGGGGTGTGAGGTGTGTGTCAGCCTTGACAATGGCTGAGTGAAGTGAGGAGTCTTCTGCTCTTTGGTGGAAATGTTCTCTAAGTGTATGTACTTGTTTTTCGTGTAGGGTGATGAGGTTGATGAGTCCTCGGCCTCCCTCCTTGCGGGGAAGAGTCATCCTTTCCGTAGCGGACTTGGGGTGGTGCATGTTGTGTTTCGTGAATGTAGTGCGTGTTGCGCGTTGTAGTGCTTCGAGTTCGGTGTTTGTCCATGGAATTATGCCAAACGAATATGTTAGTGTGGGAACGGCAAAAGTGTTGATAGCTTTAATTTTATTTCTGGCGTTGAGTTGTGTTTTGAGGATTTTGTGAACTCGAGCAAGATATGTGTTCTTCAGTGCATTTTTGATGTTTGCGTTGTCAATGACGCGCGCTTGCTGGAAGCCCAGGTATTTGTAGGTCTCTCCCTCTTCCATGGATTGGATGGCCAAACCATGGTCCAGTTCAAAACCTTCCAAATTCGAAGTCTTCCCACGTATTATGTGTAACTTGCGGCATTTGTCAATTCCAAATTCCATCCCAATGTCTTTGGTGAACTGTGTGGTGGCTTGTAGTGGTGGCTTGTGGTGGCTTATTATAACAAACACAAATTCCGTGTTTTATTATTATTATTATTATTATTATTATTATTATTATTATTATTATTATTATGTAAATGTTTCAATTCTTGGGTTTCCCCAGTAAAAACAATATGGCGGGTCAAGGACCAAAGCACACATTTGCCAAGTGTAAATACGTGTCAAGAATGATTAGGGATGTGTAGTTGTGTCCATAAATTTCCTAACTATGCGTGTTGTGTTGAGTACCACAGCCTTCTGGAGGTGTGCATTAGTATTTTTGAGAAGTCCTAATGTGCTGAGGCTGTCGTGCAGTGTGTGATGCACCAGATCAGTGGCGCACAGGACGATGGGTACAACACGTACTCGGTCCTGCCTCCACTGCTTCTGGAGCTCGTGTGCTAGATCGGCGTATTTACTGATTTTGTCTGCGTGAGTTTTCTGCATGTTCTTGCTGATAGGCACTGCAATATCAATGAGATAGGTCTGTTTGTTGACCTTATCAAAAAGTGTGATGTCAGGTCTATTGTGTTGTAAGGTTTTGTCTGTGTGAATGGGATGGTTCCACTACAACTTATGTGAGGGTGACTCTAACACGCTTTGTGGTGCGAACTTGTAGTACGGGATCGTGTTCTTAGTAAGTGATTGTTTGTGTGCTAGCTGTTGATGAACGATCGACGCTACCTGATTGGGTCGGTGGAGGTAGTCTGTTTGGGACAGAAGGGGACAGCCTGATATTATGTGGTCGATCGTCTCATGCGTAGTATGGCATTTCCTGCGTCTGTCGTCATGTGTGTTGTGTCTTGTAGAATGTGTTTCTTGTAGTTGCGTGTGGGGATGACTTGGTCCTGTATTGCGATCATGAACCCTTCACTCTCCCCAAACAGCTCACCACTCGTCAGCCATTTGTTCGACGCTTGCATGTCGACATGAGGCTGGCTGAGTTCGTGGAGATGTCTGCCATGGAGTTCCTTACGAGCCCCAAATTCACGTAACTGCTGAATGTGGGTGTTAAGGGTGGTGAGTGTTGGACAAAGGTTTTCGAGGTCCGGGGGGCTGAGGTGTATCTTCATTATTATTATTATCATTATTTTCAGAAAAAGCAGGCTTTTTGTTTTTTTGTTTTTTTCGTTTTCATGACTTTAAAACGAAAAATTAAGAAATATATTTTAAGGAAAGGAGATCTAAAGTTCTTTGAACTCCTTGTTGTTTTTTTAATTTATCGTTGTCGGGTTTTGAAAAAAGGTGCTTTAAACACTTTAGGCTTAGTTTTCAATTCAATGTACTCATAATCTGTAAGCCTGCAATTAATTACACAATAGATGTGATACAGATTAGATATTACCGATTTAAAGTAGCACGAGATTGAGATAATTGATGTTATTAAATGCCCAGTAGTTCCTGTTATCTGAGAATGATTTAGGGCTTGTGTATTTCATCATCCACCGTTCCCGTGATTGGAAATAGTTGATTTAAATGATTTGATTCTTTACAGCTGTTCGGTTCTCATTACACTGCTCTGTAATTTACGATCAGATTTTTTGAAACAGAAACGAACGTGATTTGGAGGAAATAACAACAACTTTTTTTATTTTTAAATATGTGTTTTAAGAAATATTATTTTTAACATGTGTCTTCTAAATAAATCGAATGAAATTGAGGCCATCACACTTTCAAATACAGAACTAAAATTTATGTATTTGTGTATTTTGTTTAGTTAAGTTTATAAATTTTAGTTCTATATTTGAAAGTGTGGTGGCCTCAATTTCATTCGATGTGTTTTAAGAAGTTGCACGATGTTTCGTGATCTGTCTGAAAATAAGCTGGAGTTAGATGGGACTGACTGCACTGCCGGTTCAAACAAACCACTTCGACTCCGGAAGACCTACAAGTTTTGATAAATTACCGCTTTCTTAAGATGAAGTAAATCATTAAAATACACAAGACATTGTTTTACAATCGCGAAATAATTTAAGTACATTTTTATTTAATTAAAATTCGCAAATAAGGCTAAAATCACAGCAAGAACTTATTATTTCCGAAGTCGAAAACGGAGGGTAGAAATATAAACAAAAAAAAAAAAATTGAGCATCCACTTATTGCATTTAAAACGTTAATTCATATTTCAGAGGAATGTTTCCTCGTAGTAGAAAGTTCCAGGAAAAATTTCTTTAAAGTACTAAGTATACTTTTACTAACTGAATAATTCCAAACAGTAATTATTATGAGATGATGATTCAATGTGATTTGCAATAATTTTGCAGACGGCTTACGAAATGACATGTATCCTTCCGCTTACGACAATACACTCACCATGCATTGGATTGCAATTAGTAAGAAAAGTCAGTAACGAAATTAAAATTGACTTATTAAAATTAAATAGATACTTGTTTATTTGTTTGTTTGTTTTTTATAAAATAAAGTTAAAATTAAATCTATAATTTCTGAAATTTACGTATCTGCGATAAGTCTTAACCGCCAATCGTGAATTCGTTAACCCTTTCCACTATTTAAAACTTAGTTTTGGATGAGTGCTGACCAGAATTAACCTTTTGGAAGATGAACTGTGAATTGAAATAAATAAATTCTTAAGTGCTAACCAATTTCTGTGGATTTTGGACTTAACCTCCCAGAATTAAGAGTTATGGTTGACGGAAAATAAATTCGTATGGTATCAGTTAATGAAGAATAGGCTTTTATTGATTATTTTTTTCAAACCAGAAAAAAAAAATCATTTTTACAAATTTTTAATTCTTGCTAACAACTCTTTGGAATACCAAGAATTGGATCTATTTCCTTTGGTTTCCTCCCGTTTAGTTAGGAATAGGTAGTAAAAAATTAAAAAGTTAGTAAAAAATGTATTTATTTACGGTTATAAATAAATAAATAAATAAATAATACTCTCCTTAACTTATTTTAATAGACCTCTGGTCGCAGTGCTTGGCTTCTCTGCCATCCACATTCACTACGTAACATAACATCTTATTTTTATTAGAAATATCTTAATTTATAAATACATAATAAGATATACATATATAAATATATAACTAAACATTTTTTTAATCTTGTATTTTTCTTTCCTATACTAATACGCTTTTCTTTTGATGTTTTGTTAATATTATTAATACTTGCACAATTAAAATTTTTGAATTGAATAAGCATTCTTAGATTGATTTAAAGTTCTAAGTCCCCATGATTTTTAATTAGGTTTTTTTAGTATTCTTTTTCAGGAACAAACTATTTGGGGGGGAATTAACTCATCACAAATGAACCAAGTTTTTGTTAATGGCTAAACCATTATTGATGATTTGTTTGTAAGCTAATTATAATCCTTTTATTATAAATGCTGACATGATTTATGTTTGTAACAACAATAAGTTTGTTTACTTACCATGTCTTTATATTTGGTGAACCAAATTATCCTTTTTCTCAGTTAGTGATTGGGAAGGGGGGGGGGGTCAGCTTCACGTACCTGCATCAAGGCGCTTTTCTGAAATTTTCCTAACCCTTTCCCTCTAAATCCATCAACCCTTTTATGTAAATGTGACTATACTAATTGTGCAACTGTTGAACTGATCAATAAAAATTCAAAAATAAAGATTGTTTGTTTGTTAAATATTATGTATAAAGCATGAAAAAAAATTTTTTTTTTCTTGAATTGTATATTCGTTGGGTTCTCAAATCCTTCACTTAAATTCCTTTGTGTCTGGTGATTGTTAGGACAGGAAATTGGAGGCTGTGGGATGCACGATTATTTTGTCTTGTTCTGTGTTTTTGGTTAGGAGCCATTCCCAGATGTGGCTCCTTATCTTTATCACGCACTCAGCCTATCATCAAGAGTAAATGTGGCTGATGAGTCTGGCTATTAAGTCTGAAACAGTTGTCTCAGATTTCCGAGATGATGGCTAAGGATGTGAGAGCCTATTTTTATTTCGATTTGTACATTTGAGTTAATTTTTGAATAAAAAAATTATTTTTTGTAAATGAAATTAGAATTAAAATAATTTTAATTAAAAAATTAAAGGTATGACCATTCAAGAATTATAAAGATAAACATTTCGGTGGAATTAATAAAACTTGATTATCAGAAACATTTATGTATTTACTATTAAATTATAAATGAATGCTTTTAGAATTCTTATCCGTCAGTTTTCATGATTCAAGTGTTAATATTATAAAATGTCAAGAGAAGAGCGTATTAGTATAGGAAAGCAAAAAGACAAGATTAAAAAAAAAAAAATAGTTGCATATGTATAAAAATAAATCGGGAATAAATTAAAATATTTATAATAAAAAGTAAGTTAAGGAGAATATTATTTTCTGTTGGGAGGGGGGACATATTCTGTGGGAGAATATTATTTATGTATTTATTTCTATATATATTTATCATATATCATATATCATATATTATTTTTCTACCTAATATCCATAACATAACCGGGAAAGAAAAAAAAAAAAAAAAAGAAAGAAAAACCTAAATTACCTTAAAGAAAGAAGAATAAAAAGAAAGCAACGGGAAAAAAAAAAAAGAAAAATAAACAAAACAAAAACAATCTTGTTTTCTTAGAAGAACTCCGTTGCCCACACGCGGTCAATTAGACTTTCGGTTCTGTCAGCCCCTTCAGAAAGAACTGACTGTTTCCTAGTGATTTCATCGAGATTTTTCCTAACTATTAAAATTCAGGAACGTAAATCTAACCTAATGAAATCTCAGCCGAAATGTGTGGTGACATCGTCAATGTAACTTCTCCTCGACCTTCGTCGTGCCATCGATGTTAACAAGTCAGCGCTGTTTACTTTTATTCAATAAAAAAATATTCGTAATCATCACAATCTTTTTGAGAACCTTTAAATTACTTAGTTACCACTTTTATTTCAGTGATTAAACATCAACAAATGAATCTGAAACTACGAAAGACAGGGAAATGAACAGACATGCGCGAAGGGCCCCACTATGATGCAACAGTTTCCAACTTTTGTTTTTCTATCCTGAAGCTATTTTTGTTTACTGTTACCACCCACGATTAAAGAAATATAGATGGTGTTCTAAGAATGTTAATTCCCAGATTTCCCTAATTTATCGGTTTGGTGATTGGGTTAGATTTACATATTTCCGTCACTTGGAACACCCTCTATGGTTAATCTCCTTTTATAGTTATCACCCTTAGAAACTGGATCAAAGACGAAGGTCATGTGATATTCGTCTGTCTTTTTATCAGAGTGAATTTATGATTGGCCGGATGCGCCGTTGCGAAATTACTCAACTGGAAAACGTATAAAACCCGGCAACGGTCGAGTCTTGTCGTAACCAGTTTCAATGGCAGGAGATAAGGACCGTTTACTGTTTACCGGCGACGGCGCGAAATTGGTGCTGCCCAGCATCAAGTACCCTTCGTCCAGGACTTTGTTGCCGCCGATAGTCATTCGTCCTCCGACCCTGCAGTGGTCAAGGATCCCCAGAAGGAAGAAACTGTGGTTCCTGGTGCTTCTGGGCTGCGTCACAGTTATGAGTTTTCAAGTGTTCGATCGCGTGGACCATTATAGAAGGCAACCTAAGAGTTTAAACATTGAGGTAAGAAAACTAGCTGCTCCTTAAGTGAAAGCAAAACATCTTGCTAAATAACTAAACTACTTCTTTGCTTTCAGTATTGTCGTGACTATTGTGATATTGCTTTTTAGGCCACAAGTAAAAACGGGACTGGAACGGATGGTTCTACGTTCTGTATAACAGCGCTGTAGTATAGGCAGTATCTTCTTCTTTGCTCCATTAACTCGGTGTATTGTCGAATCAAATCTGTTGCAGTTTAAAGTGACTTTCCTTCCTATTTCCTTTATCCTTTCTGCATTGCATGTGTGAGCAGTATCATTACTTAGTATCTTCCATCCAATTGATATACTCATTACATTTTCATTCTTAATTTTTAATCTCGTTTTTAATTTATTCAATGTTGAATTCTTTTCTATAGCTAGAACTTTTTATTTTTTCTATGTGATTTTTAGTGATTTATGTGATCCAATTCGGCCCTTTTCGAGAAATTAGCACGAGAAGGCGACAAAAATTTTCTTAGAAAAACATTTCAATCTAAACAATGGATTTCTATTTTATTTTTGTAAAATTCTTTTAACTAATCCGCTGCACGCGATGCAATTCGATTAATCCGATTTATCCGATTTCAGTAATAATAGATTTAACAGGTTATTTTTCAGAAGATGGACAATTTATATTATTTACATTAAGTTGATGTTGTATTGGAAGCTAAATTAAGCTTTTCAATTTTGTTGTTTTTACAATTTGAAAAAATTTCTTGAAGTTTGAAGAAACAGACTTTAAGAAATAAATTTTTAGGAACGTAGGCTTTAAGTTCTTTGTAACTTTTTGTTTCTTAATGTTTTCATTTCTGTTGTTTTCTAAGTTTGGTTTGGTTAAATAATGGATTAGCTAAAAAAACGTAATTCCCATTGTTTAAGGCAATGAGATATTAATGGAAATTAGATAGAAATGGTTATTTAAATTTCAATGCTTTTCTATGGGGATTTTTGTCGTTTTCTCGCATTAATTGCTCGACAACGACCCATTTGGAAAAGATTCCAAATTTAAAAGATAATCGTCTCTAGTTCTTAAATATGCATATTAAGTTTCAGGAAGATCCATTCAGCAGTTTAAAGCAGACTGAGTGACCTGATGAAAATAGGCTAAAAAATAGACTAGCTTTGACCAGTATATTTCAATTGATATTTCATGATATGTGAATTGTTGTTTAAGAACTTTTCTTCGTTTCCTAATTGATGATTTTTCTTTCTTTACAGTTTGTCAAAGAAAAAGAAATAATCTTTCCTGATATTTCTATATGTCAAGGAACAACCATAAACTTAACGGCTTTTGCGAAGCTGAGAGAAGAGCTGGCACAGAGGAAAGAATTGAATATCAGCATAAAAGATGTACGTCTTCATCATCTGATGTATTTGGCTGCTAATGTAACGGATCTCTGGCAGAAACTGATGTTTACTAGGCAGTCCATGGTTCAAGAGGTAGAGGACGATTTATGTTTGTTAAAGTTTGAGGTTTTTGTGGTAAATGTTGTGATTTACGTTACCAGTACAGTAATGACCGTCAAGTCAGTCTGTGTTTGTGTCTCCCTTTCTAGTAACGTTTGAGATGTTGAATGAATCTTCTTGAAACTTGGCATGCTCATCTAAGGACAAGATCTAACTTTTATTTTTTAAATTTTGGCCATGTGGTTCCTTGTTGAGAAATCACCGCTAGAAAAATGCCAAAAATTCCCGTAGAAGAGTATTTGAAGCAAAACAAAGAATTTCTATCCACGCCTTAAACATTGGAGATTAATTCGCTTATTAATCCTAGTAATACATGCGAGAACTGTAATTAATTGGATTCAGGAAACTTAATAATAATGAGAATTTAATTAATTTTCTTTCTTATTTAAAGGTAAAGAAAAACAAAATATCTGCTGCTTGTAATCAGCAGCTATTATAATTTAACACCAAAGTTCGAAGGACTTAGAGCTTCTCATCCTTTTTCGCTTCACGACACACTTTGCTATTAGCAGACAATACACCAAACCTTTTTCCTAAACCTAAATTCTCATCAATTACGTCAGCGATTGTTGAAGTTTTAACCTTTTTAATACTTTTAGTGTTTTAGAATTATATTTTTCCCAATTAATTTGACTGAATAATTTATATTTTATGTTTTCCAATCTTAGACCAAAATTATTCTTCAATTTATTGATTTGAAAGATTTTTAACCAATTGTATCGAGTTAATTTTTTCATTATTTTGATTATTTTTTTCCCTATTGACATTATAAATGTTATTCACAATTATTTTATAAATAATTTTTTCTTTAAAAGTAAGTATTTTAAATTTTTTAAAACAAAAATTTTTTAGTTTTATATTTACCAAAAAAAAAAAAACTTAAAACGTAACGGTTTTTTTTTTATTTTCACACTTGAAACTTGAAACGGAATCCCGTTTTTTGTAGTCTCGAACAACACTGTTTCAAAGAACACGGAACCAATATTAATCGTGTTCTTTGGGAGTTAGGTGTAATACACATCTGCTGAATAAAAAACTATAATAACTTTTTATGCAGCATGTGTGTAATGATTTCCGCAACTTTGAATATGTGTAGTTCTACAAGAATTGGGTAACTTTTTGGAGGAAAACGTGCCAATTCTTTATTTATTTTAAATAATGTGTTTTAACATAAAGTAGATGGGAAATATAATCAATGTACTGTTCCAGAAAGAACAGTCACTCTATTCAGTATTTTTGAAGTTATTTCAGTTTTTCTGAAAATTGCCTCCAGGGGACTGACGGATAGACCAGGGGACTGACGAAAAAATACGTTTTATTGAAAATAGAAATGCTTTTTTTGAGAATTGTACTGAAAATCATTAAAATCCTGAAATTTATTAAAACAACATCTTAATCAGCAATTTTTGATACATAAATAACTTTGTCTCTTATATATTTAAAAAAAAAACAAGTTTAAAAACAATCCCGTAAAGTTCATCAGAACAATTACAAATAGGCCTATACAAATTAAGAACATTGGCATTCGCACTTGTACTAAAAGATTAAAAATAGAATTAGATTGACAAAGTAATAATAATAATAATAACTATATGAATTACAGCTGCAATTACAGCTTTGATATAATGGAAATTATGTTACCAAAAAAATAAAGAATACCTGTACTATAGGCAGAGGTGCCCACCCACCCCTAGACCTTATGGCTCACCCCCCTCAAAGATCTAACGGAGGGAGCGGGGTGGGGGGCTTGGCCCACATTTGCATTAGGGCCCAAATTATCCAAATAAACAACCACAAAAAAAAAAGGATTATCCAAGTCAACAACCAAAAAAAAAAAAGCTTTATCCAAACCAACCCCCCAACAGACTGCGCCGTGATTCCCCCGCATGGGCACCCGTGCTATAGGTGCTGATAGATTAATTTATAATTATTAACTGTAGATTAATTAACATGCCGTGAAATAATTTAAACTAAATAAAACAAGAAATGAATTCGGCACAAATTTAACCAAATTGCCTTTCTGGTTCGATTATCGGGAAGGAATCGGGAACGCCGTTTCCTCCTACTTGGGACTCATCAGCCCGATCTCCGCCTTCCCCGATAAAAGACCCAGAAAGGCAA
>JAFIDM010009631.1:287759442-287782398 GCA_023159025.1 Thereuonema tuberculata | reverse complement strand
TTTATAATTATTTACTTTACATTTATTATGTACTAATATGATATCAGCTTCTATCTTTATCTTAAATCTTTTTGAAATATTATTATTGCTTTGTTTGTACACTTAATTGAATATTTTGATAACATTAAGTATATAGGACCATTTTTGTAAATAATACCATTATAACTCTACAATACAGCACCTACAATACAGGCTTATAACCTAGTAGGACTGAATTGTAATATTTGATGAATGAATAATAATAATAATAAAAAAAAAAAACCCGAGTATAAGATTTGCAAAATATCAAAATTTTGTAAAGGCTTAGCATCATCTTAGGAAGAATGTTTGTTCCCATTTTCATCATTCGTTGTTTATCCATTTCTACTAGTTTGAGGCAAGTTAAGTATCTCTGTAACAGCTGCAGACCATCGCCTGTGTTATGTTTGATCACCTATTTTGAGTCAGGTCAAATCGAATATGTAAAAATGATGAAGATTTGCAAAATAAGAGCAATATCTTACAAATTTTTCTCAAGAATTCCTGAAATTTGAAATGTCCTAGTGAAATGTCCTAGTGTCCTATAGCTATACCGGTACTGACATTTTAATGAAATTGAGAGTCTTTATGCAAATAATGGCAATTAGCAATCTGATTTTGCAGCCTAAAATGCTTTCACAAACTGATAAAAGATGGAAGAATCAACTACTTTGGAAGTTACGACATCTATTTATTTCGTATAATTAATAGGGGAGACCGGGGTCAGTTGGCATAAGGGGCTAGTTGGCACACAGCTTCTATTTCCTGCCACCGTGTAGCTAGAGCGGTGACATCTTGGTAGTGGGAAGTGTATGTAAAGGTGCACCATCCACTGTGACTTTAGTTTGCTTGGAAGCGTTACGAAGGAAGTTACCCCTGTTTCATAGCAAACTAAAGTCACAGTTTTTCTGACTGATGAGTAAATTTTTTCATCGTAAATTTTTTTGTTCTGGTGAACATGTAGATCGAATTGAGGTGCTGCTGATGGCGGTTCTCGAAAGAGTGGATAACTGTGATTGCATGCATGTATCATAATCTTTTGTTTCTGATGTTTGGGATTGTGTGGTATCCATTTTGTTTTGGAAATCCTTGTGGGGCTAGTTGGCATAGTTACATAAGGGTCAGTTGACATAGCTATGAGAAATGGTAAAAAAGGGAAGAATCTGGAGATTGCCAGACGAGGAAGACTAAATTTGGTATGACCAAACTAAAGTCCTGCGAAAATTGAACCCATCTGTTCAAATAACTCCTACATTTGTGTTTATATCAAACAATAACTATAGGTAGCTAAGAATTCATTGTTTGTTCATACATTTAATTTAATTTGTCAGATAGTTTTTCTTTGTTCAAGAATTATTAAAATAAAATTTTTGATAAAATAAAATGTTTTTCTCGAAAATTGCTGTGTTCTGCTCAAGTACCCCAATCCATAGCATGTTATGCCAACTCGCTCCTAAGGGTATGCCAACTAGCCCCGCACCCGGGATTAGTTGGCATAGTTGCAAGCTTTTAGGAAAAGTGTTTTTGGGGTTACAGAATCCCCCTAAGTATTGCCCAAAAAAATAGAAAAATAAAAAACAAAAATCTATGACAACTAGCCCCGGTCTCCTCTACTATAAAATGGCTGCTTGAAGAAGTTTAGATAGCTTACAGCTGTAAGGAAGTAATACTGAATTATAGAACGGAAGACCCAACGACATTGAAATTGAAACAATACATTGACACGACATTGAAATAGCGGTCATTTGCTATGACAAAACTCAAAAGTGATCATTTTCGGGTTATTTGCAAAAATAAAAAAAAAGAGCTATTTTACTGGTAGAACGACATAACTGAGCTTCTAAAACTCGCCACGGGAATTTGCACCATCATATTTCATTAACTTTCGAAACTTTCAAACTCATTTTCTGGGAAAATGATGTTGTTTAAGTTGTTGCAGAAAATGAGCTACAAAGTTTGATAAGTAAAATAAGGACCCTGACTAAGTAAAAAATGTGCAGGATAGTGAATCCACTCTATCATCAGCAAATTCTCGAATTTTCTTAAAAACTAGGGAATTTTTTCCCCATGAATAGGATATTAACCATGGTTTCTAATGGTTTGGTTCGAAAATAACAAGTAGTCTCTTAATTTCCAATGGTTCAGTTTTGGCATACTACCAACATTTTTTTCTATGTGAAATATCAAATAAACTCCACTTCATACTTTGAATTCGTTATAGATATTACAAATATGAAAGTGTTAATAAAAATGGAATACGTGAACTACTGGTTAGAATAATACTCCTAAGTCAGAACTCATGAAAACAAAAATGCAAATGCAAAACTCCTGAAAAATAAAATGCTGCAAACAACAGAGCTCAACAGAGTTAAAGTACAAAAAGAAACACGAACATTAACGTATAAAGTGTCTGATGAAAAGAACATGAAAAGAATTGATTTTCATTGAATTAACTGGCACTTACTCTATTATGGTGTGGAGTGTTTTCAGTCGACATGCATTAGGACCTCTGAATGCATTTGCACACATCTTTGACAGGCGACCTACAAACTATTCTTGCGGATCATTTGCATCCGATCATGTCATACATTTACTCAGACGCGAGCTTTTTCTGCAGAACAAACAATCACCGCACACAGTCACCAAATTATGGCTGGAGGAGCATTCGTCACTGAATTGGCCTAGTCGTACCCCAGATTTGAATGCAATACAATATGTGTGGGATGCGGTTCAAATGCCATCAGTGCCAGGGTTCCATCACCGTGAATATTAAGGAATTGTGGACCTCTATTAAGAAGGCAAGGTAATTATTATCAATACAGTATTTCAAAGAGCTCATTGAGTCTTTGCCCCGTTGTGTTGCTGTGATAATCAGATCGAAAAGAAGACCAACGTGTTACTAGGCAGGTGTCTCATTTTTTTCTGATATGTCAGTATATTATTATTATACACTATAATATATATATAATATTTATTTTTTTATAATTATATTTCTTTTATTATATTAAAACTGAAGTCTTATTAGCTTGTAGTTTACCGGTACTTTTAATTTTATATTTTTAACAGTTTTTTAAACTTATTTTAAGACTTTTGTATTCAGAAAAAAAAAATTATTATTATTATTATTATTATTATTGTTATTATGCTTTCTTAATTAAAAAGTAATTAATTCTAAAAAATGAGATACAGTCACAGTTTTTAATTAAAAAAATATAAAGAGTTATTTATTATTGGGTGAGTGCAAAAGTTCTACCCGTTTTTGGATATGAAAATTTGCAATGGAATTGCCCTCACATATGACATTGTAATGACGCAAATCGTCTGCCAATCAAACGTGTGGATGCCTCACATATAAATGCATCGTGTCTCACAAAGTTAATCATCTCAAAAAAAATATCAGAAGGTGTAACATGGAAAGTGAGAAGGAGCATATAAGACATTGTTTGTTATACGAGTTCGATAAAAAGAGTACGGCAGCCGCAGCATGTCGCAATGTTTGTCAAGTTTATGGGGAGGATGCAATAGACGAAAGCCCATGTCGTCGATGGTTTCGTAAATTTAGGGAAGGAGACAGAAGCTGCCAAAATCAGGCTATGAGTGGACGGCCATCACACGTTTGAGAGGACGAAATTGATCAAGCCATAAGAAACAGCCCGAACCCAACCGTGCAAGAATTAGCGGAGACCTTCAACGTACACCGGACAACGATCGAGAGACTGCTGATTAAGTCGGGTTTTACGAGAAAGTTGGATCGTTGGGTTCCACATAACCTGACAGCTAATCAACGGGATGACCGAATCGCCACTTGTGTTTCCTTGCTTTCCCGGTACAAAAATGACGCATTCTTGACACGAATTGTGATAGGAGATGAGAAGTGGGTTATGTACCATAACGTACAGCGTCGTCGGACTGTGTTGCCCTTCTGATCCGCCTGCATCGACTTCGAAAGCTGAACTTCATCCCAAAAAGGTGTTATTGAGTGTGTGGTGGGATGTGCAGGGAATAATTCACTGGGAGGTCCTGCCACTCAACCAAACAATCAACAGTTAGACAGGCTGCATTCAAATTTGGTAGCAAAGCGGCTCATCAATCGTCACTGTGTTATCCTTCATCACGATAACGCCAGGCCACATGCTGCTGTCATTACTCGCCAAAAGTTACTGGACTTTCGTTGGGAGGTTTTACTCCACCCTCCCTATTCTCCTGACTTGGCACCAACTGACTATCACCTATTTCGTGCGTTGAACAATTCCTTCAGTCAGAAAATCTTTGATGATCTTGATGCTGTGAAAACTGCCATCCAAGCCTTTTTTGACTCGAAACCGCCGGAATTTTACCGTCGTGGGATTCATCTCCTACCAGAAAGATGGCAAGAGGTCCTAGATAGCAATGGGGATTATGCACAATAAAATGTACTGTTCATTTTGCGTTTATTTGCTCTTCTTTATGGGTAATAAAAACGGGTAGAACTTTTGCACTCACCCAATAGTATCTTAATAAATTACCCATTTAATTTGCTTTTTCTAAAAATTATTTGGGAATTAGATAGCAATAAAAAATAAAATGCGGTATTTAGCTTGAAATTATGCATTTTTATAAAGGGATTATGTTATTATTTGTTTCTGGAGATTAAAAACCATCGTTTCATTGCTTATAATAACTTTATTATGCAACACATAGACTTGAAGTAAATACTAATAAAGATATGATATCACAGTATTTTTCAATTAAAATTACATCAGATTAGAAAAAAAAACGGGGAGAGAAAGGAATTTATTATTTATCTGAAAACTAATGCATCTGAATTAGGAAAGAGCTTTAATCAGAAAATACACTAGTTTTTCTGCACATTACTTTCAGTTTGTTTATTTATTTTTGTTATTCAAGTGTCGCCTTTTTTTTATTTTGTAAAATCGTTTAAAAATGTTCATAGAAATACAACCTAAATATGGCATTTTTTTTATTACCATCTAATTCTTGGATATACATTGGGTAAATTATTAAGATAAGAAGTAAAACTTCTAAGTTTATTTCTTCATTACGAAAGTTCCTTTATAGTTTCATTTAACCGTCTGATGAAATTATTATCTGTATATTCTGATAAGATTTACGTGAACTAGACACTTTAACTCGCAGGATGTTTAGCAAATTTCGATATCTTGAACCAAATTATGCGACAGAGCATTTTTGTTTATTAAGAAGACAAGGGGATCGTGGATTGGTAATGTTAATACATGTAAAAAATCGAATGCGTAATATGTGAGAATATTTCTTAAAAGTTAGAAAACCCTCTTATTAAACTACTTCTTTTAATTGATGCTAACTTTACACCTCTAACTTTAATATCTGTACAGGTCTGAACTTGTAAACAATTTAACAGATCTTATGACTGACTGGAAACGAATGGTACTGCATGGAAAATATTCGGCGACAGCGTTGCAGAATGATGTGATAAACAAAGATATGGCGTTAATTTGGATAAAGAAAGGTTATTTATTTATTTCCAGAAACACAAGGATTTACTGTCTCAATTCAAGATAAAGTTAAAAGAACAAATAATTACGAAAAATACATGCTGAAGAATGATGCTATTGATGCGTGTAGAAAATGTGGTGTTCCTGGAGAAACTATTGAACATAACACATGTCGTATTTTGGCAGATAATGCCTATTTATCTTGGCAAAATCAAATTCCAAAAATTATACACTCCCAATTGGCCCAAAAGTATAAATTAATAAAAAATTCTATAAATATTTACCCGAAGCTATTTTGGAATCTAAGGAAGTAATCTTGTATTGGGACAGAATGATCGCAACTGACAAAACTGTCAGTTGAAATGTCGATGAAATGGATTAACTGTCGATAAATTGGATTATAATCGTCCAGATCTTGTGTTGTTAAACAAATTTACAAAAGAAGCTTTGATCATAGCTTTAACTGTTAACCTAGCAGAAACTGAAATTGAAAAAATTAAGAAAGTATACAATTTTAGCCATTGATATCAAAAATATGTGGAAACTAACTAAAGTTAAACTTTTGCCTATAATAATATCTGTCGAAGGAGTTATAACGAAAAATTTTGTTACAAAATTTAAGCTCAAAATTTCAATTTTTTAACTTATATTTGTACGCTAAAATTCAAAGAGCTACAATTCAAATTTGTCACATTGTTCGAAAATTCCTAAAATACCTTCGCTACTGTTTTAAAACCAGTCATTGGTTGTCTGATGTGTTGTGTAATAATAATAATAATAATAATAATAATAATAATAAGCCCCATGGACCCTATCTCCTCGCGGTGGGGGCGGGAACTGCACTAGGGTACAGGAACTAGCTTTAGGGAAGGCTAAAGGATCCAACCATCTATGATGAGAACTCGTTCTAATATAGATCATGCTGCATGGGGGTGTGGCGCAGGATAAAGTCACCCGCGTTCGGGGCTTAGACAGAGGCCTCCGTCCGAAAAATACATTACAGTCTCCCGCAGGTGGTCGTGGAGAAAGTGGCACTCCATTCTGTAGTATGGCTACCACAATGCCCGGGCAACACCATCCAGCCCGAACGGTCGGAAGTGTTTCGTCTGTGTCAGAGCAGGCGGCCACCAAGACTGGGAAACCACGCCAGCGCATCCGATGGTCATCGCAGATGAACCAGGATCTTATGCGCGACTTCTACACCGTTAAAAAATTAGGGACTCAACTCACAGGATACAGACAGGCACTACACCACGCATTTACCACACGTTATCCATCGCTAAAGCTTACCGAACTGCGGGTAGCGTATCAGCGACGTTCCATAGTAGTAAGCAATCTTATTCTCCCATGCATACTTGCACAAATTAGGGAAGAAGACGCTGAATCCAACCACAGGACACCTCATCCCACCCCACCAGAAGACACCATTATGGAAAACACAGAAGCAATCGCTACCCCCCAGGCCGTATGCCCTAACAATACAACTAATGACATACTACAAGCAGCACATGATAATTTCTACAGAGCACTAGCACAATATACAGGCACAGACCCCACACTCCGACCTCCACTCCCCAAAGTACACACATCAAAACAACTCTCCACTGTCATATACCATCTCAACACACACACTATCCCACAACACCTTGACAATATCCAAACATTAGAAGACATACATATAACACTCTACTGCGCGGCACAGGGAACCATTTGGACACTTAGAATCAAACAACACCACATACCTACCAATGCATGGTCACAAGAATACATTCCCCCTTGGAGACGTCGCCTTGAGGGCCGCATCAGCGACCTTAGAGGAGACATAGCCAGGCTCACACACTACTGTGCAGGAAACAAAACAAAGAAACCTTTGTCCCAGGTTAGAATGATATTCAAGCACATAAACACTCGCCCTTCACACTCAAGCCATCATTACCTGGTTCAGGAACATCTCGACACACTAAAACAAAAACTGAGTGCACTTACAAAAAGATTACATAGATACAAACAGTGCACTCTACGCAACACTTTCCAATACAACACTTTCCAATACAATGAGAAAAAATTCTACAGATCCCTTACATCTCCCTCCACTACACCCAATACAAACACTCGCACAAGCGAGGCATTACATGAATACTGGTCATCGCTATGGTCCAACTCCATCCCCCACAATGACAAAGCACCATGGATCACAGAGGAACAACAACTCGCTGAACACTTACCGTTCATGCCGTTTCATGACTACTCACATCATTAAAACATGCATACAACTGGAAGGCTCCTGGTGAAGACGGCATTCAGAACTTCTGGATCAAGAGGTTCACGTCCCTGCATAGGAAGCTAGCTCTTGCACTGACTGACATAATCCAACACCCAGAACATATGGCTCTTTTCCTCACACAGGGTGTCACATACCTACCGAGCAAGAACACTGAAACAGCGCACCCTGCAAACTACCGTCCAATCACTTGCCTCCCAACACTTTACAAACTCCTCACCTCCTGCCTTGCATATAAAATTTACACTCACATCGAGAAACATAACATTCTTTCCGAACAGCAGAAGGGCTGTCGCAGGAATTCCCAGGGTTGTAAGCAGTGGCGTAACTAGAACTTTTGCCCCCCGGGGCGGTCATCAATTTGCATCCCTTTCTAAGTCAATGAAATGGTGGTTTTTTACAAATTAATAAACATAAATAAATAATTGTAATTGAGACAAACTATAGGCGGTAACTTTTTTACCGTTGGATGCCATATTTAAATTACAAAACATATAGATTACCTAATTTACAAAAAAAAAAATTACCATTAAATATTTTTTATTTTATATTTATAAATTAATAATTTCATTTCTTTTGGATAAACAAACAAATTGTACACATATGTGTATGTAAACATATTTATATATTTACTCTTCTAACTTTCATAGTAGAAAAATCGAGTATAATGCTCTCAAAATTTATAATATTTGTAATTTCTTGTTCTATGGACAATATTGCAAGATTTTGTAGTCTTAAATCACTCATTGTGGAACGAAGATAATTTTTTATCAACTTCAATTTGGAGAAACTCCTTTCGCAACTAGAGATACTGATTGCAATAATTGTTAAAAAAATTCTTAGCAAAATTACAATGTTGGGTTCAGAATTTTCCAATCTATACTGTTGAATAAATTTTAGTATATCAAGAGGGCCTTCCCCCCTTGTTTTTCCAACGTTTTGCCTCTTCTTATAGTGCGTGTACAGCCATAAAAATCTGGATACTTTTTCTTTCAATATGGAACTGTTCTTTATCAATGTCAATAAAGTCATTTATTTGACATTCAAATTCTTCATTTAGTAGATTACATGGTATTATACACGAAGGACATGCAACTGATCAAAGCGTTCTTTTATTTCCTTTATAATTCCATCCATAGATAAAACATTTCTCTTCATACTTCTTGTTCTAAGGATAGCCCCAGTCTCGTGAATTTTCCCCACTCATATTTTTTCTCCTTCTAACTCGACGTTCAGTCGATATCTCCAACTCTTCACAAATTGCTTTGGCTGCTATAACAGCGTTTTGTATTAGCGCATCTCTTTGTTCCATGAAATGGGTTTGCAAAGAATTTAGTTTTATATGGCATTGATGAACATAACCCTTTTATTTGCAGGTATTTTTGCGCGTCATTAACTTCCAAAAGGATGGGTTCCCATAAACTGAAATAACAGAAAAGAAAAAGTTTGCCATGAATTGAGTAATATTCCATCATCTGATCTCGTTTCACTATTTTTCATCTTCAGATGTCAATTTTTCCAAGGCGCTTAAAATGTAAAAAAATACTTTTTTACTGTAGTTACTGCTTCTGCTCTAGCGCTCCAGCGAGTTTCTACGCTGCATTTAACACCTTGACCAGTGACAGAAAATAAAACATCCCATCGACGAGTGGAAGAAGAAAAAAATGAAAACAACTGCTCGATAGTTCCAAAAAAGGAATCGATAGCAGTAGAAGCAGCGTGTAAACAGGCCAGGTTTATAAAATGATTGTAAAACTCCGAACGGCGGTCCCAAATTATGAAAACCTCCGAACGGCGGTCCCAAATTATATAAACCTTTTTAATGACAGATAACAGTATGACTGTGAAGGATAACACATAGCCTTGAGTTAACACATGAGTTATTACACATCAAATCATATAGTTTTCGCTCAACATATTTACAAAAAAAATATGTATTGTGCGAATAAGTGCGACTTATGACTAAAGCGTTATTACTCTTGGTGCTTGCGGTCTACCAGCCATGGCACGTTTAAAGTGATTTTTAAGCAACAATACGCAATGTTTCATAAATAACAAGACAAATGTTTCATTAATAACAACGTTGGGATCGCGTTCGGAGGTTATCATAATTTGGACCGCCGTTCGGAGTTTTGCCGAATGATTTGTACATGCTACAAATTCTGCATTTGGATTTATTAGTTTCATGTGAGTTTGAACACCGCTGTGCTTTCCTGCCATGACGGCAGCATTATCGTAAGCCTGTCCTCTGCAATTTTTAATATCTAAACCGTCATTTTCTAATTTCGTTAAAATCATATTTGTGATTTCCTCAGCAGTTCTTCCTTTAGTTTCTACAAAGTCAATAAACGATTCTACAACTTTAACTTCGCTGCCATCAATAACTACATATCTAATAATTTGACTGGTTTGATCTTTGTGGGAAATAATTGGAGTGCTGTCAAATATCATACAAAAGTATTTAGCTTGCTTTATTTGATCCATAATTGTTTTTCTCACTGCACCTCCCAATAGCTCTACGAATTCATTCTGAAACTTCGGCGACAAATAGGAGATACTATATTTATTATCCATCTTAATTTTTACTACATGTTCAGTACATACTACTTAGCCAACAAGTCAACAAGCTCTAGAAAATTTCCTCTATTTTCCATTGAATTGACGTCTTCCTGATGAACACTTTCACGATCACCTCGAAACGCCAAATTTTGTTTTGCTAAGAATCTAATTATATCAACTATTCTTGTAAGAATTTCCTTCCATTTTTTTATTTTTCTTATCAATATTCTGATGTTGTAGTTTATCAAAAGTTGCGCCATGTCCAAGTCTTAATTCTAATTCCTTCCATTGGGAAAACGATCGAATGTGCAATGGGCTCAACTCGTGTTGACTTATTTTGGGATTAAGTTTCCACCATTTGTTAAAGCCATTTTACATGGTTTTCCACATGCAAAAATGTTAACTACACTATTCATTTCTAAAGCTAATGACGCTGGGAGACAAAGGATTAATGGAGAAATTTGAATATTTTCATATTCTTATCGTAAATCTTAATAATTTTCAGTAAAATAGACGAATTTAAATTATTTAAACATTTCTTCAATTAGATAAGCGGAATATAAGGAAAAATATTCGAAATCATATAGTAATTCATAATTCGTAGAAATTATGAATTACGAAGTAATAGTAAACTTATGAATAGTAAACTTATTATAGTAAACTTCTGAAGTGAACAAGTTGTTTTTTTACAACTAAAACTAAGCATAAAAAATGCCGCCCCCAAAATATGTGCCGCCCGGTGCGGACCGCACCCACCGCCCCCCCCTAGGTATGGCACTGGTTGTAAGAAGCAACTCCTTATTGACTCGGTAATCCTGCGGCAGGCGCGCGTGAAGAATAGGAACTTACACATCGCGTACATCGACTACAAGAAGGCATTTGACTCAGTCCCCCATTCCTGGCTTTTACACACTCTTCAACTCTACAAAGTACACCCCAAGGTCACGGCATTCTTGGATGCCACGATGAAGAGTTGGAACACAACATTACACCTACGCACCTCCAACACCTCCATCACTACAGTCCCCATTCCCATAAGGAGAGGTATTTTCCAGGGAGACTCCTTGAGTCCTCTTTGGTTCTGCCTCGCCTTGAATCCATTAAGCCACATGCTAGACAACGCAAAACACGGTTATAGGCTTACCTCAGGCACTCTGACACCATACAAAATCACACACTTACTCTACATGGATGATATTAAACTCTACGCCACAAACAACGCACAACTTACTAATTTACTACAAGTCACAACACAGTTCACCAAAGACATTGGGATGGAATTTGGAATTGACAAATGCCGCAAACTACATATAACATGCGGGAAGACTTCGAATTTGGAGGGTTTTGAACTGGACCATGGGTTGGCCATCCAATCCATGGAAGAGGGAGAGACCTACAAGTACCTGGGCTTCCAGTAAGCGCGCGTCATTGACAACGCAAACATCAAAAACGCACTCAAGAAAACATACCGTGCTCGCGTTCACAACATCCTCAAAACACAACTCAATGCCAGAAATAAAATTAAAGCCATCAATACTTTTGCCGTCCCCACAGTAACATATTCGTTCGGCATAATTCCATGGACAAACACTGAACTCGAAGCACTACAACGCACTATATTCATGAAACACAACATGCACCACCCCAAGTCCGCTACGGAAAGGTTGACTCTTCCCCGCAAGGAGGGAGGCCGAGGACTCATCAATCTCATCACCCTACACGAAAAACAAGTACACTTAGGGAACACTTCCACCAAGGAGCACTTCTCACTCAACACTTCTCACTCCAATCAGCCATTGTCAAGGCTGACATACACCTCACACCCCTGGACTCGCAAACCCTTCTCTAACACCCCCGACATCCACACACAGCAGCTGCGTGAATCATGGGCTCGTAAGGAACTCCATGGCAGACATCACCACGAACTCAGCCAGCCTCATGTCGACATGGAAGCGTCGAACAGATGGCTGACGAGTGGTGAGCTGTTTGGGGAGACCGAAGGGTTCATGATCGCGATACAGGACCAAGACATCCTCACACGCAACTACAAGAAACACATTCTACACGACGCAAACACACATGACGACAGATGCAGGAAATGCCACACCATGCATGAGACGATCGACCACATAATATCAGGCTGTCCCCTTCTCTCCCAAACAGACTATCTCCACCAACAAAATCAGATACAGTCGATCGTTCATCAACAGCAAGCTCACAAATACTCACTTATTCAGAACACGGTCCCATACTACAAGTACGCACCACAAAGCGTACTAGAATCACCCTCACATAAGCTGTACTGGGACCGCCCCATTCACATAGACAAAACTATACATCACAATAGTTCTGACATCACACTTGTTGATAAGGCCAACAAACAGACCTACCTCATTGATATTTGCTTATCAGGAAGAATATGCAGAAAACTCAAGCAGACAAGATCAGTAAATACACCGATCTAGCACACGAGCTCCAGAAGCAGTGGAGGCAGGACCGAGTTTGTGTTGTACCCATCGTCTTCTCCGCCACTGGTCTTTTGCCTCACACATTGCACCACAGTCTCAACACACTAGGACTTCACAAAAACACTTATGCACAACTGCAGAAGGCTATGGTACTGAAAACAACACGCAGAGTTATGAAATTTATGGACACCACCACATATCCCTAACTATTCTTCCACAATTTTTTTTTATACACTTGGAAATTTGTGCTTTGGTCCTTGACCCGCTATATTGTTTTTGCTGGGGAAACCCAAGGTTTGAAACATACAAACATAATAATAATAATATTTTTTATTTCTGAATATTAAAGTTTTAAAATACACTTGCAGTATTTTAATAAAATTTCCAGTAACTTTAATAAAAAAATATAATTTTAAAAAAAAGTAATTTTTATTTCCAATGAATCGTTTTTACATCTAATCAGCGTTATGAAGCAAGAATGATATTTAAAAATATATTTATATTTTGATTGCTTTTCTTAATGTACAAAGAAAGAAATCGAAAAGTAAATAGTATGCTATAGAATAAAAGTATGTAATTTATTTATTGATGATATCTGAAGAATAAAGATAAAATTGAACTGAAAATTTTCAAAATTAGTTTCTAAGGGAGCTTAGAAGCTACGATGACTCCTGATAAGAATGTCTTCCTTTAAAAACAAACAAAATTATATTTGTATCCATCCAACTACTGTAATTCCTCATATCTTAGGGGTGCCTGTATTATTATTATTGTAAGGTCTCCGGTCAACTTTATGTTTTAATTATTGATTTGAACTTACTTATTAATTTATATATCACGGGATCCAGGCATGACTAGGAGTTATGGCTATTCCTTGCATGTCAACTTTCTTTTTTGACTCTCTAATAACTACAGTTTCGTAGATTTTAGCAAAAATAATTTAATGTCGTAAATTTCCGACATTAAAATTATGGGATTTTTAACTTTCTTTTCAATAGCAAAGTGAAACTCATCGAATCAATCAGATTGTGTGTATGTATTCCCTCTTAATAACTTTTGAGCTACTGGAATGGATCTGTTGAAACTTAGTATGCATATTCTAGGACTACGATCTAACTTTTTTATTCGAAATTTTTTTTTAAGTAGATCTTAGATAAAAAATTACCGCGAGAAGACGACAGAAATTCCCAGAGAAAACAAATTGATTTCTCTGTTCTCTTCTGTTAATATCTCAGTGTGTGTCAACAATCAATGTTAAATCTAATCCTCATTCGATTAAAGTTAATGTGATTTAGGCACTTCAAGTAAATATTGAAAGATTTAATTTTTTTTCAGAAAATGAAAAATTTGTGCTGTTTATAATCAATATATTTTATAATAGGAATAGAAATGTAGGCTTTGTGTTTTTATTGTTTTCATGACTAAAAAAATATATGAAATAAACAAATTAAATTTTGTGCATGACAAGATTATTACCTGAAAAAAGAAAACAGAAATGCACATAACACTAGGCAAAAGTGAAAATGTATCTTGAACAAAACCATTTGATCTTTACTAAATCGAACATGCTTATCACGAAAATGACCATTAAAATCTCAGATTAGCTCTAGTTTCATAGATATGGGGAGCGGGGTCAGAATCAGTTAGTGCTAAGAATTCATTTTGCCTGTCCTGAAATTGCTGTGGAAATTCCACATACGTTAAACAGCATAGCGTTTCTAACCCTCTTCTTCACATCATGCAGTGTTGGAAGCCTATTTTTATCCGCAGTGCCCAGCAACAGAGAAGGGGAGGTGAGAGACCTCACATGTCACTGTTGTTGGTTGGCGCATTGAAGGTCAGTTTCAGACACTCTATTCCTACCGTTTTCCACCAAACAAGATAGCTTGATATTTTGTTGTGATATTGAGGGTTTCCCGACAGGTCTGAAAATTGACTATAAAAGTGATGAATGGAGATTGTTCATAGATTCATCAAAGATAAGTCTAAAGGCTGTTCTTCTACACAATGGCATTTTCTTTCCACCTGTACCAATTGGTTACGCAGCCTTCATGAAGGAAACCTATGACAATATGAAGCAACTGTTGTGCAGAGTAAACTATGAGAAGTTTAAGTGGCACATTTCTGGTGATCTGGAAGTCATTGCCATATTACTTGGCTATGTTACACCAAATTCTGTTGCTTTTTGTGTCTGGGGGCAATTGTGCCAGTGCATGCCACTACAAACAGAAGGAATGGCCTACGCGTCAATCACTTGGACCTGGAAAAGATAATATTAACAAAACACTTGTAGAATCCTGCACAGTTATACTCCCTGCTCTTCATGTAAAACTGGATCTTATGAAAAATTTAGTTAAGGCCATGGATAAGACTGGGGAAGCATTTTTGTATCTGGGTAAGAAATTTCCACGTCTCAATGAAGCAAAAATAAAGGAGGGAATTTTCGTTGGTCCACAGATACACAACTGTTCAAGGATGAACATTTCAATAATATTCTCACAGGTGATGAGAAGTTAACGTGGAATTCCTTTGTTTAAGTGTCCACCAACTTCCTTGGATGTACAAAGGCAGAAAACTATAAGGATCTAGTGAATAATCGATGTTGGTAGATTACTGCTGAACACTCATCAGAGAATCACCAGCAACAGATTACAAACGTCAGGCAAAGCGATTGCGCCTTCAGAGACATTCCTCCAAGGGGAAACATTAAGGTAAATACATGCATTATGCTTTTAAGGATAATTATGATAAGTTGAGATATCTAAAAAACTAGAGCTAGACATGCATTTTAATTACCATTTTCATGTTTAGCACACTCGAGAACATAAAGATCAACTATTTTCATCAAAGATACACAGTAAAGTTTAATTTTGTTGCCTAGTGTAATTAAACAAAAATACTGGATGGATCCGGACTGATGAGAGTGTAGTAACTGGAAACGATAGCGTCTCCGATTCCCAGTACAAAAATCAAAATTAGCTCAGTGAATTTTTGTTTAGTTTCTGTTTTGTTTTGTTTTTTCATGTAGTATGAAATAATACTTTAACTTTTTTATGAATTCTTGATTACAAAAGCATGGTAATTATGGTGGAATATCAGAATTAAAAATGATTTAAATTTAATTTATTGGGGAAAAAATGTTTAGCTATATTTATGTTTTGTTAATGCACGAAAGATGGCAGTAGTAGATATGATCTATAAATCAAATTCATAAAAATATAAGATTTGCAATGCGAAATCTGTAATTTTCATTCAGTTGTTTCCCCAAATTTAAAACAATTTTGATAATACAAATTTCGAAGCATTAGTAAATAAAGTTATAAAATTTAAATGCATCAAAATATTTGCTAAAAGACATTTTGAAAGTACTTTTTATTTTATTGCAAAACTTTCACAATCAAAACTACGTCATGGAAGATAATAAGAATCTGTTGCTAGTTAATATTCATCCCACCAGAGGAGGAAGTCCTAAGAGAGGAGGGAGATTTGGTACATTCACTAATCCCAAATTTGGAAGATTCACAACAGGCGGGCCAGGTGGAGGAGGTGGTGGTGGAACTGAAATAAAAAATAGAAATAGTTTATATGTTTTTTGTCTTTTTTAATATTAATAGCAATAAGATTTAAAGTGAAAAAAATTGATAGAAAAGATGTACAGAAAATATAATATTTGAAAAAATAAATTTTTTTAAAATAATTTTATTAATTAAATGTAGACTACTTATTTTAAATGAAAGAATTCACAGGGTAGTATGAAAATACTACTCTGCAAAAGATGCACTGTTGTCACAGATAGTAAAAACACAGTGGCACTAAACAAATATTCCTTATGTAGTATCCGGAATAATGGGTAAAGGAATTATTGAAGGTTGGTTTGAATACTGTACCTCTAATAGCTGTCTTATGGAAAAGTAATCAAGCAACAATTCATATATCAACTCAATTCTGTTATTGTGCTGCCCTTCGTAAGTACCTCAAGCATAAATGCTTGATGAATATGTCATTGGTTAATGAAATGAATATCTGCCTTGTATTCTTGATTTATCTTTAAATATCAACTGATTCTGCAATCACAATGTTGCCAATATCAGTCACTCTCCCATATAACATGAGGATCGGTGAGAAGAAATACTTTCCTAGGAGCTGAATCAAATGCTTCTCCTATTCAATGTAGGCAGCAAACAATGTTCAGTTAAGTAAACAGATGAGAATTTTTTTTATTTAATATTTCTCTTGGTTTCAGCAAGATATTTTGAAAGCGTCGTTTCTGTTATTTAAAATCATATTTTTACAAATTTGTTAGAGGTAATAATTTCCTGAAGTTGATTGGAATAAACTATTGAGACCCTATTTCATACTATATAAACTTAAAGGTAACTAAGTACATATTTAATATTCTGAAAAATAAATATCTGAAAACATTTTGAATTTTTGAAAGTAACTTACCTCCAGGAGGAGGTGGAGGAGGTGAGGGTGGCGGCGGCGGCGGCGGTGGTGCAGGTGGGTTTTGGCCAGCTAACCGGAAGACATAGTTAATGAGAGCTTCTAAAATATCATTGGGTGATGGAGGGGGTGGAGGTGGTGGTCCTGGAGGAGGAGGAGGAGGAGGCGGTGGTGGAGGACGCTGGAAAAAAATAAACAGTAGAAAATTAAAACAATTTGTTCTGAAATGTTACAAGAAATCAATAATTTATCTTCATTTAATTACTTTTACTCTTTTTTCATCTTCATCAACTTTCAATTAATTTAATAATTTGATTCTTACTAAATGCCACTAAAAGAATAATGACAGAATACAATGCTCTTACTGAAGTTGAATGTTTTTTTTTCAAAATATGAATCAAATATGAATCTTTCTCATATAAAATAAAATAAGTATTTTTGTATACTTTATTGAAAAGAAATTTAATTATATTTTGATTTATGCTCTTAGATCTAATTGTCTTAACAAATTCAAAATTGGAATAAAACTTAAAAACGATGTAATGAATTGTAATATGGAAAAATATTTAACTGTCATGCAAAATAATGTGGTTGCAGATATTTCCGGTTTTTTTAGTTTTATTATTAGTAAATTGGGACGACAAAGAAGAACTAAAGAAAGGTAGAATTACAGATCTGTGGTTTGTTTTCTTAAAGAGGTGGCCATTATGTAGGATTTAGGAGAATGCACTAAGTTGGGTACTTCTCCGTAGAGCAAGTGGTTAAAATGTCGGCCGATAGGAGTTCTTTCCTTACGAGTTTTTAGTTTAGATCTGTGATTACCAATCTCGGGTGGCGACCCAAATTAGAATCGAGGGGGTTTGAGGTAAGATCGCGAGAAGATGTTATGAAAAATTTTCCATCCAACAATGAAAACAAATATAGGATTTTAGACCTTTTTTTTTATTGGAAAGTTCTTCGCTTATTTGTAACCCCTTCCCAACCGTAAAAAGGAAACGACATTTTTTTTTTTTAGGGTAAACGAATACGATCATCTTAAACCCTCCCATTCCAAAATCCTAGGTACGGCTGTGGCATGCGGGCCACATACCATTCCTAGTTTAGGGTCCCGCTCATATAACTTGGGAACCACTGCTATAAGTCAACAAAGTAACAACACCAGTACCAAAACAAAACAAAAAAACTAGGATTTCAGCGCAAATTCGAGTGGTTAGACTATTCCATCATTGTAGAACAATACATTTTCAATAAATATAAAAATTAATTAAGAGTCTTCTTGTTTATAAGACTAAAAACTCCAATTTCTTGATAGGATTCCACGAAACTGGAGTTTTTCATTGTTTATAATTTCAAAATTAAAATAGAATTTAGTAACAAGCATTTTATACATTACCTTCCAATATGCGTATCGATGTCCATAAGATATTTGAACTAAAACTAAAACGGCAAACAAGAGGAGAATGTGTCTCATGTTTGTAGATGCTGAAGACTATTTTTCAAAGGGATACTATTCGTTTTTATAGTTTTTTATCAGTAGTAGTTGCGGCCATATTTAGTAATCAATCATCATTGACCTCAACTTAGAGCAGCGTTTTAGAAGCATTTGTGCAAGAAAACCAATTTCAATGAATTGTTCCAATCAGGAAAATAAAATAAAGATGTGTAAGCTGTCGTCCTTTAATGAAACTCATCTAATTTGTGAATAGAAACGAATTACAATAGCCTAATAAATAGAATAGAACATCTGTTTGGTTATTTATAACTTGGCGGCTTCTTTTGGCATATTCAAAATGCAATAATTGGAAGAAAGATTTTAATAATTTTTATTCATTTTAATAATGAAAGCTAAAAGTTGTTAATCTTCTACTTGCTTTAAGAAAAGCTTTAGAGTTATTTGATCGAATAACTAATAATTTTTAAAATGTTTTCCGTATAAATAAATCACTTCTTTGTCCAATTTGAGATAGTTGGGAAAGTTTAGAAATACGTAAGAAAAATAAAAAAAAAAGTAAATATTATATAAAATAAATCTTAAAACTTAAGAAAAATTCAGGAAGGATTACAAAAGAAAATCTTACTAATCTTGCTGTAAATATGAAATGTGTCAAATTTGAATAAATTTAATAAAATATAAAGCAAAAGCATATGTATACATCCTATCTTTTTCGGAGATTAAGGGTTAGTATCACATACACACACACACACACACACATATGTATTGATGTAAATACGATTGCATAATGCTCGAAAAGGTTAGGATGTATAGATGTATTTTTTTTGTTTTGAATTTAACAAATATATTCAATTTTACAATATTTTCACTGAAATAAAATTTAACAATTCAACAATTACATGAACTGTTTGTATTATTTTTTTCAAAAAAATACGTTGGCCTATTATACAAAAAAATACATGAAGGATTTTAAAAATAGAAAGACCATGATTCATCGACAAGCAATTGTTAGCAATAATCATTTATTGAAAAATTGTAGCCATTTACAAAACACCAAATTTTGAGTAAAGATTCAAAGACAATCAAATTTAAAGTAATTAAAAAAAGTTCCTTGAAAATGTTTGAATATAAACAAGAAATTAGTAAATTTCTATAATATGAAGCAAAGAATATGTATAAATTTATACTATTTTTATATTAAAAGATTTTAGAATAGAATTTCGTAATGGAAAACCATTATTTTTCAATAAAAATTCCCTATGTATTATTTCGAAAAAAAATTCGTCACTATGTATTAAATTTCGATCTGATATTTATTTCTTTCTGATTATGTGCTATATGTAGTGTATATGAAATATGAAGGGGAAGGGTAGAAGTTAAAATTTTCATCGTATCTTAGAATGAACTAGACGGCTGCCCATTACTTCACTCCGGAAGCCTCGTATAGGCCTACATGTAACATGATTACAATAAGTAAACTAACTACAACGAAAACTATATTAAAGTTTAACTTATAATATACACATGCAATACGATCTCTACAATTATAAACACTTTCTCTCTACATACCATAGTTTTCTTTCACAATCTGGAATATTTTCCTTATCTATCAAAACATCTGAAGAGTTGACCATGGAACAATACTCTTGTTGCCTGGCAACGCTTCCATTCTTGCGGTACGCACGAACACACAGGCACATTCACGCGTGTGTAGATACTGTAGATTAACAATTTTATATAAAGGTTGAACGTAATATTGTAATTACAATTTCGATTGGAAAGATTCGATTAAAAAGAGATTCCCTAAATTGGAAAAAAACTTCAGAGAAACTTTATTGAACTGAAATTGGTTGAAATAAGCGCTGTTGATATTTAAAATTATATATAGGCTACCGTATATATATCAGGGTTTTTCAAACCGGTGGTTCTTGAAAGAAGACTTAGTAATTCGTGAATAACTGATAGATGGTTTTGAAATTACAAAAAATTAAAACATAAAAATTTCCACATCTGAAGGTAAATTATTACATGTTTTAATAGGTTTACTTATTAAAGGAGGATAAAGAACTTTTAGAATTTTGATTTTTGTGATATGGAACTTAAAAATAAAGGTTGAGAACCTCTGATAAGCATATGATTCCAATTTGTAATTTCTTATTTTTAAATATTTGGATGACTTAATTATTATTAATAGTTATTAAATAATTAGAGAATATCGTCTCAAGATTATAAGAATACTTTCAATTTCAATAAAGTATAGATAAATTATATTTTGTAGATAAATTACATTATGATAAAAAATTCAGGTACCGGTAATACAAAATTATAAAAACAAGAAATTTATTTTTTTCTTGGTAATATTTCATATGTATAAGACATAGTCAAACTAGGTGAATAAAAATTACACACAATATTTGTCTACATGAGTAATTACATTGATACCAGTTTCAACGTCACAACTCATATGATGCACGTGCAGCGCCATATGAAAGTTGAATGTCGTCCTCATTACTCACTGTAATCACCGCCACCCTGAATGCAGGTGTCCATACGCGCATGCATCCGATCGTAGAGGTGTCGCAAGTCATCCTGTGAGATGGTGTTCCACACCTGCTGCATATATGCGGTCAGTAAGGCAGTGGTTGTTATGGGTGCAGATAAGCCCGAAGCCGTCGTCCATTCATATCCCACAAAGGCTTTATTAGCGAAAGTTCTGGTGATCTTGCCGGCCATGGCAACACGTTAACATCTCGAAGAGCATGTAAGGTTGCAGTTGCGGTATGGGGACGAGCGTTATCCTGTTGAAACAGGCCCCCCCCCCTCAATACCTTTCATGAAATGCAGAACAACGGTTCGATCACTATTCTGAAGTAAAACTTCACCGTCATGGTGTTAGGGATAACTATCAGGAAGGTCCTGTTATCACATAAAATCCCTCCCCATATCATAATGCCGGTGGTCTGTCCGGTATGTCGTGGACAGATATAGCTTGCCAACAAACGTTCACCAGACTTTCTCCTGACCAGTGGACGTCCATCACTGGTATGAGGCATAAACGGCTCTATTCAGTGAATACCACAGAGTCCCATTCTGCCCTGCAAAGGTCTCCTGCGTGACACCACTGAAGAGGAATTGAACAATGGGCAGGAGACAGTGACAAACACGGCATTCGACGCCTAGAGCGGAGGCGAATCTCCAGGAGACGATTCAGAACAGGTCTTGTGGCGACGCCGGGTCTCACTGCGGCTCGGATTTCCTCTGGGATCCATTAGGGCCATCTGCGAGTGCGCCGATCTTCTCTCTCTCTCTCCAGTGGACCGGGAGAGCCCGGACCCCGTCCTTCTGGTAACAGTGCCTTCCCGGGATCAATGCTGCCAACAGTTGTACACGACGGAGACGTCTTGGTCCATTCTTGACGCGATCTCAAGAAATGCCACGGAACACTATCTCTTTTAAAGTGGGTTAACTGCAGTTCATTGTCGCCTTTGCGTCATTCTGTGAAGTCGTAGCACACGTTACCATAGCTTTTCACTGTGACAGTAATGCTTACGAACAGATCCACGTGTCTAATGAAAAATTCCATTACTCCTTCGCCATGGCGTTGCAAGCGCAAACTGTGAAGTTGAAATTGGTATCAATGTAATAACTCATGTAGATAAATATTCTGTGCAATTTTTATTCACCTAGCATAACTCCTTGAAATTTTGGGATTTCATTTCCTTTAGTGTAATAGTGTTCAAAGTAATGAAAAATGATGTTAAAAGTATTTTCATTAATGAAATATTTAAAAAACTTCAAACAAACTTGAAAGTATAGATTTTAAAAACAGCAGTTTTTGACTGGACGACCCCTAATTAATGGACGACCCCTAATGGCATCGGTTGGGGTAAATTGATATGTTTGGATTGGGCAGTTTGGTATGGCGTATCAGTTTCCCCCAGCTACTTCTAATTCTGGTCTTTTTATCGTTTGTTCACAGGAAATGGTTCGAAATTATGTAAAAACGACTTAGCGAGGGGAAATACCACGTGAGAAGTTTAAGAAAAGCCTACATTGATATCGTAAAAGACTCTTTATAAGTGAGAGAGAGCGCTAAGACTTTTGGAGTAAATAAATTGAACCTGTTGAGATATAATGTATATGGCCCAAATATCGCCCAGGTTCCTAATACCGCCCAGGGCGATGCTATCACACGGGAACCGATGGAAATAAGTTGCCATTCCTTCCATTAGCACGCTGTGTTCGTTTGGTGGTGTTAGT
>JAFIDM010009631.1:287718215-287754442 GCA_023159025.1 Thereuonema tuberculata | reverse complement strand
TAGAGTTAGGGGCTTGGCTCTACATGAGATTTCATATCTTTTTAACAGTGAAAGCATTATGAGCATGTGAGTCTTGGTAACTTATTTTACATGAAATGTTTTGGGTGGGATAAATTTTCCAGTTATTATTTCACAGCTATTTCAGAAGACATCGATTAATACATTCTATTTTCCGGTTTATTCAGAATTTCAAAGCAATCAACAATGGATCCATAAAACTCCAACTATATTACGTTTCATTGTTTTGTCCAATAAATATCAATTTTTCTCTTTTTGCGACTTTTTCAAACGAAATAATGAAAATGCTCAATAGTAAACAGCCAACTGGATATTGTGGTGATTTATTCGTTGTCCTGGTTCGTGGAAATAAGATGAACAAGACTGATGATAGATCTGAACAGGTTCTCTAGGTTCTCTTGTATTGAAGGAGAGCAAGGGTTTTTATAGTTTTATTTACAGTGGTTGCTGATTGGCTAGAGGGCTGAAACAGATGATTGGAAGGTTCAAATAATAACTGAAATTAACGGAAAGATTTAAATTAAGGTGCATGATGGGAGCACCTCTAGCCGTTGAGATTTAAAAGTAAACAAAACAGAAATATTCGTTAACGGTTGGAATTTGAAATTGTACAAGTGATTTTGATTAGATAAATAAATGAATAAGTTAAAACAGAACATACAGTATAAATAAATAAAAATAAATATAAATGTTAAACCTCATCACAATATAAGAGAATATCAGCATCGTGGAGAATATTAAAAGGATTGAGGGAATAAATCCAACATAATTGAAACTGTTAATGATATCTCTGGCTAAATGGAAAAAGTATTTTGATACTTTGTTAAATGAAATTCGTAGGGCGTTTATAGAAGATGAAAAGTATCATTGATTTTCCGGAATCACGAAATGAAGTTAAGAAGGTGGTTAAGGAAGGAAAAAATGAAAAAGCAACTGGACCTGAGGAATTCCCTTGAACTTCTTAAGTATGTAGATGGAAAGTGATTACACTTCTTTCTAGTATGTATAATCAAATATTAGATAGGGGGAAAAAAAACCTAATGAAATGAAACTTGATGTAATTAGTCCTATATAAAAGAAAGGGGATAAAAAGGTATGCTCTAATTACAGAGGAATTTTTATTACTAACTCATTTATGAAAATATTTGGGGAAAGATCATAAGAAACAAACTTTCTTATGCTTATGATAAGTGGAATATAATGGAATGGAAGAACAAACGGATATTGAGCAGGAAGATTTTGTATAGATCACATTTTCATATTACGTCAGATCCTTGAGTAGCAGAGAGCCAAATCTAAAGATATGGAATTGATCTTCATTGATTTAGAAAAAGCTTATGATAGTGTTCAAGGAAACTCCTTTAGAAAACTTTGAAGATAGTTAAGATCAATGACGAGACAGTAAATATTATCCGTGAAATATACTTTGATAATTGATTTCCTTATGTAATTTTACATCTATTATCAGAGAAATTTAAGAATAGTAATGGTTACTACAGGGATGCTGTCTGTCCCCTATTCCATTTTAATATACTGTACATTGATTTGCATTTAGAGAATGGTCACGGAAATGCAATGGTATGGGATTAAAGTTGAAGGAAAATACATTCTTACATCATTTGTTATTTGCAGATGACCAAAGCAGAGTTGCAGAAGATAAAAAGGATGTTCGCTATTGGTTTCGGAAACTGGTTGCGGAGTATGAACGCTGGGATCTAAAAATTATTATGGAAAAAAACAGAAACATCTGACCACCTTTATCTATAAATCCTTTAACTATTATAGAAATGGAAAATATAAATGTAAAATAGTGGAATAATACAAATATCTCGGTTCTGTAATCTACCAGGATTATACTTGTCAAACAGAGATTAGCAAAAGAATTGCAGATGGCAGAAGAACCATTTCAATGCTTAACTTAGTTGTCTGGAGTAGCAATATCCTCCCAAGAACGAAGAAATTATTTTTTAGTACATTGACCCAGAGTATTTTAACATATGGTGCAGAAAAATGAACAATAAATAAATACAAACTTATATCTATTGAAATAGATTTTTTGGAGGAGATCAGCAAGGAAATCTCGAAGAGAAAAGATTCGTAATTGATTATTCTAGAAATGATGGGGAGTCAACAGCATTGAAGTAAAACGACTTAAATGGTTCTCATCCTTGATGAGAATGATGGAAGAAGGACTCCCTAATACACTGATGAAGTGGGATGGAAATGGTAGACGGAAAAGCGGCAGACTAAAACAGAAATGGTTAGGCCATGCCATAATTTAACTGATGCTATGATCCTGGACAGAAAGGAAGGATACTCTGGATGCTCTGAATGTATATGGAAAAATCTAAGAAGAAGAAATTTTACAGTTTTACTCAATTTGATTTACCAATATTTACACTCAGAGTAAGATATTTTGTTGAATGATCATTGACTGTCTTTCTTTCCTCTGTATCAAGAGCTGCAGTATTTTTCACTGTCTCAGCTCTTTGATGTTACAGGGTACCAATCTTTTGTTCGTAGTCTAAATATGTAATAAGATACCATTATGAAATTTACGATGAAAGTGATCATCAACCTTATTATTAAAAATATAAAAGCCAATCAGAACGCTGAATCAAGAGAATTAATAATTGACAATCAGTCAATTGTATTGTTTTTTTTTTTTTTTTACCAAATCAAATTTTACACTCCTCCTATTTGACCCCTGTAAAAATTATTTTACAAAAAAAAAAAAAAAACACCTTTGAGAAATAATAAACAACTCCAAAGCTATCGTGCATGTTAGTTAAACATATTGTCAATAGATGGCGCTTTCTACATTTTTATTAAAAGGTTTTTAAACGAAAGTTTTTTAACGAAAACATTAATTTTAAACAATTTGTTTATTTTTCGTCATTAGCGGTGAACGTAATCTTCAAAATGATATCTCAATCATTGATTTTGATGAAGTATTAAAGGAGATTAAAAAAAGACACCTTTGAGAAATAATTATGAGAAGTTGACAAATTTTTATGTTTTTTTATTGTAATAAATCGTTTATTTTTATTAAAATATAAATCTTTGTTTGTTTTTTTTATCTGTTCTTATTAGGTAAACGATGAAATATCATTTTAAAGTGCATTTTTATTAAAAAAAAGGATATATTTGAAGTTTACGACGCTACAGCATTATTTGAAATGTTGTTTCGCTATCGAAAGATAAGTCGCTTCTGTTAAAGCGTGTCTACATTTTTATAAAAAGGTTTGAAAATAAAGTTTTTTAACGAAGACATTAATTTTCAACACTTTGTTTATTTTTCGTCATTAGCGGTGAACGTAATCTTCAAAATAATTGTTCAATCATTGATTTTGATGAAGTATTAAGGGAGATACGGCATACCGACACAAACACACCTTTGAGAAATAATATATAAGGATTAGGGAAATATCCCTGTCAGTAGGTTCTGGAGATTAATGTTAACAATCTGATATACAGTAGAACCCCGGTAATCCGAACCTCCAAATCCGAAATTTCGGACAATCCGAACAGAATCTAAGATGCAGGAAAAAAATTAAATCTCACTTGCAATGTACAAAAAGTACAGTATTTAATCATAGCACTGTACATATTAAAATAGCAGTTTTTAAGCTAGTATTTAGCGGAATGCATACATTCTTTAATTCATACATTGACTCCTCTTAGAATAGGCTTGTGGTTAGCTCAATCATTGTGTAGGATATTAAAAATTTTGTTTCTTGTCGTACCATTGTAGTAATTTATGAGGACAGAGTAACATTCGTTTCTTCATAGATTCCACATGTTTCTTCCCTTTTTCTGTATCTTAAATATAATTCCTTATCATAGGAAATCCCACTATTCACTTGAATATTTTTGGTGTCTGTTCATTTGTCTGTTTGCTTATTTGGCGCACATCACATTAAAGTGGCTGGATGATTCCCAGTGTATGGATGGTACTTAGCGTACTTATGATCCCAAGTACTTGTGAACTTAAGTATATGGTATACTTAAAATATAGAGCATTTCTTTCGATCTCCACCTCTCGAAACTGACCCTCAAAAATCCCTCGCTGAAACTGCTAGACTGATTTCTTTAAAATTTGAAACGATGTGTAACGATGTTACTTTAGGGTTAGCCTGGATTCAGTTTATTTAACAATGAATCTACTCTAATATGAATATTTCTTTACTTTGATTGTTTTATAATATTTAGTTTGAATGAATTCACTTGAAACTTTTACTCTATGCGTTTCTATATGAAAAGGTTAGATAAAACCAATCCGTAAATAAAGTAAAAAATACTCTACAAAGTGTACAGTCTGAGGGTCTCCTAAATACGGATACCAAGTTTCAGCTTTTCCGAGCTCTTGGTTTTAGAATTAAAATTTAATAAATAAATAACAATAGATAACAGTAGTAAAATTTCATTTTATTTGTTGAAAAGCTCAAAATTTGCAATACAAAATTTATGAAAACAATGGGAAGCTTTACATTTTGAATCAATGACATGTTTATCCAATCAAAGGTGGTAATCCGGCGACAGGTGGCAGATTTGGTAGATTGACAACAGGTGGCGCTGTGGCTGAAACAAACATTAATAAGAAATAATGAATTAAATGAAAACTTAGATAAAACTCTGGTTTAAATACTCATTAATAAAATTTACTAAAAAATTGTTAGAAATAATATAAATAAAATATAAGTTTATTACCTCCAGGTGGAGGTGGAGGTGGAGGAGGTGGAGGAGGTGGTGGACCTGGTGGTGGTCTCAGAAACACCGAAATCAGTTGAATGAATCTACTCAGAATGTCCAGGGGAGAGGGAGGAGGAGGTCCAGGAGGAGGTGGAGGAGGAGGTGGAGGCTAATAAAAGAAAAAAAAAAAAAAAAGAATATTTATCTCAATAATTTCAAAGTAACGTGAAGAGTTTTTATAACAACTTACAATAATTGTGGTAGCAATTAGCACTTATACGAAATGTGTCCTAAATTGAAATTTAACAATTTCCATTACTGACCAAAGAATATATACATCTTAAATACTTAGAGAAATGAAAGTATTTTCAACGAATAGAGATCGTATTTTCTTTATATTTGTTTTACTTCTTTCTTCTATTATTTACTTATTAAAAAATTCAAGAGCTAAGAAAATCATTAATATTCTTCTAAAACGGGACTGTAGTTAAGATATGATATGTAATTTTGGCTACTGAAAAATAATACTTTTCGTTTATTTGTTTTGCTTAAGTTACAGAAGGTCTGACTGCGCGGTTGGCGATGTCGCTAAGACACTGACCTCTCACCTCTGAGTACCGAGGTTCGATTCTCAGGTGGGTTTCGTTAATGGTGGCGATCCGCGCTGGTTTCCCGGAGTTTTCCCGTTTCCCCTGCATTTCTCACGCCATCCTTTCTCCGTCTTTCTCTCTGTCTGTACTTCTTTCCGTGGGACAGCACAATAGATCTTTCAGGTCGCGGTGCTCGGCTGTCAAGCCACCCACATTCACAAATAATCTAATATAATCTAATCTACAGAAGGTCTTGTTTTGCGAAATTTACCAAGATCCGTTTGTCAATCTAAATTTTCTATTTGAACTAAATATAGATTTTTTTTTTAATTACTAAATTTTAAATTCTACTTACCTAATAATTATAATATTTATTTATGTTTGTTAGTAAATAATTTTAAAAAAATTTTAGGAGATGAATTTCCTAATTTTGTATGATTTGAAAATTAAGAGTAGTATTGAATGATAATTAGAACTTGTAATATATCATATTAATTAATATAACGACAACATTATGATAATGGTAAATATTTTTATATTTGTGTTATATTGCACTTCTGAAATTTTTATGGAAAAATTTACTGTAAATACTACGAAAAAATACCTATAAGTAATAAATAGAAAAAAATTAAAAAAGGGCGGTTTTGAAAACAAAAAAAAAAAAAAAAAAAAAACAGGTTTTTTGGTTAAGATGTTATTGGAAACAAAAAAAATAAAATAAAACAGAGGAGAAAAACCTAAGTTAAAAAAAAAAAGTTATTAAAAAGGTTTTTTTTTTATTAAAAGATAATTGAAGATTATCTATCTAAATAAATTGTAATGTAATCATAAGAAAATTCTGAATTTGACGTGTTATTATTTAAAAATAAATAAAGGGATTTTTTTTTGTCTTGAATAATCGGTTTTGGATAATCGGTTATCATACAGTACAATGTCGTTTTTTCGGCCCTCGTTAGTCCGGATTTCCGGTTAATCCGGACCAAATTTTGCAAAAATAAAATGTATGTTTTCGTAATGTTAATTATGAAAAAATAAAAATAACTGATTTGTTATGCAGTTCAAAATAGATTAATTTATCTCTAAAACTGTAATATAAGGGTAACTGCAACCAAGTAGTACAGTATACAGTAGTATTTTGAACAGAGTTAAAACACGTGCATCAATTAAGTTAGGCTCTGCTGCAGTATTTGTTTTCGTCAGAATTTGCTGTATAGTGTACTGATGACTCACAAGTCAATGTGCTCGCGCACCCCACAGCGGAGGCAGTAATGAGCGTCGAATTTCTTCGAATGTGTGCCAACAACGATGGTTGCTTTGATGTCGTGTTCCAAGTTTGTATGAAAACGTGTTAAGTATTAGTTTGTTAATAATGTATTGTGATTTTAAAGTGACTCAAAATTGTTTAAAATAAATTGTAAGTTGTGGACAAATATTTTGCTAATGGCATTTTTCCATTGTTTCCGGATAATCCGTATTTTCGTTAGTCCGGATCACTTCTGGTCCCATTTAGTCCGGAGAAACGAGGTTCTACTGTAGATTAAAAAAAAGACCATTTAAAGGCCGTGTATATTCTTAGGTGTGCGGGATGTTTAGGCTCGACGGCCAAATGGTTAGCACTGCGGCCGCCTGAGGGAAAAAAACCCAGTACGCATTTGACAGATGGCTGGGTGAATCCTAGGCTCCGTCTGGAGAGAAACAGTCATGCAAAGAATCTCAGACACAGCTTGGAATTATAAACACTAACGCAAAAAAAAACAAAAAAACTTTTGTTTATGTAAGGCGCTTCTTAGATACTTATTTCATCTCGGTCTCTCCAATTGAAGTTGCAGTTAATAATCCCCATTAAAAAAAATAAAAATAAATAACGGTTTTATGTTTTCTACCGTATGAATAAGTTTGTTTTCAGAAACCTTGTAACCTAAAATCGCCCATCCCTTACTTAAAATAAATCTACTAAAAAAAATACAGCCCGTCCTTCTTTATAATAACAAGATTATAATAAGATTTTTGATTGAATAACAAAGATTCAAAGTTTTCATATAATTACATTACAGTTTATTAAGAGAGATAACCTTCAATTAAAAGAAAAATACTTTTCAATACTCTGACCATATTTATTATAACCGAATACACGTTATCTGTTGCCGTCCGGTAGACATATTTTAAACAGTAAGCCTATTAATAGGTGACGACATTGCTATTTCTGTATTTGTGTTTCATCCCGGTTTTTTTTTTCCCTCGGTTATGCAGAAAAGTAACAATTCCGTTAGATTACACTGAAGAAAAAAATAAATAAAGTTACCATTTAAAAAAAACAAAAAAAAAACTGTTATTTTTTCCCATTTGCAATAAATAATAAATAAAGAGAAATTTTACTCTAAAAATTTGTTGAATTACTGAAATTTCTTACCCTCCAACCGCCATATCCATGCCCATTGGCCAAAGAAACCACTGCCAAAATAAGGAATAGACCTAACGTAGTCTTCATGCTTCTCAGATATGTTGCTCGGTGTTTAGGTTACTCACCTTTTATACTCTTCAAAATGCTTCAGGTAGCAATATTTAAATTTCCTAAGCGATATGTCTCAATAAATCACTGTTAACAATGCATCTCAGCAATTCTGGGAAGCATTTAAAGCTATCAGCAAAATCATTGTATATAAAAAAAAATTAACGCTAAGCATACAGTTAGGCGAACATATGTTTTCTTGTGTTAACCGCGCAATATATTTTATTTACTTTGGCTAATAGCACTCCATTATTAATTTTTTCGTTCAGTGAGAAATAAGAGAATCGTTGATGTACTGAGGCATAAAAATTGAAAGCAGTTTTCACTTACAAGGCACTCTAAAGGGAATAGATCACCGATTTTCACAAAACTTACCATGAACATAGAATACAATATAAGGTGTTCGCCTGCCATATTTCAGGGACTAAAATGAAAAGGATTCAAAGTTGTAGGCGGTCAAACATCTTGGGGTGGCAGCCATAGATTCTCTTGTTAAGCTTACCTTTGGAAAAATAAAAACAAAACACTTTTAATACTTTTGATCATTAATTATTATTAACAATAAATTTCTTTTTCATTTACGAAAATAAATCATAATAAATTTGCATTGCCCAAATTTTTGAATATTTTTTTCATTTTATTGCTTTATCATGTGGCTATATAGCTCTGTTCCTCTGATCTTTGACCAGGCTTTCGCACATCAAATTAATGGTCCAGGTAAGAAATGCAGTAATGGGCCCCCCCTCCGACATAATAGATAAAAATAATAGATCAAAATACGAGATTCTTTGCCAAAAATATCGATTTCATATTTCACTCTTTTAAACATACGATACACAGTTATTAGCATTAGTTTTAGAGTATTTTTTTTTTTTTATTAAAAATGGCGTAAAGAAACTATTATCAGTACGGACAAAGATGAACCTCCCAGAATGCAACGCAGATGATAGATTTTCCTTACCTGGCCTGTCGGTCACATTCAAATGTAAGAGAAAATGGCGGTCGTTGATTCACATTCAACATTTCGACGAGGAAAAGGTCTCAAAAATTAAGTAGGGAAATTATTCTTAACGTTGCTCGTCGATTTCAAGAAGATGTATGTGAGATTTTTGATATTTCCTATTTTTGATAATTGAGATTGATATTTTCTGCGGAGCTTACGGCATTGATACTGGAGAAATTAGTCAATGATAATGTGTTTGCGGGTCCAACTTTCGCCGCGACGATAATAGTGCTTAGGTTCAATTATAATGGAAGTGTAATGTGACCCTTAAGGAACTCGTGAATAAGATGTTCTTACACATAACCATGAATATGATATCTATTGTTGAACAAGTGTAGTAGAACATCTCGATTGATCAAATATTACAATGCCGAACAGCTCTATGCCAACGTAGTAACGCAGAATAGCAAACGTTAAAGCACAAAAGTAGTTTATATAAAATTTAGACTTAATTTTAAAAAAGATTTAGAAGTGATAGACCAATTCTTAAATATTTTTTTTTCGCTCAGGGCCCCATTGACGGCCGGTGCAGAGAGACCAACTGACAACCCTTATGTAGACCCTGCATACGTGACAAAAAGCCTTCTTAGTGCCACTTAAACCTGTGCCTTTTATTAGAATTTCAACTTCCAAAGAAATTGTGTTTGGCCTATTAAATAAAAATAGTAATTAAACACAATTTCTGTCTTATTAATTATTATAATTGCTTATTATTTGGCAGAATTCTTTCTGTGATGTTTTAGTTTTTTTCTGTCAACTTCATGTCAATTTTTTTTTCTGTCAATTTCATTTTTAATTTAACTTCGCCATTAGTTTTTAGATGCACTGAAACTAAAGTAAATAAAGATAACTAAAATAATAAAGATAATTATAATAGTCTGCATTTCTTTCTGTCATTCGTCTACCAGATTGTTTTCACAGTAGACCCAATGAAGTATTCATTTAATTTCAGCATGGCAGAAAACATCAATGTAGAAAGTGGATGCAGGATCACCTGAATTTGATTATTGCAGCACATTTGAATGGAGATTATGGACTAAATGAGTGCCCAACAAGAACGCTTCATGCTCGACAAGAGTAAAACCAAGTCTGCAATTTCAATGACAAAAAGGAAGATTACTGAGAATACAAAGGTGATCAAAATTCTCGATGACTGGTACTGTGAAGCCTACAACGAATGTAGAGCAGATGAGATGATTAGTTGTTTGAAATGTAAAACATGGGTTCATTCTAAAAATATGAATGAGTGAAAAATCATTATAAAAGTTCTATTGTATCTATTCTATTGTATCTATTCTATTGTATTGCAAGTGAGAGTACTGCAAAATCTCAGAAACAATATACATGTGGTACAATTTAGTTTCTGATCCTATAGATCTTGTGATGACTTAAACCAAACTTATTTATATGGATACTTTTCCCAACTATATAGAGATTAAGATTTTACTTTTAAGATAACTTTAAATTAAATTAAACTCATTAAATTTAAAAAAAATCAATTATTAAAATAATTTAGGCAACTTTCCTCTACAGTATTTGGTTGTATGAATATTTAGAACCCGTTGACTGAGAGAATTTTTTATCTATTCCTCAGCTGTACTACAACATGTGCTGTAAATAAAAAAAAAAGTTACTTTTTTGCGAAATCAAATATTGTAAAACATGAAGAGGCATTAAAAGCTTTATTTGAAAATATTTCTGATAGGAACATCTGTTAGATATCAAAACACGTTGTTAGATGTCAAAGTCTCAGTGTTGAGAAAAAGTGTGTATTTTGCAATTTATACATTGTCTCCTTCAATCTATGTAGGTTTGTCCAATCATCTGATCATTATATATTTTAAACATTATTTTTATGAACTGAATGTTGTAATTGAAAAAAGAATCAAGGCTTCAAAATGTCTTTTGTTGTTAAAGTCGACGATTTTTCCTAATTCGAAAAGAAAAGAAAATCATTCAGAATTATATTATCTTGATTCCTATTGCAATATGAAGTTATCATCGGATATACAGCAACACAGATAGGTCTTCGTAAATGTAATTATTTATTTCAGACTGATCTTGTTTACTAAAAAAAAAAAAAAAAATCTCTGTCACATTAAAATTTTGTTCTTTGGATGCCACACTTGAATTAAACATTGATAATAATTGATCAGTAATGGAATCTTATTCGTCGTTTATTGATAGAACGATAAATGAAGAGTGCAAGAGAAGACCTATGACAAAAAATCAGCCATACCTTTGAGATAGAGGATACGGAAAACTAAGGAATGGCAGGGAAGTGCAAGTTGCATCTGCAAAGATGCTAGAAAAAAGTTTCGTATCTGATCGGCTGATAATGTTGTTACCAGGGCCCCCACAAGGGGGGGGAGTCAGTTTGTCCTTTAGCACCCGGCCGTCAAAGGGGCCCGGGCTTGTCGATTTGGAGATTCCTTTTTTTTTTTTGATTTTGTTCATAACATGGGGGAGGGGGGGAAAGGCCCGTATTGCATTTGGTACAACCGGGCCCGGAATTTGATGTGGGAGGCCTGGTTGTTACCATAACAACAGTAACGGAAGGGCCATTCTATGCTAATTCAACAAATTTTTAAATAATTTTCCGCATCACCATTTTTGATTTTGATGAAAATTTTTGTGTGTGTTCTACCTACCTCCTAGACCTTGGAAATGTCTTTGGTACATTTTTAAAAAATTTACACCTCCACATATAGGTGATTTTATGCTACAGCCCAAAGCAAAAAAACTTAGAATATGGTAGAATGTGGTAAAACCATATTCAGAATACAGTAGAAACTCGATTAACCGTCACCTTCGGGACCGGGACTGTGACGGTTAACCGAATAGACGGATAACAGAAATTTCGCAATAAACAAGTACAGTAACGAAATTTCAATGCTGGTTTGGGACGAAAGGCAAACAATAAATTAATACAAAGAAAAATCTATCGGTAACAAATAGATATCGTCAAACACCAAGCAAATAATAATAATAATAATAATAATAATAATCATAATAATAGAAACATAAAACAGTAGGCCTACTAGATAATAAGGTTTATATGTTGAAGCTGTAATCAGTCATCTTCTTCTGTTTCTTCGAGACTCGAGCTTTTTTTCGCGTCAATGTCCCGTATTTTACGGAGAAGTAGGTTTTGTGATAGATGACGGATAACAGAGAGTGACGGTTAATCGAGTGGCGGTAAATCGAGTTTCCACTATAGTTTGAACCGATAGAGTTTATAATGAGACTCTATCGGTTCAAACAATTGCTGAATATGGTTTTTGTAAAACCGAGTGAATTATATTATGTATTAGTTTTTTTTTCTTTTTTTTTCTTGTTTTTATGTTTTATGTCAGTGGCATGAAGCAGACGACGGCTCTCTTGCTGTTAGTCCAGTACCGAATGTAGTTCATGACGTCAACTTACCTGGCTGAGTTCCGAGGGGTATGCAGCAGTAACTGTTACGTCATGTTGGCAGCTTCTCATCTCATTGGCTTCGTCTTCTAAATTATTTCATTGGTTAATTGTATCTGATATATTGAGCTTTGACTGTATTTAAGCACCAGTTCATTTATTTTGTATTAGTTGAGGAAGCTATTTGTATATAGCGAAACCGGTTCTTTTTAATTGTAAATATATGGTTTATTCAGTTTTAGTTTTGTGTGCCATTTTTTCATTTGTTCATTTGGGAATAGTTTGTACGGAAGAAAATGTATTTCTAAAAACATGGGTGGTATAAATAAAGCCGGAATTCACAAAAACAGTGAAAATTCTCCATACAAGGTCCATCATTGGTACATTGAAGTGTCTACTACTAGATTTTTCCAATTTTTATGTCCAATATTAAATACGTCAACTTTAAGGAAACAATAAAATAATTTCGGAAATTAGTATTTCCAAATTACCAATAAACAGCACTGCAAGACATACTAAGGAAAATAACATGCTTTATTGAGTCTGGAACATAAATAAAGTAGCTCTTAATAGTAACTTAGATAAGACTAATGACCGATTCCTAAACTTAAACATGTTTTAATATCAAATAATTATTTACAAACACAGAATTTAGTTGAGCTGCAAAATTATTTACTTCCAGGACCTAAAGAAAAGTGACCTTAAAAATGAATGTACAATCATTTGAAACTTTAATGAGATCTAGGCAGTAATATTAGCTCTTAAATATGAAATCTTCTGTAAATAGATGCGTTATTCTTTAAATTACTTTAAGTGCTTCCTATTTTTGTTCATGCTTAAAAATCACCCTTAAGTTGAGTAAATTAATATCAAAATTTACACAAGAAATCCTAAACTTTTCCATATGAAATTTCATAAAAACTCGTATTTTTTAAATTTTCTAAAAATAAATATATTGTTTCCTACTCCCTTCGTTTTCGTTTCAGTAATAGCAGCTATAACCACTTCCATATCCGTAAGCTCTTTGCTGATCTTATTAATTTTATTAGTAATGCTACGAACATTCCATGTTCCAAAAATCCCAGCCCTTTTTCGTTTCGAATGTCGTTTTCCTTGTAGTTCATTCGGCTTTTTCTTTATGTAGCACTTAAGATTTTGTACGATGACTGAGAAGCTGGAGCATTGCGTCAACAATATAACCCTGGGACGGGACTCAAAACCAGTTACAGTAAAACTCCACCAATCCGGCATCCGATAATCCGGCACATTCAATAATCTGGCATCGGTCTACGGTTTTTTTTTACACTGAATAAGCCTTCCGGGAGCGTTCAGCAGATTTCGCGGGCAATGGGCTGAGGTCGGGCGTACTCGGCAGTGATGACAAATCTAATAAAGTAACTATACTGTACTGTATGTACCGTATTAAAATATAACACTACATAAAAATATATTTTGTTGTTTTGTTTTTAATATTTTCTATCACTATCGAAATCAGAGAAATCACAATAAAACACGGAAAAATGGCCTGATACCTATTAATAGCCCTTTTGACTCTCTATTTTAGCGGTATTTTCGCTATCCTCGCAATAACGGCTATTTTTAGAAGGCGCTCAGTAATCCGGCACTACCGAAGTCCCGAACGTGCCGGATTAGCGAGTGTCTACTGTACTAATAATCCTCGGATTTTTCAAGAGATGTTCTCCTCCATCCTCATCTTTTTTCAAGCGGGCTTGGGACCGGCTAAGACGGAGTTCTGTTTTGAAATTTGTAGCTAAACATTTAGCGGAAATTTTAAGACTTGATGTTGATTTTTTTTTTCAGTTGATTTAAACTGTTTACTATTTTTTTTTTTTTACGTTGCTTAATTTTTTTCTTCTTGATCAACTTCTTATCTCATCTTTCATGAGGGTATTCGAAAGATCTTAGTCTTGAGTGATTGTAATTATACATTTTCAAATAAAAAATAACATTAAGAAAAAATTAATAAAATCATTTTTTTATTTATTTATTAATTTAGTGATTGATTTTATTTATTTTCTAATCTTTTTCGTGAAGAGACATAGGAATGAAGGGCTTAGTAAATAACTTCTTACTTCTTTAAAAAAAAGGGAAAATTATGATTTAAATAAAATAATGATTAATGAAATTATAACAACTCAATAACAACTCATTGAAAAATTATTATTTCAAATTCCTGAAGTAGCCTCTTATAATATTAGAGAAATATTTTTTTTATATCTGATTTCAATAAAAATACTTTTTCCTAAAACATTTCCAAAAATTTTAATAATTTTTTTTTCCATTTCTTTGAAATTCTTAATACTTTTTAAAATGCAAACAAAAAAAAATAATGTAAAGACAGTAATTAAGGTAAAAAATTTCAAGTTTACTGAAGTCTTAGATCGGGCTACAGGCTAGTTTAATAATAATAAGTACCATCTAAATTTTATTTAAAAAAACATTTTATTATCAGTGTTTGTTTGTTAACATTTAAACACAATGTTATAAAATCTGAAAAAAAGAAAAAGAAATATCCAAATACGTGGACAGTTCTTGCTGGCAAGTATTTTGAGGTTCAGCCGACCGTTGTTGGCGCTTGAGTTGTGGCAGGTGGCGGTGGAGGAGGGACAGGAACAGTTGCTGCAAAAAAAAAAATAATACTTTAAGATTTAATCTCTTAAATATAGATTAATATAAATTAACAATACTATTATCACAATAACCTCCATAGATCTTACAATGTTTTAGTAGAGTACTTTCAAAATGTTATTAATCATGAGATCTTTTAGCTTACTTTCTAGGAATGTGAGTGTCACAAGGATCCAAGAAGAAAATGGCTCTAAAATTATTAGGAGAACATATACACAAGGATCATCAAATCTCTCAATCCCTAGTAACTTCAGAATCATTAGATGGATCTTCTTGAAGCTTGGTTTGCATATTTAAGGACTGTAATAAATCTAACTGTTTTATTGGCATTCTTTTCGAAATGGAGTTATATCGATAAATTAGCGAGAGAAGGTGACAAAAATTTCCTTATGAAAAAGAATTGAATCTAACTAATGATATCTTTCAAAGAGTATTAATCTGTTTATTTCCTAGAAGGATTTGCTCGTGATTTGATGTGAATAACATTTAGGTAAATAATAATATGGATTTAACTTTTTTTTCTGAAATTTCTACTATACATTTTCAGCAGATATTATAATTAAAAATCAAACATATGTTTCTCGTTTCAATCGCTTTCACGACTTTAAAAAAAATAAAGAAAAATATTTTAAGAAAATAGGCTTTAAGTTCGTTCAGGAATAAATATAAACATGAAAATGCCAGATATTTGTTAAGTGCCAGAAAAGTCACAACGAACAAACAGATAAGTATAATTTCAATTACAAATATATGAGGAGGAAAAGGTCAATACTCTCCGAGTTTGTAACATTGGTTGTTCTAAGAAAAAACGTTTATGTGAACATGTGTCCTACTCCGAATGGTTTACAGTAAAAGCTCTTTGAATATATAAGTTACAAAATTATTTACAAGATAGAGATAATAGGTACTGTTTCTAATATCTGTTATTCAAATGACAAATTTGATAGTTTATAATAAATTTTTAAACTTCCACCTCCAATAACTCATACGAGAACGTGGAGTGTTACTTGTCTTATTGACATTCTGTTACACTGACAACATATTCTATTAGTTCTATCTCTCCGAAATTACGATAATCTAGTTTCTGATCTTGCGTTCTGATTACTTAATAATTCCTGTTATGTTTCTTAACATATATTTTATGCTTTTTTTTGTGAGTACTGTATTTTCAGTATCTGTAGTAACTACAGCATTGGGGATCAGATGAAAACTTTTTTCGTGTAATACAAATCGATAGCAATTTTCTTTTTAGTTTCAGAGTATTCTTTGAATGCTTACGTGGAGGAGGAGGAGGTGGTGGAGGTGGAGGTGGGGGTGGAGGTGGTGGTCTTAGGGCATTAAGGAAAGGCAAGAAGCTAAGTAGTCCCCAGGTAAAGCCATAAGGAATCGTATTTGCCAATGCTGATGCGTAATTATTGGGACGAGGTTTGTAACCCCAGCCACCATATCCATATCTTCCGTGCCATCGTTTATCCTATGAAAGAAAAAAAAATAATAATTTTTAATAGTTTACCAAATGAAAACAGAATACGAAAGAGTTCAATTAATAATTAAGAAAAAAAAATAAAAATCAATTAATTTTTCAATTCAAATTTGTCTTTTAAGTCAATAACCTTCAAAATAGAAATTTGAATTCATATCTTAAGTAATTGCTAAGCTAACTAAGATAGTAGGTATAAGGTAGGTGTAATCAACTAATCAATCAGCGTTATTTTGAATTTTATTTATTCGATAATAATTCTTATTTATCATATTATTAGCTGTAATTTCCAGATATTTTAAAAGGTATTTTTATACTTACTCTAATTTGTTTCAGAAATAACAATTACAGGGAGATTCGTTCTATGTGGTCGTTGCAAAAGCTTCATTTTTCTAGATTTGCAGTTGCTGTATGAATTCGCTACATATGAAGCTTTATGAATGTCAACTCAATGGAATTCCAGTTATTTTGTATATAAGAAACGGACAGACAGACAAATGCAGCAATTTTCGCAATCTTTAATTGAACTAACAGCATTTGTTGATAAATGAAGGTTATCCATGCCCTTATCCTCATATGCGACTTAAGCAGCACAATAGTTGAGGCTGCTGCGATCACCAAACGAAGTTAAGGTCGGTATTCTCTCACCTCTGAGTACGGGGTTCGGTTCTCATGTGGGTTTCGTGATGGTGGACGATCCGCGCTGGGCAGGTTTTCTCGGGGTTCTCCCGTTTCCCCTGCACTTCTCACCATTCTTTCTCAGTCTTTCTCTCCAACTGTCCATATTTGCGTGGGATAGTACAATAGACCTCCGGTCGCAGTGCTTGGCTTCTCTGCCACCCACATTCATTACACAATATAACATAAGGTCGGTATTAAATTTTTAAAAATCGACAGCTTGCATTAACAAAGCAAAATCTTTATAATAAAAATCTTTTATAATAAAGTGGTTGTAGTATTACAATCGGAATCCAATCCTGGCCACAATGTAGTCAGGTTCAGTGGCTAATACAATCGTTCAGATACTAGTCAATGCTAGAGAACACATTGAGTCTTTCAATAATAACTCAGGAATGACCCAAACCTCTATAACCTGCAGACAACTGTCCGTTATTGTTATTGCATTTCCGTTATTGAATTTTTTATTTTAAATTTTTTAAAAATAAATTAAAGGAAAAAGTTAACTCGAAATTAGATCATTTAAGTAGATGATGTTTCAAATGGTTTAAAGTTTTTGTGTAAAGAAAGTTACGATAAAATAAATTATAAAAAATATGTGGACTTACTCTTTCCAATTCAGTAGCAACTGCAACTCCTAACAGCAAGAGAACTACGAGCAAATAAGACAATTTCATTTTGAAGCAGGCAAGAGGATAGTGAGAGACTAAACGGACTGGCCAATTTATACTTGCTTGGAATGACAAAGGATTGATCGAGTTTATTGATAGCAGATTTTGCTAATCACTTAACAATGAAACCTGAAGCGATGAGCTGATTCATTTGGATACAAAAAGAAGGAAGCTTTCAAAAGAAGCTGATGAACTAAACTCTCTCTTCCGGGATTTTGTTGTTGATTATGGTTGCTTGATAACAATCAGTTGCTGTGTGTGCTACTTTGTTAAGCTTCTGAGTTAATACATTAATACACGTTTGAGTTCATTTTGTTGATTTAACTATCTTGTTTATGTAGCACTGTCGTAAGCATTGCTACTTTAATGAATATTATATGTTTATTCTAACATCGGAGACTCAAAAGGGTTGGAGTTTCCCTGCATCAGAGTGAAATCAGGGCATTGATCTATGGATCGCTGTGGACATCTTTTCGTAAGTTTTAAGCTAATGTTCTCCTGATGACAGAAAAAGAAAAGAATCAGAATAAAGTCGATTTAGAATTTCCATTTTTTGCCACAATATATACGTCCATAAATTTTCGTCAGTTCATCAACTATTTATTGTAGAAGGCCGTAACTTAAGTGATTGTTTAGCTTTTAAAACGAAGGCCTCATTTGATTTCTTTTTGTATAGAATGGATATTTAGATGAGAAGATAGCTAGCATTTTTATTTCGTATATAACCAAGCTTTTATTAAAAAAGGGTCCATTCAATGAAAGTCTACACCAGTAGTTCTAAAGAAACGTCGTATTTTTATTTAATTTGATTAGACTTTTCTAATTTGACTAAAAGAGCAATGGAAATAAACAAAAATATTGTTCGACTCAAAACCAGATAAAGGCGCGGGATACTGAAATTTTTTTAAAAATGACGGATTTTCCTAAAGCGTCTTTATTTACACCAATTTGCAAATTTTCAGTTGGAAACGACGTATTTTTGTTTAAGTTGATTAGGCTTTCGTAATTTGATTAAAAGAACAATTAAACAAAATAAACATACACTGAAGGTCGGTTACAACGCGGTTGTTTATATCGCGAATTCGGATATAACGCGATTTGGTCTTGGATCCCTTCTATTTTGGAAAAGGTGTATAATTATAAAATTGCGAAATTTACCGTTTTTTCGCCTAAAATCAAATCAAAGGTGTAAATTAATATGCTTGTTTCCTTATTATTTATAGTAATTGAGACTCTACACCCACCCAAATGTCCCGAAAATGCGTCAAATACAATATATTTTTTAAAAAATACTAGAATCGAGGACTTTTTCGTTTAATCAAAATGAATATCGAGATCTATTTTCCTGTCAATGACAACCAGTAAAAAGGCCCCTGTAATCTAATACGCGTATGAATACCTAGTTTCGATCCACGTGACTCGTCGTTTGCATAAGATGCCAAGATGGCGGCGCCAAATCGATTTTGGCTAATACAACCCATCAAAGTGTTAAAAAGGTAATGCTTTATGTGTTTATAAATATAAAATTCTCTCTCATAGCTCTGAATGATGTAGGTAATCGCGAAATGACCATTTTAAATCGATTTGGAATCGTGTGGGCGATAATAGGGTGCGATATACGACATTTGACGTCGCCAAGTAATAAAAGTTCGGTTATATTGCGGTTATATCACGATCTTCGAAATCTTGGATCCGAAAGATCGCGTTATAACCGAGCTTCAGTGTATAAACAAAAATAATTTCTGCCTCGAAACAACTCACAGGCGCGGATAATGAAATTTTGTCAAAAATGGCCGATTTTCCTGAGGTGTCTTAATTTACACCAATTTGCATTTTTTTCAGTTGGAAACGTATTTTTGTTTAATTTGATTAAGCTTTTCTAAGTTGATTAAAAGAACAATGGAATTAAACAAAAATGATTTTTTCCTCGAAACCACCCAATGGCTTAGAGCAGTGGTCGGCAACCTTTTGTTGTAAAAAGGCCAAATATGTTATGTGGGGATTACTGCGGGCCGCACTTGGGCCAAAAATTTTAACAACCAAAAAAAAAAAAAACCGAAAATCTTACTTTTTCAACCATAAAAAAAAAAAAAAAAAATTCCAACACGCCCCGCGGGCCGCACCAAAACGCTTCATGGGCCGCGGGTTGCCGACCGCTGGCTTAAAGTAACGACATTTTCTGAAAAATGACCGATTTTCGAAAAGCGTCTTAATTTACACCAATTTCCATTTTTTCAGTTGGAACGTCGTATTTTTGTTTCATTTGATTGGGATATTCTAATGTAATTTAAAGAACAATGGAATTAATCTAAAATAATTTTTGTCTCGAAACCATCCGAAGGTGTGTAAGAAATTTTCTCAAAAATAGCCGATTTTGTCTTTACTTAGATCAATTTTCTTTTTTCTTTTGGAAACTTCGTTATTTGTTTTAATTTGATTAAGCTTTTCTAATTTGATTAAAAGAACAATGGAGTTAAAAAAAAATAATGTTTGACTCGAAACCATTCAGAGGCGCGAGGTAATGAAATTTTCTTAAAAATGACAGATTTTGTAAAGCTTCTTTATTTATGAGAAATAAAAGAAAAACGCACCACACTAAGAGTTCACTGATCTGTTTTTTGAAATTATGATACTGGGAATGCAAGATGGACTATTTCTGGTTTCCCGACCATTGTCAGTTGGATCCGCCCAGTATCTTATATCTCAGTGGACTCGGTGAACATATAAAGAAAACAAAAGTTAACACCACAATGGCTCTCCAATTAAAAAAATATCAAAACCTAAATAAAGAATAAAAAGGTCAATCAATAAATCCCCGCTAGCGATCGCTTAGCTTGCTCGGGATTAATTGTTGAACAAGAATTAAATACAAAGCATTGTATATATCGAATTAGATACAAAGCATTGTATATATCTTAATGCATTGCATATATTTCTTGTTTAACAATTAATCCCTTATATGCTAAGCGATCGCTAGCGGGGATTAATTGATTGATCTTTTTATTCTTTATTTAGGTTTTGATGTTTTTTTTTAATTGGAGGGCCGTTGTGGTTTTTACTTTTGTTCTTTTTATATGTTCTCCGAGTTCACTGAGATGTAAGATACTGGGCGGATCCAACTCACGATGGTAGGGAAACCAGAAATAGTCCATCTTGGATTCCCGGTATCACAATTTCACTTAGTCTGGTGCATTTTTCTTTTATTTCTCATGTAATTGTTTGTATGCACGTCAAACTTTTGCTTTGCTTCTTTAGTTACATAAATTTGCATTTTTCAGTTGGAAACAGAATTTTTTTAAAATTTTATTTGGGAAAATCCTTAATTTGAATAAAAGAACAAAGAAAATAAACAAAAATAATTTTTGCATCGAACCCATCCAAAGGCGCGGGGTAACGAAATTTTCTTAAAATGGCAGATTTTCGAAAAACGTTGTTATTTACACCAATCTGGGTAAAATACGTTGCCACGATGCTCCTAATGCTTTCACTGTTAAAAAGTTATCAGATCTCATGTAGAGCCAAGCCCCTCACTATACATGCCTAACTCTAAAAACCCTACTATCTTGGTCAAAAAATATGCCTTGGCATACTCCATATCCTTACATAACTCCATGGGATTGTCTGTGCGACAGCCACGAAACGGCCAAGCCATACTATTTGACCAAGATATAGGGTTTTTAGAGTTGGGGCTTATAGAGTTAGGCCTCGTTGAGTTAGGGGCTTGGCTCTACATGAGATCTCATATCTTTTTAACAGTGAAAGCATTATGAGCATGTGAGTCTTGGCAACATATTTTACATGAAATGTTTTGGGTGGGATATACATTTCTTCAATTGGAAATGTGTTTAATTTTTAATAATATTTTTGTTTAATTTGATTATTCTTTTCTAATTCGATTAAAAGAACAATGGAATTAAACAAAAATAATTTTTGACTCGAACCATCCGAAGGCCCGGGTAATGAAATTTTCTCAAAATTGACCGATTTTTCCTAAACCGATTGACCGATTTTCCTTTATTTACACCAATTTGCATTTTTTTCAGTGGAGTTGTCATATTTTTTGGTTAATGTGATTAGCCTTATTTGATTAAAAGAACAGTGAATTTAAACAAAAGTAATTTTTATCTCGAAACCACCCATAGCCGGAGGGTAATGAAATTTTCTCAAAATTGACGATTTTCCTGAGCTGTCTTACTTAGCATCGATTTGCATTTCTTCAGTTGGAAACGTCATATGTTTGCTTAATTTGATTAGGCTTTTCTAATTTGATTAAAAGAACAATGAAATTAAACAATAATATATTTTGCCTCGGAACGACACGAAGGCGGAGTGTAATGAATTTTTCATAAAAATTGCCGATTTTAGAAAACCTTCTTTATTTATTCTATATTGTATTTTTTTTCTGTTAGAAACGCCTAAATTTTGCTTAATTTGATTAGGCTTTTCTAATTTGATTAAAAGAACAGTGAAATGAAACAAAAATATTTTTTTGCCTCCAAATGAACCAAAGCCGGCGGGAAATGAATTTTTCATAAAAATGGCCGATCTTAGAAAACAGTCTTTTTATACTCCAGTTTGAATATTGTAAACGCCACATTTTTGTTTAATTTTATTAGGATTTTCGAATTTTATTAAAAGAACAATGAAATGAAACGAACTTAATTTTTGCTTCAAAATGACCTAATGACAGCGGGTAATGAATGCTTCATAAAAATGGCCGATTTCAAAAAATTTTCTTTATTTGCTCCAGTTTGCATTTTTTTTTCTTTAAAAGCCATATTTTTGTATATTTTTTGAAAATCCTAATCGAATATAATTAAAAGAACAATGAAATGAAACAAAAATGATTTTTGCCTTGAAACGACCCAAAGGGAGTGGATAATGAATTTTGAATGAATTTTTCATTATCATATATCCTCTCTCATATAATCATTCCTTGTCATTTGAGGCCATTTCTCAGTACGGATTCCATTCTGAAAAAATCATCGGTACATAGATGGAGAGGGAGTTTTTTTTTTTTTCTGATGTAGATTCCAATTGTTCTCAAGCTTGCTACCTTGCCTTATCTTCAGTTCCAGGGTCTGATGGGTATCCATATTTTATGTCTTCCCCTTAAAATAGAAATGTAGCCCTTCATTACGATACCGGAAGTATCTTGCAGACGACAGGATATTGCTTCCCTTGATCTACTTTCACCTGGCGGCTAAGTCACCAGATGTCTGTCACTGGATCGCCTTCCTGAAGCAGATGTCCTGATAAACTTTCCCCTTTTTAATTGTAATGTCACTTGTCAAAGTCCGTGTAGAACGAAACCGGTTGTGCTCCTTATGTAATTTTTAATGTGTTATAAATATTTTAAACTAGTTATGTGTGTTGACCGCCGATTTTTGTTCGTAAACTATGTAGACACGTTAAATTATTTTTTACTCAAAAATTATTATCTTAAGAGAAATGGAGACTTTTCAGAAACCGAAAATAAGATCCATTTCCACAATGGAAAAAAATACTCCTGAAGTACTGCTGTTTGTTTGGGCTGATATTAACTGTACTGCTATTGTGCTAATACACTGTAATAAGAATTCGTATCTAATAGGTTATCCTATACAGTGAAGTCTCACTTATACGAAACATTCAATTATACTATGAATTTCTCATTCCCCGGCGAAACCCCATAGTCTTATATGTAATTCACTTACACGAAATATTCACTTATACGAATAATTTTTGGTTCCCCCTCATATTCGTATAGGTGAGACTTCACTGTATTTTTGTAATTTTCGGTAGAGACTGATTTTCCCGTTAGCCATACAGAAAATTATAAGACTTAAAACAGGTTGTTTAAAAGTTTTCCTCAATAAAAATAAACAGAATAAAGAAATAAATAAGAAACAAAATTCTTTTGCTTTGATTTTATCTCCTTGGGAACCCACTGGCGGGTGCGTGAGTGGAATCCCTAACTTGGTATCGTGATCTGAGCTTTCAGCAAAGGGTTCGTGTGGCTGATGAGTCCATAAAGAGAACGAAATGGCAGTCTCACACTCTCAGACTGTTGAGACTGAGGCGAAATTCTTTTGTTTACCTTCTTGGTTTGTTGTTTATTTTAGAACAGGCACTTTAAATTTTGATTGTAATTTATGTGGCTTGCCATTAGCCTTGCTTTCTTCAATTTCTGCTGTGCCTAACGGTTTCGCAGGCCAGGAATTGGAGTATTTTCTTTTGTTTTGCTTTTATTTTATTGGAAACCCACTGGCGGGTGCATGGTAGAAATCCCTAACTTGGTTTCGCGATCTGAGCTTTCGACAGAGGGTTGTGTGGCTGACGAGCCCATAAAGAGGAATGAAAAGGCCGTCCCACCCACTGTTGATGGCTCAGAGGCGAAATCTTTTGTTTATCTTTGGTGCCTTCTTGGTTTCTTGTTTAATTTATAACAGGCACTTTAAATTTTTATTGTCGAATAAAGAAATGTTACTCTTTAAATACTTATTTAGATTATAAAAGCATTATATAATTACAGTGCGCACTTGAAGGCTTTTTTTTCCTTCTTCTTAGAAGATCCTTTTCAATTGAAATCTCTTGAATATTTATATTCTTTCTCTTTTACTGTCACATTATTGGTCATTAAAATAAAAATTATGAAAGCGTATCAACATTTACGACATGTCATCTGTTGATAAGGGTCACCTTGGGGTGAAAGAGGTTTTTTTTTAATTAATTTTCCACGTGGCCAACGACTATGAACTTCGCTTTCAATTGAACTCAGAACTTGAGCAACAGACATCATCAGGTGAGCATGTTCTCGGATGATCAATTTGGTTAATTATTGTTTTAATTTTCTTCTTCTTTTTCTATTAAAGCTGGAGAAATTATTTACTTAATTTAAAATTAACAAATGGCATTTATAAAATTAAGGCTAATTAATGTATTCAAGCGATGTTTCAAAGAATTCTGAAATTTGAGCAAATACATCTCCTTCCGTCTACGATAAGCTTAACCTTTTATTAATCTTAGGAAGTTGAAATTGTAATGGTAAGTTTAAATCACTGGTTTTGAAACTCGGAATCTCGAAGAGGTCGGGTTTATTTATGTTTATTTTTGGTTGGTTGTCAGTTGTTTATATTTAGTATAGGTTAGGAAAATCTGCATTATCAAAGGGAGCGGCTTAAAAAGCTTGGAAACCAGTAAATTTATAAAAAATTCAAGCTATAAACACTATTTCATTAGGTGAAAGTTTTTCACAAGGATACTTGAAAGTTGGCAAACTATAATTATAATTTATTTAAATTTATTACCGTTTTTAGACTAAGACTGTTAGATCATACAATGGTGGTTGTCTTTTCAAATACTTTATATAACTTTTGTGTAGCTTTTTCTGAAAATATCTATAAGTCTAAAAAGATAAAAATAACGAAGATTGAGAAAGAACTGAATTTGAAAGTTGTGATAAACCACCAAGACTTTCTCTTGAGTTTTGTATGTTATTGTTCTTATTATTCTTCTATTGCAACTTTTACAGTAAAACTGCTGGTTATTTAAAATTAAATTTCTCTTGTATTACAATATTTATTCACTTGCAAACCTTTTGCCTTATTTATGCAATTAAAACTGTTTATAAGAAGTGTCTCTGTAATCAGTCTTGTTTCTATATCTTTTATTTGAATGAATATTCAATATAAAGTTTTAAAAAAAAGCATTAAAAAATAAAGCGAAATTCAGATGAAATTATTACGAATTGTTAAAGTCGAAAGAAAAAAGTTTGTTTTAAAGTGAAATTGTTGTAAATTGTTTAAAACAAAGTTGGCATGAAAATGTCTGTAAATTGTTTTAAAACAAAGTCGCATGGAAATACAGTAAAACCTCGTTAAGTCGTCACTCAAGGGACCAAACATTTTTGACGACTTAGCCGGAGTGAAAAAAAAAACCAAAAAAAAAAACTGAAATACAGTATTTTCATGAATTGTTCGATGAGAAAAACAAGATTTTCAGAAATCAATACATGCAAATGAATGAGTGGAAAATGAAAAAAAAAACACTTTTTATAGTTACCCCATTTTAATCGTTTTAAAAGAAAGGCAATGTCTGTCTTTGAAATGTTCCAGCCAACCATTGCTGCCGCCGAAATCTTTAATGTTCAACTCCTTAGCAATTTCCATGGCTTTAAGAATCTTTCTTTAAGAATCACGGCAGAAATCGGCACATTTTCCGATCTGACATGTTTTAGCCATCGAACTAAAACCTCCTCTATCTCGTCAAACTTCGATATCCTCATTCTCTTTCTTTTGTCTTTGCAGTCAGCTTCTTCAATTACTTGTTTCGATGAAAGAATATCGTTTAATATAGTCCTGGGAATACGGTATTCTTTGGCAAAAGCTGTTTGCAAAACATTTGATTTTTCAAAAAGTGCAATTAAGTCTTTTTTTTTCTTTACAAGATAAAGAGGTAAGTTTTCGTTTCCCTGGCATGTTAAAAACGTGATCGAACCACGAAATTGCAAGTGAAAAAAGCCCCCTTACAGCGGGGCTTACTCGCTATGAAATGAAGTCACACTCAGGAGCGGTCAAGAAAAACGTCTACACGAGAAGTGTAGAAGTGTAGAAGTGGAGCGAGAAGTATGCTTTGAATGATTAGCAGCGAGATTCCAAGAATCCAAATCCCCCGAAGGGATAGGAAAAGAATGAAGTAACAGGCGTGGTCGAAAATTCCCCGTAAAGGCTTGGCTTTCTTAAAGTGAAGGTGTGGGGCTGAAAAGACAACACGATGGCATGCAAAATGGAGAAGAAAGATGCTTTTGGCCATTTTTGAGAGTGTCGAGTTATCCGGAGTAGAATTAAATTTGGTGACGGGTAAAGGAGGGTTATTTTACCTTAATGTGTATGAGACCTTGTCGGGGCCAAAGGAAAACGATGACTTAAACGGATTGACGACTTATCCGGGTGACGACTTAACGAGGTTTTACTGTATTTGTAATTATTAAAAATTTGAATCTATGTATTATTAATTTTCAAAAAGAAGCCTGAAGAAGTCCAGAAATTCTATGGAAATGTAGTATATAATGAATGAAAAAGTTGAGATAGCGTAAAGAACAGGTACGAAGATAAATTCAAACATTATTTCAAGCTATTTGTTATTGCTTAAACAGTAATTGATTTGTCTTGTAACTACTCCACTGATACACTCACTTCCAAAAGTTAAGCACGTAGCGGTAAAATGCGAAAAAAGGACAAGTACTGCTTTGATTGACATGAAATGCTGCAAGTAAGTAGCACTATATTTATTCATGAAACAAAACAAAGAATTACATACAGAGATAAACAAAATATTGAATTTTCGTAAATTATAAGATGACGTCAGATTTGCGTCATTAACAAAATGATGTTTAAATTGAAAACAAACAATAAAAACCGACACTAATAGGGTATGTGAGCACTCCTCACCTGCATACAAAGTTTACAGCGTGTGATCATGCTTGTTACGAGGTGATCAACCACCGCAGAGTCCAGTAATCGCCATTCCTCCTGTAATGCTGGGCGAACACGTATCAATATGCGGCAATATTGGTGGACAATATTGATCATGATTGATATTGGTGGTTGGTATTGTCCGCGAACACACAGGTTTTCCTTTTACGAGTATTGGCCTGGTTACGGCGTTTCTCACTAGTAAGAGCTAAAGAGAGCGTGTTTCCGTACAAAATCGCTATAGTATTAAACGCCGTCCCTCTGTAGAAATCAATGAGAAGTCTTTCCTGACCAATTGACCAAATGTTGTTGTTTGAATTATCTTTTTTGGGCCGACGCATTTTGCTGATTTTAAGCCTTGTTTCTCAAACAAAATGGCCGGCGTGAGTGAGTGATTTTCCGATTTTCAAAGTCCCGCCTTCCTTCGACGTCACCATTGTCACGTGATTTCATCCGTTCATGTGATTCGCTCGCTCACCAGCAATATTTCTCGCCAGCTAAAATTGTTCCTTTTTTTCCGACAATCGCCAATGGGCAATATTGGGCAATATTGTTCATTTTTATTGCTGGAAACGGTTGGTACCAATAAAAATGACCAATATTGTCCACCAATATTGCCGCATATTGGTACGTGTTCGCCCAGCATAAGGCAGTTCTAAAGCTCTGAGAGTTGCTGGAGGTGGGAAACGTCGACATACAGCACGGCCGAGGGCATCCCAAAGATTTTCAAGTGGATATAAGGTCCGGCGAGTAAGCTTGCCACTCGATACGCGCAATCCCCTCACTCTCCAGAAAGTTGTCAACGATGGCAGCTTTATGGGGCGCGCATTATCGTACATTAAAACGAAAGAAGACCTCGCCTGTCTAGCTTGAAAACAAATCGTACAAATATTCTAAACACCTTTCATCAGCACTTATATGCGGAGTTGCATGTAACCCTTCACAATGCCGGCTTCTTATACGACTGCCTGTTTTGCAAATTGCTCGACGCGAAACCGTGATTGGCTGTTATCTATATAATTTGCATACTTCCTTCTACCTTTGCAGCAAATTTCAACTTCTTTAATTCAGATCTCTTACGGAAATTAACATTTTTCCTCTTCGTGCTTAACTTTTGGAAGTGAGTGTATATAAATACATAAAAACAACAACAAATGAGTAAAAGGACATAATTTTATATTTATTTATAACAATATTTATTAATATTTTTATAAATAAAAATGAATATTCTTTAGAGTTTGTTTCATTTACAACTTTATAATAAGATTTATCTGGATAATTATATAAAAAAAAAAAACAGTTAAGAAAAATATCATTTGTCATGAAAAGGAAATTTAACGTGCAGAAAATGAATAAAATAAAAAATAGGGCTAAAGTGCACTTACAATTCTTCTTCCCAAAAAAGTTTCGTCCCGAAAATTAAAATAAAAATTATTAACTTAAATAAAAGAAGTTTAACGTGCCGAAATAATTCAAAATAGTTATCAATCCCAGGCACAAAGCTAAAGTTAGAATTCGCACCTTGAGTTGTCATCGGGAAGTGACAACTCAAGGTGCGAATCCTAACTTTAGCTTTGTGCCTGGGATTGATAACTATTTTTTTATTAACTTAAATTACAAATTATATTTACAAATGGTTATCAGATTTCAAATTTGTATTTACAACAAGAATATAATTGAGTGAATATTTGTTGGGTAATGTACGGCCGGTATGTAGTGTATGGCCATATCGAGGGGGAAAAAAGTTTGTGTTTTTTGTTTGTAATCAATGAATTGTGGGATGTTTACTGGCAAAATGGTGGCTGTGTGTGTGTCTTCATGTAGATGGATTAACTATTTACACAAAGTAAGTTCATTAAATATGCGGGTCAAAAGTTCACTTAATAACCAGGCCACAAGTTCACTAAATATCCAGGTTGGAGAGAATTCTGTCACATCGGAGTTCTTTTCCTACAATCGGCGGGTTGTCTGTTATGGGTTGTTGTTGAGGCGTTGGGTCGTCATTGAGAAACGACTTCATTCTCACAATGTGGGCTATCTGGGATGGTCCTTTGGTTGTGCATCGGTCTGTAGCTCTGCATTCGTACGTCAGTAGCGGAGAATTTCTCACGGGCCATGCCAAAAGAATAACAGCTTCTCGGATAGGCTTACTTTCCGTGTAGGCCTATGTATCCGTACTAATTGACCGGCATTGTACGTGGTTGGGCGGTGTTTTGGGTCGTACGTGCATCTGTTGGTCAGTTGGGCCTAAGTCAGATTATTCGAGTCAGTTGAGGGGCCTCGTCCAATGTAGTTCGAAGGATCGCAGGATCGCCTGAGTCGGCTCAAGTGAGGATTGTATCAGTGTGTCGACTGTCGTTCTAGGATTTTGGCCGTGGACTAATGGTGGCTACTGTCGGGTTGAGCCTCTCCGTTTATCCGTTCGTCTGTGGGTGGTAGGGCGACGTCTAATGATGTACTGTGTGGCACAATCGGAGGGTCCCTTCGTTTTGGCCGAGAGAAACTGTAAATGAACCATACCTTGTCCTCAGCTCCTCTCTTTTATAATTTCTATTGTTAAATATCTTCCACATTACAAAAAATAAATGCTAAAAATTTCTACATTTATTCCATAAAGCAAATTTTTATTTATCAAGATATTTAACAATAATGAGAGAAACTGTGTTCCTCTATCCGATAACAGGATCTGCAGAGTTCCGTGCTTCAAGACAATCTCTTCGCTGAAGAACTTGGCTACTTCCGCTACTGTAACATTTGGGAGTGCTTTGGTTATCGCAAATTTTATGAGGTGATTCATTTGTTGCGATGATCCATTGTGGGGAAACGGTCCAGGAGGTCGATGGCTATTCGGTAGAATGGTGACTCAGGGATGTGTAACGGCTCTAAATTCCATGGCGGCAACTGGGTTGGGCTCTTGCGGCTTTGGCATTGTAGGCAAGTTGTCACGAAGCAAGTTGTCGCACCGATTTCATGTGACCGGGCCAGAAGTAGCGCTGTCGGACTCGGTATATGTTTTGGCTGTTCCTTGATGGGCTGCAGTAGGCTCATTGTGGAAGCTTTCCGTCACTTCTTTACACGGATTTCAGCACATTGGCGGCTTTGATGCATCCTAGCACGGTGGTAAGCCTCGTTAGATGTTCTTCGAAATACGTGGAGTAAATAAGAATGACATCGAGGTAGCAAAGGCAGATTGTCCACTTGAGGCCTTGCAGGGTGTTATCGATAAGGCGCTCGAAATTTGTGGGGGGTGTTGCACAATCCGAATAGCGACACTTTGAATTGAAAGAGGCCGTCTGCTGTATTGAAAGCCGTCTTCTCTCTATCCTTCGGATCTACCTATACCTGCCAATAGCCGATGCATAGGTCAAAACTGGAGAAGTAATTGGCGTTGCGGACTGAATCCAGAGTGTCGTAGATGCGGGGTAACGGGTATACGTCCTTCTTCGTGACGCTGTTGAGTCTTCAGTAATAAACAGAAAATCTCCAGGTGCCGTCCTTTTTTCTGATAAGCACCATGGGTGAACTCCACGGGCTTGTTTTAGCATTTTCGTGACCTGGATGATGGTCATCCTTGAATGAGACACGGTAGGGCTTCTGCTTGTTTGGTGGGTGGGTCCCTGTGCCGATTTTGTGTTTCCTCCGGGAGTGAAGGGCTGTGGCGGGATTCGGTAGCTCGAAGGGCGAACAATTGGTCGGCATCACAGCTGGGTAGCTGATCGTCAATAAGGCGTCTCAGTTCGGTTGGGCTTATAATCGGTTGGTCAGGCGTCAAAGTCTTTGCTGCGATGGTTCATCCGTTGAAACGGCAGTGATGACTTCAGCCTCTATCAGCTGGAACAACGCAAACTTCTTTTTGGCAGGAACAACCGGCGACTCCGCGGACCCACTCGTTATCCAAATGATGGTTCTGTTGTTTTGGAGCTCTTAAGGGTGGCGGGGATCAGGAGGTTCATGCTGAGAGGCTGTCTCAACGGCTCGGCGACAATTGGTCCGCCTTCTGAGCTCCTAACTATTGGGTTATATACTCATATTATATAGTTTTTGTGCTCGACTGGCTGCGAAATTATTCATAGCGTTTGTATCACGTGCACCAGCTAGCAGCGACCAACTAGCTCCTAAGTTGAACACGTTTAACTTTTCTCGTTAATTGTTCATTCACTCAGCGAGCCGGCGACTAAAGATTTCTTCGTTAGACTGAGCGACTTAAACAGCGAGTTCTATTTTTTAGTTGAATCTCTGCTGTACACTCACCAAGCATGACTTAGACTTAAATTTCATTTGAATAGCAGTTAATATTTTAAATAAACTACAGTATAAATTTCGTGAATAAATTTACAATTGAGCACTTTCATCCGCCATTATCATAATCTATATTACTAAAATCTTTTATTTCTCTGTCTGTCTGTCCTGCACAATTTCCGATCAGACCTTCTTATGCGATATCTATCAATAAAGCTCAAGGACAGACTCTACATAAAGTTGCCATCTATTTCGAGAACGATGTCTTCACTCACGCACAATTGTATGTCTAGAGTCACAAGTCTTCAGAATTTGGTTATCTTCATTCGAAAGAACAGTCACAATCAATTCCTCACCAAGAATATCGTATACAAGCTATGATCTTCATATATCATCTATATCAACCAATATCCATCTCAACATAACTCTTCTTCAAACATCTATATCGATCCGTACATGGCCTGTACTAACAAATATAATATTTATTTCCATCCTATCATCAGCAGTTATATTTGCTGCAGTAATTCGTTCTAAAACAAACTCTCAGATCGAAAAAATTATCCCCTTTTAAAAAAGAGTGAATTTGGCAATAAAACTCTGCAGATTACCCATCTCTTTACAGTTTTCCTTATTGTAATTATCTTCTTAATTTTTTGATATAGAAGTTATTCTCCTTCTTCCTTTACAAATCCCTTTAACCATTTCTGAATCAATTTGAGCCTTTTTTTTTAATTCATCTGTTTTCATTATTATTCTACTATTCTATTATTATGGCGAATGACTAAAAGAGCTTTACAATGAAAATCTTTTTAATAATAGCTCCAGGATGCTTTTAAAAAATAATGAAGAATTTACACTCTTACTTATAATAAATTGGTCCGCCTTCTGAGCTCCTAACTATTGGGTTATATACTCATATTATATAGCTTTTGTGCTCGACTGGCTGCGTAATTATTCATAGCGTGTGTATCACGTGGACCAGCTAGCAGCGACCAACTAGCTCCTAAGTTGAACACGTTTAACTTTTCTCGTTAATTGTTCATTCACTCAGCGAGCCGGCGACTAAAGATTTCTTCGTTAGACTGGCGACTTAAACAGCGAGTTCTCTTTTTTAGTTGAATCGCTGCTGTACACTCACCAAGCATGACTTGTATATTGTAACTTTGTTGTAATATATTTCTTTAATTTGAATTATTATACTTCACTTCTGTTGGTTAATATGGAAGAAAGATGTGTATTTTATTTTTTCTCCTGAAGAAAATACCCGTTCAGGGTGTAGAAATATTGAGAAACCATAAAGATGTTTAATACTATAAGAAACGATGTTTTTCATTTGTTTGGTATTTTACTCTTTAAACTATCTAAGCATCATAAAATAAACTCAAACTTTAAAAGTAAAGCATTTAGAGAAATGCAAAAAATAATGATAAGTACTCACGAATTTTTACCCCTTAAATCTGTAAAACACCTTATCATAAACAGTTAAAGGTCGTTCCGCCATGACCGATCGGTCTAGACGGCTGTATGCCGTGTGGTCAATGTGTCGGAACCTGCGTTCGAATCCCGGCATGGGCATGGCTGTTTCTTTCTTCTTCTGTGTTTCTCCCTGGGACTTACAATCTCAGGGTTATTTCTGTGAATCTCGTCTCCCGTTGTTCAAATTTCCTAGCCTCATCATGACTTTGTCAGGTCGGGCTAGCTCGGGGTCCAAAGTTGACCGTTGTCGATTAAAGAAGAAACAGTTGAAGGAAAAGAAAATATCATCTATATGCAGTACTAAAGAAAGATAAAAAAAATAAAAATTCTCAAAAAGTTATTCTTAAAAATTCTTCTTATCAAAAGACAAATTTCATCCAAAGAAATTCATTCTAAGAACAGGAGCTATATTTCTCACTCGTAATAAAAAAAATAGAAGACAAATTAGTAAAAACAGTCATTAAATCCTTTCTCACAATTAATCTTCATAATAACATCCGTATTCCAGATAAGTATAATCCATATGCTATCATTGTAATCAGAGTTACTTACAAATCCTCAAATCAAACAAGCTATAAATTCTCCCTAAACCATTATTATATAACAGAGAATATAAGATTAATGATTTAATATCTATTGTCGTAAACATATGAAACTTTTAAACAGTAATTATACACCAGCTTGAAGTTCATTGAGGTTGGCACCCCCATTCAGTGGCGCATCCAAGATTAAGGTTTGGGGGGGTGGGAGGAACTAAGGATGTTGTAAAGAATCTATTCAGATGTAGGGCTGTTAAAAATAAATTGTTTCAAGGATCACTTTCCAAAATTATAAGAAAAAGACAAGTCAGTGCTTTAATAAAGGTTTTCTTCTCATTCCTTCTTTCTTTCTTTTCTTTTTCATTCTTTATTTTTTGGGTTGGGGAGAGTTCATTCCCCTATGCGCCCTCCCCCGGGAGTGCGCCACTAGCCTCATTTAAGAATTGTCATAAAGTAGAATTAATCTAATTTCGAACCAAACATCCAAATGACAGTAAGTCCATTCTCTAAAAAAATATGAGTAAAGAAATTCACAAAAACCATTTTACTACCATTTCACTAAGTTAAAAAAAGTAATAAAAGTTGAAGTCAACAAAACACTACTGATAAAGAATCTCCATCTAAAAAACATCTTAATCAGGAATATCTTACTCTCTTAAAATATAACACGAATACTAATAAATACACAAATTGTAATTCATATATATGAACCTAATCATCTTATATAAGTAAAAGGTGTTAAAAAAAGTATCTCCAAAGAAATTTACCAATATTATTATTAGTTTTAATAGTTTAAAAGCAAAAAAAAAATAGATTTTGTAAATTTAAATTAGGACCTATTTAAAAAATATGAAAAAACTTATTAACTCGTTATCTTTTAAATTTTATTTATTTATTTATTTATTTATTTATTTATTTATTTATTTATTTATGTATTTCTAATGAGCAACGTCGTGAAAATTGGTTGGACAAAATGAAATAACTTTATCAGATGATCTACCTGTTTTTCAGGATTACGCGTAATCACTGAAATGCATCTGAAGTTCTTTCATATAATAGATTAAGGGTAATGTTTTCTATTTGATTTTTCATAATTAATTTTAATTCCATTATTAGACAATGATGTCCATGTGGATTCAAATTGGTGTCCTTCTCTTCTGTTTAATCATCGCCTCTGTTAATTCATATCGAAGAACAACAACGAACTGCATTAGAGACAACGAATATGACTTCATTATAGGTAAGTTATAAATTAACGATTTCTCTGTTATCAGTCAAGGCAAATAGTGCTTCCAGTCTATAAATACAATTTCATTCACTCAGCAATCCAGAAAAATACCAGATTGAAAGTTACAAAAAGTAGAGATAGACCTAATATTGAAATAGGCTTACTTGGAAAATAAATATGAAGTCATTTCATAGAAATTTATAGGAGTCAATTAAATTAATCCAATGATGGACACGACAGTTGTTAAGTAAAATACAGAGGCGTAGCGTACAGCAAAAGTATTTATTGAATAGGAACCCCAATCGCCAGATGATCCCACAATGCCCATTGACAAAAATAATTAAAAGTAGCTGTATAACATTGGTCAAATTTTTATAGTCGACCGCCAATTTCTTTGGACAATCTTGAGATTAAACATTAAGTTAAATCCCTCCTTGTTTTATTAATGGTTGGACAATTTGAATGAAACAATATAACTTTCTTTAGAGTTTAGGGTAGACATATGAGTTAATAACTGAAATATTCTACGTTGGGAATCTTTCGATTGTTTATTTTATTATACAATCATTCATATTAAAATCTTATTAATGAGGGAAAGGAATATGAGGTATGAACTTCTTTGTTGCGAATGAGTTTCAGCATCTTTTGTTGTTTGTTGTTAAGTGATGGTGATCAGTATTGTTAAGTGATGGTGGAAAAGCGTGAGGTTTTTTTTTCTCATTATAGCACAGAAAATAATAAAAAGAAGAGATATAAGAATTATGAAGTTGAAAAGATGGGTTTTTATTCCATTTTCTTTTCCTTTTCAACTTTTTTTTTATCTAATAAAATATATCTCTAGATAGATAAAGAATTTAAAAATACATCATTTAGGTGTATATTTATATGTTTTTTAAGAGGATTGGACAGGGAGATGTTAATATTAATAGTAGTTTCGTCAGGAACGGTGTATAGAAAGAAAGGTTGGATCAAAGATTAAGGATCTGAAGCTATGGACGAATAGCTCTCAAGTAAAAAAAAAAAAAAAAAAAAAAAAGACGGAAACATCAAGAACTTTGCTTGAAATGCTTGTTCTCTCATCCCAACTGATTGTAAACAAAGAACTTTTATAGCATTCGGTCGTTGAACAAGTTATGAATTGAAGATTTACTTCAGGTTTCCCGTTGAATTACGGAAGTTCTAGGAGTCTAAAATTTGGCGATTTCCGGTCTTCCCAGCAAAGAAAGGACACACAGGTTTTAGAACTAAATTAAGCCTAAATAGAGATAATAGAAGACTATGGACTGAAATTACATAAATTGCATTTTCATAGAAATGGAATCTATTTAAAGAGAGGTGATAGTTAATGAATAATATTTAGTATTTAAGTTTAAATACAGTATGATTTTGTAAAGTATAATTTGGTAAAATATGCTGTCATAAATATCTGGAATGATAATCATCAATGTGAGGTTTGATTAATCAATAGGTGGGTTAGGTTGTTCTTAAAATAGTCATTTTGGTTATCAGATAGAAAATCAATAATTTATCTGTATTTGTCAACAATTTTAACGTGCGGACAAATGGATAATACAATAAAATAAAAA
>JAFIDM010009631.1:287701238-287718205 GCA_023159025.1 Thereuonema tuberculata | reverse complement strand
GCGGACAAATGGATAATACAATAAAATAAAAAGCATACACGCACATAGCTAATGAAAAAGGAACAAATTTATCTGTATTTGTTTTATCCTTAAGTTAAATTTTAATTGGAGCTAATTTCATGTAACGTGGGTTGTATTAAGTTGAGCATCTGTTTTTCCAAAAGTGATAACTCTAGTTATTATTATCCTATTCTATAATCAAGAGTTTAAGTCTGACATAAGATTAAACTTAATTTTGTTAAATAAAGTTAAAGGGTCCCCACAACAGGCTCACGGGAAGTAAGGCTCCGGCGTTTCTTGACCAACGGGATTACGTTGAGATTGGAAGGTCAGCCCGACGCCCGCCCGCCTTTAACTCCCGGGAAAGAAACCCGATCCCATTCGACATAGGGCTGGGTAGGCCCTAGGACCCGTTTGGAGGAGAATGGAGCGTGGAAAATCCCCGGCCTCCGCCGAGGACAGGGATCGAACCCGCCACCTCCAACCCTCAGCCAAGCGTCCTTACCCACTCTGTTAACGGGACCACATTATTTTGTTAAATAGAACGTATAAATAGAGTGTATATGTTACTGATAAATAGAACATATAAATAGAGTGTATATGTTACTGATAAATAGAACATGAATTCTTAATTTTTTAGAATTAGGATATTGGTCTTATATTCTCGGGGATTAGCATAAATCCCGAAAGCTTTTATGTTAGTCCGAAAAGGAGTTCGAGTAATAATTTTTTATTCATTTATGTTTTACTGTTTTGATTTATGTATTATGATAAGAAAGGGTATAAATTAAATTTTTTTAAGGGTGTACTTGACTTCGTTTGAATTATTACACATGTTAACATATTATGTTTTCATAATTTTTTTTTTTTGCATTAGGTTAATTATAGGTTGTAGTACTAAATAACTAGGCGATTGTATCTAATACTTAATTACAAGTAGAAAGACTTTTGGAGTTAAGAGGGTCGCCATTATAAAAAGGAAAAATTGTACTACAAATAAATATTATTGCACGATTTGATTTCTTTGAGACCTTCTTTGGGGACTTTAATGCACAAAACATTTCACTGAGGATAAATGGTTTGTTAATACTTGTTAACTCTGCTTGACAAAGTACTGTAGTACATGACGATAATTACTTCTTATAGAAATCAGGTTTTTTTATTAGAATCACGTACGTAATATGCATCATTACATGACTTTAGTTGAGAAGCTCTCATTCATCTTTGCACGAGGGCTCGCCAATCCTAGTTACGCCACTGGAAAAAAAAAACATGTTTGCAAATGCAAATAATGTTTTAATGCAAGGTAACTTACGTCAGCAAAAAATTATGTATGTTTGGTAAATGTTTTTATTTTTTTTTATTTTTTAATGACAACATATTTTTTTTTATTAACAAAACTAAGTTAATGAAAGTTATTGAAGTTTGTCATTAGCCTGATCTTCATCACCCACTTTTAAATCTAATTTCTAATTTCACTATTGTTCGTAGTTATCCACTTTCAGTTTTTTTCATTCATAATATCAAAGTTAATTAAAGAAAGTTAAATCGTAACAGCTAAAGACAAGCTTTGAGGTTACCATCAGAGTATAGTTGGAGTCGTAAGTGGCCATTTCTGTTTTGAAAAACTGGGCTTTTTTAAAATTCTCATTGAAAGATACAATTTATTCTCTATCCTGGTTTGGCTATATCATGACAGATTGCGAAATATGCGGACTTTAGATTCGGAGACTTCGTAAAAGTGCAAGACCATAAAAAAATAAATAAAATAAAAAAAAGAAAACAAAAGTAATTGTTCTAACTACTATTTGGTTATATCATTGAAACAAAAATGATTCATTCCTATTTCGACTTACATGTTAGTCTCTGAAAATTTCTTTGTGTAGGTAATTTAAACAAAAGCGATGTTGTTATTTTGTTTTTGTTTTTTTTGTAACAATACATGATGATTTAGTTGAGACAAAAAAAAATCGGGAAAAATGGGCAAATGGTAGCTAACTAAGTATTGTGGCCAAATAGTAAATCATATAAACAAAATGTAGTTTACTGAAAAGTTGGTTTAAATACCACTTTCACTACTACAGTGAAGCTCTGTCGCAATGCAGTGAAGCTCTGTAGCAATGCAGTGAAAGCTGCACTAGTAATAGTGTGACTTTAGTCCCCTAAAACGATGATTTATATTCCACTTTTGGGAAGGTTTACGTTCCACTGAGGAAAGGCGAACATCGAAAAAGGTTCTCGAAAACTTCAGTGAGTATGATTGTAGTTCACTAATAAGTTGGTTTATATATCACTTTTGTGAAGGTTATGTTTCACTGAGAAAAGGAGAATCTCAAAAGCTTCATTGGGTAGTTGGTTTATGCTTCAATCTCAACAGTCGTGTTGAGATTTGAATATGCCGTGTAAATTTGGACTATAGCAGAACTAATTGTTTTGATGAAAACGAAACTTATAAGGCCGAAACTATAAGGTATCAATAAATAAATAGACAGGATAAAGTTTTCTTAACGTGGAAAAACATTTGCTCTCTTTTGAATACATTTAGCAACCAATTGGGAAGTGAAGTCAATGCACAACGGGTCCACTTCCTTACCTTTAATCCTACTGAGGCATTTTAAATTATTAATTAGCAGATCTTCTTAATTTTCATTTTATTATAGTTCTTTTCAAAGTCTAAGATATTAACTTCAAATTTCGGAAAATGGAAACACTTATAGTGTTCGGTGATCTCAGACTTTTCTACATCACATTGTCATAGAAGTCCCCAATGTTCATTTAATCGAAATTATCTTGGTTAGTTTTAGCTATTTCAAACCTTTTGGGCGTTGATTTCGCTTCCCAATCAGTTGCTAAATGCATTCAAAAGAGAGCAATTGTATTTCAACATTAAGAAAGCTATGTACTGTCTATTTATTTATTGATATCTCGTAATATTGAATTGTTAAATATTGGCTGTGTTGTCTTTGTTTTGTTTTTTTTGTTTTGTTAAATGTTTAATGTTCTGTTTTTTAATTGTAATTCTTCAGAGAATGTGCTTAAAAAAAGGGATACGGTGGATGTTTCAGAGATCCCGAAAATTCGCGCTAATGTAGCTAAATGTGATAAAATTTTTAAAATTTAGGTTCATTTTATAAAAAAAATTACGAATCGCCGTAAAAACGCTATGAATTTCGCGTTTTACTACAGAATTAGATTTTACAACATAGCAACAAGTCAAAGCAATGGAAAATAAACTTTCCAATAAATTTTTACATGAATCCAGGGTTGTTCTGCACCATAAAAATGAAATACATCATAAGCTATTTTTTTACCAATAAGCTTCGTTTTCACTAAAACAATTAGTTCTTCTATAGTCCAAATTTATACGCATGTTCAAACGTTTCTCAACAGTCATATATAAACCAACTACCTGATTTTTTTCATTTTAAAATATTAGATCTGAGAACGCTATTTATTTATTGATATTGTTACTACATTCCAATAAAATCTGTTTATCCTTCTCCATCAGTTGGTGCTGGAGCCACAGGTAATGTAATAGCCAATCGTCTGTCGCAGAATCCTTATTTCCGGATTCTACTTTTGGAAGCTGGTGGAGAGCCTTTAAAACAATCTTTCATCCCTTTAGTAACATATAAAGTACTTGGATCAGAGATGGATTGGAATTTCCAAATTGAACCACAAAAGAAATGCTGTGCAGCCTTTAAAAATCAGGTAAGGTTGTCTTCTTCTTAGATCTTCCTCTTCTTTCTCGCCTTCAACCAGAAAGCAGAGGCGTGACCATGAATTTGGATTTTTTTTGGAGGGGGGGGGGCTACATATAGACCAAAAAATGCAACGCTGGATTCCTTCCAGTTTCAGATGCAATTAGGGAAATTTCGATTCGTACCATCTCCTATCAATATAACAATGTTGGTGAGGATTTGCCAAAAGGCATGCTAAGTTCACACATTTCTTCATTGTGCAGATCAGCAAAAGAGGATACCTTTTGCATGCACCTTTCACAGACAGCTGGAATTAGGACTAGAATACCCTGGATAGACTGCACTACCTCTCTCCAGTGATTCCGCGGACAGGAAAGAGAAATCAGATTTTCCCGGAATTCGAACTAAAACCCTTGTTAATTGCAAGACCACTCTATTACTAAGGCTTATTAATAAGCGAAATAATTAAAAATATTAAAAGTTTAGAAAGGAATGCTTTTTTTTCGGTATTACTCCTTTTTTTTTTCTTTATAATTTTTACTTTCTTTCTACGTTAGTAATGAAAAACACCAATAAGCATGCAAACGATAATCAACTGTAAATGTAAACTTATTATTTTATTTCTTTAATTTCACAAAATGGCTGTATAAGATAGTACAATAATCATACAATATCAATATACTAATATACACGCCCCTCAACAATGACGGGATAACAATGTGGCAGCTTGTAGTTGAGATAGAGTACTTGCCCTTCATTTGTGTCGAGAATTGTTTCTAACGACTCTTCAGTTTGTCACTGAGGGCGAGCTTCTGCATCTAATCGTCTGGCCTACGCTTGTAGTAGACTAAAAACATGAACATTGAAATTAAAATTTTAATCTAGTAGGCTAAATAGGCTAAAATTAATGAGTTATTTTTTTTTTCTCTGGCTCTTCTCTCATTGCGTCACACACGTACAGAGGGAGTGATAAGAGATATTTAACAATAACTTGAATATAGACTCCCGTGGCCTAATGGATAAGACGTCTGACTTCGGATCAGAAGGTTGCAGCTTCGATTCACGTCGCGGACGTTTCATTGTAAAAATTATTTGTATTTTCACAGGAAATTAAAATTATTTTTCAAACACAGTAGTAGCCTGCGCTAGTAGTAGATTAAAAGAAGTAGCATTAAAATTGAAATTTTAATCTAGTAAACTAAAAATTAATGAGTTATTTTTTTTCCTGGCTCTTCTCTCATTGCGTCACATGTAGAGAGAATGACAAGATATATTTAACAGTAATTAGAATGTAGATCCCGTGGCCTAATGAATAAGATGTCTGACTTCGGATCAGAAGCAAATTTTCTTGAAAGGACCCATATCTCTGAAACCGCTTTAGTTGGAAACACGAAATTTGATATGAATATTCTTTGTCAACTTCGGAAAGATTCGAATTTTCGATATTCGGGTTTTAAGGGTTGTAAACAAGGGAGATGAGAAACTTTGTTAAAGAGTACTTCTATGGGATTTTCGGGTTACAAAATACGAATATGAAATGATTGAAAACTGAATGTTTTACTAATTTAGTAAACTTCAATTTCAGAGGATTACTTATCAGGATAGAATTAGATCAAACGAACGCAAAATAAAAGCTCAAGACATTGGGATATAATCAAAAACATATATTGTTTTAATTAGAAGGAAAATACGGTTAATATTAAACTTCAAATTACTAATCTGAAGTTATTTAAACATTTGCATCTTTAGTAGAGAATAGCACAAACGTTCGTAAGTTCTTTATAGTCAATGTTTCATAGTCAATGCTTTTCTTTATCAAGAAAAGATCTTGATAAATAAAAAAATTGTCTTTATTATCTTTACATGGAAGTATCGGGTTGACTTAATCCTTAATAATCATTTTACCAAACCTTTTGCTTATCTAACAGTAACCTTTTGGGGCCAATCACATAACTTTTGAATGATTTAAGAACAACAGTTGGAATCATCTCTGTTTCGGACGCGGTAAGAACATAATCTTTCATTGTTCAGGGTGGCCAGGAAGTTCCCGTACCCCCTACTACAATAATAACATAATAGAGGATACGGGAACTTCCAGGCCACCCTCTATACACTTCTCGGATCATATATGGGATTCTCGTTGCTCTGAAATTTGCTCCTTTTATTCCATCTTGTAATTCATATACCGTCATTCCATCTTCTTCATCCTCGTTGATTTCTTTTCTCCATTTTTTGCACTTGTCTCTGAGTCATGCGATGCACTGTCCTTAATTGTGCATCTAAGATGTGTTTATGATATATCTTATTTCACTTCGTGGTCTTTGTTGTGGCCACTATTAAAATATTATTCACAAAAATAACGCATTCTTATTTTTTGCTTTACTAGTGATTTCATCCACAATAATTTCATCCCCCCCCCCAAACATTGAATGCATAATTATGAATTTCACTTTTTTTTACCTTTTTGCACATTTACATTTATTTATTTATATTTTTTATTTCACTTTAATTTTGTATCAGTCTTTTAATATCATTTTAAAATATAACCAATTTTGGCAATAACTTTTCATACTTAGGGCTGATATGATTTTGTAACATTGTTCAATTTTCATCACTGCTAACAAAATATGCTAGAAAAATATGTTAAGTTGATTTCAGCACTTTTAACCTGTGATTTCACTGAATGATGCTTTAATCTTAGTATGTTTTGACCTTGATTTATTCGAATTATCTCTTCCCCGTTTGATAGCTGCTACGTTGTCACAGTAAACACTGATGGGTTCTTTTATGAATTTCAACACATTCTTTGCAGTGCTAGTAATTGTGTTATGCTTTGGCTTAACACTTTCTGTCTGGATAGACCTGTGATACTCTCCTTTCTTGATGCCCATGCTACTGCACCATTTGCTAAGATTGTTGTGTAGCCGGATGTGGATTTACAGTCCTTAGGGTGTCACCCCAACTGGAGAAACAGAAGGTTTCTAACTTTGTATCTGTTTTGATGTCTATTAATTCTTTTGAACCTTTCAGGTAGCGAATTATTCTTTTTACATTCGTCGTATCATCCATAGTTCGCTTGTTGCTCTTCATCGAACAAATATTTGTAGAATAAGGCGTGTTTCACAGCCAACGAAAAACCGAACGAAACATAAAAAACCTCCGAAGCGCAGCTTAAAATCTCGAGATTTGGTCTATTTTACCAAATTCAGTCGTTCAATCAAAAATAGAAATATCCACTTCGTCCGAAGCGCGCAAACAAAAAATATAATGAATAAAAATAATAAATAAACGAAATATCAAAAATAATAAATAAATTAAGAAAAATAATAAAGAAATGATTTATAAAAATAACTTAATTAATTAGTGAAAATAAATAAATTAATAAAAATTAAAATCAATAAATAAATAAACATAAAAAAAATATAAAAATAAAAGAACGAAAGGAATGCCTATGGCATGTTTCACAGGGACAAAAATGGCCAACTGATGAAACATAATCTTTTGTAGCTATTTCACAGGACATTAAATTTCTCTGCAACGATTTTCGCATAAATATTTCCAGCGTCCAAATCGAATGGACACTCTACGATGTCACGTGAATCTATCTCACCGAGAATCCTTTGCGACACATATCGGCCACAAAAAAAATTCAATTTTCAAAGCTAACAATATTCCCTTGCAAATTCTAATGCATTAAATGAAAAGCTTTTAAAGAATAGATTGTTTCATATCCAATATAATTTTGCTGCAATTATAGCAACTTTGTAATAACTCGCCATTCACTTGAAGTGGAGAGAAAATTCAAAACCGCCATGATCGATTATTTCGAGATGATCGATTACGATGATAGATCGATCGACCAGTACGATTTTGATATGTTTACTCAAGTTTTCATGCCCAACGATAGCAAGTATCATACCGTTTCTGATTTTGAACCTAACTTCCACCTGAAGCTGCATTTTGGAGGGTTTTTTTTTATGAATTGGCAGAGTGATTCATGTTTTCGATATTTTCATCGGCCGGACATGTTTCGTTCGGTTTTTCGTTGACTGTGAAACACTCCTAAGTTATGTCAGGTTTAAAAATAGTCGTGCTTTATGTAAATTAAAATTGGTACCGTACTCCTATAACGTATGTGTTCTTCCTTATCCAAGATTACTTTGGTTTCTTGTTCGGATGAAATTTGTTTCGTAATTACCATTGGTGTTTGTAGATTTTATAGGGCTAAAATCTAAGCCTAGAAAATTTGCTGAAGACAATTTGATTTTCCAATTAAGATAATTAATTAAGGCTTGGAAGGTCTGCTATTTTTTCATGTCTGAGAGCACGGACACTGCATTGTTTGAACGGAGATACTTAATGAGATTCGCGAGCATTCTTGTTTGTCAACTCAATTGTTGCACGCGATACGCGATCTCACATGGTGCTGAAAAGCGTATTTTTCAGTGTGTGTGACAGAGTTCGGATCGAGGAGTCTCTTGGAGTGGAGGTGCAAAATACGGCATCTCTGGGATATACAGTCTGCAGCGATGGCGGCGATGAGGATAGGCATAGGACGATATGAAGGATCTATCCAAGAGTTCGTATGGAAACGATACTCGACGCAGTTTGGTGATTGGTTTCAATCGTCGAGTGAAGGCAACATCGTGACTGTGGAATATGAAAGCTATGTGCCGAAGACAAAGTCGATCAAGTTCGACGCTCACGAAGTATGAGAATGAGCTTGATTCCAACGTCATCGATAGGATATAAGGATACGTTGATGGATATTGAAACCGACGAGAAACAAGTGACAACGAATTCTTCAAAAGATGAAATTCCGGAACGGATTATGAGGAAAGGCCTTAGAAGATTCGTAAGTAAAACTTTTCACAATGCTTTACTTTATTAGCGCGTCAAGATAATAATCGAGCAGATAATCTATTGATTCATAAGCAGAGAATAGAAAAACTGAAATTATAGGCGAATAAATTCATCAGCGTTAGAATTAGGTAAAATCAGCAGTTTGTGCGAATTCAAAGTGAGGATGAATTTAAATGTTTCCAGAACTTTTAAGTGTGTGTATTCACAGCCGTCGTCAACCGAATTTAGTGAACTTTGACTGTTTCCAGAATTCATCTGATAGTGTTGAATCCCGATCATCAGTGCCTAGTAATATAGTGAAGCTAGGGACACGTTTTCCAAGAGACATTGATAAATTGATTTTATAAGAAATATGCTTATAAAGTTGAAGTAGTCAAGTTATCTGATTTGAATAGTAGTTCATTAAATATATAAATGTTCACTAGTTGTGTGTTTACTGTGTTTGCGATAAGGAGGTATAACAGTACAAGCATTTAGTTTTAGTCAGATAATGATATTACTCTGCTGAATTAGAGAAGAGAGATTAATTTTCGTGCGGAAATTATATCCAAGAGTTAGGATAGATTTTAAATACTAGTAGTGATTTCCGAACCAGTACACTTCTCTTTCTCAATATATATATTTGTAGTAAATAATCTTAGTGTTGCCGTTGGTTTATAGTTCTGCATACCGTTTTTAGTAAGTAATTTATTGATCAAGCGTGCTTGATTTATCTTTAGATCGGGCTTCTTTATGTCGTACGTGATTCTCATTCCTAGTAAGTCCTTAATAATACCTTGATCTTTAATTCCGAACCACTTGTTAAGTAGTTGTTTCAGGTGTGTAATGGCTTCTAAATTGGATCCAACGATTAGGATATTGTCTGTGTATAACATTTTTAATCTTGATATTCATATTATATACACGTACATCGCTCAATTTGGGGGTTATTCCATTGGTAATCAATTTTTCTTTGAGGGTGTCGTACTACTCTCTCCCTGCCTATTTCAAGCCGTATAATGACTTTTTTGAGCTTAGACTTGGGGTTAACCTGATTCACACCTTCAAGAATTTGCAAGCCTATATCTCCCTGAAGTTCGTCGTTTAGATATGCGGAGACTATATCGCATTGATGGATATGCATGCCCTTTTCTGTTGCTACGGCTAGCAGCAGCTTAATGATGTCTATTCCTGAGGTAGGAGCATAAGTTTCTACGGAGTCGATGTCTCGTCACTGCATATATTCGTTTACGAATAGCCTGGCTTTGAATGTATTTATACTTCCATCTGTCTTCTTCTTTACTTTAAACATTATATTGACATTATATTTTCCATATATATTTTTTGGAATATAATGTCAGTAAACATACTAAACTACGTACAACAAATATAGTGAAAACTTAACAACAGGACAAAAGAAAAAAATATAGAATTGAATTAATAAGAGTAATAAGAAAAATACAATAAATATTGTAAGGACAATGATTATGTAATTAATTTAAGCCAGAAACCATTAAAAAGAAATCATTGTGTTAATTAAAGGATGAAATTTTATAATGGATGGATATCAAGATAATATCTTGCTAATTATAAAAGTGGAAAGCCAAAGAAAGTTTTATTACCAAAATGACAGTCCATTGCGAACAATGAAGGGCCTTCGGAAAGGTCCCATGACTATTACCAATTTGTGAAACATGATCTCATGTTTTGAAAATACCGGATCGTTACAAGTACAACTAGATCGCGGACGCAAACCGGTATCAAATGACGAAGTTGAAACTGTTGCAACGTCCGTAGTGGAAGCGAATGCTGCACACGAATCTAGCAGTGCTTGGGCAGTATCCAGGCAATTGGATCTGCCGTTTTCGGATGCGCAAAGTTGGATGCGCAAAGTTCTGAAGTTTTACAACTATTCAAGGGGATGCGTAAACACGTCTTCATCTCTCTCACCAGTTCCTAGCTCGGATGGAAGTGGCTGATGCATGATCTTGGAACATTCTGTGGAGTGATGAGGCGCATTTGTATCTCAGCGGCCCTCTTCATACATACAACTGTCGGATTTGGGCTACTGAGAACCTTCATGCTATTGAGCAGATGCCGTTGCATCCACTGAAAGTCGTAGTATGCCGCCTCCTTCATAATTGGTCGTACTTTTTCGAAGAACTGCAACCAACAGACCAGTGACATGTTCTGTCACTGCAGTGCGATATCAACGGACGCTGCGAAATTTCGTTATTCCAGAACTTCAACAGCCTGTATGTCTTGGGGCGAACAGTTTTTTGCCTAACGCGCTCCTAACACTTGTCTAATTATGGCCATCCGGTATATCACTTTTGCTCACTAAAAAGTTGGTTTAAATGCCACTTTCACTAGTGCAGTGAAGCTCTGTAGCAATGCAGTGAAAGCTGCACTGGAGCACTAGTAACAGTGTGACTATAGTCCCCTAAAAAGATGATTTATATACCACTTTTTGAGAAGGTTTACGTTCCACTGAGGAAAGGCAGTGAGTATGATTATAGTTCACTAATAAGTTGGTTTATATATCACTTCTGTGAAGGTTTATGTTTCACTGAGAAAAGGAGAATCTCAAAAGCTTCATTGGGTAGTTGGTTTAGATATCACTGTTGAGAAACGTGTGAACATGCCGTGTAAATTTGGACTACAGCAGTGAAAACGAAACTTATTGGTAAAAAAACAGCTTACGATGTATTTTATTTTTATCGTGGAGAACAACTTTGGATTCATGTAAAAATTTATTGGATTTATTTATTTATTTATTTTCCATTGCTTCGACTTGTTGCTATGTTGTAAAAACTAATTCTGTAGTAAAACGCGAAATTCACAGCGTTTTTACGGCGCTTCGTAATTTTTTTGTAAAATGAACCGAAACTTTAAAAAAGATATCGGAAGAATATTACTGAAAATGAATTTGAAAATGTAACTACGTGAATAAAGAGATGATTTTTGTTGTCGAGAGAATAAACGTACATTAAAATAATGAAGAAAGGCATTATCCATAAATCTATTTATTACATAAAATTGATATCTACCGAGTAAATGTGTGTTGGAATGCATTTTAATAAGTTCGATTGGTTAATGTCAACATGCTTGAATATTCTATTCGAATGATGTTTGAACATCAGCATGTTTGTACATGTCTTGGAATTTTGGACTATAGTATACATGTAACTATTAAGAAAATATTTCGGTAAGAAATTGATATTTAAAATTATTGTTACTCATTGGATTAATGAATTTGTTTTTTAAGCTTAAAGCATATTTTACTTTATTCTTGGAGTAAATTCTTTATTTTTGGAGTAAATTCTTTGAATATATAGTATTAAACACTATTTTAGGATTCACGGATTTTTTTTGAAGATCTAAAATATTTTCTTATCTTCAGTTCATTATTATTGTATGTGATTCAATATTAAAGATGGGTCTATCTCCTGATGGCCACGTATAATAAAAACAGATGAAAATAAGTATAAAAACAGTATCTGGAAACTGGTTCTCAACTACGAAATTATAAGCATCCATCTCTTCAAGAACACTAGGCTTCTTACGAAATGGTGCCAACTGTTCCTCCATGAGACTTAGGAACTTCGTTTCGTTAATTTTCAGTAATTATTCGCTTCCACAGATCAAACAATGTAAGAGAGTTCGTATGTTTATGTACAAATTTGTTTTTTTAATTTCAACATGTTATTAATTAATTAGTAAATTACATAACAAATTAGTTAATTACATAACATAGTGATTTTGAATCGTAGCAAACTTTTGAGATTATCTAATAGTTTTGAATAAGGAAAAATCAAGAATTGTCTTGAAGCTATTAAAGCTATCGAAATGGCTCTTATGATGATATGCCCGAACAAAATACTAGGAATAAAGCCATAGCTTAAATGTCGTTCTTTCTTTTTTTAACATAAAAAGTTGTTAATACCATGACTACTTATCATTTAATTGAATTAATTAAAATTAATGTAAAAGATTTATCGTTTTGATATTATAAGAAAATAAAATTAAAAATTATACTTTCAGTGCAATGTGATTGTGATTTGCAATACCATTTCAGGCATCCGATTGACATTTCATATTTACTGTGTTGCTGTTATTTCATTTACTTACCTCAGGGTTTTTGATCCCTAAAATATAGGCGGTTCGCGGGTTATGGACGACTCGACTTACGGAGCTCCATAATTACGAACGGGCTCCTAAGGCTCCCCATAATGATAATTTATAATTAAATAATTAAATTAATAATTCGGGAACTAGTTTCTTCCGCGCATGTAAATAAATCCGCATGGCATAAGCGGTGAGTTGGCGCAGCATCATTGTTTATACTTTCACTTATGCACAAAAAACATCGCTTTTGTCTTAAAACTTTTTTGTTCGACATAATGAGATATTAGGTAGTAATGAAATAAATAAATTAATAGATTGTACGACAGACAAAAACAAAATTAAGAATGTAGCAAATAAATTCTGTGATTACTATTGTAATATTCCGAATAATTTTGAAAAGTATAATAAGATCTTAAATAAAAATTATAAGATAGACATAAATAGCAATTTTGTGGATCTTGAAAAACGATTAATATCGGAAATTGATAATGTTATGAAGAATACGAAAAATACAAATTCACAGTATTGATAAAATTGCAGTCTCAATTGAAAAAAGACATAAGGATATTTCCTTTTTCTTTTCTTATTTCTGTAAGGATATTTTTAATAATAAACAAAATTATAGATATTCAGTATTATAATTCTTAACTTAAAAAATGCTAACGTAATTTCTATAAATAATAGTTATAAAAAATTAATGATTATTGACCGACAGCTATTAAGCCAATCATATTTATCTAATTAAAATGAAACATTTCTTAAATAAAAAAATAATATAATTAACAAAAAGCAATATGCATATCAGAAAAATAAAAGTACTGTAACATTATTGAAAAATATTAGCGAAATTATAAGTAATAGCTTAAACTAAAATAACTATACTGTATAGCTAAGTAAGATTTAATAAAAATAAAAAAAATAATTAATAAACTTGCATTCATTGAAATTAGAGGAATTATGCTAAATATTATTAAACAGTATTTTCAAAGTAGGAAAATGTCTATATTAATGATATTCTTATTAATAAAAAAAAATTAATATTGAAGTTCCTCAGATATGTAAATTGGGTCCTTTATTTACTGTTTATGTTAATGATTTACTTTACAAAAAATTGTCTCTTATATATGTATGCAGATTATATAATTTTAATAAATATGATAAAACATACAAAGAGCTGCCACAAAAATACAAGATTTCAATGAAATACAAAATTGAATGCATGATAATGAGCTATATATAAATCAAAATAAAACAAAAAAATTAGTAATTCACCCGAAAAACCAAATCCAGAATTTCTTCCTGACATTATAGTTCATAAATATTTATGTTTGTACAACAAATTTAAAAAAATGTACGAATGCGCATTCAAAGAGTATTTAGATATCATATTAAATGACATGTTTACTTGGGATATTAAAATTTTACAACAAATATTAAATGCAATTTCTTATATTTTTCATCATATAAAAAATATTACATCAATAAATTATAAAATATTTTCATTTTTTGATTCTTTTTTAAATTCTGCAAATTCTATCTGGTCAAATACAAGTAATGGAAAAATTAAAAGAATAAATAGTTTACAAAAAACATCTTAAAATTAGTAATATATTCTAAAAATACATCTTAAAATTAGTAATAGATTCTAAAAATACTTCAAATAAAATGCTTACTTCGGAACAAAACTCTTTATTTATATCTCTAAGATCATAATTATTATTCAAAATTATATTATTCATGTATATAAATTACTTGATAATAATTCTTTATTATTAAATTGTAAACTTTAAATTGGAATATCCAAAAAATTGCAATAGTTATGGAGAATACCTCCCAAATAAATTATTACAGGATGTGATGATGCTAAAATTTTCTAAAATTTCAAAATTAAAAAAAAAAAAATCATTAGAAATTGGTTAATAATGGATCCTCTGGCTGATTAGAATTAATATTCTAGATATACTCATGGACAAAAAAATTAGCGCACCAAGAAATAATTGCGGGATCGTAACGAAACTTGCAATGAAGGTACATGTCGGGGAGATATGCAAATGATTACAAATGCAGACTGATTGGGCATTACGTATAGCCGGTAGAGGGCGTTGAACATCGTACTCTGTGGAGTATAAAACAGGTAACCAAAGCTTGTTTGAGTGTGCTGAATCATTTACAAAGGAAGAGCTGAGGTAGACATGCCATTACGCCGTGTTCGAAGACAGTATACGCAGTTGTCGCAGTTTGAGAGAGGGAGAATCGTCGGGATGATGGAAGCTGGGTGGTCAGCTAGGCGAGTAGCTCGTCAATTCGGCCGCTCTGATTGTGTTGTGAGGAAGTGTTGGGACCAGTGGACCCGAGAGATGTCATGTACACGAAGACCAGGCTCAGGACGCCCTCGACAGACCAGTCGTCGAGAAGACCGCCACATAGTCAGAAATGCACGCGTACAGCCAACTGCTTCATCGGCCGCCATCCAGGCACAGGTAGCACCTTCACTAGGGGCCGCTGTGTCTTCTCGAACCATACGAAGGCGCCTGGCTGAAGGACAGTTGGTATCGCGGCGCCCATTACGTGTGCTGCCCTTGACGCCCACCCATCGACGCCTTCGTTTGGAGTTTTGCCGCGCACGAGGAAACTGGACTGCAGCGGAATGGAACCAGGTCGTCTTTAGCGACGAATCCAGATTCAATCTCGGCAGTGATGACAATCGTGTTCGTGTGTGGAGAGCCCGTGGTGAACGCTTCAATCCTGCCTTTGCTGTACAGCGACACACCGCTCCCACAGCTGGTGTTATGGTGTGGGGTGCCATTGCCTACAATACACGGTCACCTAGTATTGTTCCGTGGCACCATGTACAGCCCAGCGGTATGTTCATGAAATCCTGCAACCACATGTGTTGCCACTCATGCAACGGCTCCGAGGAGCCATTTTTCAACAAGACAATGCTCGGCCTCATACGGCAAGGGTGTCACAAGACTGTCTCCACACTATTACTACCCTTCCTTGGCCTGCCCGATCCCCAGATTTGTCTCCAATCGAGCATATCTGGGATCATTTGGGACGACGAGTTGGGCATACCACGAGTTTGAACGAACTAGAGGCAAGGTTACAGCAAATATGGAACGAAATGTCTCAAGACATCATACAGAACTTGTATGACTCAATGCCCGATCGTATCGCATCGTGCATTCGCGCTAGAGGGGGTCCAACGGAGTAGTAACTCCTCCGTTCTTTGCCTTTTTCTCTGAAATAAATTATCCTTTTTCTTTGATTTTCTTATCATTTACTTATATCAAAGTAGTCATTACGTATGTAAATTTTCGTTTCATTTTGACGACTCCTTCTTGGTGCGCTAATTTTTTTGTCCATGAGTGTATATTTAAGTCAGAGTTGTATTTACTAAGTAACTGGGCCGCGCGGTTGGCGTTGTCGCTAGGACATTTTTTCTCACTAAGGAAAATGATAATTTTTTGACTTTGTGATATTTATATGTATTTGATTTATTATGTTTTATTTAAATGTTGTTTTGCATTTTAATTCCTAGCACCTGTTGATGGGATTTATTTGTAATCCTAACAGTTCTAGGTTTTGTAATAACATATTAAAATAAATAAAAAAAAAGTGTTACACTGCATTATTATTGCCTCATATATGAATCACTATATTATTATTATGTTTGTATGTTTCAAACTTTGGGTTTCCCCAGCAAAAACAATATGGCGGGTCAAGGACCAAAGCACATACTGCCAAGTGTAAAGATGTGTGCAAGAATGATTAGGGATGTGTGCTTGTGTCCATAAATTTCCTAACTATGCGTGTAGTGTTGAGTACCACAGCCTTCTGCAGTTGTGCATAAGTGTTTTTGTGAAGTCCTAGTGTGCTGAGACTGTGGTGCAATGTGTGAGGCACCAGACCAGTGGCAGACAGAACGATGGGTACAACACGTACTCGATCCTGCCTCCACTGCTTCTGGAGCTCGTGTGCTAGATCAGTGTATTTACTGATCTTGTCTGCGTGAGTTTTCTGCATATTCTTGCTGATAGGCACTGCAATATCAATTAGATAGGTCTGTTTGTTGACCTTATCAACAAGTGTGATGTCTGGTCTGTTGTGATGTATGGTTTTGTCTGTGTGAATGGGGCGGTCCCAGTATAGTTTATATGAGGGTGACTCTAATACGCTTTGTGGTATGTACTTGTAGTATGGGACCGTGCTCTTAATAAGTGAATGTTTTTGTGCTAGTTGTTGATGAACGATCGACGCTACCTGATTGTGTCGGTGGAGGTAGTCTGTTTGAGA
>JAFIDM010009631.1:287678919-287697769 GCA_023159025.1 Thereuonema tuberculata | reverse complement strand
ATATATCTCATCTTTAGATATATATACACTCATTAACAAAAAAAAACGACGACCTAGAAGGAGTTGTCCAATGGTGACAAAAATTGGTGGAGAGGAAGATTATGTACAGAATAGAAAATGATTAAACTTTCAGACAAATTGAATGATTTATTTCAGAGTTACAGAGTTACAAAGTAACGAGCTCAATAAGGTGTTGACCCACCTCTACGCTGAATGCAAGCTGCCACACGACCTGGCATAGAGTGATAAAGCTCCCTGATGGTCTCCTGCGGTATTTCTTGCCAAATTTGCTCCAATTGTCGGGCTAGGTCATCCACATTCCCTGGTGGATGCAGTCGCCTTCCCATCATATCCCAGACATGCTCGATTGGAGAGAGATCTGGGGATATGACTGGCCAAGGAAGTGTTTCACAAGCTGCAAGACAGGTCATAGCAACACGTGCCGTATGTGGTCTGGCATTATCTTGCTGAAAAATAAGGCCAGTTTACTGCAAAAGGAAAGGTAGCAAAACAGGTCTCAGAATGTCGTCGACGTACCGCTGTGCTGTAAGTGTGTTGCTAATGACGACCAAAGGGGCCCGGCTATCAAGGGAAATGACACCCCAGACCATAACTCCTGGTTGAGGGCCTGTGTGGCGTGCAATAGTGAAAGCAGGATCGGCACGCTGCCCTGGGAAAGCAGGATCTGCGATGATCGTCAGGAAACAGTTGGAAGCGGGATTCGTCGCTAAACACTATACGTTCCCAGTCAGCATCATTCCAACCGGATCGAGCCAAGCACCACTGTAATCTGGCCCGACGGTGTGCAGACGTGAGTGGCAGGTGGCGTAGCGGTCGGTACGAGCGTAGATGTCGCTCTCTCAGCCGTCTGTGAATGGTCATGGTGGACACTCGTGTGCGGGTCGCACGTCTGATGGTTGATAACGATGATTCAGGCGCTGTGACAGCTGATCTGACAATCACTCTATCCTCCCGCTCTGCTGTGGCCCTAAATCGACCGCTACCTTCATGACGCTGAAATCTGCCATTGTCCATCCATTCCTGCCAGCATCTGCTAATCGCCGCATCACTTCGACCCATATGACGAGCGATTCTCCGATTTGCCCAACCTGCCTCTTTCAAGCCAATGATACGATCTCTTTCAAACTCTGACAGTTGCACGTAATAAGCTCGAATCCTGCGGCGAGGCATTTTTTTAGTCGTTGAAAGGTATCCTAACTCACAATGCAACATTCATTTTGACCATCAGATTGAGAATCGCTTCTTATATACACCTGCTGAGTGCGCAGTTCCGATGCACTGTAGCTCTCGCTATTCATTCATTGGATACCAAAGTTTAATCATTTGCATGGGCGGTCCCAATGTCTTTGCATACGAAATTTCATTACAATCGGACAACTCCTTCTAGGTGTGTCGTTTTTTTCGTTAATGAGTGTACATCCCATGGAGGGCGTTGGAGATAAGTCTCCTACCGTATATCAATAATCCGAGAATGAGATGAGGTCGGATGGTAAGCCTGACGCTCTCCCGGCTGTACTTCCGTGAAAGAAACCCGGTACCCATTCAACAGAGGACTTGGTAGATTCGAGGACCAGTCTGGAGGAGAATTCAGCTTGGAAAAAATCCCCACCTCCCACGGGATCGCAGATTGAACCTTACTTCTCCAACCCGTCTATAGTATAGGCTAATACCGTTATATAAATACTGTAATTTAATATTTAAACTAATTAATTTGTAGATAACTTACTATATAATTGTCTTGTCTTTAACCATTTAGCCGTATCCGGCTCTTGGCGATTCTATGGGTCATCTCTCGCCACTCTTTCCGATCGTGTGCCTTCCTTCTTAGCTGCTCTAAACTTAGGACTGTGATTGCTTTAATCGTGTCTATCCATGTGATCCTCGGTCGGCCACGTCTTCTTTTCCCACTCATCATTCCCAGCATTATTGCATTCTCAAGTGAATCAGATCGTGACACATATCCAAAATATTTTAGCTGCATTCTATTTATCTTCCCGCCAAGTGAAATTTCAGGTTTTATGCGTTTCAAAACCTCCCTGTTTGTAACTTTTTCTGTCCATGGAATTCGTAATAGTCGTCTCCAACACCACAGTTCGAACCCATCTATTCTCCTCCAATCAGCTTTCTTCATTCTCCAACTTTCGCAACCATACAATGCAATAGGAAACACTATGGCATTACTAGTCTGCGTTTAGTCGAAAGACCGATGTCCTTGCTATTCCACACTGTGTTCATGCTCAACATTGCTCTGTGGCCCAATGCGATTCGACGCTTAATTTCAGGACAATAGCCTTGACTCTGGTCAATCTTGGATCCAAGGAAACAAAAATCTTTCACGCATTCAAATTATTCTCCATCGATGGTTATTTTATTATCCTTTGTTTCAGCAGTCGTCATGATCTTTGTCTTTTTGATATTACGAAGAAGACCCATCTTTTCACTTTCTCTCTTGATCTTTCCTACAAGTTGTTTCAACCCTTCCTCAGTTTCTGATAACAAAGTTGTATCATCTGCGTATCTCAGGTTGTTGATAACTCCACCACCAATCCTCACACCGATCTCTGATTCTTCCAAGTCTGCTTTCCTCATTACCATTTCAGAGTACAGATTAAAGAGGAACGGGGATAAAATGCAAACCTGTCGCACACCTCTATCAATATCAAACCACTCAGTGTCTCCATATTGTGTTCTAACAGTAGCTTTTTGATCAGTATATAGAGATCTTATCATCTCTATTAGATGCACAGGAATGTTTAGTTCTTGCAATGCCTTCCATAATTGGTTACGTTCAACTATATAATACTATATAACTACTATATAATACAAACACGTAATTATATTTTTCTTAATTGATATATTACTGAATTAAAGTCAGTTTCTTCCAATATAAAGTTTTACTGCTGATCAAGATCTGAATTAGAATACTGATGTAATATCAATAAGAAAATCAATAAATAACATCATACTGAAAATGAAAATGATTTCTTTTATTAAAAGATAGAAACATGAAAATAGACCATTATAAGGAAATAATAAAGACTTCTAGTTGTTTACCACTGGCCATCAGTAGCATTTACGTACAATTTTAAACAAAAAACTAAATAACGAAATAAATAAAGTAGCCGAAAAGCTTTTATAAAATAATGTTTAGTTGGAGAACAATGAAAAAAACTGTTAATGAAGCAGACATAGAAGTAAAATGAGAACCTAAAACTACGCGAACACCATCCGATTTTGGACCAACTTAGTTGGCCAACTTCCAGTTTTCGAGTTAGTAGAGCGGGTTTTGAGCAGATTTTGTAGCGACATTGCACCAATTTTAGTTGGTTGTGCGGGACCAACTCGGGAAGTTGGTCGGAAATTACCCAATCACAGGGCAGCGTTGGAACACGTCAGTCATGCGACACGCCCATGGAAAGAAATGGCGTATATAACGATTTTCATTGCTTCAAATCGACGGCGAGCGTGTACACAATGAAAATCAGAGTATTGCGAGTTTCTTTCACGCATAAATAAAGTTTATACTGAAATGCAGTAATTGTACGCGGCAGAATTTATCAGAGAGGTTTCAAAACCTCGATTTTTTTCGGATTTTCCACAGCTGCTGGAGGAAACGCTTGGGATTATAGGATATCCGCTATCGCAGTAATGCAAAAGTTACGATGCAATAGGTATTGTTGCCAGGGAAGCATGGTTTGTTTTTGGCTGTTGGTCGTTAGTTACTTTTGCATCGAAATAATACCATCAACTTCGATTCCATAGCGGGTAATAGTTTAAAAAATATATATATTTATCATATGTTGCAAATCAATCAAGGTTTGAAACGTTGTTCGGCCGACTTCAATTGCGAGTTGGCTAGTGTTCGCATCTGACAAAATCGGACTAACTTGAAGTTGGCCAACTAAGTTGTCCAAAATCGATGGTGTTCGCGTAGCTTAAGAAATAGTAGAAGTCGTAGAAGAAATGAGAACCTAAGAAAGTAAGGTATATGGCCCAAATATCGCCCATCTAAGAAAACCTGCCCATATTCTTGTCATTTATCGTCTCAGTTGCTTGCAAACAATTACAATATATCGTATGAACCTTCACTTACATGTTCCTGAACCAATTATAGATATAACTATTATTTTGTATTTTTCCTCAATTTTTGTTCAGGCAAACCTCATATTTTGAATTTTGTGAAAGTGTTCCAAATATCGCCCACACCATTAAATACTTTGTTTTTTTGCACTTTGCATTTTTTTATTTTTATCTTAATCTTTTCGCAATTCTTTATGGGTGTTGCGAGCTTCTTTTGCTTTGGATCGTCTAAGTTCAGCCCCTTAGAACTTAGTTTCCTTTTGCTGAGAGAATTCATTAGAGCAATTGTGAATGGTGACCCACTGACAAGACTGGGACATTAAATGTTTTGGAAGCTTTCAGAAGGCCAATTTTTTTATTTTTTACAGCTGTGACAACTTCTCTGTCCCATGTCTTACGTTGAGACATCTGTAATAAACCAAAATAAACTATCGCACAGTGGGCGATATATGGAACAACGAGGTGGGCGATATTGGGCACTCTCTAGCTTGTCAATTTGGGGGCGCTACAGACAAACTACAGACAAATTCAGTGAATTTGTGTTTTGTTTAGTTATGTGCGTTCTTTGGTTTATTTTACTGTAAAAATGTACTAACGCACGTTAATTTCCTTGTCTAAATACTAACCTTGTTATAAATTAATCCCTTGATGCTATGCTAAACGCTAGCGGGGATTAATTATTCACCCCTTTTTATTTTTGATTTTATTTTGATGTCTTTGTATTTCAGGGGTCATTGATTTGTATGTTTGTCCGTTTTGTCTATTTGTCCCATTTCACTGAGCTTGGGTATGTTGGATAGGTCGAGCTGATGAGAGGCTAAAAAGCCTCGAAACAGCGCTGTCCTCGATTTCCAGCACAAATATCAAAAATAGCTCAGTGAATTTGTGTTTTGTTTTGTTTAGTTATGTGCGTTCTTTGGTTTATTTTACTGTAAAAATGTACTAACGCACGTTAATTTCCTTGTCTAAAGAATATATATATATATATATATATATATATATATATATATATATAAGGTAAAGGCACCAGTTGTGGATCGGCCTAAGCATAAACTTGGTTTTCACCACGAGAAATAACTAAATAATTTTCATTTTTGCATTTATTCCTTTATTAAGCTCATATAATTGACATTGTATTACCTCAGTTCGATAAAAAAATATGGACTGCATTTTCGCAGTCTTCATTTGTATTGTGACGTTTGATCCACAATTGGACCCCACGGACCGCTGAATTTCCGCCAGAACAAAAGGCTGCAGAATTTCCCGCAAACATGGCCAGAGGCAGAAAACACTATATTTTATTTTCCCCCGGTTATATTAAACCTTGTACTATCATACATCCATTAATTCTAACGTATATCCATTCTAGAATAACTACAAATAACTTTCAGGCTAACTCACCTTAATTTTCTTTTGAAATTCTGACAAAATAATTAACAAATTCACAGGATGGCTCCACTTGAAACTCCAAACAAACTATAATACCAAAACGAAGCTCATGAAGGGATCGGGATTCTATATATCTGAGCCATCTATTGATAAGTGTGATAATTAAGACGGTAAACGACGTGATCCGCAATTGGTTCCTGATCCACCACAGGTTCCCTTACCTTATATATAAAACTTTTTTATAGTTTTTAATATTAAATAAATAAATAAATAAATAATAAATAAATAAATAATAAACAGATGACAGTCATCAGATCAAACTCAGAACTTCCTAAAATAAAGGATTTATAAATTATTATATATATATATATATATATATATTGTGTCGGGACAAAGGGGTAAAGTGCTTATTTGGGGTTTTCCCACGTACCTGCACCCAAATAGGTGGTGGTACAGAAAGTGTGGGTGGTTTTGGTTTATTTCTGTAGTAACGTTGGGCGCCAACCAAGCACTCGGCTAGGTAAAAAAAAACTTTCACTTACCCCCTCCACAGTGTCACACCCCAGCAATTAACCCAATCTTCTCGGGGGTAGGGAGCTCACCTTGCGTCCACGGTGTCAAAAGAAAGGCTTAACGCATGTTCAACATGTGAAATTCAACAACGTTTATTCAAATGAGCGAAAATGATAAACTCCGAAATGATGGCGTTCAGCTAAATGCAAAGTTATGGCTTTAACTAACTTAATTGTGCGTACCAAGGGAATTCTCGCACATGGCGCTGAACAGAATCACTTTCCTACGAATTACTAACGTTTCTTGGCGAATTGCGTTTAATAAATTTGAAGTTAACTTTAAGCTCACACGAGAAGTTATAACTGATAAATAGCTCACTTACACATTTGCTTCCATGCGGGTGTACACGCATACCCCGTTTCCTGTGTAATCGATAGAGTTCGCCAATTAGAAATTAGCAGTATTGAACTTTCGAAGTTACGGTCTAAGCTTTTCCTAACTAGGACAACTTATTATTAACACTTCCTATTCTAAATGTGCGCTGAATCGTTCTCGACTTCAGCCACGTAGTAATAAAAATGTAGCTGCCTAAACTTATGGCGTCCGCGCAGAATTGCGGAAAAGTTAGCCAAGCTAATTGAAAAATAAACGAGAGAGACAGCTCTCGTAAGCAAGCGCAGGAAACGGTGAAGAGAGAACAGAGAGAGTTCCTTCTTTGATGCACGGCCTTAAATCAACTATGATCGTGGCGCCAATACCACGTCATACTCTGCCGGCTAATCAGATCACAGGAATCGGGATCCGTCCAAGAGCGGTCGATTCCATCACATGGGGTGACGGGGTAAACGTCAAATCTCGCTGTTGCTTCATGACAAATACAAACGCAATTCATTTAAAAGGAAAGTTAAAATTCCTTTTAAACTAAATTATGAATTAAATTTGTTAAATCAACTAGATTCTCTAAGTTCAAGAAAAATCAATTATTTAACCTAAATTAATTAAAGGTTCACTATTCTAATCTCTCCAACTTAAGAACTTTAAATATTAAATTAAATCAAATTCAAGTTAAGTTGAAAGCTAAAATTAAACAAACACATTTTCTTTGCCTTTCGCCTTAAAGTAATCATTTCGGAATATTTCCTTAATTTACATTTTTTTCTTTCGAAGCTTTACAAAAATAACAATTAAAAATTCGATGTTTCAACAATGGACAGTGCATATACGAGTGTTGTCACAATATATATATATATATATATATATATATATATATATATATATATATATTCTCTTTATTTTTTTTTTATTATTTAAAATTCTCTCCCTTTGTTGTTCTAACTTACTTTCAGTAAAACGGTGTTTTTGAATTTAAAAGGAACCAATTGAGTTCTCCATCTCCCCACGCAATTCGAAAATGTCCCCAAGACATTTTCACAGTCCGCTCCCGCCCCTATAGCAGTGTGCTCATCATGGCTCGGAATGAACAACACGAAAACAACTTATCCGAGAAACTATCAACGGAAGTTGTTAGATTTGCGGCCACATTAATGTAATTGATATTTATCTCCCGAAGAAGGCTCGAGGCACCGGGCCGAAATATCGAGCAAACCTCTTCCCGGAGCGGGAAAAATCCCTCCAAAGAAAGGATCTATACAGTATCATGCCCCTCTCCTCCTTCAGAACAGACTATAACTTTTATATATATATTTTTTTTCAGTTATAATTGATTGTCAAGCAATATAGTCGAGTAAAGCCTCATTCTACCTCGTTTGTTTGTCTGCAGAAATTATAAAAAGTTTACTTTCCCTGTTAGTAGAACGGTCTTACTGCCGCAGCACAATTATGAAATTCTATAAATATCAATTCAACTGAAGAAAATTGACACTAGTGGCATAAAGAAGAAGAAGAAGAAGTTTTAATTGAGTGCACCACTCCAAACGAGTACAACACTATATATACAAGAAATAGATGAAAAATTACAAAAAATTATAACATATTAAACAGAAGTGCTAAAATAAACAATATAATTTGTAATGTTACTCCTATAAATACAAGATATAAATTTTCAAAATTACAGATATCAATTGATTTTTTTTTTTACTTATTTATTTAAAGTTATGTGGTTATCAATAAAAAAATTTTTTTTTCATCACAATGTTAACAAAATCTTTAAAATAATTATTTAATGGTTTCTGCACAAGTAAGCTTATATCACACGGCCATATAATATCATGACATAATAAATTTAGAAGTAATATTTGTCTCTCATAATCAAATTTTATACAATTAAAAAGGACATGCTCAATTGTATCTAATTCTCCACATTCACAAAAGGCACTATTTGAAAGATTGAATTTGACTAGGTAAGCATTAAAATTTCCATGTCCTGTAAGAATTTGACCCATAGCAAAATTAAAATTATCTATAGGTGAAATAAATGAGTGATAAATAGTTGGGAAGAATTTTTTAGTTTAAAGACCCTTGGTGGATTGTTTCCATCTCTCATTCCATTTCTCATATAGTAATGACTGAACATTGGACAAAGCAAGTTTAGTGGGGAAAGGCTGATAAGTAATTTCCAAGTTGTTATCGGTAACTGCAATTTTTGCCTCTTTATCAACTTTTTCATTCCCTTCGTATCCCAAATGTCCTGGGACATAGTAAAAGGTTATATTATTATCTGTAGAGAGTAATTTATGAATTTCTTGTACATCTTTTAGCTTACTGTTTATATTTAGGAATGTTCACTAAACAGATTAATTTTAAGAGTTTTATTTTGTAACTTTGTGGACCATTCGACAGCAAATTTAATTGCAGACAGTTCCGCTTGGAATATAGAGGTATAACAAGGGAATTTGTATCTAAAACAGCACTCTAAAGAAATTGATACTTGTGTATTATTATTACTACACTAGCACCAACTCCCATATTAGATTTACTCCCATCAGTAAAGATATTAATATCTGCATTATATGTATTTGCATCTAAACCATCCAATACTACATTTGGTACTGATCGTAATGGTGGAAAGATATTATTAGTCATAGCAGTTTCTCTGGGAATAATGTTAATGCCTGTTTCCCAAATTAGTGCTTGGTGAGCATCTTTTATATTTCCTGTTTTTAAAAAGAAATCAATGACTTTATATTGAACTGCCAAAGGGAGAGGTTGGAGTCTTGTAATAACCAAAAGTGCATCAGTCGATACCGTCTTACAGGTTTTTGCAATATGTAATGCAAAAGATCTTTGTACACTTAACATTTTATCTATAATACTTTTATTGTAGATAACAGCACCCCAAGCTATAATATAATATAATAGAGTATAATAGGTTGTATAGCTTCTTTATAAATGGTTTTTACAGATTTATAATTCAAACCCCAAGTATTACATCCACATCTTATTAATTGATTGCCTATTTGTTTGGCTTTAGATAAAATATAATTTAAATGTTTTTTAAAATTAAATTTTGTATCAAAAAATACACCCAAGTACTTCATAGAATCAATCCACTCAATTTCTTTACCATTTATTACAATATAGGGGTAATTATATTTGTATTTTTTTGTGAATAATATTGCCTTAGTTTTTTCATGACTGAAGTTTAGTTTATTACAATAACTCCAGTCAAGAAGCTTTCCTATTGCTTCATTGAGTTTATTACATATATTTATTATACTGGAGTCTTGATAAGCAATCACCAGATCGTCAGCATAAGCCATAACCTTAACACTATCATCACTATATAAGTTCAGTGCCTTATTTATAATAATATTCCATAATAACGGGGACAAAATCCCACCCTGTGGGCATGATTTTGTTAACTGCCTTTCAACTATTGTGTTTTGTGAATTTACAGTTATTTTCCTATCTTTTAAATATGAGCAGATAAGTTTTATTAAATAACCAGGGCATTTCAATTGTATCAATTCATAAATAATGCTCGGATGGCAGGCATTATCAAAGGCTCCCTGAATATCAAGAAAGATAACCGCAGTGAATTCCTTTCTTTGAAAGCCTTTTTGAATAAAATCAGTTAAGTCATATATATCTTGTTCAGCAGATTTTCCTTTTATAAAGCCATATTGCCTTTCAGATATCCAACTGTTAATCGTGGCATGTCAGATCATTCTTGTAGCAATAATTTTTTCCAATATTTTTCCTCCAACTGGTAGAAGGCTAATTGGCCGGTATTTTTCATTATTCGTTTCAGTCATAGCTTTTTTGATTAATAGGACTTTAGCTGATTTCCACTGCTTTGGAAAATATGAGTGAGTTAAACAAGCACTATATAACCTAAGTAAATTATCTTCAATTATATGATAACCTTTTCTATATAATTCGGCATATAGTCCATCCTCTCCAGGTGCTTTTTCAGGGTGGATAGAAAATACAGCTTCTTTAAGTTCTATTTTTGTAATCTCATTAAAATTGATATCAAGATTATGAATTTCATTAGACGCATGACGAATTGTATGATGGATATTACTTTCTGTTATAGGATTGTCCTGAGGGAACATGTTTTCTACTACATCACTAATTATATCTCTGACATTATGGTTTTTTGATGTACTGACAGCAACACAGTTGCTATATCTACTTCTAGTTAAAATTTTATAAATGTTTTTCCATGGGTTCTGGTTACCTTCAGTAGTACAGTATGTTTTCCAAGAAGCTATCTTTGTCCTATTAAGTTCAAACATATATTCCTTTTTTAGAAGTCTGTATTCAATCTCTCTACTAGCTCTAAGGTCAGGATTTGTTTGTCTTTGAAAGCGTCTCCTGGATCTGTTGACTTGTTTACGTAATGTGGTTAATTCAGAAGTCCACCATGGGACAGCTTTTCTACCTGGTTTCTTTTTCTGAATTGATAAATCTGCTGCATCTTTAATTATTTTTGTTAGTTGGTAAGTATACTGATCAATATCATTTGAGTTGGTTAAATCCTGATGTATGTTCAGTGTATCAATTTTACTTCTTAGCTGGTCTTGAAAAATATTCCAGTTTGCTTTTTTTAGATTATAGTTTCTGTCAGTGGTTTCATATCTAGTTATGTTTGTATTTATTACAAATTTAATAGCAGCATGATCAGAGCACATTTCTTCTTCCATAATTTTCCAAAATTTTATTAATTTCATGGAATAATTTCCTGCCAAGGTAAGATCAATTGTACTCTCCCCCATTGGTGATATATAAGTAGGGCCTTCTTTGTCATTTATGATATTTAACTGTTGGGTTATTATATATTCTTCAAAAGTCCTACCCCTATCATTGTCAATCCTATCATACCATGATGTGCTTCTAGCATTTGAATCAACTCCAATTATAAAGCTGTTTTTAGAAATGTTGCCTAAAAGCGTTTTTAAGTCATTTACAGTGTCTACAATGTCAACTGAAGGTTTACAATAGATTGAAGAGAAATATATTATTTTATCCAACATGACAGAAATAGTTGTGCACCACTCATTGCTTATATGTTTTAAAAATACAACAGATAATTGAGGATTACAAATAAGAATACATGTTAAAGGTTTACTAATAGTACAATGGATTATTCTATAATGTGATGGGAAACCAACAACTTTGTCATTGTAAGTATAAGGTTCTTGTAACAGAGCTACATCAAATTTATTATCATTTAAGAATTTAACTAAATTGCATGTCACCGCTCTGCAGTGATGTATATTTAATTGTATCACATTTAAATCACAAGTTGTATCCATTTCCCATAATCTATATTAGCAATGAATTTCTGTTTTACCTTCAAGGCAGTGGGCAATTTTGATCTGTAGCTTTATGATTTATGTCTACATTAATTATATTGAATCTATTAGACCACCTGATACAATTAATACATTTGATATTAGAATTTGCATGTTTTACGTTACACTCCTTATAACAATGATCTTCTTCACCACAGTGAGTACAAGCAGGTTGGATTGGGGTACAGAATTTTGCCAAATGCCCATACTTACCACAGTTGTAACATTGTTTTATATTAATTTTGTCAAAAACAGGACAAGATTTTAATCCAACAAACACTCTTCTAGCAGTGACTAGTCTATATCTCAATTCAGGAGAGACTTTCGCTATCCATGTTTTTTCAGATTTTGAGTCTTTCTTACCAGAAAATGAGAATAAAAGTTCAAATGTTTGTCCTTCTTTAACACAGAACAATGGAATCTTTTTGTCCTAGTAGATGTGGCATAAAGTTGGATTATGTTTATTTTGTTATTTATTTACTTCTTCTTTTGGATAAATATGACATTGAGAATTTCTGCATCATAAAAGTGGCTAATATTTTTTCTTAGTGGTTGTAAGATTAGTTCATAAACATTTCAGGTTTTGAATTTTTCTTCAAGTATGTCTTAAAGTTACATATTTAAAGGTGCTTGACTCTCTAAGGATTAAGGGGAAATAATTTTTAACATCCATAAGCTTTGATAAAAAAAAAAATAATAAAATGCTGTAAGGAGATGAATGTTTTATTTTCATTACATTGAGTGATGAAATTAATGAACATATTTTAAAAATATTATTTTAGCATTTGAAATGAATTTGTATTTGAATTGTTGTAGTCGAAGTCGCGTATTTGTCTGTTTATTAAATTGTATTTTCTAAATTTGTATGTTTTTTTTCTGTGTTTATTAATAGTTTTGATATTGATCTGAGTATTGGCTGAAAGTCTTTAAGTCTATATATTTATCTACATTATTTTAAAATTTTAAATTTCAGTATTTTTTTCGTTTAAATAAATAGAATATAAAATCACTAGTGAATGTCGTTATAACCTTTTATTGCATACAATGAAACAAAAGTAGAGTTTACATCATTAATTTAAAATTGGTGAAATGTTTTTGCACACATTGAAAGCTTTACAAAATATTCATTAATGAAACAAAATGGCAAGTTAACATTAATTTAGGAATTAAGTAAACAGAGGAAATAATTAACATTAAACATATTCGTTCTGATGAGGAAAGATGAAAACTGCGAAGAATCATTAATGCTTCATTCTTTCCTGTAGGAAAATATATTTTAAAATTTAATAATTTCATCTTTAAGTAACTTAAATTTGATACAAAAATTTTAAAGAAAAATCAATCATAAGATTTGAAATTGTCTAGACAATAAATAATATTCAAATCATAATTCTCGCTTTATAAATTATATGTACATTATATCGAAACTAAAAATGAAATCCCAAACGCTACTTCTACAATGGAGAAGTATCAATGTAGGAGTTACAGAATTAATGCCAATATATTTTTTCAGAAAAAAAAAATCGTTAGCCCTCAAAACAGCCTGAAGTCGTCGAGGCATGGATTCCACAAGGTGCTGAAAACGTTGTGAGGTATTGTGTACGATACAGACATGAGTGTCTCACGCAGTTCTTGAAGATTTGATGGAGGTGTAGGCCTGAGCGAACAAGCTCATCCCACAAATTTTCAATTGGGCTGAAATCCTGTGACTGAGCGGGCTAATGCAGCAAGGAAATGTCGTCGTCACGTTCCTCAAATCATCCCATAGTGATGCGGGTTTTATGCACCGGCGCATTATCCTGCTGGAAGTAGCCATCTGCATGAGGATAAACTGTTAACATGTACGGTTGAACTTGGTCAGCTACGATGTTTAGATACGCTCTAGCATCCTGACATACCACCAGACGTATCAATGGACGCAACGTGTGCCAGGAAAACATCCCCCACACCATGACACTGCCACCACCGGCTTGGGGGCCGTCCATTAATTACGTGAGGTTTTTTTTTTTAAATTTGGACTCCCCCCCACTCCCCCTTGGTGAGATGTTGTGGGGACCCCCTCCTCCCTCACGTAAGATTTCAAAAAGTCAAAAAATCAAAAAAGTTCAAAAAGTCAGTACTACAAAATATTGTAATCTATTATAATACGTATATTCACTGAATGAAAAAGTTGACGTGAGGTTTTCGTTGACCCCCTCCCCTCCCCCTTGGTGAGATTTGGTGAGATTTTGCCGGAACCCCCCTCCCCCTTTTGACCTCACATAATTAATGGACGACCCCTTGAAGAGTTGTTGTGAGACACGACGGGTCCAGATATTGCGAACAGCAGGGGCGTACCTAATGAAGTGGCCGGACAGTGTACACTCTATCCATTAAAGCAGTGGTGCCCAACCTACGGCCCGCGAAGGTGTTACATGTGGCCCGCTGTTTTATTCCTGGTTTTTTTTTGTTTTTTTTTTGGTCGTTGAACCAGGAGATTCGGTGTATTTTTTTCTTTTTTTTTTTGAACCTGGAGATTCGGTATATATTTCATTTTTTTGGTTGTTGAATCTGGAGATTCGGTGTATTTTTTTGTTGTTGTTGAACTTGGAGATTCGGTATATTTTTTTATTTTTTGGTTGTTGAACCTGGAGATTCCGTGTATTTTTTATTTTTTTGGTTGTTGAACCTGGAGATTCGGTGTAATTTTTTTTTTTTCGGTTGTTGAACCTGGAGATTCGGTGTATTTTTTTTTTTTTTTTGGTTGTTGAACCTGGAGATTCGGTGTATTTTTTTTTTTTTTTGGTTTTTTGAATAGGAGATTTCGTTTTTTTTTTGGTTTTTGAATACGAGATTCCGCCACATTGTGGCCCGCGAGATTCACAGCAAAGTCAATTTTGGCCCGCGTATTACAAAAGGTTGGGCACCACTGCATTAAAGTATATGTAAAATTAAAAATAGTTTTATTTAAATTATTAAACTATGCAAAAAAAACAAAAACAAACTAAGAGGTTATTCTTTTGAATCATTTGAATAAATAAAGAGAAAAGATTTTCAAAGCTTAGTATGTAAATATATTTTTCAATGAGTAAGTTGTCTAAGGATAAATTTCAAAGTATCTGCAATCCACGAAAAAAAGGATCGAGCGGGAAAGAACAACAAATTAATTTTCATTATTTTACAAAGAATACACAATACAAAGAAAATACAAAGAATTATTTTTTATTGTTTTAATCTACCAAGAAATAACAGCTTTCTTACCATTCTTCGCGAATGTCTTTACGTTTACTGTTTATTCTAAAATTTTAAAGTTAACAAGAATAAAAGCAAGAATAAGAAACAGCACAAGAATAAATAAATTGCCTTTCTGTATCAATTATCGGAAGGAATTTGCAACGGCCGTTTCGTCCTTCTAGGAACTCATCAGCCCAATTTTTTTTTTAAGTTAATTCACCTCCTTTTGAACCTTCTGTTCTTTGATTAAATGCCTTTATGCCTACTAGTTGTAGGCTAAGGCTTTTTAGGTTGTGTAAAATAGCACAACATTTTATTTTCTTGCTTTTCTTGCTTTCGGGGGCAACTGTCAGGTGTGACTGTGGCCGTCAGATAAGCTTGTGTCTTTCTGAGTCTTTTATTGGGGAAGGCGGATTGGGCTGATGAGTCCCTAGAAGGACGAAACGGCCGTTCCCAATTCCTTCCGATAATTGATCCAGAAAGGCAATTTATTTATTCAGGTGCTGTTTCTTATTCTTGCTTTTTCATTTTCATGTTACAATCACAGCACGTTAAATTTTTTTTAAAGTTAACTTATTTAGAGAAAAAGAGTATTAACAATGTATTTTTTAAAGATAACATTACAATATTGGAAGCAATGCCATATCAGACATATCAGAATCGGCTGAGCACTGCTGTGAGTTAGAGCGTTACATAGATAATGATGTTAAAGTATTATATATGTAAAAAGACTCAAGAACGAGGAAAATAATAGACAGTGAAATTATAAGAAATAACAGGGATAGTAATCGTAATCGTAATATGGGAATGGAAGTTGATAATGTACTGGTAAATTTAGTAGGACAGATGGTAAAATCATGTGTTCATAAGTGAGGATTGATAAAATTTGAAGAAGTGAAGTTGTGAATTAAAGTAAAGATAGGAATTGTTAGAAGTAATATTGTTAAAGTCATTGGTAAGTGATCTGGACATATTAAACTATTTCCAGGGAAGGTATGTAGACATCTGTAATTATTTCAATTTTTAAGAAGCTTGAAAAGGAAAGATGGCATAATTTCCGAAAATTTGCTAAATAATACATTTTGTGGAGATGTTGTATATTTGTTAATAAGTATATAGAAAGGAGATAACAAAAAAGTTTGGACTTCAGAATATTTAGAAATTTGAATAAATAACTTAAAGCAAAAATTATTTTCACATCTTAAAACATTTAAATATTTTAGAATTTTTTATATATTGTTCCAATAACTGAACAGCATTCCCTACAGCAGAACGCAACTTATCTCTAGTAATTTGCCTCACGTACAGCGTTATTCGGCCCTTTAATGTTACTAAATCATTTACGTCTCCTGGGTACACCAAGCGTTTCAAATATTCTCATAACGAAAAGCCTCAGGAAGTGAGATCAGGCGAACGGGCTGGCCAAATCGTAGAAAAAGCTCGACAAATTAATCTCTCTTCTGTGAAATGTGGCCATAAGGTTTCCTGTATATCCAATCAATGAAAGGGGGTGCCTCATCCCGCATAAATATGCTGGATCCGAGGCATCCATGCTGTTCAAGTTGTGGAATAATAAAATCGAGCAGCATTCGATGATATCTCACAACGTTAATGGAGTAAGACATCGGACCATATGGTGTTATTTCTTCAAAAAAGTGCGGACCGATGACGAACGAAGCAGTAAACACCACACTGTGACTTTCGTTGAGTGCAAAGGCATTTGACAGGACACATGAGAATTCTCCAATTCACAAATGCGGCAATTCTGTGTGTTTACAATTCCATTAAGAAGAAAATGTGCCTCAGCACACCAAAGAATGTTCCAAGGCCATATCAAATTGCCTGGATATCACCCGTAATTGTTGGCTTGATGTTGGTTCGTGTCCTCGTCCTGGAAGCACTTGTAAAGATCCGTATTTTCAAATTGCAAAATCATTCTTCACAAATTTGCGATTAATGATTGGACCTTTTCTTAAATTCTTCAACCTCTGATATTCCCAGTGTTCTTTTTGTTTGCTGGAAAAGTTTCGCAGCAAAGCACGATCACGTAGATTTAGCATAGGAAAGGTTTTCCATCAAAGCACCATCTCGCAACCATTGCATATCAGTCGGATCTAACACACGCTGTTCGTTTTCATCTATTTTTATCTTTCAATCTATAACATCTGTTTACTACAATCTGCATATTCTCGTGCTTCCAGCACCAGTTTTTTCTCCTGGTAGGAAATTGTGAACTAATTTCATTTTTTTTTTTTGGAAATCAAAACCCCTTGGTTTAAATAGTGTTCACACCAGATTTACAGTCGAAGTCACATATCTGTCTGTTTCTTGAATTGTATTTTCGAAATTTGTGTGTTTTTTTTTTTAGACTTCTGATACCGTGAAGCCTTATAGTCCCGGTTTGTCTGTCTGTCTGTCTGTGGGCAAGTATCAACTCAGCAACCACGAGGGCTAGAGACTTGAATAGGGTGTCGTTGAAAAGGTCTTGTCAAGAGTAGTTCAGAGCCATAAAGTTTGTGTCTCTACCTGGTCGGGCTCCAAGGTAGCGATAGCAATTAGTAAACCAGTCACAATGCTTCCCAACGGCTTCTGTTACGTGAATGAAGATAATTATTCAAAAGTTATTTTCAATTCAGTCTATTAACAAGGTTTGAGCTAAGAATGAAGATTATTCCCTATAACTGGTGAGTACAGATTGAGTCACCTTTACGTTAGAAAAGACACATCAAGACACGTTCCATACCTGGTGGTGCTTCATGAAGGTGAGACGAGCTTGAGATGAAATTCTTGTAGAAGTGCTTCTAATTTAGTCGAAGATGTTAAAATGTCTTCGTTAAAAGATATTTTAATTTGCTCGCAACCGACTTTTCACTCCGCTTCTTTATAAGAAGGCGTTTTGTATTTTGTTATTTTGAAGCCGTTGCGAAGCATTGTAAAAATTGGTTTACTAATCGCTATCGCTACCTTGTTTTTTCATGTGTTCAGTAGTCGTTTTAATATTAATCTGAGTTTAGTCTGAAACCTTTAACTCTGACACATATTTATCTGCATTATTTCTAAAATTGAAAATCTAATTCTAGTAAATGTTTATTTCTAGAAATAAAATCCCTAGGGAATGTCATTAGAAACTTTATTGCATACAATCCAAAATAGAGCTTACATCATCAATTTAAAATTGGTGAAATATTTTTGTTTACATTGTAATTTTACAAAATATTTAATAAAGGAACAAATTTGAATGTTAATATTAATTTAATAAGTTTAAACAAATGATTAACTTGAAATATATTCGTTCAGATCAGAAGAGATGAAAATGGCGAAGAAACGCTATTGCTTGTTCTGCAGGGCACTCTGTAAAAAAAAAAAATATATATTTAAATTTATTAATTTCAATTTTAAATAACTTAAATATCAGTTATTTCTTGGAAGATCCACCACCAATAATTCTTGGGTGCCTTACGACTATTTGGTGAAACCGACCTTATTGAACTAAAGAGATGATTTTTCTGGTAGTTTTTATATTCTTTTGTAGAATACATTTTTACTTTTTATCTTGCATTTAGTCCTGGTATATTAATTTTTTTTGTTTTAGTCGTACTTTATTTCTAAAAAGTTATGTAGTTTTGTCAGTTGTGAAGTTAAAGAATATTCTATTTTATGTACATTATCTAACTACCTTCGTTTGTTATATTTATAACTTATTCCTTCTGGATTTTAATTTACTTTTAACCTTTGTACATACTGTAGACTGTAATATCAGTATTCCAAAAGCTTTTGAACTCTATACAAATGAATAGTTCTTAATATAATAACTACAAGAAGTTGATTTAACATTAGTATCGAATTCAAATTAATAATTTTATTGAGCATATTAA
>JAFIDM010009631.1:287661317-287673919 GCA_023159025.1 Thereuonema tuberculata | reverse complement strand
GGCATTTTGATTGTTTATTCTTGTGTTGGGCCTAACAGTCATTTCTAGAAAGTGTATAGTTTTCTGTAACTTTAATTAAAAATTATAGAATATTTTACAAGGATACAGACTACATAATGCATATCAGATTACAGGATATTCAGAATCAGAAGTGGACATTTCACTGTCACTGTCATCAAAGTGAGCTTCATGAGTCTTCAAATTGCCACACAATTGGCCGCCTTCGCACGCGCAAAATTCTTTACAAGACAGACCTACATGTGCACAACTGCACTTTGCTGTTGAACATGGTTTCTTGCTAACATTCTTGCTGCACTTTCCTCTTTGTGAAACGTATGCATCTCCTTTGATTCTTCACCATCTATCATATCTTGTACATCTTTAGATAGCTGACCACAAACATGCAATGATAGTGCCCACTTCTTCACCGTGTTTGGTTGCAACGTTATCCCTTTTATTCCACCACAACTTTTACCAATGCGCATAAATGTTGTTTCAATTAGCATGTCGGTCCATATGCCATTCCATATCCCAGGACTATGACGGGCCATATGCTCACTGCTCAGGAGCTTTTTACGAAGAACGGGGTCCAGTTGTTCCATTCTTCGCAGATAATACATTGCATAACGAGCATAGTTCCAATGACCTGAAGCAAAAAAATAAGGTATCATTGCTTCAAGTGTCCACAAATGCAGAGGCCAGTTACCTTCGCGTTCGGCGCATATGAACATTAACATGATGAACACTGGCTTTATTAGACAGTCTATCCAATGTTTTGATGTTCTACTCTTACTTGCTATATTTTCCAGGTAAATCATTAAAGAATCAAAGTCACTTATGTCTTCGTTAGAGAACAAAGATGAAAGTAGTTCTTCCACAGTCATACGTAATGCTCAAATATTGTGTGGAAACTTCTTTCCAGCCAACATAGCTCCAACACCAGCAAACGCAACTTGCAATACATCTTCCAGGAAAGAACATGACATTAGCGTCCCAACGCAACCAACAAATGACATAAGGGTGTGCATACCTCCTAATCGGACATGGAAGTTTCTAAATCTTTCTGAATGAAGCCATAACACTTCTACAGCTAAGCGATAAAGTTGTTGATCTGCCGTAAACACTGTGAATGCCTGCCCCATTGATTGTGTCAACCTTTGAGCTTCATACATAGAGGTGATTATAGTTTCATGATCGGCTGGCTTCTTATCTAACAGTGGTGAGTACACCGTGTTAGTTCTTGAAGAGATATCCATATGGGATTCTCGAGCACACTTCGTCATGCAGCCACCATATTCTGGTGTGTTGCTAGGATCTTCTGACATTTGTTTAAAAAATTTAAAGTCACTAGCTCTAGCTGTTTCAAGTGACACAACTGTTCGTGCCAAAACTGATAGTGGCTGAACAAACCTTTTAGCTGCATCGTCGGGCATGGATGGTTTATTAGTACCATGGTAATGCTGGATTTGTATGTCAGATAGTTTGACAGCAATAGTTTCGGCCTTTTTCAACCTTTTAATGGTAACAGCAGAATCACTATCCTTCGACTGTTGTGATACTATCATAGCGAGGGAATGTGTTGATCTCAGTCCATTTGCTGAGGAGATCTGTATATCAAAATTGTCTACTACCGTTTGAATCGGACAGTCGGATTTCAATCTATTTACCCCCTGTAGTTCGAAATTTCCTGATTGCATGTTACAGTAAACTGTATTTGCTACTATTGATTTGTACCTCATTACTTCGTCATAGCTGCAACAAATTCCAAAGCTATACAGCAGGTCAATAAGTTGTCTTGATGAATAAGCGTGATGCAGTGTTACACCAAGAGACACTTGTAGAGGGGTATACGTTGTTGATACAATTCCAGTTACAATGTTTCCAATAAGACATGGAGCCAGATGATATTTTGGCATTAGCTGCATCAGGAGGCTTATCAATGTTTCACTTGTCGCTTTCATCGCGTCCTCGGTGCAAATGCATGTAGTGTAATCCTTCGTTTGCTCAACAGAAACTGCTTTAATTTCAGACTTAATTGTAGAAGCCATTCTGAACATGTTGAAGTCATCATCCTCCGAATTTTCAAAATTAAGAATGTGTGCTGCTTCTTTACGGAAGCAAATGGTACTAGCTATTCCTGATGAACTGAGAACCACAAGATCATTACCAAAATAGTCTAAAAGATCACAAATTAAAGTTCGACCTGCAAAAAAAAACAAATAAATAAATAAATTAAAACATACTATACATTTATTAAACTATAAATGTTTAATTTTGGTCAGCCGATTCCCTTTTATTCGCAATAAAATGGATGTGTTCTGATTTTTTGACCGAGTGACCATTGACCTTCGATATTTAAAGTTGCCCAAGGGTGCTACTCTGGCACCCCACATATTATGATTCAGTACATCAAGTAGTACTAGAATCAATCATAAAATATTAGTTGTACCCTATTTCAAGGTAACATGACTCGGCGACCGGACTACTACTTAACTTCAGTAGCTACGGCAAAATAAAGCTTCGTATAATTCTTCAATTAAATAACCAAAATAAAAATTGTTATTGATCAGGAATATTGTTGTTTTTAATTTTTAATTTCTAAAATTCAACTTTCTACTCCTTTCTTTAAAAATAAATGTCTTGCTTTTTAACTATGATAACTTTTTTTTTACTTAATATTCACTGTGGAATTACTTATTATGAAAAGGGAACGTAAAAATAATAAAAAAGAAAACTATAATTTACCTGAGCCTGAAAATCACAGAGAGTTTAAAAAAAAATAAAACCATCATTAGTTTTTCATGTTTATTTCGTGAAATGAAATTCTACATTAAAATTTAAAACCCGAATTTATTAGAATTACATAGAAATCATTGCTATTATTTATTACAATCATTTTCAGATTTCTGTGGAACATATTTAGGTATCAGTGGCATTGATGCATGCTTCTCTGTCTATTAAATAACGCAGAAATGAATTTCAATCAACACTATTCATGCTATGGTGACGTAAGAAAAAGGAAGGATATCATACATTTATCTTCTTTGTGTTAAAAAAGACAAATATGTAATTCTATTTATTGCAACTTACGGATCTTCTAATTCAAACTTTGGCAATAATGGTTTGTCAAATAATCTAACAGCTGATGTTAGAAATGTTTTTGTTGGAGCTTCATGTAATTTATTTCTTCCGAGATCATTCGATGTAATGATAGTGTATCTAAGAATTTCTATTTATTCAGTAGGTTGTCAATGATTTCTTGCCTGTCCTGGTAAATTGTTCTAAATTGTTCTATGACTTTCCATGTTCTATGGCTGCTGAATTTCAAGTGTCTTAAACACATCTACACATTATTACAAACATGTGTAAGTCTGAAAGCATTATAAAGCATTTAAGCATGATAAAGACCTAAAAGTTTGAAATAAATTTCCGATTTTAATTTATTTAGAATATAGTTATTAATTAATCTTCCTATAACTATTACTTACCGTCAACTGTTATTGAAGACGTCATTGAAATAGAAATAAATTAATAATGAAATTTTCTTGTAATTAAAACAAGTTAAGATTTGAAATGCACAATTTCTAGTAATTTCTTAATATTTCCAATGCTTTCCATAATATTAGTATGTTTACATATATTAAAGAAAAGGACCATACACAGAAATAATTACATATACTTAAACAATTTCATGACATGTTGCGGGGCTTAATTACAGACCCCTTCATCAGATGATAATAAAACGAATAAATAGAAAAATAAGCTTTTTCGAAATACAGCGAAAATGAATTTTGAATAACAATCCTTCACATAATAATGATTAATAATTACTAGTTGCGACCCGTGAAATATTCACGGAATTAAAACAAATTTCACATTTTTGATAAACACAAGATTGAAAAAGATGTTCTAAGCTAATTTTTTTAGAAGCCATGACTTCCACAACAGCCCATATGTAAATTGAATATCGGCTTATTTGTTAAAATAATATTATAATATTGTTAAAATAAAAAAAAATAAAAAATTGATTTACCACTTTCGTAGTAGCCAGCGGTGCGGTTTCTCATTATGATACATAATGGCAACCTGCTTCTCAATTTCCGTCGAAATTGAAGCAATATTAACGGAATTAAAACAAATGCCACATTTTTGAAATCCCTGAATTTTTTGAAAAACACAAGGTTGAAAAAGATGTTCTAAGCTCATTTTTTTAAAAGCCATGACTTCCGCAACAGCCCATATATAATTTGAATGACAGAGCCAAATTTTGTTAAAATAAAAGAAAATAAAAAATTGATTTACCAGTTTCAACAATAACAATAACAATAACGAATGTCCAACAGCCAATACCAATAATCCTGTCTGGACAACAATGACAGCACGTGCTTCGTCATTGTCTCCTACTTGTTGAGTGGTGAGAGAGTGGCTACACAGTCGAAATTATGTCAAAACCGAGGTTTTACAAACTCTCTGATAAATTTTGACGCATGAACTTTATGCAATTCAGTGTAAACTTCATTTATGTCGGAAAGAAAATCTCATTACGCCGATAATAATTGTATAATCGCGATCCGTCGTAGTGAAGTGGAGAAAATAGTAGAGAACCATCTTTAAACATGGAAATGAAGTCATGCCTGGCGTGTTCCAACGCTGCACTGTAATTGGTTATTTCAAATTGCAAATTTACAAATTTACAAAGATCGTACAAGTTTTGCCTATTAATAGGATGATAATTTTGTTTCTATTAATTCGTTTTATTATCATCTGATGAAGGGTCTGTAGCTAAACCCCGCAATATGTTATGAAATTGTTTAAATATATGTTATTATTATTTTGTGTGTATGGTCCTTTTCTTTAATTTCCTACGGTATTCATTCTTTTTTAATAAACTAATAAGTCTTTTTTTTTCATTTTCTATTAAATTCAAAGAATGATTAATAGATCCTCTGAGTTCCATTCCTTTAAATGGTTCATCTTTTCAGACTTTATAATCAAAAAAAGTAAATTTTTATTCTTTTTTTTTTGTGATTAAAGAATGAATGATGCTTCTTTTCACTTTGGATTAATGGAGAAATGGAGTAATTTTTTCACTTCTGAATTTGGATTTCTATTCAAAATGTTTTCTAAAATACTATTTTTTATAAATCAATGCTAAATATTAATGACTGTTATGAATAATATTTTTATTAAGATACTGTTATCACAATAAAACATTGGCATTTTATTTAACTAACGTTATTTATTTGTAATTAATTTTTCAACATTTCCGATGAAACGAAGTATTTTATGTACAGATGATTTGGTAAAAATCAAAAGAGGAAATCTTTCATTGTTTCATTAGATCGAAGGATATAAAAATCCATTTCTGAAGTTGTTTGTCAATATTCATTTCTGTGTAAGTTTGGAAGGAAAAAAATGTGAATTTGTTCTTAGTATTCTGAATAAATCAATCATCTAAGATTTTCTCTTTGTGACTTGGACGATTTTTGTTCAAAGTGAAAATTTTAATTCGATATCAGGTCAACATGTTTCTTTTCTTTTTTTGAGTTGTTTACGAATAAGTGCTCTAATTCTATTTTTATTTTAAACAATTTATTAATAGAATGTTTTATAAATAACGATCTCTAATTATAACAGAATAAAAATTACAGTATTCTTAATGATAATGATGTATACAACATAATCTTCTGTCATTCAAAAAAGTACATGCTTTAATCTCTTTAAACCCTGTCTATATTTGATCTTATTTTGCAAGAGACTTCATCAGGAGATAATTTTGAGAACTCTTGTCTTCTTCCTCTAAGTCGTTATGAATTCAGTTTGATTTAACTGAACTAACAATGTGAAGCAACAAATAATGAACATGTTTCCCACAATACCTAATAACTTTTGAATTACAAAACCTTGTTTAGTAATAATTCTGATTTACAAAAACCTTATTTATTAATCAATTAGCAAATATTTTTCTTTCTGTGTTTTCCGTATAACTTTTAAAGTAGTCAAAAGCAATTTTATATACTTTTAATGTTCTGTACTTTGCGAATGACAGACGATTATGTTGTATATACACATATATATTTTTTATAGATATATTAATTAAGAAGATATTTTAATAACAATGATGTATTTTAAAAAAAGTTGTAATCTATATTACTAAAATCGCTTATTTCTCTGTGTGTCTGTCTGTCTGTCCGGGCAGTTTTCTGTGAGAATGAAAAATAGAAAGAATTTTTACAATGAAATATCCGCGACAGGAATCGAATCTGCAACCTTCTGATCCGAAGTCAGACATCTTATCTATTAGGCCATGGGAACTACAACTCTCTTCATATTGTTTTTTTGACTTTTCTGTCAAAGCTGAACTGACTTTGACTGAAAAGTAACAATTTGTTATAAAACTGAAAGTCAAAAAAGAAAGAAGTAGTACTTCATTAGGTAGAATTTTGAGAAATCACTATTTGTAACTCAAAAACCATCATTATTTGTACTCAAGAACCACTCAAGAACTCAAGAACCACTCAAACGTATCAATTGGAAAAAAAGAGAGTCAAGAAAGAAAGAAGCACTATTTCTATTAGATAGATTACTGAAAAATCACTATTTGTAACTCAAAAAGCTAGAATCACATCAAAGTCAAAAAACTAACGATAAAATATGCGGCTCATCAACCAAGATGAACGAGAGTGTCGATAACATCAATCGAATGATAAGTATAAGAATACAAGGAGAGACTACAGAGCATATAAGTGCGAATAAAATTGATACTTCTGATAATTCACCACATGAACATCTCTATCGGCCCGAGTATCTGAATGCATTGAATCTCAGCGGTATTCCTCAACATCGTTTGTCATTGACGATTGGATCTCCAATAATATTGTTGCAAAACATCAATCCCAAGTTTGCATACTGCAATGGAACTCAATTTAAATGCAGTTCATTCGATAATGATCTCATAGAAACTGAAATTATAACAGGAACTCACAAAGGAGATTTTGTTTTCATTTATAGGATGTCTATGCAACCATGCGATAATCTACTTCCATTCACTTTCACAAGAAAACAATTTCCGATCAGACCTTCTTATGCGATGTTTATCAATAAAGCTCAAGGACAAACTCTAAATAAAGTTGCCATATATTTGGAAAATGTTCTTTTCACTCATGTACAACTTTATGTCTTTGAGTCACAATTCAACAGAATTTGGTTATCTTCACTCCAAAAAATAGTCACAATCAATTTGTCGCGAAGAATTTCGTATACAAGCTATGATCTTCATTTATCATCTATATCAACCAACGTTCATCTGAACATCTCTTCTTCAAATATCTATATCGAACAATCTGATGGCCTAGATTAGCAGATAATTCTCACTATTTGTAATTCAAAAAACCACTGAAAAGTATCAATTGGAATTGGATAAAAAAGAAAAGAAAAAAAAAAGAATCACTATTTCTATTAGGTAGAATACTGAAAAATCACTATTTGTTACTCAAAAACAATCACTATTTCTAACTCAAAAACCACTGTAAAGTGTCAATGGAAATAAAAAAAGAGACTCAAGAAAGAAAGAAGCACTATTTCTATAAAGTAGAATACTGAAAACTCACTATTTGTAACTCAAAAGCCACTGAAAAGGGTATCTATATTACGAAAATCTTTTATTTCTCTATCTGTCTGGTGCAATTATTGTAATTTACAAAAATAGAAATAATTTCTACAAGTTATCTACTGCAATCGAACATACAACCTTCTGCTCCGAAGTTAGACGTCTTAGGCATTAGACCACAAGGATTACATTCTGATCTCTATAAAAAATAAAAATATATCGTAGATATATGACTCACACCCTGATTCGAAAAGCAGTCGTGGATTGAGAGAATATAGACATCAAAAATAAAAATAAAAAAAAAAAAACTTTAAAAGTTTTATTTTACTTGATATAATTTGTGTGTGTGTTTTTTTTAATAAATAACCAATTGTTTTCCGTTACATACGCGAGGCTTCCGGAGCGAAACGACGGGTAGCCGACTAGTTTGTTTTAAAATAATTTCAGTATTTTATCTTCACTATAAATTATACTTACTGCCTTCTGAAATTGCAGTGAAAAATAAATTAATAAAAATCATTTTTTTTAGAAAGTCTTCTTACAGTTTCTGTTTTTCAATTATTTTAATATTTCATATGTTTTTGAAGTTTTTTTTCATTCAAAAAATAGAAATTCAAGAGGCAACATTTTTGTTTGATGAAAAAAACATTCATTTTGGATACTCCTTGAAGTTTGAATGACAAATACAATTAATTACAGTATACTCTTGATATCTCAAAGTCGAAGGGACGCTAAACAAAATTCGAGATTACAAAGTCATAAGCAAAACATAAAAATTTACGTAAAAAACACAAGATACGGAATAATATCAGAGTATTGATAGATGAGAATAAGTATAAATATGTAATGATAGTTGACAGTAAGTCTAAATACAGCATTTAAAAATTTTAATTTTTAAAAGTAGTCGAAAATAATTACTTTAAATTGAAAAGAATCGTTCCTGATCTCTCAGAGAGATAATGAAGGGTGTGAGAGATTCTTGGAAAAATACCTCTATTTTCTTCGACATTTTCTTCAACGGCGATTTTTCCGGGAAAATTCATTTTTTACTTCGAAAACTATTTGACATAACAAGGTTTGAGTGAAAACTCTTCGACATAAGAATTAAAATTAACATTAGATGAATATGTAATATCAAGGGGAAAAATAATTTTTCGACACATCAAGGTTTTCGAGATATCGAAGTTCGAGATATCGGGAGTATATTGTATGTTAATTTATTTTCAATCTCTTTTAAAATTAGTACTGGAAACAACAGTAATTGGACATCATTTTTTAACAAATAGAAAAGAAATTTTAATTCAAACAGAAATTAACTATATTAAAAATATTTTAGGCAAAACATTACAGAATGCCTTTGTAAAGTTCAACAGTGTTAAACATCATTTATAAATCTATTATTAGAGCTAATAATAACCTCATTTCTCTAGTTTAAGTTCAATATAAATTGTAACAAAAGTGAGTTGAGAGAAATGGATAATAATTTATATCAATATTGAGGATTTGTAAGGAAAACAAAATATGTTCGTTTTTTAAACGAAATTTTATGTTATTTGCTATGAATTGATAAAGATTTCTATGTTTTGTTATTAAATTCAATAGAATCTAGTTTTTCTCCAGTTTCTTTCACCTAATTTTTTATTTAATAACATTGAAATTATCAATTTACGGTTTATAACTGAACAAACTTCTAATTGGCACAATTTTAGGAAAGGTTGACATCAGTAAAACGCATAGCTAGTTATGTTTTTAATAAATTGGTAAGTTAATAAATTGAATGCTATAATTTCTTTTAAAAACTGGAATTTCATTTAAATTATTTTTTAGCTTTTAAACATTTACTTACCAGTTGCTACGACGGAAAAAGAATCAAAATATAAAATAAAGATCAAGACAAGAAGAACAAAAAACTTATATAAAAAAATATTCAAAAGTATTATTATATACTCCTAATTAAGATTTTCTTTTAATATAATTTTGTTACGCAACGTTTCAATTGAGCATTACCTAACTGAACAATAACTACTCCATATTTAATAACTAAACGACATGATTTTAATCGAAATTCTAAATTCTACTACATCAGTTATCATTTATATTAGTAAAAAAAAAGCTTTCTAATAACAGATGATTTTTAAAATTAGATAACTGATTGAAGTATTATTATTTTTTTGTTTGTTTTAGATTTGATTCCATACATTTTCTCATTTTCTCAGTCAACATATTTCACTTTGTCTGTAAACAAAGTAAATATAAATTAGTAACTTCATTCGACCCTATGATAATTAGAAAGGCTTACATTGATAAATTAAAAAAAAATACTTCTCAAGTAATTAAATTTTCAGGTAACTAATTTTCAGGTTCAAATTCTTTTTCTGGAAATTATAAATGACTTATGATAGATACGTTGACATTCCTCCTACTGGGAAGAGATCACCACAAGCTCGAAAGGGTCTCAGCTTAAAACTCAAAAAACGCATTTGTCTTAAAAATGAATGACTTACTTTGGCCTGTAATTAAAGAAAGAAAAATAGATAAACAATAAATATCTTTTTTTTTTTAATAGGAGAAATAAATTACGCTTTAAGACTCATGATTTCATAGATGCAAAGTTTCATATGCTCTTTAACATTTTCATAATTAAAAGGCTTATCTTTTCAATATTTAGTGACGTAGTAATTTATATTTTGAATTTGTTTCATTTCGAAAAATGATCTTCAGTCAAGTAGAAGCTACCATAAACATAAAATTTTAAAAGGTATTTTTTATAAATCAAAAAAGTTGTAACGAATTTTTTGAGGTTAATTTGAAATGAATTGCTGAATTTTGTTAATTGTATTCCAGAGGATTCAGGGTCAAAATTTGTGTTAAAACTAAGCTTCAACTGGACATTCAAATTACTAAATTTCCTCATTAGTTTTGAATTAAAAATAATATAAATAATTGTCTTATTAATAATTCAATAAATTAACTTAATATTTTCTATTGATTGAATGAAATGCTTTGAACATATAAATGTATGATGATGAATGATGAAAAGGCTTGTATCATTATTCAAATAAATTGGAGGAAAATACATAAGACCAAATTATTTATGTTTTGCAAATGTTGTTTCAACTTTATAAAATTTGATCATTTTATTTAAAAGTAAAAATTGAAATTTGATATTTTGTTAAAGAATCACTGAAAATAAAGTGGTAAAATCCCACTCTGAATTTTAGACGAAGATTGTCTTAGTTTTATAACTTCTTCATCTACAATTAAAATGGCAAGTGTTTTAGTAATTCCAATATCCAGTGGACAGTTATTATGTTACACATTCTAATAAAGATTTTATATCAGTTTAATAAGAATCAGTTTAATAAGAGGATATTTGATATCTCACCAAATTTTAGAATAATTGATTTTCTTTTTTTTTAGTGATTATTATTTTTATTTAATTCCATATTTTGTTATTTTTGTTAATAATGAGAAATATTGTTTGAAATGTTAATAACATTCATTATTCAGACAAAACACAAGAATTGGGTTAAGAACATTTTAAATCAAAGTAAATCTCATGTTTCCATTTTTCAGACATGTCCAGTTAAGAGTAATTCAGGGAATTTACCGTTGATAGATTCCCTCATGATTGCCAGTTTTTTTTTTTTTTTTTTTTTGCAGGAAATAAAGATTTCGATTGCACCCGAAATCAAGGGCGTCAAAATTGATCAAAGATAAAGACTGATCATTTTTCAGTTAATTTTTAAATACTGTGTCATGCTGTAAGTGAAACTTAAACGTTTTATTTATATAATTTTCGATCTGGAAGAATTTCGTTTGGCGATTCTGTTATAGGCTGCATTCAGCTGAGAGCGTGAATTTTTGCGGGGCCTGCTTCCAAAATGTTCGAGAAATGTTTTTTTTTTCTTTTGCGATTCCAATACTTTCTCTTTTCATCATCACAAATCACTATATTTCGTGGAGTACTTTCTCTTTTGTTATTTTGTCTGTTCATTTGAACCCTTCCAATTTTCTTTCCTCAAATATTTTCACCTGAGGAAGTTTCTCACTAAGAGAAATGAAATATTGTGTAGGATAAAGTAGATATTTTGGATTATACTATGAAGTTAATTTATAAGATAAATATATTTTCGAAGTTATGATGAATTTATCTTGTCTATTCAAGTGAACTTTCCAAACATTTGATGTCCAGATCAACTTCTTTCTTAGAATTTTTGAACGTATGAATAAATTTAATATTTCTGTAAAACTAAATTTTGAATTAAATATTCATAAAAATAAAGAAATACTTACATTGTCCTGTAATTAACCATAAAAAAATAGATAATAGAGAAGCAATAATTATTTTTTTTTTTTAGTTTGCAACTTAAGAGTTTACTAATTATAATTCTTACTGTGTTCTTTCACATTTCTGTAATAACAGGGTTCAAGTTATCATTCAAATATTTTCATCGTGTTAACATTGAGTAAGCTATCAATATTCGCATGTTCATTAGGAATTATTCTCTGGACTGAAGTTGGAAGTAAGTAGAGAAATAGCATTTTAAATGTCGCAGACACTGAATAAAAAAAAAAAAATTGTAGTTTTAAGTGAAGAATTCTTTTAATTCTATTCAATCAAAATTCGTGCAAAATCTAATCTTAAATCCTAATTGAAATTTGAAATTCCTCAAAATTTCTCATTGTTTTAAATATAAAAATAATATGATTTTACAATAATTTTCTATTTCTACTTCAGTAAATCAAATCAGTGATTGAAATAAATGCTTTGCAGTTTTTAAAGACGAGATTAGCTTAAATCTGAAGCAGGAGTTGGAAATATTACATATAAATATTTATATCTGTTATACGTATATATCGCTATATTAATACAATATGTATTATTACAAATAATATAAGGTGATGAGGGATTTTCTCATTCTGGATGAAATTAATTCGGTTTCGGTCCTTCATCAGGAGACGCTTCAGAGTTACTCCTTGAGTGTTCTTA
>JAFIDM010009631.1:287623977-287651793 GCA_023159025.1 Thereuonema tuberculata | reverse complement strand
TGACTTTTCAATATGTTTTTAATATTTTTAATGCGTTAATATGTTTTTCTTACTTTTTTTTTAGTTATTAGAAAATACGATTTTTTAATTTTTAATTTTGCTTAAACAAAAACTTCAAATTAAGGCAATCTTTATTTTAATAGACTTTTAATTCTTTCACGATTATATTTTATTGGAATTTTAAATAAAATATTAAGGAACTGGAAATCTTCCCTAACACCTACATACATTATTCAGGCAGTTTAGAAGATTGTCGGAAATAAATCACCAACCATTATTAATTAGCGCGAGGCAGGATGGGAAAGACTGCCTTGATAAAGAAAATGAGAAAAAAAAAAGATTGTGAGCTTATATAACAGCAAACTTATAATCTCGTATCGGTGTTCAGTTATCTTGCGAGTTTTCAGAAGGAAATTAAGTCACAACATAAGGGGGAATCAATGCTTAAACAGAATGATTTTGAACGAAATTTACAGGTAAAGATGAAATTCAGCATATTGTTTGTATTTTAGTAATTAGTATTTATTTTTTTTATTAGATTAGTCTATCTTGAATGAAATAATAATAATGGAAGATAATCCATATCATGCTAACAAAAACATAAAGACGAGAAAAAAAAATCTTAATAAAATTTGTGTAAATAAATCTTAATAAGTAATGAGACTGATAATTACATTTTAGAAAATAGTTAGGTAAAATTGAGGATAAAATAATTTGCGTTGCCTTATGTAAACATGATAGTTATACTATACATTGAGCTATCCATTGCGTAGTGGGAGGGTGGGTGGAGAAGGAGACTAAAAGTAATCGTGCTCATATTTTAAGATGACCGTAAATAAACATCGTAAAAGAGAAATCAACCCAGCCATTTTAGCAAAGGATTTCGAGAGATGAGAGCAGGGTGATCGCCTCTCCAGGTTTTCTTATCTTTCGAGCTACAGTTACTATTTTTTGGTGTTTTCTCGCGGGCTTACGTTCAACTGCATCTAAATTTGAACCATTCACTGATTTTTTTTTTATATGGAATATTTATTTTACATTTCGAACTGATACTATAATAGGCGCTGTACGATACCATCATTGTAATCGCATAATGTTCATTCTTAGCGGATTAAATACCCGTAGTTCAATGCAAGGAAAGATCGATTACAGTCTCCAACAGTTGCTAAGTAACTAAGGGCAAGCAGACAACTGGAAAAGACCTGCTCATTCAACAAAATACAATAGCGGTTGATGTTTTGTAACAAGTTTTGAATCAAAGCATCAGCTAGGTTTATTATATTTGAATGTAAGGCTTAAATAAATATCAGATCACGATTTTAATATCGCTTAAATTTATTCATCTAAAAAAATCAATGAATTGATAGATAAGGACCTAAGGGCGAAAAAAAAAGACCAAAATTCGTTATGAATCGCAGTAAATTCCACAGAGTTTGCTTTCCTGTAAAATTGGTTACATTCTTATACTCATTTGATCTGTAAAAGTGTAACAAATAAATAACATCTTCAATAAATCTTTACAAGTTCACAATATTTCGCTATATTAATCATATTCATATTAATCATTCTGTCTTTATTAATACGAAGGGCAATGTTTCTCTTTCCTCATAGAATTCGTTAAAACACATAATTCACATAATAATGTTATTACAATAATCGTTGCTAATAACTTTTAAGCTACATTCATATTATTTACAAGCTATCATCTTTATTAATATTAACCAACTAACAATAATAAGATATAATTTTTTTATTATTATAACTTGTTGATAATTATAAAAATCTTTATGTATTTATAAAAGACTTTTTAAACCAATTAAATATAAATTCACTGACTTTAGGAACTTTTTCTTTGTTCATACACGGAAAACAATTTATAATGCATGATTCTAACATAAATCTTCGGTTTTCGTCTTTTATATGATGTGATATTTATCGAGACCCTTGAGTTCATTCATTGGCCCTCTGTGAGTACGAGTTTCTTACTCGGGTGTTAAAGAATGACATCCGACCTCAACTTAGTCCCGTTGGACTAGGATCGCTGGGAGCCTAAATCTCCCGCGCACCAAAAGGCCTGTAATGGAACTTTTTTACCTTTATGTAGAAGCTTCTGGTTGTCAGCAAAAGCTATCACGTGGCTTCGTTATCCACTTGTAATATTATATTTTATATTCTGGAGATCGTTATTTCATTTTCGTTACTTGAAACTTTGAACTGGAAGAAACTGGTTTCAATTCAGAAAAATATGATTACTTACTTTATTTACTTCATTACATTGCAGTAAATTTACATTACATCAAAATAGCTTTGTTTTAAACTTTAAATAGAATAACTGAATTTATATAATGGGGCATTTTTCCAAATAATTAATTATATATGTTGTTTGTAATTATCAATAATTTAAACCTTTAATAGTTAAGTTTCTTAAACAAGAAATAGGTTTTTAACGAATGTAATTATTAACTTACATTTGATGCGCAGCTGACAAAAGTATTTAATGACTTATTTACTAGGCTGGATTACTTCCCGAAATTTTATCCGTCCTAAAATTTTTCAATTTTAAACAGAAAAAAAGCAAACAAAGAAGCAGTGAGTTAAGTGTTGTGTTTCCTTTTTGTTTGTGTTATTTAGCTTGAAATGTAATCCATGTGAAATGCGATAAATGAAATCTTAAGTTTCGAGCGCTGTGGAAGGGGAAGCGAAGGAATGGTTGTAAACGCAACGATCACCTCATATGACAACATATCACAGTGCTCTCGTGGGAATAGAATTACACAATGGCGTTCATTATATTTCCGTTATTTTACACTAGCCCTCAAAAACTAAACTAGTAAAAAAAATATACTTTAATATAAAATTTAAAAAAAAAACAGGAACAAAAGTAATAAATTAAGAGTAATTTTATTAAGTTCACCTGTTTTACTTCAAAGATATCCTGAATCGCGGATCTGCAAAGAAAAAACAAAATTCATTTCGAGCCCAGAACACATCTAAAGGCCCTATCAACATGAGGGAGGAAGGGTTGCTGGTTCTATGGTAACTGAGCTCGAGGACTGCAGTTATGAAAGGATGAAAGATAAAAAAAAATCACATTATTATGGAATCATTATATCTTGACCTATAGAATTCTATGTATTTGTAACCATTGTATGAAGTCGCAGTAGTAGTCCATATAAAGCATAATTCAAAAGTCGAATTACAATTCATTTATCAGACTTATTTACGTGGCAAAGATTTCCGACTTTACAAAAGGGACCATCACGAAACCTGGTGCGAGAGACTGGAGATGTTGGGAGGGAGGGGGGTCAGGACTGTATATCAATATTATAATTTTTACACTGCACATTTATTAAAAAAAAAAACAACAACAAAAACAAACAAACAAGCAAGCAAAACTTTTAAATGCCATTCTTATACATTATTCATATATGGTGTAGCCAGAAAGATATATAAAACTTCGAACCCTCCGAGAACTGAAGGTATTTCAAGAATAATTTTGCAAAAAAAACCCTCAAGAAATACAAAGCAAAATATTAACAACATCTTAAAAAAATTTACTATTCTGTTTTTCAATGCATTATTTTCATGTAATTTTCTGATAAGGTCTGCATAATTCAATTATCAATTAAATTTTCAGATTAACTTTTATATCTTACAGCTTTGCCAAACATTCAATTTTCAGTTAAAAATTATTGAAAATCGTTGCTATTTTTTTCCTAATGGTAATTCTTTCTAAAACGTCGGAACAAATGTGGAACCCGCAAAAGTTAAAACAAACAATAAAAACTCGCCTAAAGGACAAATGGCGAGAAAATTCGGGTTCCACATTTATTCCGACGTTTTATCAGATAGGCCCGTGTATCGAGACCTGGTTGTGTACTGATGACTGCTCCTGGCTGATGATCGCCATATTAGCGTGAAACAGCTGTACCAGGATGTCATTTTGTATACACCTTGGTCTCACCCATTGTAATTCTTTCTATTTTGTAGATTTTTATCCTTCTTCGAGATCTTCAGTTTTATTGTGGCCTTGATAATAGTCGGAATAATATGGTGGTATGCTACTATACCTTCCAACATCCCTCCTGGACCTTGGACTATTCCAGTAATTGGTAACATGCATCTTCTAATGAAAACAAACTCTGAAAAGGAAATGGTTAAACTGACTGAGAAATATGGAGGTGTATTTAGGTAATCATAACATTCAAATATAAGAATACAGTTAAATGGAATTTGCTAAACTGAGGGCGATGTGCACCAAGCTACGTTAAAATTGGGGATTGTTCAAATCTCCCTTAACTTATATTAGCTCATCACTAACTTTCATTGGTCTCTACATCATTGAACTCAACATTGAACTACTGTACACAACAACTTTTTATTTGAAGACTTCTAGAGCTTCGAATATGAGTAGTGGCTCATCAACTGACCACCGCTTTGGCAGAGCGTTGATGCACACTGCCCTGAGGATTAAGCTAGCACTTAAACTGTTTTCACTCAGGGATTTACAAATAGGGCTACAATAAGCGAGTGCCCATATTTTATAAAATAGTTGTCTCTTCTTCTCAAAGTATCCACACTCGCCTAATTTTACTTATAAATTTACTTAAGTATTATTTCGGATTATGTAAATTCCTTTTTAATTATATAAAGAAAATCACATAATTTTAAATTCCTGTATTGCTATAATTACAATATAATTAATTTACGAGCAACAATTTTCTTTAATTGAACTACTATTCCGTAAGTTACTTGAATAATATTTGATGATATGAAAAAAAATCCTGCATTTTTTTTTTAATATTTATGTAAACAGCTGATTTTATGAAATTTATAAAGATTATTATTACTATTTATTTGACCAAACATTGTTTTTACTTTTTAAAGAGTAGTTTTCAATAATTACAAGAAGCGCAGTATATTTCTTTAAATTCACGCTGCTAATTACCTCCTAGCAATAAAAAAACAAAGAAATTTTACATAAATAAATAGGAATAATATACTTTATAATTATTCTTTTTATCATATTTTTCTTTTCACCATCATATCCTAATGGAAGTTTTTATTTTCTTATCTTAATTATTAGTAAAAGTCTTTCCTCGCTCACCTGATCAAGAATTTGTTATAGTTCTCAATTATTACAAACTTTCAATGTTTTACATCATACATTCTTGTTAACAGGAAAAAATACACTCATCATCAAAAAAAACGAGGACCTAGAAGGAGTTGTCCGATTGTATTGAAATTTCGTATGCAAAGACATTGGGACCGCCCATGAAAATGATTAAACTTTGGTGTCCAATGAATTAATAGCGAGAGCTACAGCGCATCGGAACTGCGCACTCAGCAGGTGTATATAAGAAGCGATTCTCAATCTGATGTCAAACTTTCTGTTGCTTTGCGAGTTAGGATACCTTTCAACGAGTGAAAAAATGCCTCGCCGCAGGATTCGAGCTCATTACGTGCAACTGTCAGTTTGAAAGAGGTCGTATCATTGGATTGAAAGAGACAGGTTGGGCAAATCGGAGAATCGCTCGTCATATGGGTCGAAGTGATGCGGCGATTAGAAGATGCTGGAAGGAATGGGTGGACAATGGCAAATTTCAACGTCATGAAGGTAGCGATTGACCTAGGGCCACAGCAGAGCGGGAGAATAGAGTGATTGTCAGATCAGCTGTCACAGTGCCTGAATCATCGTTATCAATCATCAGACGTGCGACCTGCACAAGAGTGTCCACCATGACCATTCACAGATGGCTGAGAGAGCGACACCTACGCTCGTACCGACCGCTACGCCACCTGCCACTCACGTCGGGCCAGATTACAGTGGTGCTTGACTCGATCCTGTTGGAATGATGCTGACTGGGGACGTACAGTGTTTAACGACGAATCCCGCTTCCAACTGTGTCCTGACGATCGTCGCAGACGTGTCTGAAGACACCCAGGGCAGCGTGCCGATCCTGCTTTCACTATTGCACGCCACACAGGCCCTCAACCAGGAGTTATGGTCTGGGGTGCCATTTTCCTTGATAGCCGGACCCCTTTGGTCGTCATTAGCGCCACACTTACAGCACAGCGGTACGTCGACGACATTCTGAGACCTGTTCTGCTACCCTTCCTTTTGCAGTACCCTGGCCTTATTTTTGAGCAAGATAATGCCAGACCACATACGGCACATGTTGCTATTACCTGTCTTGCAGCTTGTGAAACACTTCCTTGGCCAGCCAGATCCCCAGATCTCTCTCCAATCGAGCATGTCTGGGATTTGATGGGAAGGCGACTGCATCCACCAGGGAATGTGGATGACCTAGCCCGACAATTGGAGCAAATTTGGCAAGAAATACCGCAGGAGACCATTAGGGAGCTTTATCACTCTATGCCACGTCGTGTGGCAGCTTGCATTCAGGGTAGAGGTGGGTCAACACCTTATTGAGCTCTTTACTTTGTAACTCTGTAACTCTGAAATAAATAATTCAATTTGTCTGAAATTTTAATCATTTTCTATTCTGTACATAATCTTCCTCTCCACCAATTTTTGTCTCCATCGGACAACTCCTTCTAGGCGCGTCTTTTTTTTTGTTAATGAGTGTAACTTCTCTAATGGGACAACATTTGAAAAATCAAATATAAGACTAATAAAATAAAAATTAATAATAATAATAATGAGTGATAATGATAATTTAATCATAAATACTAAAAATAATTAAAAGTAGCGTATAAAAGGCTAGTCTACAAGAACTTTGGCAACATCACATTGCTAACGCTGTTACAGAACCGAATTGCATCCCATGTATGTCAATGAAAAGTGAAAGATACGGTCTACACGAGCGTTTTAAACGGCAAATAGGTAATCGTTGCTAACGCTCGTGTAGACGGAACCTAGCGATGAGAACGCAGCGTTTTCAAAGCTTGTGTAGACCTAGCCTAAATAGCATATATCTAGTGAACTATGTGATTGCATATGTCTATGCGCTCGTTTCTTGTCAAATTATTTTTGTTTTATTATCCCAAGAGAGAATTCAGTTGCTTCGAACAGGATCCAAACTTAAAAATCACTCTCAACACAAAGTTTACAATGCGTTCATTCTCACTCAACCAATATGTGAGGTCATGAAACAGAAGGGAAAGAAAAATTATAGATGTGTTTGAAGTCTCATAGACTATACGTTTACATAAGATTTACATAGACTGCAAAATTGTCAGACATCTCCAGGAACTTTATTGTCTACTTTTTGCACCATAGTCTAAAAATCGATGCATGTTTCTAATATTTCATTCCATGTAATGCCTACTTGTTTAACATAAATTATCAATTCTTCTTTATGTAAATGTATAGTAAATGAAGCTAAAACAAGAAATCTTGACCAAAAAGCAACCAAAAAAAAAAAACAACCTATTTTCACGTTATTTACGGGATGTCGTCAACACGGGGAACGGGATTTAAATCCAGTTTAAGATTAATGTGAGTTAAGTCCAATTGATAAGCGTTAAATCAGTCAAAATGTTTGATATCTGAAGTAGTAGTACTATACCTTTACTATACAGTTGAGAAATATTGGAAGGAGAGAGTAGATTTCAATAGATAAGGATGAAGCAGTTTCTTAGACTAAGAAAGAAGATCAGTGATTCTCATATTGTGGTTCGCGTATACACATCAGTCTATTGAAAAAAAAGTAAAATTGCGCTCTCGTCGTGTGGTACTAAATAATAATAAAGCTGTTCCTTTATTTCATTCGAAATCAAAAGTAAAAAAATTAAGAAAAAAAAATGAAGGCCTTATCCAGAAACCTCTGAGGAGAATCATAAGATTAAATTAAGAACATCAGCAGACAGAAAAGAAGATTCAATGTAGATTATGTTTTATTTTGTATCAAATGTAACAGCTTAATCACGTTCATTTTTTGCATAATCTCTCTTACTGCATTGTAGGCCTGTGAATGCAAACCGCACACGAATCTGAAATATCATTTCATGTTCTTTTGTTTAAAATAGTTATATAGCCTATTACATTATCCTTTTTTTTCTATTACAATAATAATTTTAAGAATTTTTTCCCAGGTTACAGAGAGTGTAGTTCAATTGATATACGTACAGTTATTTTTATTAGTTAACGCTTGTTAGCGACTCTCTGCAAAGGGTAAAGGTTGGAGCTTTTAAGAGGGTTCGGTCCGTCTGTCTGTCAACACCTTACAGACCAAACTATGATTAGATAGGCATGAATGGTATCGTATTGTGAAGTTGGTGACATACAAAGATGGGAAAACATAATTGTGGTCTATGGTAACCTTTTGTCTCAGAGAAAAAGGCCTAAATTGTAAGATATCGCTCTTCGTTTAGAATATGAAACCTGTTTTTTCCTTTTTTTTATTATTTATTTTTTTATTTATTTTGATAGGTTATACTTTGGGAGCCACCTAGCAATAGTTTTAGGAAATTATGAAGCTGTCAAAGAAGCATTTATTAAACAAGGAGAAATTTTTTCTGGAAGAATTCAAGGTGCTGAATTAAGAGAAGGTGATAAAGGTATAGTTTTACGCATACTACTATTAACACATAATACTATGTTGTTATTGCATAATATGAAAGAGCTTCGCTTTATTTTAGCTCTGAAATTTTACAGATCAATTTACTTCTTTGCAATTGATTCTTAATATTGATTCTTAATTCATTTATGTTGTTTGTGGATTGATTCGACTTAAATATGTCCTTTTCAATACGACAATAAAAACTAAATAAACTACCTTATTAGTAAAAAACAGAAACAGGAATTGTGAAAGATCATACAGTTGCAAATCAACATTAACCAGAAATTTAGTAGGTCGATATTAAGGTGACCAACTTTTTTACAATGAAAAGGAGGACACAAATAAATTGAAGAAAAAAATATCGAAAATAAGAAAACATTTTATAATATTCATTGCAACAATAATACACTACAATATGATAAATGTATAATAAAAACATTTGTAACATTTTATATTGGATTATGCTTACATGCCAATTAAATATTATTTAAATGAGTATTTTTCCATTGAACGAATATTTTTTGTCAATGTATCATCTTCTAACAATGTATTAGAAATATCTGAACAAGAAATATCCTTCATATTGAATTTTATGGCAAGTGCTGCAGCTAGAGTATCAACATTCAATCTCGATTTCTCACTTGATTTCTCCATCGATCGAATACGGAGATTTATAAATTAGTCTTCAAATATCAAAAAGGAGGGCATGTAGGAGAACACTTTTCGAGGGAGGCAGAACTTACAAAAGAAGGACTATCCTCCCTAAAGGAGGACGATTGATCACCTTATCGATATCCTCCACTTTCTCACGAGATATTGCACAAACTATTATCATCGGCTGAAGGATCTAGGTTCAATCCCCAGCGGAAGTCGAGGATTTCACGTTGAATTCTCTTCCAGATGGGTCATCCACCGTCTGAAGAATGGGTACCGGCTTTCTTTTCCTGGGGTTAAAGGCGGGAGCTGTGGGACTGAAACCCAACCTCAACTTAATCCCGTTGGTCGGGATACGTTGGGAACCCAAGGGCCTTATTGACCTATTGTGATATATTAAAAACTTAAATATCAAAATATCAATGACCATATATACATGTACAAAAACATTGCACTAAATTTTCCACATCATTAATGTCGACCATTATATCTAAATTAGACACATATCTTGATTCATGTTGATAACTGATAAGTTATAGATTATTATTTTCCTTTATTAAGGATTGAAATTTACATACAAAATGATAAAATATTTACAGATGTTTTTCACTGATTTCCTTTCACTAAAGTCTCTGTAATGCGTTACTATGAATTTTTAACTTTTACTTTTAAATGTTGAAACATTGTATATTTTTATAAAAAAGAGAAATCTTAATATCTTAAGCAATATTTATAAAATTTCAAATTATTCTTCATTTTCTTAAAGCAAACCTCTAATTCAATAAGTAGATTTTTCTGAAACGTAATTTCAGGTTTGTTTAAATTTTGTAGAGATTTTGATACTGTATTAAATAACTGTAGTCTGATGGAGGATGCAAAGAAGATAAAATTTAGAACCATACTTATTGTTTAGTTCCTTCCTTTTCATGTCATTAAAATAAAATAATTCTACACCATCTGTATGCTACGTATTCATATTTATTGAAATATACAGCGAATATTCGGAAAGAATCAACGCCTTTCCTTTGTCAAGCTGCCAAATTTAAAATTAACAAAGACAATTAATCAAACAGGAAAAACGCTAACTCCTTTGTTACACTTTTACAATAATAAAACGTCAAATTCTACAATACAATGATAGCTGAGTAATGTAAACTATTTATTTCTACAGTACTACCAGATTTAATACATTGCGACACAAGTCTTTAGGTAAAGTTACTATACTTTCATGTACTTTTGCACCTTCACTTCTATTCAGGTTACTTTCTTTAGTATTTTTTTAAAAAAAAAAAAATACTAAAAAAAGTAACTTGAATAGAAGTGAAGGTGTAGAAGTACAAGGAAGTATAATAACTTTAGCTAAAGACTTGGTGTCGCAATGTATTAAATCTGGTAGTACTGTAGAAATAAATAGTTTACACCATTCAGCTATCATTGTATTGTAGAATTTGATGTTATATTATTGTAAAAGTGTAACAAAGGAGTTAGCGTTTTTCCTGTTTGATCTCTTGTCTTTGTTAATTTTAAATTTGGCAGCTTGACAAAGAAAAGGCGTTTATTCTTTCCGAAAATTCGCTAATATTTTAATAAATATTTATATAGCACACAGATGGTGTAGAATTATTATAAGATAAAATTTACTTTGCGTGCCAGTGCATATCAGTGTTTCCAATTATATGAAATTTGCTTATGAATGAAGAGAAATGTAAATTCCTCTTCAAAATTAATATCAGAGAACAAATATTACGATTTAGCATTGATTAATTTCTGTTCTGTTAAAGGAATTAGTGTCAGTGACGGAGAAGTTTGGAAAGAACATAGACGATTCCTCATCACTACCTTAAGAGATTTCGGAATTGGTAAACTTAGTTTGGAACCAAGTATTAAGGTAAAATAAGTGCAAAGAGAACTTTTTTAAAGATATAACAATGAAAATGTGGGTTTTAATTCCTAAACAGTGATCCCATGGTAATTATTGGGGTGACGGCTGAAGGAGTCTGTTTCAGTTCTCGGCGAAAGTCGGTGATTTTTTTCCGAGTTGATTTCCGTATTATTGTGGGTTCTAGGCAACACCCAGCCCTCTATAAAATATGATAGGATTTCTTTTCCGGAAGGTACAGGAGGACTAACTACGCTACTTCAATTCGAGAGCCTTATTTCCAACGAGTCTAAAGCGACTATGTCTTAATTTTACTTTTATTTATGATGATGATGATGATCAGTGGCTCAGTCCGGAGACTGGTTGGGATGAGATCCATGTCGTGTTCCTCCATCTTTTCCTATCCTCCGCTATCCTCTTCAACTCCACAAAGCTTCTTATTCCCAAATCCTTGCATGTTTGTGATATAAAATTATTGCGAGGTCTTCCTCTCCCTCTGCCCTCGCTTGGAATCTTCCCCTCTAGAGCTCTCAGTACAGGATTATCGTGTCTCAAAACATGTCCCAGCCATTTTAGTCGTCGTCTTTTAATTATACTAATAATTTTCTTTTCTTCATCCACCATTTCTAATATCTTTTTATTTGAATCATAATTAATATTATCATTATTGCATCGCAATCTCTGAGTGATATAATAATCTGCTGCAGAATAAAAAGAAGAAGCAAGCAAGTATGGGAATATATTTTTAAAACCCTATATAAAATGGGATCGGATTCTTTTCCGGAAGTTACAGGAGGACCCTACTTCAATTTAGTCCCGTGGATCGTGGAACATCGAGAGCCTTATCTCCAACGAGTCCAAAGGTCACATAGACCTGTAATGAGATACTCTACTCATTCCATTATGTCTTTTCCGATAACAGCGTATTTCAAAGTCAAAATTTATTTGATGGACAGTAAGTTTCTGATACACTCTTTTATGATCTTGACGCTTTGATTAATGTTTTTTTTCTTTTTTCTTCATTTCTTATGTAAACTCTTGTATTAAAGAACTTTCATTCAAATGCAGCCTATGTATGAGGGTGAGTCAAAAAGTAACCTTAAATATGGCCATAAAAATTTAAAATCTCATAGTAGATGTCTCGTAGTAGATACAGATATGTTATGTCTTGCCATTTGAGGAACCTGCGGGCACATATACTTTGGCCTACGCGTCCACTGTGACGTCAGCAAGCCAAAGCCAAGATGGCCGCGCAGTTAGAAGATGCTCCAAAAGGAGCAGCATGCAGTTATCCGGTTTTTGGGCAGTAATAGTGAAAAACTGGCAGACATTCATCGCAGGATGCAAAGACAGTACGTGGATAATGTTTGTCGCTTCAGCAAGTTTGCGAACGGCATAGGAAGTTTAAGAGTGGGGAATCAAGTACGACTGATTCAGCTCGCTCCGGCCGGCGTCACTTTGCGACTGTGGCTGACATTATCGCTGCAGTGGAATGATTGATATGGCTAAACCGGTGGATAACAATCAACTAGATGGCTGAAATAGTGTTCATTAGTCATGTCTTGGCATACCACATCATTCACGATATGCAAAAGTACAGCAAAGTCTCCTCTAGGTGGGTACCAAGACAACTTGCCCCCAAAATCAAAGAATTTCTTATGGATGTTTGTGAAACGCTATTGTGACCTTATGAAGTTGATGGGGATGACTTTTTACGATGTAACGTCATTGGTGATGAATGTTGGGTCCAATATTACTAGCCAGAGTCTAAGCGAGCAAGCAAGGAGTGGCGGCATTCATCATCGCCGAAACCAAAAACATTCTGCACAACTCCATCGGCTGGCAAAGTGATGCTTACGCTCTTCTCGAACTGTAAAGGTCCAATCGTGGAAGATTACATGACCAAGGGATTTACTGTGAACAGTGAATCGTATTGTTATCAGCTTCAGAGCCATTTAAAACCCACAACAAGTCAAAATGTCGCGGTTTACTCCGTTCTGGTGTGCTGTTGTAGCAGGGTAATGCTCAGTGGCATACCGCTCGTGCGATGGTACAAAAACTAACAGATCTGCATTTTGACTGTCTTCCACACCCTCCATATTCACCAGGCCTTCAACCAAGTAATTACCTTGTGTTTGGACCCCTCAAGGAGGCACTAAGTTTCGCACGAAGTTTCGCACGGATGATGAGATGAAAGAGGCGGTGCATACTCGGCTTCACAGTCAACCCAAAAGATTTTTTTCTCGCGGAATTCAGATTCTGCAAAAGTGCTGGTGCACCTATAGGAACTCTATTAAAAAGCGATGAAATGTTTTTGTTTGTGTGTGTGTTTATTTTGTCAATAAAAAATAATTAAGGTTACCTTTTGACTCGCCCTCGTATTTCTTTTCCTTAAACTCCCATAGAATCTTCCCTGATTTGGATGCCTATTTTTCAAGGTTTTCTGACTTTTAAAGGCCTTCCGGTTTATGGAGATCTATTATAAATTCGACTGACCGATCGCTGTTCAGCTCGAGATCCGTTGGGATGACTTGAATGGGATTCTTCAGATTTCTCAAAGGCCAGAAGCATGCAATAGGAAGTAAGCAATGCATCAATTGATCCAAATATTGCTACGACAAAGTCCATTATGTCTTTTCCGGAATAGTGTTAGTCACGCACTCAATAGTATTATATCCGTAACAAAACTGGTAAGTCGAAAAAAATTCAATTACAAATTTTCTTATGAGACAGAATAACGGGACAGCCATTTGCCGAATGGCAAAACTGTTAATGCAGAATTTTTAATTGCCATGTCTCCATTTATTTAATAGAGGAACTGCGGGATTTTGAATAATTCAGAAAATATTAAATTAGCAATCAGACACGAATTTTCAATTTAAAATTTGATTAATCATTATTATTATTCTCATAAATCATTCCTATTCTTTGACTTTCGTTTTTTAGGAGGAAATCACATGCCTGACCAATGAAATTGCAAAAGCCAACGGAGAACCCCTTGATTTAAAATCCCTTATCAGCGTGAGTGTTTGTAACGTTATTACGGCTCTTGGATTTGGTCATCGTTTCGAATATGACGACGAGACATTCAAGAAATTCATGAAAGATTTCTACGATACTCAAAGACTGATTGGCAAAACGTTTTTGATCACTCTCTTTCCTTGGCTCAACTACATTCCAAAAATTCAGTGGCTGCTGGGAATTCATGAATTCTGGTAAAATAGTTTGCTGTAATGATTCCAACATGTTGTTGTTTTTTTAATAAAAAGAATAATCTTTTTAATGTAAAGATTTTTTTTTTTCTATACAAAATCCTTCTCTTCTGAATTGTGAGAATTCCTACATCAGGATCTCTGATATTACTAATGTGCTTCGCTTTGATTTGTTCTTCTGTGTATAGAAGAGAGATAAAAATAGTTATAGGATTACACCTCAAGAATTTAAAATTTCTAGGTATTTAATTTCTGATCGGAAATTTAAAATAGCATGAAAAAAATAGGAATACTGTGGGTCGAACTCAACTAGAAATTACGAATCATATAAAATTATTGTACAAGCTATTTTATTTTGAGATGGAAGCTTGGGTATCTGTTTCTTTTTTCGTTGCAGATAAAAAGTAATAAAATCCTACGTATATGTGGATATTATTACATTTAGAAGTGTAGCTGAAAGTGATTCTGAGATAATCATGCAATGAAGCATGCAGCGTATGTGTGTATTTCTAATATGTGTATGTTTATAAATAATTTATTTCTTAATTATAAATACTAATTTCTTATTAATTATTTATTTTCATTGGTTCTAATGTATTCTAATTTATTTCATTACCCACACTTCTAAGATATTTATGGTATGTGTTTGATATATAAATGTTTTGTAAAGTCGATATTACTGTACTGTATATCCTTTGTCTTTATTCATTACTTTTTTTAAATATTAAATTAGATCTAAAGAGTCTTTTGTGACTTTTATCTGCTCCAACTCTTGATTGTTAAATAGTTTAACGTGCGTAAAATGTTCATAGCAAGAAATCAAGGCCACCACACAAATACATTTATAATAAGTTTATAAATTAAAAATCACAAACATTTTCAAAACGACCTGCGTTTCATTTTCAAGCGAGAATTCTACGAAAGTTTTCGAGTTTCCTAGCTTCTTATCCTCGAAAACTTTGTTTAGAATTCCTTGCTTGAAAATGAAACGCAAGTCGTTTTGAAAACGTTTGTGAATTTTAATTTATAAACTTATTATAAATGTATTTGTGTGATGGCCTTGTTTTCTTGCTATGAACTCTTGATTGTGTTTCTTTATATTTAAAAATTGAATTTCTTGAAAAGTGACAGTAGCAGAATACTATTATGTTTTTACATCACTGACATTTTTGTAGCACAATTGAACAATTGGATTATTAACGTTTAATTTCAACAACTAAACATTTATATTAATAAAATAATTCATTAAAAACCTACAAAAATAACGAAAACATTTTTTAAACTTTAATTTCTGAACTAGGGATAATATGAAGAAAGTGGATAAATTTATGGTAGATGAAATAGAAGCTCATAAGAGAGATTACGTAGAAGGCAGCCGTAAAGACTACATTGATGCATTTCTAACAGAAAGGAAAAATATTATAGAGAAAACAGGCAATGAAGGGACTTTTGACAGTATGTATAACTAATGGGAAATTTTCACAATGATTTTAAATTTTAAGTACTAAAATTTATTTTTAAATATAAATAGATAGCTAAAACATACGAACATAATTTTTTTATATTTTGAAGAAGATGGTAACTTATAGAAAGTCATTGAAGTTTCCATAGTAAATTCGAAGATTTTTATGAGGATTTCTATAAGATTACGCGATGTAAAGAAAACTCAAGAACAAAGATTAAAGATTAATAATTTCCATTGTATTTTTCTCGAACATTTTCAGTGAAGGAGTTGCGAGACAATATAAATGGACTATTTGGTGCTGGAACAACAACTACTTGCACGACATTATTATGGACACTGAAATTTATTACCATATATCCGGAAATTCAGAAAAAAATACAAAATGAGATAGAAGATGTTATTGGATACGAAAGAATGCCTTCGGTTTCTGATAAATCCCGGATGACATATACTGAAGCAGTTCTATCGGAAGTTCACAGATGTGCATCTATTGTGCCACTGAATATTCCTCGCAGGTAAATTTAATTCACGAATCTTTTACTTCCCTTAAGAAACGAATTGTAGATTTATAACTATCCTCTTCTAATAATCGTTTACTAATTTTGCCTAAATAATTTTAATTTGTATAAGCAGTTTCACTTTATAAGTACAGCTATTCCTCGACTTCCGTCCGGATTTCGTTTCATCCGATAGGACGTGGGTCAGTACATTAAATCAACAGAGTTATAGGGGTTAAGCATTTTACCGTAAGTCGTATACTGTCCCAAACACAGTATATTTCACTGATTTTGGATTATTAAGAATTATTATTGATAAAAAACAATAACATAAGTAATGATGAAAGAGAGAAGAGTCCATAATATTCACCAAGACTGTTGCTGAACTTTGTAGCTTTAAGATTAGAAAAGGACCTTGTCGTTGCTTCGTCACTATCGTTGTTTTAATGGAAGCAGATCCTTTCACAGTAGATCCTTATCCTTATTTTTCAAATTGCTCGTCACTGTAGAATGAGATCATCCGAAGTCATGTGCGATCACACTGATGGGCTTACCAGCTTCTTGTTGCATTATAACTTGCAACTTCGTTTCAAGATCAATTGCACGCCTTTTTTTCTATGATTCTTCACCAAATTTTTTGGGAGAATAGGGACCATGTTGCACAATATATCGAAAAATACTTAACGATAAATACACAAATAATCTAATTTCTCAAACACAAAATCAACAGAGGAACTGTTGAAGATACATGCCGATTGCCCCTAAATGATACATAGTTGCTTTTTACTTTACGCTCGCTTATGTCTTGTTCGAAAGTACAGTCAAAAATGTTATAAATATGCTCTCTTAGGGGATCACGGACGTACCTTCGAGCGGACGTAAGTCCAGGGATGACTGTATTCATTCCTTTTATCTTGGCTATTTACAACTTTTATTGGCATATTTTTCTTACATTTAAAACTTCGACAAAATATATCAAGTGGCTTGAAAACATTCTCGCGTCGACCTTCTGAATATTGTAGAAAACTGATGATTCAGGTGTTAATTCATTTGTTGAGGCACACATCCAACAAAACAATCTACTTACAGGTATCTACAGTGGTAAAAGATGCTGTGGCAGAAGATCTTTAAATTCATTCTGCTATTGTCCAAGTATTGCTAAGATAAAATAGAAATCCTGTTAAAAGTAGTGGTTAACTAATGAAAATAATCATATGTAAGACTGCACTTTTACGGAAGCTTAGTGGAACCATTTAAGATTTGCTTCAGTACATTTCGTGGTAAGGAAGTCTCCAACTAAAAATTGTCGTTTTAATGCTTCAAGAGTTAACGAATCTCAAATGCTTTGATCCACCATATGCTTTCATTCTATTCACGAAATAAGCCTACTGTCAAATCTGTAATTTATTTCGTTTTGTATATTATTACAGTATTACTGTTCTGCAGTATTCTGCAGTATTATTACAATATTACAAATTTTTCCTGAGTACCCTAGAAAATTTAATTAATTTCCTTCTTACTTTCATAGTACAAATTCTGAAATTTTTCCACAATAATATATTACAAACCCAAAATTATAACAATTATAAAAATAATAAAACAATTTCCTTTAATTTGGATCCCATACATTCTGGTTATTCTGGTTATTAATTCTGGTTATTTTGGTTCCATAATTGTTAAAACCTATACGCTTTCTTATGTTTAACATCAATACATGTTCACAGAAAAGCTGTTATATAAAAATTGCATATTAATAATTGATTTAGAATTATAAAGTATAATCTCATGTTTAAAATGATGACTTTAAAATAATGAAAACCATGAACTTCAATTCTATGTGGTTAAAGTAAAGATAACTTTTGATCAATAGATTATAAGTCAAATTGGGTCGTAAATCGGAAAATGTAAATGAACAATCATGAATAAAGTACCACTCTAAGACAAACACAGCGAACCAGCAAGTCAAGACTTTATTTTATAATATTTCCTACATTTTTAACAATTTACTGTTGAATAAAAAAAGCAATTCTGAACACATTTTTTAAACATTTTTTGTGTTAATTTTGTTGTTATTTTTTTTTTATATAAATTAAATGTTCTTTACAATCAATAATAAAAAAAAAATGCCAAGTCAAAACTAATTCGTACCAGGTGCCAAATAGAGTTGTTTCAGCGTCGTTTATACACATATGAATTAATTTTTGTAGATAATATGTAATATGCAGAAACACTGCAATTATGTATCTATTAATGAAAATGGTAGGCCCGGTATCCGAGTGGTAATACAGTACCACTCTAAAAATTGTCTGTGGGTTAGAGGAGACGGGTTCGATCCCTTCCTGTGGCAATGATAAAACATAAATAAAAGGATTTTATAAAAATACAAAAAAAAAAAAAAACCAGGAAGGCAAACGAATCTATATCCAATATGAATTTTTTTGGCAAGACATCCCCACAACTATAATGGAGAACGCCCTCCGTTGATTGGTTGGTAATAACACGGGACAGCAACCCGTATTTATTCGATTATTTGAAATTTTAATTACATTGTAGTCTGATGAAGAAAGCCAATCACAAGCTTTCGAAACTTCACTTCTTCTTTGTATTTTTACAAAATCCTTTTATTCACAGTGTATTCTGGTCCTTGTATTACTGTTATTATTAATGAAATTTTGTTTTAATTGTAGCAATATTGAAGCAACTACACTGTTTGGTTATCATATACCGAAGCGTAGTTTCATCTTATCCAATTTGTGGTTTTGTATGAATGACCCCAAATTTTGGAAAGATCCTGATTTATTTAGGCCAGAACGCTTTTTGAATGATAGAGGAGAACTGATAAAACCTGAGAGCTTTATCCCATTCTCAGCAGGTAAGACATCTCTAAAACATTGTAACAGTCAATAGATCTTATAGGTGCAGCTAAATTATGAAATAAACAGATTCCTAAGATTCAGTTGAGGCATTTACGGCCGATTTCTTCAAACAGTATTAATATTAGCTCATATTGTAATTCTTTTGAATTTTCAATTGAACTTATTGTAGGAGTTAGTTTACAACTATTTGGAGAAACCGGTCATTAATCCTGATTTAATTATTAAGAAATAGATATTAAAGAATAATTGTGAGTATAAAAGAGAATCTTCCAGCTAATACTATTTTCTCAAGTATTCAGAGTTCAGATCATCAGAACATTTGAGATAATAAGCATTAGACATAATGATGCTATGTACTATGATATAGTATTCATTAGGTTTTATTTGAAGCCTAGTATGATTTTATATTGTAATTTTAAAGTCTTTTCAAAATCATAAAAATTCAACTAAAAGAAACAAACTGTAATGCTTCGTTAATTAATTTTGTCAATATTTATAAATTAGAATTTAATTACACAATAGAACTAATAAAACTGGCAAACAATGAATCAAGTATACAGTTCTTCATCTTTTTCTTCCCTTTGCTTCATTGACTGTTACGGTCTCCTTCCAATGTTGGAACTGTCTTTCAACACATTTCTTCCCGATTGATTGATATTCAAGGATCTACTTTGTAATTCTGTTGTTTGGCAGGTGTTGTACATGTGCCCACCATCTTTTTATGTAATATTGGATCTGATCTAAAATTGGGTTTTAATCATTAATGCGTCAGTAATCTCCATACTATATTTATGGTCCATCTTATGTTATATTTATACTCCCCTGTTCTTCGCAGGTATTTCATTTCTGTCGTTATAATTCTTCTCTGCTCCTTTTTCCCAAGATTGCAGGCTTTGCAACCATACATCGAAATGGGTCTTGCAAGCATTTTATAAATTCTGATCCTTGTATGTTTTTGGACCAGTGACGGATTTTAAAAATTTTGGTTTATTATCCTTAATGCTCTATTGTAATTATTAATTTTATGTCCTGTGTGTTCTTCTTTATTATAAGAAAATTGATAAGCGATGTATTTGAAACTGTTGGTCTGTTCTGAAATGTGGCCATCTAAACATATCTTACTTCTTACTCGAAATTATGAGCGTTTAATCTTCAAATCTCTTAAAACACTCTATAAATTCCAAGGTTTAATAAATATGCCTACTAATTTGTAAAAAAAGAAAGCTCATTTAGAGGTCACGTTAGCCCCTTCAGAGGCGTTGGAAGTATAGGCACCAATGTTTCATGATCATCCGGAAAAAGTTCGGCAGGGTGAACCCCTCCGGCTTTAACCCCAGGAAAGAACTTTGTCTTTATTTATAGAGAGATGGGTGACGCAAAAGACCTGTCTGGAGGAAAATACCCTGAGAAAAATCCTCGACTTCCGCTGGGAATTGAACCCAGATCCCCAGCAGCAATCCAGTAACTATATCAATGGACTACCAGGCCCACTTATAATAGTATTTACTTTTGAAAACGGTTCATAACCACACCCTGCTACCAAGTAACCTAGTGATGTTACAAACATTTCGACTAATTCTATCTCTAGGCAGTTCACAATCAGTTTCTTTCATTTCGCTATAAAGCAATGGGAATTTCACAAAATTTAACATGTACAATGAGAATATACCATAACAATGTAAGATAGATAATCATTTTATTGTTTCTTTTTTCAGGTAAGCGAGTTTGTTTAGGGGAATCTTTAGCCCGTATGGAATTGTTTCTGTACTTGACTTGCTTATTACAACGTTTCACATTCAAAGCACCAGAGGGAGTCATCTTAAATACAGAATGTTACGAATTACCCTTTGTACGAGAACCAAAACCTTTCAAATTGTGTGCAATTGAGAAAGTTTCAGAAACTAAAACTTTGTGACATTTCAACATCAATAAATTCTGATTTTCAAAACTAGTTATTATATAAAAACTTTGTCCGAAGCAGCATCGTCATTCTGGTAAATTGAAAAAGACATTTTATTAAAAATAAGAATTAAATATAAAATTTTAAATATTGAAGAGAAATTTATCTATAAGACTATTTTAAGCAATTTTTATAAATATAAAAAATTAATGAAAATTATAAGTCCAATAGTTTAACAAGATTTGGTTGGTTACAAGCGTTTGATTTTTCAAAAATTAAAAATAATTTTGGTTTAAGAACAAATGAATATACTTATTCAAAACTTTTTCGTCAGTTGAACTGGGAAAACTACGATAGCAATAGTATTAAAAGTAATAAAAAATCAATTAATTTCTGAGATTTTATAAACAATAAAATAAGAAATTTTTAATTTAATCTAAATTAATTAAATTAATCTTTATGGCACACATTAAATTTCTAGCACCTATAATACAGGAATAATTTTATAATTACACCTAATAGGACTGGTTAACATTAAAAAAAAAAATAAATAAATAAATAAAATGAATATGATTGAAAAGAAGAGGAGGATTGAAAAATAAGATAATAAAGACAATTATTCTCACGCTAAATATATGAAAAGCAATATAGCTGAAGAAGCATTGAATTAGTTTTATAGAAAAATGAAGAATAACTTGTTTTTCTATGCAACTTCTGATCATATTGTTTTAATTCATAATTGGCTTTTAATCTGTAGATCTTATATTTTTTCAATTTTAGTAAGAAAAGCATTATTGATCCATCCTCAAGTTTTCTTTGAATTTCTATAAAATATTACCTGTTAAATTTGGTTTAAAGAGTTTCCTGCAATTTGAAAATTTAATGTAAAAATTCTTTCTCAGGTAGTCTTTACCAAAATCTTTTCTCATTTCCTGGGAAGTATGAAGCATAGTTACATACCACCGCCCACTACGTAGTTCCTTGCAGGGGACTAAATAGATTAGAACCTTAATAAGGATCACTCTATATGTATCTTTCTGGATTGTGATGCGCTCCCATTACAGTTAAACATGAGTAAATAAATAATAAAAAAAATATATTAGTTGCCTTAAAACAATTTCTTATTTGAATAAGAAGTTACTATTACAAAGTTGCTATATTTAGAAGAAAAAGAAACACGAAATTACTTAATTTTTATACATTAACATCAACCCATTCTTTACTTAACAAATAATTGCAGTATTGTGTTAAAAAAAATGATTTCAAAAGAACTTCGTATTAATTTCTAAAATGTAACTAGAAAGATATCAAGTTGGAATTTTATTATATAATAACTAAATTAATAAGCAATTGAGTTAGCTTTTCTATATCAATGGGTTAGACCAAATTGTTTACTGTTTCTGAACAGCTGTTTCACGCTCTTTGGCGATCATCAGCTAGGAGCAGTCACCAGAAATTGATTCCGACCAATTGATTCTAACGATATTAGCTTTTCTGTATATATAAAAGCAAGAAAAATCTATATTTTCATCATACTTACTGTTTATAAAACTAATATTATTTCAATCATTATTTTTTTTAACAAATTTTAAATCAAGTAAAAAATATATATATTTGCAAAAACTTCTAGCGTAAATAATTATATTTAGTCTAATTGCAAATTGCTATAACTGAATTTAAGCCTAATCATAATAATGTGTTTTGAATAAAATTATTGTTGCTGTAATTGAACAAAATTTAATTGGAATGGGACACTGCTGCTAATTAAATACTGTACAGGTAATAATATACATAATAATAATCTTGCAATGTTGTTATTCTCTTTGAGTTATCAGATTCAACTTGAAATTGTTAACGATTTAATTACAAAAACAAAATAAATTATAGCTTACTGTACAGTACTTCAAAAACAAACTCCAAAATAAGCTGCAAATTTTTAACAGTATCTTTACTTCTGACCCCCTTTATCAAGCATTGCATTACAACATAGAAAGACTGGAACTTGAATCGAAGAAAATATCAAACAATATGTAATTGTTATTCGTATTACCAATAGAAAGATTGAAGTTGATATATTAAAAGACCGTAATATAGAATACACATTTTTTATAGTTTTTGTTTATAATTTTGGTAATAGAGAAGTTATATATTTTTTACTAACGTAACGAGGAGATATCCTGCGATATATCTATTTTTATAATCTTTGTTGTTTTTTTCCGTTGTTTTTATTGTTTAGTTTTTAATTTCTTCCGCCGCCAATCTTACACAAAGATTGTCAACTTCAGAAAAAAAAAAAAAAATCACCAAAGCAACAGTTTCCTTTAAAACTATTAATATAAAATAAACCAAAGATTATAAAAATAGATATATCATAATATAGGCTTATGTCTTGGTTGCATTATTGATGGTATATGTTGGAGTTAGTTTTTATTTATTATATTAATGAATGAGGGAAGAGAGAAGATAGAGAAGAAATATATAGTATCTTCGTTTCATTTGCCGATAAATTTTAAAGGTAAGTTTAGATTTTTTCAATTAAAATTCCTAATAAAAGTAATCGAATGTGACTTTGGTACATATCCGATTAATTTTTAAAATTAAAAATAAATAAATAGAATAAAATAAAAACGCCAAAGTGCCTTTTTAAAACACATTAATTGTGATAACTCAAAACTTATTTATGTGAGAAAGTTGAAATTAAAAAAAAAATTATTTACAATATTTTACATTGTACATCACTTTCTTCATTTTTGACAGAATTAGAATAAGCAAAACAGTTCAGTCGTCCGACCGTAATCGCAATAAACCAAAAATAACTCCAGTCTGCGATGATTTCATTGCAGCGAATATTTTATTGTTTTTAAAGTAAATGTAATACACCAAGTCCAATATCGTATATAGTACGACTTTTTGTTAGTTAATTTTAATGTTAATGCAAAGAATAAGAACTTTAAAATCAAATATTATATTGATTTTAATGATTTAACAAGTGCAATTTAATACACTCACTCCCAAAAGTTTAGCACGGAGCGGTAAAATGCGAAAAAATGGACAAGTACTGCTTTCATTGACATGAAATACTGCAAATAAGTACCTCTATGTTTATTCATGAAACAAAACAAAGAATTACATAGAGATAAACAAAACATTGAATTTTCATAAATTATAAGATGACGTCAGATTTGCGTCATTAGCAAAATGATGTTTAAATTCAAAACAAACAATAAAAACCGACATTAATAGGGTATGTGAGCACCCCTTACCTGCATACAAAGTTTACAGCGTGTGATCATGCTTGTTAGGGGGTGATCAACCACCGCAGAGTCCAGTAATCACCATTCCTCCTATAGGGCAGTTTCTAAAGCTATGAGAATGGCTGGAGGTGAGAGACGTCGACATACAGCACGGCCGAGGGCATCTCAAAGATTTTCAATTGGATTAAGTTCCGGCGAGTAAGCCGGCCACTCCATACGCGCAATCCCCTCACTCTCCAGAAAGTCGTCAACGATGGCAGCTCTATGGGGATGCGCATTATCGTCCATTAAAACGAAGAAAGGACCAATTGCTGCAGGGTACAGTTTCACAATGGGATCTAGGACTTCATCTCGATACCCTACAGCCGTCCAGAACCTCGCCTGTAAATGTGCAGATCCGTACGATATCCCAATGAAATCCCTGCCCAGACCCTGATGCTTCCACCGCGGAATGCATGATGTTCGGTGATGTTCTGGGGCCGATTGCGTGTGACTTGTTCCCTCCAGACCCTTACACGCTTATCATCGGGTTGTAGGGCAAATCTGGACTCATCTGTGAACATAACGTTTTCTCAATCAGAAATAGTCCAATTCACATGCTGGCGGCACCACTGTAATCGTGCCCCTCAGGATTGAACGGATGAAGGAACACAAACTCGTGGTACCCGGGCGTACAGACCATTCATGTGTAGCTTTCGACGAACAGTAGTGGCAATTAACGTCTTACCAATGGCCGCTACAACCATAGATGTCACACGTGTGGAGGTCGATCTTTGATTCCGCTTGGCTACAACAGCAATATATCGATCTTCCGCGGGAGTCGTAACCCTTGGACGATCTGCTACAGGTCTTCGGACAACTGTTTGACTGGTTTGGAATTGTTTCCATAATGGTGAAATGACGGAATGATGAACGCCGAAGAAACGAGCAACATCTGTTGTAGATTGTCCTGCTTCAATGCGTCCGACAGCCCGCCAGCGCCCAGAATCTTCCATTCGTCTTCTGGAAGCCATAGAAACACGTCTAGCTTGAAAACAAATCGTACGAATGTTCTAAACACCTTTTATCAGCACTTACATGCAACTCCTGTAACCCTTCACAATGCCGGCTTCTTATACGACTGCCTGTTTTGCATATTTCTCGACGCGAAACCGTGATTGGCTGTTACCTATATAATTTGCATACTTCTACCTTTGCAGCAAATTTCAACTTCTTTAATTCAGATCTCTTACGGAAATTAACATGTTTCCTCTCCGTGCTTAACTTTTGGAAGTGAGTGTATTTGTGCCATTTCTATTTGGTTATATTTTGAAGATTTGTAGTAAAAGGATGTAAAAAAAAATATCACTGTTTAATTAAATTTGGGTAAAATTCTGAAAACAAATCATTTAAGCTACAATTTAAAAAAATAAATTTAAAAGAGTAAAAAAGAACAGTTTTCACCTGCTTATTACCACACGGTCAAGACACTTCTTTTTTTAATCTTTTAACAAAAAAAAAGTGCATCTTCATTTATTTTTTTAAATGTGATATGCGTTTTTAAAAGTAGGCCTACCTTAAAAAATCGCTTGGCTACGGGTTGGAGGTGGTGGGTTCGATCTCCGGCCTCGGTGGAGGGCGGGGATTTTTCCACGCTCCATTCTCCTCCAAACGGGTGCTAGGGCCTACTCAGCCCATTGTCGAATGGGTACCGAGTTTCTTTCCCGGGAGTTAAAGGCGGGCGGGCGTCGAGCTGACCCACCCGACGTAATCCCGTTGGTCATGAAGCGCAGGGAGCCTTACCTCCCGCGACCCCAAGGTCCTGCTTAGGCCTAGCACTAACTTTTAACCTTAAAAATAATTTTTCACTCGTTAAATTTGGGTTGTAAGATTTCTTTTTCGTAAGGAAAGTGTCCTAAGTCCTTTAAAAAAGTCTTTGTCTTTTTCTGCTTAAGTTCTCCACGTTCAACACCTGCAATTTTAAAGCTATTCTTCATAAATAGATTCATTTAAATCGATGTCATTGTATTTGAGTGTCTTTAAAATTCATAGTTATTCATATTTAGGTCATATTTACTTATAATTAAATGTAATTTTAATAACTGAGTCTTTACATGTTTTTCATATATCTACGAATAATTGCTGATGAATTTTAAAATTGTTTATAACTTACGTGTAAAAGATAAATACAAGCATCCGCGGTAGTTTGTGTAACGGACTCGAAATAAAAGCAACAAGCTTGAAAGAATTTACAGCCTACTTTCCTTAAACTATTATTTCTTAAACTTCTCTATTTTTTTATTTAAAAAAACAAAACAAACCGATAAGCCTAAATTTATATACCAATTATAACATCTCCTGAATAAGAACAGTAAAAATTTCTATTTTCTGAGAAAATGAAATAAATCCCCATGATTTTGTTAAATTGTATAAATCGGATTAATTTTAATCCTTTCAAATTATGCGCAATAGGCATTTCCACTTTATTTAGAAAATTGACAAGTTGTTCTGTTCTTATTTAGTAGATATTGTAACTGGAATAGGAACTTAGGTTTTTCTTTTTTTTCGTTTTTCTTTTTTAAATAAAAAAATAAAGAAAGTAAAAAATAACAGTTTAAGTTCTTTCAAACGGAATTATTCGTTGTTTAAAACAATGAAATATTAATACAAATAGAACTGAAATTTTTTGTTTAGATTTCAATGTTTTTTTCTTTTAAACATTTTGTCGTCTTCTCTTGGTAATTTCTGGACAAGGATCCATTTGGAAAAAAAATAATTTCAAATCTAAAACATGATACCGTCCCTACTTCTCGAATAAACATAAAAGATCCGTCCACCAGATCAAACGTTATCGAGACACTGGCAGTCTCAATTTCTTAACTGAGTAGGTTAATAAAACTAGAAAAAAATTAATGAATATTAAGAAGATAAAACATTTATTGAATTGTTCTTAGGAATTCGAGGGCTAAATAGACAGAAAAAAGTGTCTGTCTGTGATTCAAAACACTTTACAGCTGTGTGGGTGATAATATAAACAATTTATCAGTGGAAGCAAATAAATTGTGTTGTTCTTTCCTAAGTTAGCTTCAAGGACAAAAAGGAAAAAGAAATTGTTGCTATGTCATTTCGAGTCTTTCCTGTTTTTGATGTTGCCTGTATTTATAATTTATACTTCTTTTTATGCGGAATTATTTATATTTTATATTTACTAATTTAATAATTAAATTCAATAGTAAAAACAAAGAAAACAATTAAACTTAGAATAAAAACATTTACTTTTTAAGGTCAGACTTGAACTCTTCCTTATGTAAAAGAAAAAAAAAAAAACTATTCAGGGTCGAATAGTCTATATAATAACAGGGTCGCTTCAATTTCCTAGGCTGTGCTTTATGTAATGGGATAGTCTTTTGTTTGCGGCAGTGAAGCATGATGGGAGAGGTTACTGTAAGGAGCTGCGATATTGACAATCTGAAGCGATTCGATAGAGTTATCAGTCTGATTTCGACGTCCTAACAACAGTCTACAACTACCTTCAGAATAAAAATGGCACTTGCAACTGAACTATATAGGTAATA
>JAFIDM010009631.1:287605484-287623877 GCA_023159025.1 Thereuonema tuberculata | reverse complement strand
TAGATAGTTATTAAGTTTTATCGTTCAATTATTTTATTTCAATATTTACGGAAAAACTATGTTTTATAAGTTTCCAATGATTTCCGGTCTTTAATGAAAAAACAAAACCAAAAACAGTTCATATGTTTGTTATGTCTATAGCTGCGTCAATTTGTAAAGCTTTTATTATGAACTCATCTTAGATGTAGATTTTGCAAGGACAACAGCAAAATAGCACTGCTGCCTTTTTTAGGCCTACTTGGTGAGACCTTATAGTAAAGAAAGAGGACCATTCACATAAAAGACAAAAAAATACCCACACCGGGATTCAAACCCAGGTTCAAATGTTTCAGCCACATAGTAGGACATCGCCTTGACTATTCGGTTCTGCCCAAACGACTTGATCATAGGTGGCCTTAAGGGTCAAATCAGCGTAACGTTACAGGATATTAAAATCGAGCAACCCACTGGTCAGTTATTATCTAAAACTCGCAAAAATTATTTGCACGTTACATCTCATTTATATGTATAGAGAATTATATATTTAAAGTCATTTATAATATATTGAGTTAATAAGTCCAAGCTGTCTTGAAAAACATATGTCTTGAAAAACAAAGAGGTTCTAATTTAGAAAAGCTTTCTATTAATAAAAAAAAAGTATCCTATTTAACCCTGTTTCAAAGACATTTTAATTGATAAAGAAATTATCTATTTTTAAGAGCACTTCAATTTATAATTTCCCAATGATTCCTTTTAAAAGAATTTTACAATTTATTTTTACCGAACATGCGAAGTCTTACTGTTCCACATGAGCATATTTCGTATCTGTTTATTCATTTGTATGTTTGTACGATCACCACGCTTAAATGGCTGGACAGATTTTCTTAAAATTACTCCATCTCAGTTTGCACTACGCGATAGATATGTGGGAGCTTAATTAGTATTAAAATTAAATGAATTACTATATCATTGAAAGTTAAACATCATTTTATACTTGCTTATTTTCTTTTTCTATTCAGTGAAGGAGCTGGAAGACAATCTTGGAGCGCTTTTTGGTGCAGGTTCAGGTACAATAACCACTACTCTTCTGTGGGCACTAAAATTCTTAATAATTCATCCTGAAGTACAGGAAAAAGTTCGCAAAGAAATAGATGATGTAATTGGACTGGAAAGGACTCCATCCACAGCTGACAGAGTGGCTATGCCTTACACGGAAGCAGTGCTACATGAAATTAGCAGATGCGCTTCTATTTTGCCGTTGAATTTACCTCACAGGTAACTGGAAAAAATTACCACTGCTTTATAGGCAGTCATCCTTATATCCTTATTCCCCTTTTCTTATATAGAAACTTGATTTTAATCTCTAAATATTTAAGCAGATCTCCTAAATTAGTGATTTCTAACCCTATATTCGTGAAAAGTCATGCAAATAAATAATGTTTTCACAGGAACAGTTCCTAGGAACTATGAGTAACTAATTTTATGATTTTTTTTTCATTGATAAATAGATCGAAAACCATTGTTCTAATACATTGCATATTTCTAACATTGTCTCTCCGGTCAGCTTTTGTAATTACTTAATTTTTAATTGGTTTATATTGATTTACAAATATACATCGAATAAAACTATTTTGAATCGGAACTGCTAAAAAACATTTTGTAAATAAAGTCTAAATAAAAATCTCTTCTAATTTTAATATAATTTAATATTTTAACACATAATTCTTAAGATACTGTCATATTTCTTTAAATTCAATTTTTTTTACGTGTGGTTTTGTACATAATAGAAACTAACTACAAAGCATGCACATAATTAAAATTAAAAATAATCAAGATTTTAGCAACAGTTTATTGCCTTTTTCAATTTTGCAATAAAATGACAACCGCAATCTATAAAGCAAAAATAATTATATAAATTTTTGAATTAATAGAAGCCGTGTAGAACAATTAAAATATCAATTCAATTAATTAATTGTTGAACTGATGATCCTGCTTAGAACTCACCTGAGTGGATTCCTTGATGTTCCTGACATCGCCGAATACAAGATGGCGATTGGTTCATGTCACAAACTTACGCGTCTTTATTAATTTATCTAAATTTCTGTAATTAGTTTTGCTGTATAATTGAAGGCTGTCATTTCTATTGTTCACTTGGAAATAAGCTGCTGCCGAAATCGGCTGTGTCTATTTTTAAATATATTTTTTAATTCTAATTATGTGCTTGTTTTATAGTTATTTTCACTTATAAGAATCTTTTATTTTATTATTATTATTTAGTAATATTGAAGAGACAACTGTTTGTGGCTACACGATTCCAAAGCGAAGTTTTATTCTGTCTAATCTGTGGTTTGCTCATCATGATCCCAAATACTGGAAAGATCCAGAAGTCTTCCGACCAGAGCGTTTTCTCAACAGTGAAGGACAACTTGCGAAGCCAGAATATCTTATCCCTTTTTCTGCGGGTTAGTAAAGTGTATCTTTACGTATTTTAAATGTTGAAGATTACAAATATCAATCGCTTGAAACTGTTTAATGGAATGTCACATAGTGTACGAGATTCGAAAAACGTCAGTTCAAACAAACGGCTGAGTGGTTCTTAGGACTCTTTTAGAGAAGAAAATAGAGGAGGAAAAAATTACCGATTTACACAGAGATCAAACCAGCTCCTTACTCTGTAGCAAGGTTTTTGCACTTGAACTACAGGATCAGCAATGGATAAAAATCTGCCATTTGAGAATCTTTGTTCCGATTTCTGGAAATTCTGTTTTAGAAGAGTAAAAGGACAATGAATAAAGAAGTTTTATATTTTTTTTATTTCTAATAGTTTTGTAATTTAACCAAATTCCTTGTAAACGGTTGCGGATCGTTTACAAGGAATTTGGTTAAATTACAAAACTATTAGAAATAAAAAAAATATAAAACTTCTTTATTCATTGTCCTTTTACTCTTCTAAATTAATAAATCCCTAATTAATAGGGATTCATTACGAAGTTTACACTTACATGTAATTAATTTGTCATAAAACTTGGCCATCTCCCGTGTACACGCGCTTGTTTTTCTATATCACAGAGATTTGGTTAAGTAAGAATATTATATTTAAAATATTGCAACGTTTCGGCAATGATAGTTTTAATTGTCATTTTCGAATTACAAATAAATAGACGGATCGGAAATAAATAAACAATCTTGAGATTCAAAAAACAGGTTGAATACATTCATTATTTAATGGGGCGAATGGGAAGGACACATAAGTAAAAAAAAACAAAATAAAGTGAGTTGTAGTCCCGGTGGCCTAATGTATAAGACGTCTGACTTCGGATCAGAAGGTTGCAGGTTCAATTCCCGTCGTTTCATTGTAAAAATTACTTATATTTTCCATTCTCACAGGAAATTGCGCCGGACAGAGAAATAAAACATTTTAGTAATATAGATTGCTCATTTTTTTGTACTTACACTGTTCTAGCTGTAGACCATTTAATTCCTGCTTGTATAAAACAAAATGTTATCAGGGAAGAACGGAGGATTTATTTCAGGGTGGACCAAGTTAGAGAGATTTGACGTCAATCAACCAAAATACATCGTTTTCTAAATTTTGGAGAATGGCCATTCAATCAGCTATCCAACCAAAAAAAACCTATTTAATGCACTACCGGAAATACTCTACACTTTGGCCGAGGAGCTTTACGTGACTGACAGAAAAAATATTCATATCTTCAGCTCTGATTAAAAAAAAAAAAAATTAGACTTATACAAAACGAAATTCAGAATTTTTCAAATTAAATATTTGCTCATTAATGCTGCTATAAACTATGAAGTCACTATATAGTAATCTCTAAAAAACTTTTTATTCAAAATGGCTACTATAAATAAGCAATACAGCATGTGCAAACTTTGACTATAAATTTAACAAATGAATAAAATATAATCGTTTTATATTAAGTTAATTGTAAAGGAGAATATGCAAACTGTATGGGAAATTGCCTACCCTCTATAGTGATAAGATATATACCTAAAGAAAGATCTCCTTAGATAGAACATATGTTATTATTACGACTTGTCTCACTTATTAGTCCGTTCGGAGTTATATACGTCTAGATATGACTCATCTGGTTGACATCTTACTTCCCGGATGTATTAATTAACTATCATTTAATACTTATTTTCAGTTACAGTAAATGTTATTTTCATTTATTACATGTAAATAATTATTATTTCTTGAAATATATGATAATATAATTATTAATTACATATAATACTTATTAACAGTGTGATTGATTGATTGTGGTGAATGTGGGTGGCAGGGAAGCCAACCATCTAGAGACAAGCACCCCCCGCCTGTAGGTGTTTGGCTTCCCTGCCGTCCACATCCACCACAATCAATCACTCAAACGTCGTATTTAGACTTATATAACTCCGAACGGACTAATAATTGAGACAAGTCGTCATAATAAAAAAATGTTCTATTGATGGAGCTCTTTCCTTACTTATATATCTTATCGCTATACAATGGTGGGGCAGATCTGCCCAAGTTCTTAAGATTAATTTACTCGTAATTTTGTTATCATTTAATACAATGTTTTTCTTATTCTTTGTTGCAGGAAAACGTGCTTGTTTAGGAGAATCTCTGGCTAAAATGGAATTATTTTTATACTTCACCTATTTCTTACAGCGATTTATTTTTAAGGCTCCTGAGGGCGAAAAGATAAGTTTGGATGATTATTCAACATCTTTCAATCGAGAACCGAATCCTTACAAAGTCTGCGCAATTCAGAGAAATGGATTTCAAGCTTACTGAAGTTATTTCCTGCGTTTCCCCACAGTGATACATTTGCTGACTTACTTAAGTACTGCACTAAGTGACAATATTAGTATATTAAAGCTAGTGATTTTATTTGAAGTATAATAGAAATTTCAGTTACAAATGACTTAGATGCAAGATAGTAATTTTTATTAGAGTAAATCACATCAAAATGAGTGGCTCTTCAATCAATCAACATTTAAAATAGAATTGTTTATAAGCACTGGTAATAAATATTATTTGACACCCGATTATAGTCTTTTCTCCTTATTCTGTCATATCAAAAGTAGCAATTCTTTGTCATACAAAGTAATAGATAACAAATTTTTTTTACTCACAGTGCTAACAAAATTCTTTAATACTGCTTTGTGAGATTCAACTCTGACTGAGTGCTTCGAGTAGATCCCAGGGGATCCAGGAACATTTTCGAGGGTTTTTTTTTTTCACTTTTATTATATTAAATTTGCTATGATGTAACATTTATAAAAATTTTAACTTAGATGGGTGGTCTTTGATAATACAAATAATTAAATTAATATGTAATAATTACATATAATGATTCATGGAATCACAAATTTGTATTTAAACCAGCACTAGAAGAAAACGAGAATTAAAGAAGAGAAAACAAACTCCGTGTTAGATTTTTACCAGTGACATTTTACCACTGAACTTATCCACGATATAGGAAAGTAACATCATAACATTCTTTTAATTAAAGCTCGATTAATAGGACTTCGTAAATGAACTGACAAGAGTGTTGAGTCAAACATATAGTTCTTTGAGAAGTCTTTGAAAACTTTTATTTGACAATAGCAAAATTTCAATTAAAATATTCATCAAATGACCCATTTGATCTTTTAACAAAATTTTAGGTTGTTCTATTATTTACTGAGAATTATTATTATTGTTCCTAAATAAAACTTGATTATCCTTATATCTATAGTGAATATGGTATAAGAAATTTAAATTATATAATTGAGAAAACCTTTAATGATATAAATTGGAATATATTTAAAGATTCTAAAAGAATTTCAATTGTAAAAAAATAGGGTAAAAAATTGGATATTGGATAATATTGATTAATAATTTGTTAATTTTATGTTTGTGTTAATATGTTTTTGCTAATACATTTGTTTCAGTATGTTTGAGGATGATAAGTTGATTTTGTAAAATTTGTAAAATTTATTTAAATGTAATTTTCAATATAATTATTATGTATTATAATAAAATAACAGCACCTGTTGATAGGAATTTGAATTCCTAACAGGACTGAATTGTATAAATTTAATAAATGAATAAATAAAATAAAATAAATAAAATAAATTAATATTACTATTATTATTTGTAAGGGTAGCAAAATCTTAAATTCTTTGATGTATTTTCAAAAAGAAAAGTAATAAACAATGTTTTTAGTCACTTCTAATTGAAACAAGAATATTCTTTGAATTTTACCATAAAGAGCAGAATATATCAAAACAAAAAATCCTTAAGGTTACAAGGTAAGTATCAGAAAAAATAAAGAAATATAAATTTAAAACTATTTTTTTTTTTCCATTTTTAATTGATATCATAAATTGAAATTATGCGTAGCCTACTTTTCCAGGAAAGGAAGGCTTATCAGTTTACTCAATCTGTATGTGTGTGAGTATATCCTACTAATTTTAATGGCTGCATGGATCTTCTGGTTTGTATGTATATTTAATGACGAGAAATGATCTAAGTTTTTATATCTGAAATCTTTTCCAAATAAGTCCTTGCTCAATTCGAAATTTGAAGAAATTGTCATAGAAAAGCATTGGAATCTAAATAATGGATAGATATCTGTCCTATTTCTATTAATGCTTCATTTCTATTTTTAAACAGCAGGTATTAAAATCTAAAAATAATAAAAAATTGTAAAAACAAAAAAATGATGGGACTTTTTAAAGAAAGTAAGCTTTTAGTTCTTCGAATTTCTTGTTGTTTACTGTTTAGTTTAGGGGAGACTGGGGCTAGTTGGCATAGATTTTGGTTTTTGATTTTTCTATTATTTTGTGCAATACTTAGGGGCATTCTGCTGAATGCGGCGGGTAGCTTAACTTTATGACTACAAAATTATGTAGGACCCATTAATTAAATCGTGTTTAGGTAACCCCCTAAAACACTTTTCCTAAAAGCTTGCAACTATATCAACTCACCCCGGGTGCGGGGTTAGTTAGCATACCCCTAGGGGCGAGTTGGCATAACGTGCTATGGATAGGGGTACTTCAGCAGAACACAGCAATTTTCGAGAAAAAACATTTTATTTTATCAAAAATTGTATTTTAATAATACTTGAACAAAAAACAACTGTATGATGAATTAAATTAAATGTATGAACAAACAATGAATTCTTAGCTACCTATAGTTATTGTTTGATATCAAACACAAATATAGGAGTTATTTGAACAGATGGGTTCAATTTTCGCAGAACTTTAGTTTGGTCGTACCAAAAGTCTTCCTCGTCTGGCCATCTCCAGTTTTTCCCCTTTTTTACCATTTGTCATAGCTATGCCAACTGACCCCTACCTAACTATGCCAACTAGCCCCATAGGGATTTCCAAAACAAAATGGATACAACACAATCCCAAACATCAGAAACAAAACATTATAATACATGCATGCAACCACAGTTATCCACTCTTTCGAGAACCGCCATCAGCAGTACCTTAATTCGATCTATATGTTCACCAGAACAAAAAAATTTACGATTAAAAAATTTACTCATCAGTCAGAAAAACGATGAAACAGGGATCACTTCCTTCGTGAGGCTTCCAAGCAAACTAAAGTCACAGTGGATGGTGCACCTTTACATACACTTCCCATTACCAAGATGTCAGCGCTCTAGCTACGCGGTGGCAGGAAATAGGAGCTGTGTGCCAACTAGCCCCTTATGCCAACTGACCCCGGTCTCCCCTACTATTAGCTAAATTATTACAATAATTATGTAATTTAAAAGATAAGGTTAAATCTAGTTTATTGTTTTTAGTTTTCATTATCATAAATTTAGTTTTCTTTTTATTTATTATCATTTTGTTTTCTAAAGCCCATTTTCAAATATTATTTAGATCATTTTGAAGATTTATATAAGCAGCTTTTTGCTGTTTGTTACTACTAAGAAGTAGTACATCATCCGCGTAAATATAAATATACTAATTTTTAACAGTGTCGCATATAGAATTTATATGCGAATGAAAACAATGAAAAGTAATGGTCCCCAATTAGAACCTAGAGTAAATCCTCTACGAATATCATATATTTTACTTGACATTTTTTATTTTAATTTTAAATTTTCTATTTCTAAGATAAGGTAATAAAAATCTCCTCTTATTCCATAACTTTGTAATTTTTTTTTAGTAGTATATTGTGGTTAATGCTATCAAATGATTTACAGAAATCTATATAAGCAATATAAGTTACCTGGCTATTATTTAAATTTTTATTTATATTATTATTTAAATTGTTTAACAGATCATTTGTACTTTTACCAATCTGATATGCAAATTGATTTTTATTTCAAATATTATATTTTATTTGTATTATAAAACTAAATATATATTTAGTTAAATAACTTTCAATAATCTTTGAAATGTTAGATAATATGAATATAGGTCTTTAGTTTGAATATTCTTCAGTATTTTCTCCTTTATCATCATATATTATATATGCCATTTTCCATAGATTAGGACAAGTTTCTGTTTGAAAAATATTTTAAAAAAGTTCAATCAAGAAAAGTGGAAAGTTTTCTTTGTTGTTTTTTATTATTCTAATGGTAATATTATCTATACCAGTAGAATTAATATTATTTAAATGCTTTTCTTTTATATGCTTCATGATGTCATCATTCTTTCATTACTTTTTAAATATATTATATGAGGTTTTTTTTTATTATTTGTATATTCTGTTTTTGTTTTGTCAAATTTATTTTTAATTATTATTCTTGATTTATCCATAATTCTCTTTAATTTTTTTATATATTTATTTGGATCTTTATTATAGTCTTTTTTAATTTCTTGGGTGAGTTCAATTATTTTTGTAATTTTCATCAATAAAACATTTAGTAGTATAATTCTTTTCGTTTTTATGATCTTTTAAATTTCAATTTCAATTAAAATTCCGAAATGATCACATATATCCCATTATAATAGTTTCTATATTAGTTATTCATGTGTGTAAAGCATGATCTATACATGTTTTGAAAGAGTATGTTAGTAGCGCAATTTCTTGTTGTTTTGTAAACTTGATTTTTGTAATCCAAGTTACAGAAATTTTTTAAATATTTATTAGTTACATTATTCTTTGTACTATTCATATTTACATTTATATTAAAATCTCCTACATACATACCTACAATTATAGCAATTATCATTTTTACATTTAATTTCTAACAATTTTTTTAATTCATTTATAAATAGAGTTTTATTTGTTAACAGTGGTTTATAAATTATGTAGAAAATAAAATCTTTTTTTGATGGATGGTTAATATTGCAATGAATGTTTTCAGAAGTAATAGTATCTATAGGAAAATTTTTTACTAAAAAATTTGTATTTTAAAACATAATTCCACCTCCTCTGCATTACTTTCTAAGTTTATATATTTTTTAAAACCAGTTATAAATATAAATTTTAAGATAAAAACATATATTTAAATAATTTAATACTGGTACGTAATTAATTACCTTGATTTTGTGTGTAAAAGTTATACATCATATCAATATTAATTGTAATTTTGGATTCAAAATTGATGTTATAAATGTCCAATTCTGATTTAAATCAATACTGATAAAATATAAAAACAAATTATACAAATACAACCATAATTACACAAATGAACTTCAGGTTCATTTTGAAATGGAAAAAAAAGAGAGAAAAAGAAAGAAAAAAATACATCTAAAAAATTAAGATAAAGATCAAACGACTGAAGCGTTTAGATGCTTCAGGAATTTAAAAAAAAAAATGAGAGGACAATTTGATTCTATTGCATTTATCTTCGTATACCTTTGTGTTTCTGTACCTGGCTGAATAGTCTCTGGCCGTTGAGAACCCAAAAGATCGAATAGCTTATCTAGGGTTTCCTTTTTTATGAAAAAAGAAAATATGCTGAAAAACTTAGTATGTGTTGACCATTCAAATAGTTAAAGAAAAGTAATGTATTTAATATCAAATATATTACATGAACAATAGGAAAAACATTATATGTTTTAAAAACTTCACAGTAACATACTTACACACTCATTGATAAGTATGTGCACAATAAAATACAATATTTTTTTTAAATAATTAAAAAAAAATTAGTGGATTATTTATTGTTTTTTGTTCTTTTTGTGTGAACACTAAAAAAGCTTCAGAGAAACTTTAAACTTTTACATTTAATTTAAGGAACATAATTGAAGGCACTTACAGAAGAAAAGACTAACAACAGCCAAATGAAATGTGGAATCTCTTTGCTGTTAGATGGAATACTACCTTTTAACGTATACTTTCATATAACACTTGATTTTCACTATACATATATATATCGGTGCAAAGTAACGAATTTAGGAAATCGTTGCTGAACCAATATGAGAAAGTACTTATAAGATAAAAGTATATGTGCCTTCTCTTTTTTTTAGCCAAACTCTCCTTCGGAATTGAGGCTTATCAGATCGCTCAGTTTGTGTATCCTCTCTTCCCTAATAATCTTCGCAACGCTGGATGGATCTTCTTGAAACTTAGTGTACATATTTACGGACTTGAGACGAGCTAACTTATATTTGAATTCTTTTCAAATGAGTCTTTGTCAAGAAATTTAGTACGAGAAGGCGACAAAAATCCCCCTAGAAACGCATTAGAATCTAAGCAAAGGATTTCTATCCTATTTCCATTAACATTGTTTTGAGCAGTGCATTTGAATCCGCTTTTACCTAGTCCTTTAAGTAGTGCGTGGGTTGCTAAGATTTAATAAGTTAGTCTGATTTCAATAACTTAAGTAGATAGGCCTAATGCGGATTTACAGTGTAGTCTCCCTTATACGAAATATTCACTTATACGAATAATTTTTGGTTCCCCCTCATATTCGTATAAGTGAGACTTCACTGTATTTAATTTCAGAAAAATGTAAAATTTGAGCTGATTGTATTCAACATATGAGGAGCTTAGTTTCAAAACCCGCCATCTCCATAATTAAGTTTTAGATATGGTGGGGTTTGATAATGCATTCGCATTGGACATGGCGGGCCTTGAAACAGCACTCGTATCGAAATCGTATCGCAATAAATTGTTAAGGCGGTTTTTGAAGTTAAACTGTATGCAAACGGCGGGTTTTCATTTGAACTTAGCAAAAACTCCATCGGCTCGAAATTTGCAATTTTTGAAGATGGCGGGTTTTGAAACTAAGCTCCTCATATACAGCATTACAATTCGAAAAACCAACTTAAGCTTTTGTAAGTCATGTGACACACGCTGATAATTTTTTTTTTTGTCAGAGTAACAACACAAACAAAGGTATTAAATCTATAAAGACTTACTATAATTATTAATTACAGATGAGATATGTACAAGTAGAATGTTTCAATATGAAACATTGAAACATTGATACAGAATTAAAAATTATTTCTATAATTATATAGTCCCAGTCCTTCTGCAAACTTCTGCTTTGTGCATGCCTATTCAAGTTCCATTCATGAAATTTAATTTCTCTATAACTTTCAATATTGTCGTAATTATCTACTTGATAAATACTTCCAAATAATAATTAATCGTTTCTAAATAAATCATACACTTGTTGAAATATTCAATCTTCTAAATACTTAATGTTTACTTCTCCTAACTTCTTAAGAATTCACAAATTCCACTAACTTCGTTGAATTAATATTGGTACACTTAATTTCCGTCGCACTTAAATTTCTAATGCACTTTAAATTTCCGCATTCACTAATTACTTGAATAATCACTTTGATTCACTACTTGAATTTCCAACTAATTTACTTTTAATTAATTCAATAATTAGTTTACTGGAATAATTAATTTCACATTGAACACACAAAATTTTCCGTAGCATTTAATTCCACGTTTTAACAATTCCTACTTGGCACAATAATAATTTGAGGACGACTCTTCCCTCAAAAATAAAAGAATTGTAAAACGTACTTACAGTAAGATCGTCTAATGGCTTTTTCTACCTTGGTGAAGTTCTCGAAGACTTGCTGTCGATTAATGGCTTTATCACCTGAGTGAAAATCTACGTTGGTTCGATAATAGTTCCTTTCACACATTGCGTTGAAAAGGGGTTCCTTCAATATGTCCGCTGGAGTCCCATGACTTGTTAATTCATATGACTTGAATCTTGCGGGCTTCTCTTCTCGTCCCAAAATACAATGCGCCTCGAACTGACGTAATCTGCGTTGCCGTCGTCTGCTATCGTTAATACAGTCAACTCCAATCTTCCCGTATTTCAATACCGCATTATATTAATTAATTCCTATTTCTAATCCTTTCAATAATATCTATCTTCTTAATCGAATACTTGCGGTGAATAACAATTCTCATACAGAAAACATTTCCGTCTTTTCTTAGGAGCCGGTCTTCTTACTTCTCGTCGGGTCGGGGCTTCTATCATCCGGGTAATCACAGGAGCTCTCTTTGCTCGTTCTTCCGATGATTCTTATAGCCTGCACTCCAGACTTCTTCAATGTCTATTCTCGTCCTCTGCCTACTAAAGGATTAAATCTGACGTCTGCGCTACTATGCTGTGCTACAGCCTTGTGTTTACTCGTGTGCTTACTCTTGTGCCCAGAGCCAAGTCGGACAGCTGATTTTATCCAAAACTATTGCTCACGTCATCTACGATCTCTATGCAAATTTTCCACTTTAAATTTGCCAAAACAAAATAATAATAATATTTAAAATATGTTTCAAGCCAAATTAAAAAATAATAAACTAAAATAATTTTGTTAAATTTATTTTAACAAAAAATATCGGAAGATTCCATCTTCAGCTTTTAATTGTTTTTGTTTTTTTTCACAACTGAAAAAAAAGAAAAAAACCCAAAGAAAATTTAAGAAATCACAGTTTAAGATTACGTTAGAATTGCAACTGTTTTATTTTTTAATAGCTTTAGCTTCCTAAGATAGGTAAAGGTTGTTGTTTTTTTCTTCTAACACTGTATCTTTATATTGTACTGTACGTTTGTAATGGTTGTATTGATTTTTATTTTTTTAGACTCGTTTCCTACTTTGACACCTTTACATTTTTAATAGCGTTGATGATAGTAGGAGTAATCTGGTGGTACGCTACAATACCTTCCAACCTCCCACCAGGTCCCATAGGATTCCCCATCGTAGGCAGCATCTTTTCTCTGAGTCGGAAAGAGTCTGAAAAGGATTTAGCAAAACTCAGCCAAAAATATGGAGGCGTATTTAGGTAATTCCTAATTTTATCCAACCATTCAAAATCCTATCAAAATTTCACAAATGTTAAATCCTTGATGTTGATTTTTCCTTATCTTTAAAAAAAATTTGAATACAATACATTCTTCCGATAAAAGATCTTTAATATCGAAGTTTTCCCAATAAAAAAAAGAAATAAAAAACGGAAAAATATTTTTACGGCTTTCATTTTTTTTAAGCAGTAAAAAAAATATATTTTTTTAATTGCTTTAATATTTAGCGATTTTTTAAAAAAAACAGGTGAAATGAATAAAAATCTATGAAAAAAGCCAAAGCTAATGAGTAAAATGAATAAAAAATAAAATCTAAACCAGATCCTGTTAAAAGCCAATACAGTATTTCAACAACAGAAAATATGTCCGCGACAAAAAGGTTTTTTTTTTTTCCTTTTGTAAACTTATATAATGGCCCTGAAGTAGTTAGAGAAGCCCTTCAGAGTATTTATATACAATTGCTGTATCAGTCCGTCAGCCAAAAGATTGAAGACAATTAAAACAATAAGTGGAAGCCCAATTACTTGTTTACATTTTGAATCCGGAAGTTGTAAGTTCTATTTGCGATTTCAGCTTCATTTATAAATAAATAAATGATTTACTTTACAGAATTGTTATTTATTTTAATGATATATTCCGCCATAAGAAAAAGTAGTAAGATATTAAAAGCGGTCTTTCGGAGTCAATTTGCTTGTTTATATCGGACGTGAGATCAAATCCATCTGCAGGTTCCTTCATGTCATCCGTGGATTGATGTAGAGAAAATGAGAATTGAATAGAAAGGAATTCCAATGTAAATAAAAAGGACAAAATGAAATTTAATTTTATCAATGTTTTTTACGTTTCCACAGAAAACTTTGATTACTAGAATGAAGCACTAAGATATTTTTCGAATATTTTTTTTTTTTTTTTACACTTTTATCAGTTTGATAATGAGAACTAGAGATACAGGGGTGGCAATATTTTCCATTTATTGAAAGAAGTACGAAAAATGACAGATGTGCATCTATCATTTTTTAATGTTGTAATTGTTATTTTATTATTATTATTATTACACACTATTATAGTAACTATGGCTTCTAGAATCTGACTACCTCGAATTTATTACGTGTGATATTAAATAAAATAATATTTAATTCAAATTATTAAAAAGGTGAATCTAAAATAAATTTTAATTAGTATGTTTATTTGAGAATAAATTTGTAGCATTAAAATGTTGAGAATCAAAGTAGAATATATATAATTTGCAATTTTATGTTTTCAATAATACTACGCAATCCGATTTGTTTTCATTGAAAAAATTCACCTTGACAAGGAATTTCAGAAAGATATTTGAAGAACGAAGGGATTAAAAAAAGATTTGGTATTTTATAGAAAATAAGACTTTTCCAACACAAACTAAATAACCTAATGTTTTTCAATTGCAATGCTTTATACCATTTAAATGGATACCAGTTATACCGGGTATTCATTAACTATTGGAAAGTACTGGTGGTTTTCACCATATCTTTGAAACTACTGCTTATAAAAATCTGAAACTTTTTATATAAAATCGTCAAACATATAAGAGTCATATTTCCATGTTATTATTTAATCATTATTATTGAAATTCATCTTATTTGCGCTCAAACACCCTCAATATATCGTATATTTAAATAACTGTTGTGATGTTGTTTAAACTCTAAAAGTCTGGATCCAGTATTCAAAAGATACAGAAACCTAATTAGGAAAATTTAATCTAAACACTTTTGTCATTAATTCCTTTGTTTAATTTTAAAAAAAAAACTCTATTTTTTTGAAAATGCATTCTTACAATGAATTTTTCGCCAGACAGTCGAATAATTTTTTTGGATAATAATTTCGATATATTTCGATACATAATAAAATGAATTTCAATAATAATGAATAAATAATAACATGAAAATATAACTCGTATGTTTGACGATTTTATATAAAAACTATCAGATTTTTATGAGGAATAGTTTAAAAGATATGGGGCGGTGAAAACCACCAGTACTTTCCAGCACTATATGAATCATCTGGTATATTGTAAGTGTAATTGTAATTTCTATTTTAGTATGTATTTAGGAAACAAGCTGGTAATATATCTAGGGAACTACGATGCTATTAAAGAGGCTTTCATTAAACAGGGAGAGACATTTTCTGGTAGACCTCATGACTTTATATTCAGAAGAAGTGAAGAAGATAAAGGTACAGTAAAAAAAGAAAAACCACTCACTTTAGGATATAAGTTATCAAAGTTTTTTTGGCATTGAATATTAAAATAATGGTGAATCAAATAAAAATCATAAGTATTATATTCAAAAGCACTTGGAATTTGTAGCTTATTCAAATATTCTACTTTAAAGGAATAAGTCTTACTGATGGCGAAGCGTGTAAAGAACACAGACGGTTCCTGTTAGGAACCTTGAAGGATTTCGGTGTTGGCAAGCTTAGTTTAGAACCAAGTATAAAGGTAAAGAAAATAATTGAAGAATATCAAATGGTCTTGTGGAAATAGGTTTTAGGAATTTCGAAATATGATTCATTTGAATTAATGCCCATTAAAAGTTAGTTTGACTGAATTCATGGTTAATATTGCAATAAAAGCACACTTATTATGTATTAATGAATTAGACGAACATAATCTAATGTTAGGATTTGTAAATAATCTTCAATATTGCAATAAAATTTAAAATTCCAATATTCACTGTTTGTAATATGGACCGGTTCTTCCAAAGTAAGCACTGGACTGCAGGTTGGAGGAAGGATTCACTTCCCGGAGGTGATTGGGAAACTTTTTTCTGAATGTTTCATCTCCCTATAGTATCTGAAGTTGGGCCGGAATTTCCAGCGCTCCCGACGGGATCAACATGGTCTATATTATAAACAATCATATATGTAAACAATCACATATTTTTGCTATAAAAAATATATCTTTGAAATGGAATGGAATTCTCTTTTTATTTTTTCGTAGGAGGAAATACAGTGTCTGTGTAATGAAATTGCCAAAGCAGGCGGAAAGCCAAAGGACTTTAGGTCACTGATTCATGTCAGTGTCAGTAACGTGATTACGGCTCTTGGATTTGGATACCGCAATGAGTACGATAATGAAGCGTATCAGAAATTCCTTTCAGAAATGCAGGAAGCTGCACACCTTGTTGGAAAAATGTCGATACTCATGTTCTTTCCATGGCTGAAATACATTCCAGGATTTACTCGTCTCATAGGAATGAATGAATTCAAGTAAGGATAATCTAATCTCTTTCCATTCTTTGCTAAGAAGATTGTAAAAAGACAAAAATAATGGTAACTACAGATATAAAAATAAGGAGAGAGACACTCTAAGATATACAATTAAAATATACCTTGTTATTTATGTCTTCATAGCTTAAGACCAAAACTGACTTAAGCTGACAATTCGTTAAGTCAGTATAACAATCGTGTAATTCTCAAATGAACATTTTTTGACCCAACGCCCTTAAACAATTCTTCTCTTTTTCTTTGTCCCTCAGATTAGTAAATTCCAATACTTGCGTTTCTTCTTTTAATTTATGAGAAGAAGATATTTTCTCTTTGATTTGTTTCAACTTCACTCAAGACAGCATGAAAACATTGACTACTGCTGGGCCGTGGCTATTATCCCTATTGCTTGACATGACACTGGCTGCTATTCAAAAGTTCTTAACTAAAGAATAAACACTATTTTTAATGCTGTTTTCATGGATTGAGACTATTAAATATAATCTAACTGAGGACAAAATAGCATAAAAACTAATGATTTGTATATTTAATTAACATTGAACTTAAATGCTTCAAATGTGATACAGTTCCCAAATTCCACCTTGTTCTCCCTAAATGACTAACCCAAACACCCCCAGGGGCTCTATGTCCATGTCTGGAAACCTTGAAGCTATTGAAATTTAAATTTCTTTAATTTCCTTCATTTTTTGCAACTCTAAATGAAACATGGATTTGTTTTCTTTTGGAGATAAACGATTGTCCAGTATCATAAATAATGTGACAAAGGTTAAAATTCATTGTAGGATTTCCAACTCCTTTCATCTCCTTTCTCTTCGCCTATTTCTCGTAGGCCCGCCCGTTTGGTTTCCTGTTTTCTTCTAGTTCCTACTCTACCATTTTATTGCTTGAGAATTGCTCGAAAATTATTGGACAAATAAACTATGCTTTATATAAAGATGTTACAAAGATGTTAATGAACTTTCAGAGTTAACTATTTAAGGTTATCCTGGAGAATAATGAAAAAGTAGATGATAAAAATTTAACGTGTATGAATACAGTTACGGAAGATTAATAAAAGCTAACTTTTTTCGTTTTATTTTTTAAAAAACTAAAAACTTTTAGTTTTAAAAAACATGTAATAGAGAAACCAGATCTAGGTTTCAACTTGTTCACAGGTTTTCATCAATGAATTTCATCAGGTAACACGTTGAAACCTAGGTCTGGTTTCTGTATTATATGTTTTTTCAAGATTTTTTTAATTTTTTAAAAATTTTTATAAAAAGTTCTTAAACAAGTGTTAGCTTTTTTTTTAATCGTCCGTAATAATGAAAAAGTAATAGGTCAATATTTTAGTAATCTAATAAGATTTAAATGATTCTTAAATCTTCTTATTCGTTTCTTACGGTGTAGGACTATAACGGATAAATTTATGGAATTTATAAAGAGTGAAATTAAATCTCACAAGGAGGCTCACGTGGACGGAAGTAAGAAGGATTATATAGATGCTTTTCTAACAGAAAGAGAAAATATCATAGAGAAAACAGGAAATGAAGGAACCTTCGATAGTAAGTATTTAAATTTGAAAGAAATTAAATATAAACTAAAGGAATCAACAAGCACATTTAAATCATTAATTAAAACATGAAAATTTTAATTATGTCCTTTTCTTTTGGTAAATTTATTAAAATGATTGGGATTATCAGAATTTAATGAAAAATGAATTTCTTTTCTCATTAAAACGTAAAATTATCAAGATGGTTTTTCAATATTTAAGAAGTAAACCAAAAGTCAAATGATGAAAAAAAGTTATATCTAGTTGCATTTTCGTATATTATTTAAGATTAAAGATAGTTCAATAATTATCTTTAGTAATTAATTATTATTTAGTTTAGATAGTTATTAAGTTTTATCGTTCAATTATTTTATTTCAATATTT
>JAFIDM010009631.1:287571357-287600484 GCA_023159025.1 Thereuonema tuberculata | reverse complement strand
TAGATAGTTATTAAGTTTTATCGTTCAATTATTTTATTTCAATATTTTACGAAAAGCTTTGTTTTATAAATTTCCAATGATTTCCGGTCTTTAATGAAAAAACAAAACCAAAAACAGTTCATATGTTTGTTATGTCTATAGCTGCGGCAATTTGTAAAGCTTTTATTATGAACTCATCTTAGATGTAGATTTTCCAAGGACTACAGCAAAATAGCACTGCTGCCTTTTGAGGCCTACTTGTTGAGACCTTATAGTAAAGAAAGAGGAACAATCACATAAAAGACAAAAAAATACCCATACCGGGATTCAAACCCAGGTTCAAATGTTTCAGCCACATAGTAGGACATCGCCTTGACTATTCGGTTCTGCCCAAACGACTTAATCATAGGTGGCCTTAAGGGTCAAATCAGCGTTACAGGATATTAAAATCGAGCAACCCACTGGTCAGTTATTGTCGAAAAATCACAAAAGTTATTTCTATGTTCAATCTCATTTATATGTATAGAAACATATAAGGTAGGTGACCCAAAGGTGGCCATAGTTAAGCTTTGCTGATTTTTTATAATTTAACGGTTGCGGGAATATAAAAAAAAAATTAGGTGTCATCACCCTGAACCTTCTCTAAACAAGACATATTGATATTGTTTTTCTTAAAACATATTTAGTTTGTTTAACAGCTATTTTATTAAAAAGTTACTTCCGGGCCACCATCGGAGCAGGTGAACCTAAGGTGGCACATATATTTATTTTGTTGAAAATTATATTTTCCAGGGGTTGAAAGGACATTTAACACTTTATGACTAAATTCAGTATTTTATAAGCTGCTAGTTTTACATGCCTTAAGTCCTAATACTAAATATGCATACAAAATATAGAGGGAAAAAGTCTTTCAAAAAGTACACTAAAAATTTTTGATTCTGTCGCCTTGTGTAAGTCTTTCAATCTGAGTCAATGCAAAAAGTACACTTGAAATCTTTGATTTTGTCACCTTTTGTAAGTCCTTCACGTGGACATATCTTAAACATTGGTGCACAGTTTCATGTCACTTATTTTGTCCGTTCCCAAGGTGGTCAGGTTGGCGGGGCACCTTGTGCACACATCTCAGCACATTGTTTTCACAAATAAACAATGTCATTACCATGAAACTGTGACAATACGTCCTGAATGAGTAGTGACCGAACTTTAATAAAATATACAACAACTTGCATTTAACAAAACTTTGCACGATTAAATTTAATTTATTACTTACCGGAAAGTAAGAACAACGATGCTCAAAAACAAATGTCTTCTCAGTAAAGGCCGACGTCTCGTCGAAATGGCTTAGTTTTCAGTAGCCAGCGCTAGAGTGCGACAGCTGTCAAGTAGCAGGTGCCATATACCGACTATTTTGTGTATTACTATTTTATATAAGCAGATGGCCACCTTATGCATTCTGGACACCTTTGGGTCACCTATCTTATATGTAAAGTCTTTTATAATATATTGAGTTAATGAGTCTAAGCTGCATTTCTCTATGTCAAGAGGTTCTAATTTAAAAAAGCCTTTTATTAAAAAAAAAAAAAAAAGTGTTCTATTTAACCACATTTCAAAGACATTTTAATTGAAAAAGAAATTATCTATTTTTAAGAGCACTTCAATTTACAATTTCCCAACGATTCCTTTTAAAAGAATTTTACAACTTATTTGACCGAATATGCGAAGTCTTACTGTTCCACATGAGCATATTTCCTATCTGTTTATTCATTTGTATGTTTGTACAATCACCAAGCTAAAATGGCTGGACAGATTTTCTTAAAATTACTCCATCCCAGTTGATATTATGCGATGGATAGCTGGGAGCTTAATTAGTATTAAAATTAAATGAAGTTAAACATCATTTTATACTTGCTTATTTTTTTTTCTATTCAGTGAAGGAACTGGAAGACAATCTTGGAGCGCTTTTTGGTGCAGGTTCAGGTACAATAACCATTACCCTTTTGTGGGCACTGAAATTCTTAATAATTCATCCTAAAGTACAGGAAAAAGTTCGCAAAGAAATAGATGATGTAATTGGACTGGAAAGGACTCCATCCACAGCTGACAGAGTGGCTATGCCTTACACGGAAGCAGTGCTACATGAAATTAGCAGATGCGCTTCTATTTTGCCTTTGAATTTACCTCACAGGTAACTGAAAAAAATTACCACTGCTTTACAGGCAGTCATCCTTATATCCTTATTCTCTTTTTTTATACAGTAATGTGATTTTAGTCTCTAAATATTTAAGCAGATCTCCTAAATTAGTGATTTCCAACCCTATATTCGTGAAAAGTCATGCAAATAAATAATGTTTTCACAGGAACAGTTCCTAGGAACTATGAGTAACTAATTTTATGATTTTTTTTTCATTGATAAATAGATCGAAAACCATTGTTCTAATGCATTGCCTGTTACTAATATTGTCTATTCGATCTGCTTTTGAAATTAATTTATTTTTATAGGTTTATATTGATTTACAAATATATACATATATATTATAATAGTATATATATCAAATAAAACTATTTTGAATCGGAACTGCTGAGAAAACATTTTATAAATAAAGTCTAAAACAAAGCTCTCTTCTAATATTAATATACTTAAATATATTAACATATAAATCTTAAGATTTTCCTACGAAAATTAATTCTAAAGTTAGAAGAATCTTACATAAAACAATGAAGCATTAAAATTTTTACTTGTGGTTTTGTACATAAGAGAAACTAACTACAAATCATGCACATAATTAGAATTAAAAATAATCACGATTTTAGCAACAGCTTATTGCCTTTTTCAAATGTTCAATAAAAATGACAAGCGCAAATTATAAAGCTAAAATAATTACACAAATTTTTGCAAATTAATAGAAATTGTGTGGAACAGTTCAATATCAATTCAACCAATTAATTGTTGAACTGATGATTCGGCTCAAAACTCACCTGAGTGGATTCCTTGATGTTCCTGTGACATCGCAGAATACAAGATGGTGATTGGTTCATGTCACAAACTTACATGTCTTTATTAATTTATCTAAATTTCTGTAATTATTTTTGCTATATAATTGAAGGCTGTCATTTCTATTGCTCACTTGGAAAGGCAATAAGCTGTTGCCGAAATCGGCTGTGACTATTTTAAATATATTTTTTAAATTTTAATTATGTGCTTAATTGTAGTTATTTTCACTTATAAGAATCTTTTATTTTATTATTATTATTTAGTAATATTGAAGAGACAACTGTTTGTGGCTACACGATTCCAAAGCGAAGTTTTATTCTGTCTAATTTGTGGTTTGCTCATCATGATCCCAAATACTGGAAAGATCCAGAAGTCTTCCGACCAGAGCGTTTTCTCAACAGTGAAGGACAACTTGCGAAGCCAGAATATCTTATTCCTTTTTCTGCGGGTTAGTAAAGTGTATCTTTACGTATTTTAAATGTTGAAAATTACAAATATCAATCGCTTGAAACTGTTCAATGGAATGTCACATAGTGTACGAGATTCGAAAAACGTCAGTTCAAACAAACGGCTGAATGGTTCTTAGGACTCTTTTAGAGAAGAAAATAGAGGAGCAAACAATACCGATATACACAGAGATCGGAGATTAAACCAGGCTCCTGAACTCCGTAGCAAGGTTCTTGCACTTGATCTACAGGATCAGCAATGGATAAAAATCTGCCATTTGAGAATCTTTGTTCCGATTTCTGGAAATTCTGTTTTAGAAGAATGAAAAGACAATGAATAAAGAAGTTTCATATTTTATTCATTTCTAATAGTTTCGTAATTTCACCAAATTCCTTGTAAACGGTTGCTGATCATTAATAGGGGTTCATTACGAAGTTTACCCTTACACGTAATTAATTTGTCACGTAATTGCTCATTATTTTTGTACTTACACTGTTCTAATTGTAGACTATTTAATTCCTGCTTGTATAAAACAAAATGTTATCAGGGAAGAACGAGGATTTATTTCAGGGTGGACCAAGTTAGAGAGATTTGATGTCAAACAACCAAAATACATCGTTTTCTAAATTTTGGAGAATGGCCATTCAATCAGCTATCCAACCAAAAAAAAACCTAGTTAATGCACTACCGGAAATATTGTACACTTTGGCCGATGAGCTTTACGTGACTGTGATAGAAAACACATTCTTATCTTTATTTTCAGCTCTGTTTAAAGAAAAAAATTTAGACGAATACAAAACGAAATTCAGAATATTTCAAATTAAGTATTTGGTCAATAATACTAGTATAAACTATGAAGTCTCTTTATAGTAATCTCTAAAAAAATTTTATTCAAAATGGCTACTGTAAAGCAATAAAAATTGTGGAAACTTTGACTATAAATTTAACAAATCAATAAAAATGTAATCGTTTTATAAGAAGTTCATTATAAATTTGTGGCAAAGATATCTTAAAAATATTCAAACATTATAGATTTCTTCTTAAAAGCAATAAGTTTGTACAATATCGTTGCTAAAGTAATGAACGAATAGCAATACAAACTATGTAAACACTTAAAAAAATATATACTGTATTATTGGATCGAGTGGAGGAGCTTTTGTCATTGTAGCTTTTTTTATTACAGAGGGAAGTTTTATGGATTTCTATGATAAGTTGCAAGCTTCTGTTTGTATTATCAAGATTTACCCAAGTTCTTAAGATTAATTTACTCGTAATTTTGTTTTTTTTTTGTTTCATTTAATACAATGTCTTTCTTATTCTTTGTTGCAGGAAAACGTGCTTGTTTAGGAGAATCTCTGGCTAAAATGGAATTATTTTTATACTTCACCTATTTCTTACAGCGATTTATTTTTAAGGCTCCTGAGGGCGAAAAGATAAGTTTGGATGATTATTCAACATCTTTCAATCGAGATCCGAATCCTTACAAAGTCTGCGCAATTCAGAGAAATGGATTTCAAGCTTACTGAAGTTATTTCCTGCATTTCCCAACAGTGATGTATTTGCTGACTTACTTAAGTACTTTACTAAGTGACAATATTAGTATATTAAAGCTAGTGATTTTATTTGAAGTATAATAGAAATTTCAGTTACAAATTACTTAGATGCAAGATAGTAATTTTTATTAGAGTAAATCACATCAAAATGAGTGGCTCTTCAATCAATCAACATTTAAAATAGAATTGTTTATAAGCACTGGTAATAAATATTATTTGACAACCGATTATAGTCTTTTCTCCTTATTCTGTCATATCAAAAGTAACAATTTTTTGTCATACCAAAATAATAGATAACAAACATTTTTTTACTAACAGTGCTAATTTGGACTCACCCATTGTTATTAAAATTCTTTAATAAATAACAGTCGTCATCTTCTTCAAAAATATATTGTAAAATATATTTATTTAAACAAGTTTTCGGAAATTTTTCCTTTTTCAAGTTATATCAAACAAAAAATTAAATATCGAGATGTCACATATCAAACATACACCCTGAATATAATTGAAACCAACATTGTCTTACTTATTATTAACATTATTCTTACAATCAGTTGCTATTACATCTAATCCTTTCTATAATTGTTTAAATTCTTCAAATTTTAACCAATCTTTTATTATTTACAGATGATTTTACCATATCTTTTGCCAAATTTACTAATTCTTTTTCAACTGCTATGCCATCATTACGGCTTATATAATCATTTTTTTGTGTTTCTTATAACCAAGCTTCTATAATTTTTTCTTGTTTGAGCATCTTTTTCCATATGTAATAACTTAACTTCATCAGTAATGCTATGTCCGAATTCACAGCAATGCTCAGCAATTCAGACCTTCACCTTGCTACAGTGCAACTTGGATAATTCGAAGCTGAAGGGACCACTACAAAACTTCGAATTATCCAAGACTTCGAATTAAACAAGTTACATCTTTTAACTTTAATTTCAGGTCCACTGAATGCTTGAAAAGATTATTCTGTCAATAAGTAAATATTTATTCAGAAAGATCATGGTATGAAAGACTTAAACACTATATGTATGTAAACAAAATAAGATTTATATTACATAAACTACAATACATATTACATTCAATACAGAAAATTATAGTTTTTCAAAAAATTGTGCAATATCTGATTGTTTTGTAGAATTCAGTCGCTTAAGGTTAGCAAAATCATCAAGCATGTTTAGTGAACGGAAAACAGCTTCACTTACGTTGGTTTGTCCTTCAATGTACCGACGAAATTCGGCGCTATCCCGTACTCGTTGGCTATTTGGCATTTCTTCTTCACACCCTTTTCCACCTCGCGAATGACGGCGACCTTTTCAGCGAACGTTAAATTCTTGTACATGCGTGGTTTACTGAAAGACATGGTGGCACTGACAGCAGGAAGCTCGAATGGCGTCTGAAGCGTCACGTGTCGAACGGTGGCGGGAAGGGGATTTCAGTTGTCACGTGTCGAATTTCTTAACGATGAAATCCGAAAAGTCGTTATGGTTCGAAATTTTTTATAAAAAACTTCGAATTAAGGAAGTTCAACTTCGAATTATCCACGATTTTTTAACATTGATTTAATAACAAATTCAAGGGACTAAGAGAAATCTTCGAATTAACCACGATTTCGAATTAAAGACGTTCGAATTATCCAAGTTGCACTGTATAATATGTTCCAGAACCCTTTCTCTAATCGTTCATTTACTTTCTCCAACATAAAAATGTCCACAATTCAAACATTCTAATTTGTAAATTATATCCATATTACATTTGTTTTCACTTTTATTTAGTTTGTAACATAATACCGGTATATTTTTTAATTTATTAGTGTATTGAAAAGTAAATCAATGTCATACTTTTTGCAAATCCTTTTTAATTCAAAACTTCTTTTTTTTTTAAATAAGAAACTATTATTCTTTTCTTATTATTTTTGTCTAATTCTTTAATTTTGAGTGAACCATATTCTTTTAAGGTCTTATCTATGAAAATTTCTCCATAATCCTTTTTCTTTAGTATGATCTTCATTTCATTTCATTCATTTTAGAATTCATTATCCGAGCTTGAGGTTCTATCAATTCTATATTCCTTTTTATGTGCATACTATGTCCTGATCTAAAATTAACAATGTGGTCACTTTGTGACTCTTTCCTATAATGCCTTAAAAATAAATTATTATTTTTTTTAACCAAACAAACCTCTAAGAAGTTCAATTTTTCATTAGTCTCTTTTTCCATTTTAAAATTTATATCTGTATTTTTCTCATTTATAATCTTAAAAATTTTTTGGAATTGTCTAATTGTATCATACCATATTATCAAAATGTCGTCAGCGAATTTGAAATAATCTAAATTAAATTTAGTTAAATTTCATTAATTCATGCTAAAAAAATTTCGATAGCGGAGAACCCATTGGGAAACCTCTCACTTGTTTTGAAAATTTCATTTCCATGTTTAAAGAAAGTATTACTAGTTAAAACGAAAGGATTAGTCCATTCAACCTGAAGATCTTTAGGCGAACGCATGTCAGAACATCTAAATTAGGACTTAACCTGCAATGCAGTGCAACATGTGAAATAAACTAACCACACCGTTAACGTTCAAGAACCAAAAGATTTGGCACAAGAAAACTCCCAAGCGCAAATATAAGGAACCCATATTAATTTCATCATCAGACCATTCTATTAATTACTGTGTAATCAATATGGTTTCCGAAAAAATGTTAAGGGATTTTCAATTATCACCATCAAGATCTAAATAACACAGCATGCTTCTTCTCATAGCCTTCAATATTTATAAACATCGCTTATTATTCACAAACTTCCTTGTGCTATGTTTATTTAAAAAGAATGTGCTATTTGATCAGTAGTGATATGATCTCCGCTAGCATCTCAGTGATTTCCGTTTATTAAAAATTTTTAATTTGCATCCTTTCGACAGCTGGTGCTCTTGAAGCAAGCTTCCCATTGATGAACTTTCTCTTAAAAGACGCCGAGGTTGTTAGGTAGATCCATTCCCCGAAGAAAGCCCGTTAATGAGCAGAAACTAGTCTAAGCTTTTTAATTGTACATATTATTACTTTTAACATAGTGTGTTGGCTATTTTAAGAATTTTAAAACTTCAATTACAGATTAATCAATTATTATACTCTTTAATTGAAGTCAATTAATTTAAATCTTTTGTTATTTCAAATTCAAAATAGTGGTGAATTATTTTGATCTATGGTTCGTAGAATGCAAATTAGACTGAAGCAGGTGAGAGCTGTGACTGAACTAACTTTATTCTGAGAGTCAGGGGTTTAAATAGGTTTATATACAGGGTGATCAAGAAATAACAGGAGGTGTTCGGAGCCCTGTAGCGTGTTGCGGTTTCGATTTTTCAAGAAAAAAAAATTAGTACCAAACAATGCCGATAAGGGAAATTCTGGCGCTGCAAGCGCATAATGTGTGAAAAAAGAATACATAACTGCCAAAGGAAACAGTAAATAACAACACACCAAATACCAATGACAAACGTTTATTATAGCAACCTATAAATTTGGCTCAAGGTGACCGCCAGCCTGATGTTCTACTAATTGCATGGTACACGAGAATTTCGACGGTGGCTCGCAGCATATCGGCATTTATTCGTCTGACATGTAACGTTATTTGATCTTTTAAGATAGAAATGTCAGGAACATGTCCTTGATACACAATGCTTTTCAGGTAGCCCCACAACCAGAAATCGCATGGATTCAGATCAGGGGACCTCGGAGGCCAATTCATGGGAAATGTGCGACTAATTACTCTAGCGTCTGTGAAATGTTGACGCAGGACATCCTTCACCCGGCGTCCGATGTGCGGTGGCGCACCATCTTGCATGAAAATCGATACAATTTCTTTGCTGAAGTTGAGGTATCACAAAGTTCTCGAGCATATCGGCATACCTGTCGGAATTGACAGAACAAGTTACTAGCCCATTTCTACCAACTTCTTCATAAAAGTACGGGCCGATGATAAAAGAAGCAGTGAACCCAAACCAAACTGTGACTTTCGGCGAATGTAAGGGGATCTCTTGACCAACGTGTGGATTTGTATCAGTCCAAATACGGCAGTTGTGTGTGTTGATATCACCGTGCGCATAGAAGTGAGCTTCATCGCTCCATAATATCCGCCACGGCCACTCGTCATCCACTTCCAATCGAGCCAAAAATCTCAAAGCAAAATCTAATCGGGTATTCTGTCCCCTGGGAGCAATTCTTGAATGGATGTCATCTTATATGGATAAAATTTCAGGATCTTACGCAATATCTTCTGCACCGTCGACAACGGGATATCTGTTTGTCGTGATATTAAACGTGCACTGCTGGTACCCTGCTTATTAGCTATCGCCTGGTCCTGAACGGCAGTTGCAACTTCTTCAACTTGTTCCTGCTTGATTTGTTTACGTCCTCGGCCTGGTTGCACACCAACAGTTCCTGTTCTTTCAAATTTTCAACCATTCTTCGTAAGTTAGTTATGGTCATCGGTCCTCTACGTAATTGTTTTAACCGCCGGTATTCACGAAGAGCAGCATTGGCATTGTCATCCCGCTGATAAAACAGCTTGACTAATAAGGCACGATCACGAGGTGACAGCGCCATCGACGGGCGACTTTCTTGCAGAATGACTAGAATTCCCGCAACCCCTCCTTTATCCTCGATATCGTGTCACAAAGTACACGTATATGCAAATTTCATGATGCATTTTTCGACCGCAGCGCCAGAATTTCCCCTATCGGCGTTGTTTGGTACTTTTTTTTTTTTTTTGACAAATCGTAACCGCATACTTTAATGTGTATGGTGGCCAAATTGTGTTATATTTCGTCCAGTACATAACACGCTACAGGGCTCCGAACACCTCCTGTTATTTCTTGATCACCCGGTACATAGATTGTTATTGGTTGGTGTGCTTTACAAATTGATTGGGGGTTTAAATACACGTGGTTAACAACTGCCTTTTAACTGAAACTTTAAATTATAATTGAATTATCGGAAGCACACCAACGGAAATAATTTGAAAATAAACATACAGAATTGACGGTTAACGGCAGAATTTGAAATGTACAATAGATTAAATGATGATTAATACAAAACACTAAAAATATAAGAATAAATGGAATAAATAAATGAATAAATATGAATATAAAAATTACTACTACTATAAAAATCATTACAATATGTAACTGATTATGGAATTAATAAATATTTTTTTCCATTTGATTTTAAAATCAAATTGATATTGGTTTTTTTTTCTTTAGTATAATAGATATTACTAGTTCCAATAATTATTATTTTACTAACGAGAAAGATAATAAAAGTTTATTTCCGTTTCCACTGCTTGTTAAACAAAAACTCTGTTATTTAAAAAAAAATCAATTTACATAGAAATATTAATATCCTTTATCAGATTTAAAAAAATAATCATTTCATACACCGTATATAGTTTTCCAATTCTGTGTATGTGTATCTCTCTGTGTAAAACGCAATAGATCAGAAAGCTGTCCGGCAAGTCTCACATCTACTGCAGCGCAAATGTAGTAATGTCAGATGATCCATGTGATGAACGAAACTATCCTGCAGAGTTTCTTCACACGCTCACATTTTCCGCGGTGCAACCTCTTCAGCTGAGCCTCAAGAAATGATCAATTGTGATGCTCCTTCGCAATCTCAATACAAAGAAAGGACTGTAATGACATACGGTTGATCGTTAATGCCCAAATCACACCAGCATATTTTTCATCATTCTTTTCAATCGTTGACCCTATCTTTGAGGTCTTCGATCGTGTGATTTGCCTCTCTGACCATTTTCATCATAGATTTCACTCATGAAAAAATTTAGAAACTGCTTTAAATCGATCGAAGTTTTCAACGATAGCAATTAGTGAAAGCTCCAATCAGAACAGACTAACTCCAGAACGAAGAAGTCAACCGACGCCATTTCCCCACCGTTTCGAGTGAATCGAAGGCTTTTATAAATTAAGTATCACAGTGAGGAGATTATCTTTCGAAAATAAACAATATTTTTACTGAAATAAATTAATTTTATGCGTTAGAATCTGCAGATGACAACTTTTTAAAGAGAGATTTCATTTTTCTTCAGTTCGTTACCGCTCGCTGATGCCTGTCATGATTTGCCGCTGTTTCACTTCGCTTTCGCTTAAATAGTAGAGATGCTTGAATACAATATACAATTAGTTTCGAATAGATTGACAGCTTGCTAAAATCATTTCAAATTCTACCGAAATTGCGTTGCCGAAACACGATTTTAACCTCTAAAAAAAGATTAAACACCGTCTTTTCGTAACTGCGGAATCTTTCGCCATAATATCGAGCTCGACGCTGATTGGTTTTAACTCTCCGCCAATCATATGCACTATTTCATCATATAGTCTTCCATCGTGTGAACGGTCACAACGATAGGAACACTTCACTGACATTTCAACGAAGCAAATCAATGATGAAAAAATATGCTGGTGTGATTTGGGCGAAAGCAGTGTCATCATAACCAAATCACGCCAGAAGTTCTTTCGAAAAACAAAAGAGGTGATATCGTTAATATTTCAACTATTTCCAGGATCGATTTTCAAATGAGTGATGTCAATTCGCCATTCAAGTAGAAGAGCCATCAGTTCCCATTTATGCCCACATCAAGCCTTTCAAAACACAAGTTCATTTATGTTTTCAATGCATTCATTTTAATTTTCTATTCGTCATAATATACGATGGGCAAATACTCTAGTCTAAAATAACATTTGACATTTCACGTGGGGTACGATTCTATAATTTATATAGTAACACAACAGATCTCAATAAAAAATTTCCCAAAACTGTCGATAAATGGCGTTACCGCAGTTTTAAATCGCGCTAGGGTTTGGCAGACAATTACTACATTTAAAACATTCTCAAAACTATCGAAAGTTGGCACTTCCCGCAGTTTTAAATCGCGCTATGGTTTGGTTAACAATGACTGAGTTTAAAGCTACGTGAACACCATGCAATTTTTCTGCAATTTAGTCCTTCGTTTTTGACGTCACGAGTTGATATAAACCTTTGTCAACCCCGAACACGATGCAACTCGAACGATCAACCGACCCATGACAACGCAGATTTTAAATACGTCACGTGTGAAGTCAAGCAAAATTCGGTTATGTCGTTTCAAACATATTATATGAGTGATTGATTTGCAACATATGATAAATATTGTTTCAAAATTATTAGCCGCTATGGAATTGAATTTCATGGTATTATTTCGAATCAAAAGTAACGAATGACCAACAGCCAATAAGAAACAATGCTCCCCTGGAAACAATGATGTCATAACTGTTGCATTACCGGGTCAGCAGCATTCCCATAATGCAATGCGTTTCCGAAACCCGATGTGGAAAATCCGAAAAAATCGAGGTTTTTAAACCTCTCTGATTTCAGTATAAACTTTATTTTTGCATGAAAGAAACTCGCAATACTCTTGATATTCATTGAGTATGAGCATGTCTTCAAAACGAATCGGCAAATATTATTTTCGACGCCATTTTTTTCATGGGCGTGGTTTCCCAACTGACGTGTTCCAACACTGCCCTGTGATTGGGTAATTCCCAGTGACGTCGATGCAATTTTTCGAGTTGCAGGTGTAGGAACAACTAGAATTGCATGACAAAAGGTACAGTTAAGTTGCAAGTAAACGGGCTCAAGACTGTCTATATCAACTCGTGACGTCAAAATCGGACGACTAAATTGCTGAAAAATTGCATGGTGTTCGCGTAGCTTTAGGATATTCTTTGCAGGAGCGGACAATTAACTCAGGAGTTAACTGATAATTCTATGAGCGATGTATAAGATGATAAATATACGATACGATTAATTAATACTTTGTAATGATCACGTGAGTTTTTACCAACTGCGGAAGCTTTGAAGTGATAGAGGTGTGGATAACACCACAAAGGGATGGTAAGTCATGTATTCTCCGATCTCGATATTAATTTGCTAAATAAATAAAGCGTTTTTTTTTAAAGTTCCATATGATGTAAGACTTCCGGAGCGAAGCAAGGGTAACCGGCTAGTAATGCCACAATAAAAAGATAAAATTCAGCTTATTAAGATGCTAACACAGTTTACATAAGATCTAGAAATAGCTAGAGCTAAAGGCCAAATTACATGATCTTAGTAACAATAAAGTTTTACATGGTCTTAGCTTTGGTCGTTGTTTTGATTCATTGAAATAGCAATCGTTTTTGATGATATGGTTCAATCATTTGATTTGGTTGCTCCCAAATCAAACGATCATTGAAATGTGAAGCAATGCTTCATTGGCGCTGCTGTTTAAAGCCAAGGACCAATCAGCGAGGATGATATAAGACTTTCGACTTTCAGTTTGCATTAAGGGTTTAAGCACGCAATTTCTGTAGAATACTGAATGACTTTTAAAAAGTTATCAGTTCGTTCGAAACTGTACGTATATAGTTTGGTCCTGAAGGAGGAGTGAGATATGATACTCTATAGGTCCTTTTTTTTTTGAGGGATTTCCTCACTCCGGGATGAGATATTATCTCGATATTTCGGCCCCGTGCCTCGGGCCTTCTTCGGGAGATGTACAAAAGTCAATCACTGTGTGGCCACATTTGTTCGGAATAAACAACATGAGCATCTTATCCGAGAAACTAACGACGGAAGTTGTTAGTTCTGCGCTCTCCTTCATGTGAATGACTTTTATACATCTCCCGAAGAAGGCCCGAGGCACGGGGCCAAAATATCGAGATAATATCTCATCCCGGAGTGAGGTAATCCCTCAAAAAAAAAGGACCTATACACTATACGTATAATGTATTTTAGAATCTCTATTATTTAAGCGGAAGCATTTCGACTGCAAAGTTCGAAGAGTTACAAGAACTCCCACTGTCCTTTCCGAACGCGGCGTCCCTTCAGCAAGAAATGAAAAATCTCTTGGAAAAAATTAATATCTTCACTTTCTTACACATAGAATAAATTTAACTCAGTAAAAAAAATTGTGTATTTTCGAAAGATGATCTCCTGACATTTAATTCATAATAACGTTGAATTCAATGGAAGAGGTGACAAAAATGATATCGAGTATTTCGTTGTCATCAAATATCGGGTGGCAAAAATGATATCGAGTATTTTGTTGTCATCGAATATCGGATTCTCCTTTGTAAAGAAATATGCTTAGTGATGTGTCACAGCTTCGTCGGTCCTGATTGGAGGTTACTAACAGTGTCAATGATCAGAATTATGGTGAAAAACAGGATCGGGTAATTTGGCTGTAAGCATAGCATTTAAACAGAAGTAGATTCCTCACAGTGTTAAAAGGCCTTTATGAATCCTTGGACCTCACAGGAGGTAAAGCTGCATGCGTTTCGTCCCCAATAGGACTAAGTTCAGCCGAAGCCCTGTACCCATTCTAAAGAATGCTAGATAAACCTTGGAGAATTTATTGAATTCCGTAAAGTTGGTAAGTTTTTATCGGTTTTATTGAAAAATATGTCAATAACTTCAGATATTTCAAACAGATTGTTATTAATAAATGTTTCCAAAGCTACAACGATTTATTATTAAAAAAACAACTTATTACAACGGAATAACAAGGATTTATTTTATTAAGATTTATTATTAGTTATTAAGAACACAAACAAAAAAAAGTATAGGCATTCTGAATTTTACGTATTAAATTTTTCATGATGGATAGAACTTGGTATACAAAAAACAATCAATGAGAAATTCGTATTTGCTAAGCCAACAACATCATACACTTCTTCTTAAAAACATCGTTAAGTATTAATTCATAACATATAAATCAAAATTGTATAGATTTGTAAAATTTTCATTTATAGTGCTTAATGTTGTGTTTTTATAATATTTATTTTAGGTTATCTACGATGTAGAATATATCGTATTTTGGGTTAAAAGTAATTAAAATAAAAATAAGCGTAAAGTGTTTTGAAAGGCTTAAAATCGATTCCTGATTAAATAAATTTAAAACAAAAAATATTTGTTTTCCTATTTTTTATATATTTTCCGATCAAAAAACATAACACAGCAAAGTTAAAAGCGATTAATCGTCAATAATCGAAATGTGATTAGAAATAATTGTAATTCACTATATGTTGATTCACAAATTCATTTTGTTGTCAAAATCTAAATTGTAACTAATTATCACAACAAAAAGAAATAAATAAAAGAAAAATAGAAAAAAAATTAGCCATTGGTTTCGGCAATAAGAAGCAATCATGTTGCTGCTTCCAAAGGACAATTGCTTATCCTAATCACATCTGTTTATCTGTTTACTCGGGCTGTCACGATTGCTAGTCATTTACATTCCTTTTCTCTAGTTCTGTAAGCCCAATCATGGCTATTTTAAGCGAAGTTTACAGGTAAAAAAAAGACATTGCTTTTCCTTTTTTTTATAACGTAATTTATTTTAAAGGATTTAAATATATTTTTATGAACTGGTTTTGGGGGACTATCCGGTTCGATTTATTTATTAAGGCTATTGTAAAATTCTAATTGTATACATTTAAGTCAAATACAGTAGAACCTCATTATAACGGACTAATAGGGGCTGAAGGTTGTCCGTTTTAATGAAAGTCCGGTTTATAACAAATAATTCTTATAGGGGTGTAATGCAGCAGGATGTAAATCAATGAAAGTAAAATAGTTAGCTACAAAAAGTGATTATTATACAAAAAAATTAAAAAAAACAGTCTTCAACATAGTACACTGAATTTAAAAAATGTGTACGTTTACTGCATTAATCTATAGAACAAGAAGATCCTGGTTCATGTTGATTGCTTACATTCATTGGTTTGAAAAAATAATTTATTTTCTGCTGGGTTTGTTTGCTGCTTATTTCTTCAGTTAATAACTGACGGAGGTGCCGTAAGTGTTCATAATAGGCAACCACATTTTCAAACACATATGGTTGGAAATGTAAACTCGTCAGATAAAAATAAGCATCCTTTATTATTATTACAAATTTTTTTTAAACTGTCCGTTATAAGCGACGTCCGTTATAATAGGGTCCGTTATAATGAGGTTCTACTGTATAATTGTTTTATTTCAAAAATAACAGAATTCAAAACTCGAAAAGAAAATTATAATTGATGCGCCAACTTTTGAATGCTCACAATACAAAACCCAAAGAAGTTGTTCAAACACACACACACACACATTGAATATCAACCCTTTCTATTAAAATTTCAGCCTTATCAGATAATTAGTTAATGATTTTTGGGGCTAAAATTATTTTAAGAGTGTTTTAGCGGAGTCGTAGAATGGTTGGTTTTGACCGTCAGTTGTCCATTTGTGTCTAATCATTTCAGATCTACATGAGTTAGAGCTTTTTACAGAAAATATTTTGGCAATATTGAGTCCAACCTGTATGGTCAAATTATATCGAAATCAATTAGAATCTAGTATTTACAAACCGAAAACTGATACTCAATATGTAGTCGTTATCAATAATTTTTGAGTTTTCTCGGTGGATATCCTTTTTTTCAATAAAAACTGAATTTTAAAACTATCTTTTAAATGAATTCAATTTATAAATCAAATGACAAGAACTCTTTTCGAATTAGAAACTTTAAAATAAGAAATAATGACATTTTTGAGATCTATATATAAAGTTAAAAATATGCCCATTTAGAGCCATTATACACTATGTAATGTAGTTACGATGTTACATTTAAAAAAAGTCAACTTCTAATTAACTCAGGGAAAATTGAACTCATCCCAAAACGTACTTAAGTTTTCAAACTTTTTTTCCATTTAATTTATTTCAACAAATATATAAACTTTCTTAATATATACTTTAAATCGTATATCATATAATTACGTCATATGTATTTTTTTACAGGTTCATATTATCTTTCGATATTTTCACATTCTTCGTAGCCCTAATAATTGTAGGGGTAATCTGGTGGTATGCAACTATACCTTCTAACCTCCCACCTGGTCCGTTTGGGTTTCCGATATTTGGCAACTTTTTTTCTCTTAGTACCAAAGAAGCAGAGAAAGATTTGGCTAAAATTAATGCAAAATATGGAGGTATTTGCAGGTAAGAAAATATTCAATTATTTATATTTTCAAAATGATTTTTTTATGGAGAAAATTCGAATTTGAGAGCAGCGAATTAAGATTAATCAGGATTAAAATCATTTTCTGCATCTTTAAAGAGATATTCAGATACTTACCATCAATATATTTGTCGCTATTTAAAGTAATTTTCTTCTTCACATTAAATTCAAAGATAGCATGAGGGCTGAAAGCAGTCATATACAGTGTTTATTTAAAATTTTATAATTACCCTAAATACTTTTTGTTTTATTTCCAAAATATGTATACATTTATTATCAGGCATCTATTGAATGAGAACAATAGCAGCTATATTAATATGTAGATATATTGTTATTACGACATGTGATCAATCAATTTAGTTATTTTTAGTCCACACAGTAATATGTAAATAGCTTATTTTCCCCCAAGTGCCGATTTTCTGAACTACTTTGTTTTTCGAAATTCTTATGTTCTCAGAAGTGTTTCTGTCACTGTATCTGCGGTTCTCCTATTTCTGGGCGACAATCTGACTAGATTTACAGTAAGATTACTATCCATTGAAATCGAGACGGTTTTAAATATAGGCAGCAGACGTAGTTAGGATCGACGGAATGCCAATAAGAGATTCCTGAACTGACATCATCACAATCAATAGATTCCCAATGGGTTCAATTATGTAATCAGCTTAATCAAAATCTAATTATTGCTTTTACTTTATCTATTACTGAGAGTGATTTTTGTTTTCTTTTTATCAGGAATACATCTTTATCTGTCTGCTGATTTAAGATCTATATATTTTTTTCTCTCTTTCGAAGAGAACTTTGAATTTGATAAGCGAAAAAGTTTTCAAAAGTAAACAGATAATGAAGTCAAAGTCTATTTTCATTAGTCTGATAAAACCATTTTTTGTGTGCTATGAAATTATTATTTTAATCTTTAATATAAAAGTTGGTCATTATTATTCTGTTTTGTTTTTTTTTAAATAATAAATTTTTGTTCTTAAATAGTTTTACACAGAGCACTGTGTATAAAAAAAAAAGAAAAAAAAACACTAAATACTGTGAACCAAGCGGAAAAGAAAGAAAGAAAGAAAGAAATGATCATTTTTTTTGCAATTTTGCAATTTTTAATTTATCTTTATTGTGAATTGAATTGTTATTTAATATTCACTTACTGTTTATATTTCATTGTCAATCTTTTGAACAATTGATAATATAATATTTACTTTTATTTTTCTATTATTCATTAACTATTTTTTTTTGTATATTTAAACTGAATTTCAGAACCTACAAATAGAACTTCAAGATCTCGTAGGCTAAATTGTAATTAATAAGTAAACAAAAAGTTTGAAAGAAAATGTTATTATTTCTTAAAATTTCTTTCTTTTTATTTATTTTTGTTTTCTTAAAGTCGTGGAGACGACAAAAACAAAATCTTACATTTATATTCAAATTACACTTATCTTCTTAATACAAACAGTATAAATTTGTTTTCTAGATAAACAGTATTAAAAAAAAAAGAGAATGAAATCCGTATTATTTCCTTAAATTTTATAAAACGGATTAATATCGACTCAAGCGACTTAGCTAAAAAGATTTCATATTGATTGTTTGAGACAATGACATATTAACATAAATAAGATAGAAATCCATTGTTTAGATTCCAATGTTTTCGATGGGATTTGTTGTTGCTTTGTCATGTTAATTTCTCTGACAAGGACCCATTTGGAAAAGATTTCAAAAAGTTATAAAGTTCTTGAAGGGTTTGCATATCTCTAAAACCGCTTGAGGTGGAAACAAGAAAGTTGTCATGAGTGTTTTATGTCAAAATTGAAAAGATGCTATTTGATCAAATTTTTGATATCAAGCTCTAAGGGGTGTAAAGGGAGGGGGGTGAAGGGTGGGCAAACATACTTCTGCGGGGTTTTCGGGTTGCACAATAAGAATATAGCATTAATTTGTACTGATCATGGGATTTTTTACCAACTGGGGACGGTTTGATGTGATAGGGATGTGGAGACGGGGAGAAAGGAATGGTAAGTCTTATATTCTCCGATCTCGATATTAATTTCGTACCTAGAGATCTCGAGTTACGAAATTCGAATATAATTTTACTTTGTACCTTCACGTTATTTTTGTGCCAAATATTTTGTGCCGTTATTTTTGGGAATGTTTCGAAGTGATCTCACAATTTCAATTTCTTTCTCATCCATGTCAGAATATTTTTTTTTTCTTTGTAACCTGTACGAAGAACGGATATTTCAGCTAGTTTAGTTGTAAAGTAGTAAACGTCAGTTTTCTAGAAACATATCTAGCATTACAACATGGGGGTATTAGGAAAATCGCTCTTCGTTTAGCGTAAAATAAGTTTCAAGATTTGTTTTCGATGAACCTATCTCTGTCGTTAAGCAAGCTATGACTACCGACATAGAAATATTTAGGAGACTTTATATAAATCGATTTTTCCAATAGTCTACGCAGAAGTTATTTAATTTTTAACTCTAATTATTACAACATTGTGTGTTTTAAGTTCATTTTAAGATAACTATTTACTGTTATTTTTAAAAGTTTCCTACTAAAATCACGTATGTGAAATTATATGTGGAAGATTGCACTTGAGTATCACAAAAAGTCGCAGATTCCCCATTTCTATTCTAGTCCGTTCATAGTCCTACAGTATTTAATTTTTTTTCTAGATAAAGAAATGAGATAAAAATTGATTCAATAATGTATTTAGATGACTTTTATTCCAGTTCTTAAATCTTGAACCTTAGAAAGAAATACCAAGAAATAATAGACAACCAACTTTTATATTGGAATTTTCTTCCGTTTGGATTCTTGTCTTGAAATTAAAGAACACCTAACAAATAAAATATCATAATATTCTTTAAAAAATGTAGAATTATGATTAGAATAACTCATTTTACCTCAAAAAATCTTTTATTTATTTATTATTTATTTATTTTCTTTTAAGCATGTATTTAGGAAGCAAGCTGGTAATAATTTTGGGGAATTATGATGTTATTAAAGAAGCTTTCATTAAACAGGGAGAGACATTTTCTGGACGACCTCACGACTTCCTTTTCCGACTAACTGAAGAAGATAAAGGTATGGGGTTAAGAAGAAAATAACATATGTTTAATTCATGAATGATTGATTCGTACATTAGTAACAGTTTATTCTGTTTCAGACAATAAAAATTTCTTGAAGCCACTATTTCGCTAATCCGTAGGTGGATGTTCAATTTTGTTTTATTTACATGTCAATCGCTCTAACTCCGAAATTGGCAAATTCTTTCTGCAGATTCGATTTCTGAATTTTCCTTATGTAAATAAATTGCTGACTTATTTAACAAAAAAAATGTTGGATATTTAACAAAAAAAAATATTTGTAAAATTGTTGGTTCAAAACGATGCATTGTTCAAGAAATTATCGGTCTTCTGGACCGATTTGGTTTGTTTGGAAGAGTATTTAGATCCCATCCCACTGCTGCGTTGTGAAAGTTTCTTAGACGTTACGTGACTAGTTTCTTAAATAAAGCGTTATTAAATTTTACAACGTTAATAGCAATATTCTTTTGTCAAAAACGCTGGAGATTGTATTACAAAGGCAAAAGCTGAAGCGGACGTAAATGAGAGAGAAATAGAATGCTAGAGGCTGGAACCCATTTTCCATTCCATTCACATCCACGTCTTTCAAAGCTTTCTCTAAGCTCTCTCTAAGCTTATAAAAATATTATTTTTTAATGCTGAAAAGCGTCGATTGTCTAAACCAAGCGGAAAAAAGCACCTACATTTCGTGATCATCAACATTACCTTACTAATAAATGTTCTAACAAATGGCACTGAAAGTAATGATAGCCGGATGATCACTTAAAATATGTTTAAATACGTCTTTATACATTAATTGCCGTATATGTAAATCATTTATGTCAGATATTATTTCCTATTTAAGTTTAACTTCAGTTAAACTAATATATTAAATCTTTTTTCAATTCTATGAGGAAAAAAAAGTATAACCATCAGAAAAGAAGCGTCCAATTTGAATAAAACTTTGTATGCAACTACCTTCTCATTAGATACGCAAATGATAAAGTTTATCTGGCAGGAAACTTCACTCTCTCCAGTAAAGCTCAATAGAAGTGCTCATCTTCTGGTCAAACATAAAGATTCTCAGAATCTCATTAGACACATTCTGCTTCGTGGAACTGTTGCATTCACATCAGTTTACCATCAATGACTACACAACCAGCTCAAATATTCTACGAGCAATTGCAGGACGTCGAAAGACTGCAACGTGGGACTGAGAAGCCGGTTGGTCATGCAGACGAATCGTTTCTCATTTGAGTCGTTATGATGCCTCAGTGGAAGGTGCTGGAATCGATGGATGCGTGAGAACACTCATTCAAATCGCCAAAGCTCTTGTCAGTCTAACATTATCAGTGCAAGATACAATCGATTGCTTGTGAGACAAGCCCTTACTGCTCCGACAGCTTCACTCTATCCAGAAGTAGTAGCATCCTGTAAACAGCAATCGACATCTTCCAGTACCATTGCTAGACGATAGCAGACGCAAGGCGTCACTCCCATCTTCCCTTACGAGGCCTGCTTTTTACAACCCAACACCGATGGCTCACCTAGAGGGGTTCCGTGTCCCAAGGATACGGTCAGCTTTCGAATAATCTGTATTATATTTAGTGATGAGTCCTGCTTCTGCCTCGCAGTTGATTATCCCATCCCGTATCCAGAAAGATTGCGCAGCGCTGAAATCTTGGCAACATTTCATTTATAATACCACAGCCATCATAGCTGGTGTAATGGGAGAGCCATTTCTTATGACTGTAGATTCCCTCTCATAGTGATTAGAGGAACTTTAAATTCACATCAATACTTGCAGGAGATCCTGTATCCCGATCTTTTACTTTTCGTGTCACGCCTGCTAGAGGAATTTTCCAACAGGATGATGCACGTCCACACAGGTCACAGGTTTCCTAGCAATGTCTCGAAATAATTAAAATCCTTTCTTGGGCAGTCAGCTTCCCAGAGTTCTTCCCCATCGAGTATGTCTGGGCTGTTTCCGGATTGATTAGGCATCCGGAATTTAGAGCAGTTGCAGAAATCTCAGCATGATCTCTCTAGGGACAAAATCAGGACTTTGTTTCATTCCATGTCATCATGCTTAGCAGCCAGAGATGGTTCAACACCGTGCTATCAATGTGACAATGATGCTGCTGTTGGTCAATTAAAATTTATCTTTTTACTATGGAATATGAATCAATTCCAATTCTCTTCATCCAACTGGTACTTACAAAGTCTCATTCAAATTGAAATCATGGTGCTTTGGTTTGTTTTTTGTCACACTGTATTTTTAGTTGTATAACTATACTGTGTTAAAAAAAACTTTAAAAGAATGTTTATCTAAATCACTTTTTGACTTTATTAAGATTCAGAATTATTAAGTCATATTTTAATGTTTAGTCATTAAAGTATTCTGAAATTAATTTTTAGGAATTGTTCTGTCTGATGGTGATGTGTGGAGAGAACACAGAAGATTTCTAATAACAACCCTGAGGGATTTTGGAGTCGGAAAACTTAGTTTAGAACCAAGTATTAAGGTAATGTAAATAAATTGAATAAGAAACAAAATGAAAGGATTATAGTTTTTTATTTTTATCGAATATCTGTGCTGCAGATTTTAACCTACAAGATTTATTTATTTATTTATTTATTTATTTATTTATTTATTTATTTATTTATTTATTTATTTTATTTTTACCAAAGCTTTTCTAATCTACATTGCCAAAAATTATTAACTGAGCATGTGAAGTGTTATTATTCGACTTTAACCTTTTATTATTTTTTGTCTCTTGGTCTTTTTGTCCCTTTTTCTGTTTGTATGCTCATCATGCTAAAACTGCTGGATGTTTTTCCATAAAGTGAAATACGTAGCTTATCTAAAATATGAGACCACTCATAACTTTGGTTAATAACTTTCGTCTCCACTCTTCATCCGTGCATGGTGAGTCCTCACTACACTATGGATAGTTGAGTGAATATACACGATATATCAGTTGGACCCAGTCAATTTTGCGTATAGTAGCAACAATCAAATGACCTGGTCAATTTTTTTCGGACTTTTCACCAGCGCTTGGCGATGAGTTGTTGATTCTCTTCATTTTTGATTGTGGTGTGTGACCCATTCACAGCATGCTTTGTTGCAACAGAACCAGTGTCTTCAAATTGATTGCAGTCATTGTTTCACGTTTTGGAAAAAAAAAACATATTCATCATTAAATAAACATCTTAAACAAGCTGCAGAGTGTTGTCCTTCGACTCATAAATAAACATAATGACAGCCACATTTTAGCATTAATAGGAACCCACCACTTTCCCTGCCTGCCATTGTGAATTATCTACTGTCAATAAACACTTTCGATCACGAGGTGCTCATACTGACGTCAGATGCGTACATACTGATGTAAATAGATGAAGCATTCCGGAGCCCCACTTGTGTTATTCTTGTGAAAACCTATAAACTGTTCTCAAAAATGATCCCCAGGAAGAAGTTACCGGGTTGACCGGGTCCAACTGATATACCCTCTAAAATTAGAAATCTACCAAAATTTAATCTACAACACATTAATCTTTTGTTACTTCTAATTACCTGTGATGCAAATGTTACGCTTTAGTCAAAACGTATAATGAGGTTTTTGACCCTAAGCTGAATGAGATATAAAATGTAACTCAGTCACACAGTTTGCTTTAGTCATAATAACCCATATTCTGGTTACTGGAAATCTGGAGAAATACGTCGAAAGCCGGTAATTGGAGTTAGAACAAATTTACATAATCATCATGTCACGAATTAGTAACTAAGATACCTCAAGCATTTACCAATTAGGAAACTTGTAAAAATAAGCATTTTTTTCGAAAAAGCTCAGTAAAATTTTTTGTAAAGAATGCGATACTACGGATATATATGTTTCATTAATAACCTAAGAACAAATTCCAAATTTAAAATACAAGAAAATGAGTAACATTACATATCCGTTGTCTGGTAATTCATTAACGCCAAGTTATGTAATTAAGAAATCATTTAATCTCTTGTTATTTAAGCACAGAATTTCTGTACATATGGATCGAAATTTGGTCCTGGCTGAGAAGCATCAAAAAATTCAAAACAGCTAAGAGACTTCTGGAACTAAAACAGGAGCTCTGAGTGAGTTTGGGAAAGGAGAATTCAAGGAAAAGTAGATGTCGTACTCCTACATTCTTTGTAAAAGTTACTGTAACATTTCAAAACAACAAATCTATTTCTAACAAAAAAATCTAATTACTTAGAAATAATATTTTTCTTTTAGGAGGAAATCCAGTGTCTATGTAATGAAATTGCTAAAGCAGGTGGCAAACCTCAAGACCTCAGATCACCCATTCACGTGAGTGTTAGTAATGTTATTAATGCACTTGGATTTGGTCACCGTTACGAATATGATGACGAAAAATATCAGCAATTCCTTGCAGAAGTACAGGATAGTGGAAGAGTGATTGGAAAAATGTCAGTTCTACTTTTCTTTCCGTGGATAAAGTACGTTCCTGGAATAAAATGGATACTGGGATTGCACGAGTTCACGTAAGTAAAGGTGCTCGCTTATTTATGCTCATACTTTCCTAGCGTGTCTCTCATATTGCATTCATGCTACATAATATTACATGGAAGAATAGTAAATACATTAAAAGAACAAACTTATGAATAAATAAATAAAAATATGGATTCCGTCAATCTTATTATCAACAAAAAAGATAAGTAATCGTTAACGAATCTATAATTACCTGCATCTAAGCAATTTAGAAAAAGGAATTGATCGAGTAAAAACGAAAACAAAGAAGACAACTTATGTCCACTAAATAAAGAAACCCATTGTTCTAATTAACCTAAATAATTCAAAAGATGGGTTATAAACATATGTAATTTAATATAATTCAGATACATGTTTCGGATGTGATTTTCATCCATTTTCAAATCTGGCGAATACAAATTTAAATCTAAATACAATAAACAATTAATAGATATCACACATTTCCAATAAAGTTAACATTTTATGATAGTTGAAAATTCAACATGTCTGTCTGAAAAATTCAGGTTCAGAAATTATGCCCACCTATCCAACAAGTCTCTGTCCAACATCTGTCCTTAATTATTTTATCCTCAGTCGGGATTTAGAAGCAGTGAAGGAAAACAAAGTTACCTTCTGTCCAAACCATAAATTAAGGGAAAAAGAGGAAGGAGGGATGACTCAAAACAGACAGTCATCTAGTGACAGATTTTTGTAAGCTCTATCCAGATTTTTGTAAGCTGTATCCAGTTTTCTGGCTCTTAAAAGTTTTTAAAAAATTAATTAGCAGCAGTGATTGAATGACGAAATTCGAGAAGTCTATGTCCATCCATTTCTCAAGTGAACTTGAAATAAAAATAGGTTTTTTTCGGAAAAAAAAACGATTTTCAATGATGTTGCGAAATTTGTACAAAGTGTCTCCGAAAGAAAAAAATATAAAAGTTGACTTTTTGACAACTTCAACCAGATTGAAGGGAGTTAGGTTTAGCACAATGGCAACATAATCGTGATATTCCTCAAATACAAAGAAAAGTCTGCCTGAAATTGAATATTTCCCTTTGAATACTGATTAACGGTTAATCAACATTCCAGCAACAGAATAATTTTGAGAGAGAGGATGGAGGAAATAATTAAATAAAATTTATAATGTAAGGAGCTTAGAATGCAATTTTCAGAGAACTAATTTTTACTATCTATTTTTACCTTTTCCTTTAATATCTTTAATTTCTTTAAAAAATTTAAACAGATTCCTTTGTATGTTTCAGGGGTATTATCAGTAAGTTTGAAAAATTCATGAAAGATGAAATTGAGGCTCACAAGAAAGCGCATGTGGACGGAAGTAAGAAGGATTATATAGATGCTTATCTAACAGAAAGGAAAAATATCATTGAGAAAACAGGAAATGAAGGAACCTTCGATAGTAAGTATTCAAAATTTTCAAACTTGATGTATAGATTAATAAGACGAAGAAAGAAATTTTTAAATAAGGTGTTTTTACTACCAAAAAGTTAGATTCATTAAGCGAAGCTAAGTTTTAGTGGGTTAAATGCTGAAACTGTAACTCAAAAGCTTTAGTTTTTATCTACCAACCAAAAAGTAAATAAATAAAAGCAGTAAGTTACACCTTCAAAAAGAAAAAAAAAGTGAGAATCAGCAATGTATGAAAGACAAATCACCATTTCTGTATTTCCAAATGATGTATACAATTTCCAATTGATGACTTTGCAGACCTTTTGTGATGCCTTTGACTTACCAACCAAAAAAAGTCTAAACGTATCGATTGGTGCCCCTCTACTCGTAGATTCCCTCCTGCCTTGCTAACCTCGCTTATGCATTGTTATTTTTGCTGTATTACTTCTATAATTATGTATAACTTTGTCAATCTTGTAAACGTTGTATTAAGCCTATATTTCAATAATGATTCTTATGGTTTGATTAAGAAGGATATAATTATAAGGATATAATTATAAGGATATAATATAATTAAGAAGGATATAATTATAATTCCAGTCCCCTCAAGGTTTTGACTAAATAACTTATTTTTAATCTTATTTCAGTGAAGGAACTGGAAGACAATCTTGGTGCTCTTTTCGGGGCAGGGTCTGGTACAATAACAACGACACTTCTATGGGCATTAAAATTTCTTGCTATTCATCCAGAAGTCCAAGAGAAAGTTCGCAAAGAAATAGACGAAATCATTGGATTGGAAAGAAACCCATCCACGGCTGATAGAGTGGCTATGCCTTACACGGAAGCATTTCTACTTGAAGTTAGCAGATGTGCTTCTATTATACCACTGAATTTACCTCACAGGTGAGTATAAACGTTATACAGCTTCTATGGTCACTTTTGTAGCAATAAAGGAATTTTATGTACTTTTGAATTACAAATTGAATTTCAAATAGGCTACTGCCAATAAATTTATAAGATCATTTCCAGTTAATATTCTATATTTATTTCTATTTACTTAACGTTCGCGCCAAATTTAACACAGAACAGTACATATTCATTTTACATAAGAAAATTAAAAAAAATTAAAAAATCGTAAAATTTCCATACTGACGACTAAAAATTTGTGTAAATTCAAAGTCTGCAAATTACAATAGGATTACATCATTTTATTTACAATATTATTACTGCATTATTATTTATAAAAATGTTACAGCAATATAATGTGCAATAGCATTAAAGCTTCATTATTCTAAATTTGATCTTTTTTTAAAAAACCTAATTACAAATGTAAAAATTAATTGTAAAAAAAAATATATTTTATTTTACAGCAACATTGAAGAAACAACTCTTTGTGGATATACAATTCCAAAGCGAACTACTATTTTTTCGAATTTTTGGTTTGCTCACCACGATCCCAAATACTGGAAAGATCCAGAAGTTTTCCGACCAGAACGTTTCTTAAACTCTGAAGGACAATTGATGAAGCCAGAATATCTTATCCCTTTCTCTCTGGGTTAGTAAATTGATTTTATTTCATTGTATTTCACATCACTCAAAGAATGGGTACAATTTTCACAGAGCTAGCAATACAGAAAATGATTTTAATTTTAAATTCAGTTATTTCTATTCTTTAAAGTTGCATTATGGAGTTTCGTTCAAAAATCTTTCTTAAGGATACCTTAATTTCTTAATTATTTATATTTATTTTATTAAGTAGACTATTTTATTATTTATGCTTTTTTTTAGATTATTTTATTATTTTATTTCAGGAAAACGTGTATGCTTAGGAGAATCTCTTGCCAAGATGGAGTTATTCTTATATATCACATACTTCCTGCAGAGATTTGTTTTTAAGGCACCAGAGGGCGTTAAAATAAATCTTGATGAATATACAACCATTTTCTCAAGGGAACCAGATCCTTATGATCTGTGTGTAATACAACGAAGTGAATTTCAAGCTTATTGAAGCTATTTTAGAATAAATAATAATACTGAAAATAATAATAATAAATAATAACAAAATTTTCTTCTGTGTAATGTAATTATTATTGTTGTAACTGAATAACTTCTAATGGTATTTCAGAATAATATAAAACACCTACTGTATCACATAATTTGTAGAATGAAATATAAATCTAAGAATTTACATGTGTATAAATTGTTAGCATTCCTGTAATTTTTTATGATTAAGTACAGATTTATTTTTAATTTTTTCATGCAATATGTTATGTTTTTACTGTAATAAAAAGTTTTTAAAAATTAAATGCTCTATGGTTATTATGTATTGGTGTCCGGTAGCTCAAACGTTTGGAAACAGCGTTCGATCCCCGCCAGTGGTCGGGAGGTTTATTCTAGTTATTGTTTCTCCTTGGATAACAATTTAACGTATGTTTCCAACATCACAAATTTAAATGTAAAAAAATTACATTTAAATTTGTGATGTTGGAAATATTTAATGGTAGAGGCTGTAGAAGGAGGGATCTACAAAAGAAATATGGGAACTTCACAAATTTAACGTATGCTTGTAGAATTTATAAAAGTCACTTGAAAAGACCAACACACTACCATAAAAATAAAATTCAATGTAATTTAAAACACTAGACGCCGTTTCGCCCCGTACTACGAGACTTTTATTTTTATGCTAGTGTGTTGGCCTTTTCAAATGACTTACAAATTCTACAAGCACACGTTAAATTGTTATCAATACCCTTTTAGCATTGGACTTTTTATTGCTGTTTCTCCTTGGATTTCAGTCAAAAATCTCTGTAAAATAGAACTAGTAATGAAGGTTTGTAATATTAGTAATGAGTAAAAGGGTTTCAATTTTATAACTATAACGTATTTTATGTATTTTTGAATTTCGAATTGAATTTCAAATCTTTTCAATAAATTTTAAAGATCATTTCTATTTAATATTCTCTATTTATTTCTGTTTAATTAACCAAATTTCTGTTTAGTTAACCAAACTTAACGCATAAAAATACAATCTTCAAGTTACATGGTCGGAAATAAATTAAGTGTCCA
>JAFIDM010009631.1:287556669-287568043 GCA_023159025.1 Thereuonema tuberculata | reverse complement strand
AAATATATAAAGAATTTTGTTACTGAGTGCGCTGATTTTTCTTTTTTTAAATTCAGACATTTTGTTTGTTGCTTTCTTAAATGCTCCCGATAAGTTTTCCCTTGATAATATCTTCTAGTAATCTCTTGAATTATATTGTGAAAAAATGGCTTATTATCTTGAATTGTTAATTTATCTAATCATGGGAGCTTTTTATCAGGAATTTGTTATGTAAAGGAGTTCTTGATAAATAGGTTCATAACATAGGTTCAAGAATGAAAAATTAACGTATAGTCCGTCTAAGTCAGGCAGTCACTTCAGGCGTTGGGACTGAGAACTTGAAAAAATAGGGGAGAAAGGGTATAAGATAAGTGGGGGATAGGGAGAAAAGATTACAACAGTGTTGGCAGAGCTTGACCTCGTTATTATCGGCTTTAAATAACTATATTTCCGAAGAGCTGAATTCTCAAAATACTAAAAAAAGGATCACATAAGGCCTTTTTTTAATTCCGTAACAATACCCCGATACCCTTTCACCCCTATTTTTTCAAGTTCTCAGTCCCAACGCCTGAAGGGACTGCCTAGCTGACTTAGACGGACTTATACTTCTCGTCTTAGGTCTTTTATTAATCTTTTAATGAGTAAAAAACATAGAAATTCTGGTAACATTCGATTAAAAAATCCATGTATGACTTTGTTTGCAGCTCTTCCCCTTTCCTTTTTTTTTTTCTTTTTTTTTTTTTTACATTTAGACATTTGCAAGGGAAACAAACTTGGAAAGATCTAGACTTCCGCCAAAGATCGACCCAAGAACCTCAAAGTCAGCAGTTTGCGACCCTTTTTATTAAAAAACGTTATGATTAATTTCTTATATCTGAAAAGACTTTACAATCGAAAGTTTGCTTCAGGGAAATAAGCATTAAGCTTTAAGGTCAACAGTTTAAAGAAGTTTTAGACTTTCGGATTATCCAAACTCCTAAGTTTCTCCTAAGTCAGCTTTTGCGTTAAGTATTTTGTAAAACAGCATAATTTCTGAGAGAGGATCAAAGAACCTTTCTCAAGAATATTTATTCTAGTTACCAATTTCCATCATGTTCTATATGATGATTTAGAACTTTATTTTATTTTTTCATTTCTTTTCAATTGAATTTTGATTAATCAAAACATTTTTAAAAGCAAAATGCTGTGGAAAATTTTTAAAAGCAAAGAAAACAAGAGCAGCATAAGAATAAACAATAAAAAAGGAAATCGCCTTTCTGATTCATTTTATGGGGAGGAAATTGGGAACAGCTGTTTCGTGCTTCTGCCCACTCATCAGCCCAAACCTCGCCCTCACCGAAAAAGGAATCAGAAAGGAGAGATCCCTTTGGTGAAGGCCACCGCTAATCGGGCAGTGACCTCCCAAACAAGAAAAGGCAAGAAAATTAAAGGGTACGTCGCTAGACGCTAACCCAAAGCCTTTTCCTACAACTCGTAGGCAGAAAGGCAATAAATAAAAGGAACAGAAGGTTCAAAAAAAAGGATTTTATAAGATAAACAAAACATTTAACGTGCTGTGGAAAATTTTTAAAAGCAAAGAAAACAAGAGCAGCACTAGAATAAACAAAACAAAAGGAAATCGCCTTTCTGATTCATTTTATGGGGAGGGACATTCATTTTCTTTGTAACCATATATTCTTTGTTATATATTTTTTGTAATTTTTTAACTTTACATATAAACCTATGTGCTTTTAACAGTTGTACTATTTATTTTTATTAAGTTTTAACATCGATTTAAATATTTTAAAGAATAACTTCTCTGAGATTCGCTGTCAAACAATTGCTTGTCTTCTCTTTATTTTCAGGATGTAATATTAAGAAAGAATACATTACACAGATTTTGTGAATAAAAAAATTACTGATTACTAAAGATTATTTTAACTAAAGCTTCTATTAATATTGATTTCCTTTGTTTTTAAGACTTTATTTAGGAAGCAAACTGATAATAGTATTAGGAAACTACGATGTTATTAAAGAAGCTTTCATAAAGCAAGGAGAAATCTTCTCTGGAAGACCCCAAGACATGATGTTCAAATTCACTGAAGAAGATAAAGGTACAGCGAAAACAATAGTCATTTTGTTACAGATTTTATGATAGGGTTAAAAGATAATTCTACTCTTAGTGGAATTAATGGAGATAGACGTTTAAATCGTGAAATATATATTTTTACTAGTATAATTATTAGTATATTACAAGTATATTATTTGAAATAATAATTGCATTGAAATGTTTTAATATCTTGTATTATAAAAGCGTTATTCTGTCTGTCGTAAGACTTTATGTTTTTCAAATTTTGTGACCAAACTATAAGAGATAGATTGGTCATGTAAATGGGTAAAATGTAGATCTTTTTAATTCAAACAAAATGGTACAAAAATCTTTCGAAAAAAGTTTTTGGTTTCCAAGATGGCGCCTTTTAAAGGGTCAAATTTTGACTTTTTCTCAATTTAAACGAAAACTATAAAAGATGGAAGAGAACATTATATTGAGAAAATGTTGGTATTTCAAAGTTCTATCGTACGATGTATCACTTATTCACAAACGCATCAGCGTTTGCAAGATACATGCAAAAATGGGAATTTTCGGTGTGTGACGCCGACCCGCAATACATCCGAGTTATTCGGAGAAGCCACAACGGGCTGGGAAGTTATATATTCTCCAAAGATCGCAACCTTAATTTGCTAAATAATTAAAGTTTGTTTTTTTAATGCTATATATGCAAGGGTTCCGGAGCGAAGCGACGATACCCGGCTATTATTATTATATATTATAAAAACGTATATTATAAAAACATTATCTGTCTGTCATTCTGTAAGCAAAATGTTAAATTACAAATTACTAAAATGTTACTAAAATAGAGAATCTATTCATAAAAAATGAAAATATATTAACAACTGTCCAACTATACTGATTGGCGACGTAAATATAGATATTTTCAAAATGAATAAAAACAATGCAGTACAGAAATACGTAAAACTTATGTGCAATAATGGTTTCAAAAATCGTCTTTACGGTACAAAAAGAAACAACTGTACAATTAAAGGAAATATGAAAACAAATGCAGATCATAATTTCAAAAATAAACATAATATCAAAACACCAGAAATAATATGTAAAGAACGAATCGGATAAGAGTTGAAAATGAGAAAATAACAGATCCAAATATAATCTATAAAGAATTAATTATTGGTGTTAACAAAACAAAATTCATGAAAATCTACATATATAAAAAGAAAAGTCCTGACTCACTCACTGACTGACTCATCAACGCCCACCCCAAACCCTTGGACCTAGAAAGCTGAAATTTTGCACAGAGGTTTCCTTTATGATGTAGACAAGGAATAAGGCCGGATTTTTCGAAATTCTTACGGGATAGGGAATAATCTAGCAAACTAACGATGAAGTGTATGGCGGCAACCCAAGGTGTGTGGCGCCAACCCGCAATACACCTGAGTTAAGTGGAGAAGGCCACAACGGCTGGAATCGGTATATTCTCCGATCTCAATATTAATTTGCTAAATAAATAAAGCTTTTTTTAATGCTATAGATGCAAGGGTTCAGGAGCGAAGCGACGGTACCCGGCTAGTAAATTAAAAACTGCGCATCTTAAGCAAAGTTTCAAGATTATTTCATTATCCGTTTGTCAAGGTAAGAAAAGAAATTCAAATCAAGTTTCGTACTAGGAATATTTTTAACAATTACTAAATTAAAACAATTGAGTAGAAAGATACAGCTTTGAAAGCTTCGCACTTCCATTTGAACATTACTTATTTTTGTAATTCAATTTGACATCATTTTTTTAATTTTAAATTTCGTTTTAGCAAAATATACAAGTTCTCTACAAGTTGTTTTATTTGTTTTGTTCTTTATTTTCATTTAAGCTTGCTAAGTTTCGAAAGCCTTCAATATTTTCTTTTCTTTGAATGATAGTTGTATTTCGATAAGAGGATTTTGAAATTATAATATTCTGCCAATTCAGATTTATTCTTTTCTTTTTATGAAAACCTCTGTGTTCAGATAAACTTTATAGAACATATCTAGATGTTTCTCCTATGTAGAAACTTTTATACCTTTTTCATTTATTAGGTTTTGATCAAGATAATCTTCTATTTATTAACTCTCAGTATTAAAATGACGTTACCACTGTTAAAGTTGCTTAATTGAGAGAGTTCAATGAGTTAACGAACCTCGTTGATACATTTTGAAGTTTTTAAACAATGCATTTCAGAAACTCAAATTCGAGTAAATAATAATTCAAAATCAATTTATTTGCAGTACTAAATTAACTATACTATATTAAAAAAAAAGAAATAGAATTTATTTGCCTGTAAATAAATATCAAGTTTAATGTGATCATTCTCTTGTTAATTTAATAGATTTAAAAAATAGATAATAAACGAAGGTACAACTCTAAAAGAAGGAATTCGCACCCTGAGCTGTCACCGGGAAGAGACTGGAACGGACCGTTTCGTTCTTTTTAGGACTCGTAACGGATCTCGCTCCCATGGGCAGTACCTCCCCCCCGAAGAAATCCTAACCAAAACCGATGAGTCTGTAATCGGTGGAGTTTGGCTGCCTGACGAGTCCTAAATAGGACGAAACGGTCAGTCCCAGTCTCTTTCTGGTGACATCTCAGGGTGAGAATTCCTTCTTTTAGCGTTGTGTCTTCGTTTGTTACCTATTTTTTGAATTATTCAGGCATGTTAAATTTCTTTTCATTTAATAGATTTACTTTGAAATTTTCACTAAGATTTACGTGGAAGTATCACAGGCTTTCTTTATCGCCAAATTATAATGTTGTTTGCGAGTTGTCTTTGTCAAGACTAACTAAAAATAAAGGCCTCGGCAATGTAAAGCAAAGTTTCACAACAGCAGTCTTATGGAGCGACGTACCAATACAGTATATGGAGAATTCTATTATTCTCCAATCATAATTGCTAAAAAAATTCTATTGTACTATCTTTATCTTATTTGTAAGTCGCACCATACAATTACTATTTATTTTTCGCGCGGTGGCCTATAGTTTTATTTTTAGTTAACTTTGGTTCTTATTGTATAAATGTCTTGCTTTCCGTTTTTTGGAAGGCTTTTGGGGGTACTCGTGCTGCTTTGTACTGTATTGAACATTTAATTATGTCGAAAGTGAAGGTGAGTACGACTTGATTTGTGGGAAAAGATATTATAAATTTTGTATTAAAGTGACATTGCTATAAAAAAGCCAGATAAATATGTACCACATTTTTTTCAGGAATAGTTCTATCTGATGGCGAAGTCTGGAAAGAACACAGGAGATTTCTAATTTCAACGATGAGGGATTTTGGAGTCGGGAAACTTAGTTTAGAACCTAGCATAAAGGTAATATAAATAAGAAATTAAAAATTAGGCAAAGAAATTCAGGTAGTAAGTCTCGAATTTCCATACTGAAAGATCTAATATATTGTTTTTCTTCTGCCCTAGTCTTGTCAATGAGTTAAACTTTACTAAATGAAATAGCTCAATCTTCTATAATAGTTTGAGGATAGTTTCAAATAATCATATTTTCAAGAAACTTTCAACTGTGGATTTTAGTGTCCAACATCTTAAGTATTGATCCAATCTCTACCGAAATTAATAACATTAATATTTAGCAAGTCGGGGAAATTGTGTAATGAATTCATAAAGAAATATTCAGTTTTCAAACATAGATATTTATATGGAGTTCTAATGCACTGAGGAGGCATTAGTTTCAACACCCCCACTTGTCGTGGTTTGCCGGATTTCCGAGTGCTTTGGTACATCAACAAGTACTTCGTTTTGATTGGCTCGTTCTCAATCTGTTGTTCAGTTGGAACTTGAGCACAAGCTCAATGACTCGTCATAATCAACGCCAGGTTTCTCTGAACATCCCTTAGCTACGAGCCTTGCCTTTTAGCGATTTATATTTCCGTCTTCTCAGTTTTAACTTTGAAGACCCATTTGCTCTTTATCGCTCTTCGTTGTTTAGGTAGGTCCACAAAGCTCACAAGTCTTGCTTTGTTCGATTTACGCTATTTCGCTTTCATGGCATTTCACCCAATTATCCGTGGCTACAGCTTCTGAAACACAAGCGTTTCCATTGCTAAAAAATACATTATTGGATCTCCAAACATCCGTCTTGGCTTTGTGGTTCGTTCCGATCGTTTCGGCTCTTCGGCTGTGCTGTAGTTCTTTTTCCTATGTCCTCGCTATATCAAGTTCGTTTGGTCCAGCTGGATTCTTCATGGTCTCTTCGTAGACGTCAATGTTGAGAGAGCTTTTGTGAAATATAATATCACATGACACAATGATTTCACGATGGTTGTTGGCTTTCACCAATCGATGCCCTTTGCTTTTCTCACAATGGCCAATCAGAATGCATTCGATGGTTTTATTGTCGAGCTTTTTTCGTTTATTGTTCAGAACATGCTCATATGCTTTTGATCCAAAAATGCACAGGTGGGCTAGGTTGGGTTTTCGACCACTCCATGCCTCTGTTGGAGCTTTTGCATTAACGACTACAGTCGGTGATCTGTTCTTCAGACATCCACGGTGTTTGAAGATTCAGCCCAAAATCGTTTAATAACTTTCGCATATTATAAGAGACATTTGACTCGTTCGACTATTATCCGCTTCGTTCGTTCGGCTACCTTGTTCTGTTCTGGAGTAGTCTCATGACGGATTCCACTTTGCTTTAGAAAAGCAAAGTTCACAAAGTTTCACTGCACTTGCCAGTTGCATTTTTAGCTTCCGCCTTGAATTCCTTAAATTTGCTGCAATACTTCATCTTTCGATTTTTCCGGATAGAGGAACGTCTTTCTTGATGAGTCATCGATAAATATCAGAAAGTAACGTGATCACACCCCAATGACTTCTCTTGGGGTGGGTTCATACACATCGGAGTGGACAAGTTCCAATAGGCTGCTATTTTCAAAATTATATTGCAATAGCTGGTTTCCCCGTATTTAGGCTATACATCTGCCGTAGCGTCTAATGCGATGTCCATACTTATTAGTCTTGGCAAACTGGCTAGATCCTCGGGTTGATAGGAGTCTGCTTCATCCATTCCGTTTTGCGAAGGAAAACTGCTTCTTCCAATAACTGCTAAGTCCTGATTCCTAGAGCTGCAAAGTTGCGAACTGAACTGCTAACTGCTAACTCTTCCAAGTTGCGAAGGCGAACTGCTCACTGCTAACTGAGGAGGCGAACTGACTTGGTGGAGCTCTGCGTCCTGTTATATTGGCAAGTCCGACCAATCAGAAACACACTTGCCGATTCTGGCGTAGGGGGAACCGGCCATGACTATTATGTAGCGGAGTGAAGATAATGATGATGAACATGGATCCTTACCTGCTACAGTATTCCCCTCCTTGGATATTCTTAGCTAGTGGCTGAGAATCTAACTGGAGCCTTCACACTTCTCTCGGATCGGGTTGTTTGCTTGCTGGGCTCAGAAGGAGGTGGTATAACAACCGGTGAAGTTTCTATCACATAGGCGGGCTTCAGACGATCTACAGATACAGGAGTACGTTTCCCAGATAAGGGTAAATACTTTATCACTTGGCTTCAACTCTACGTAAGGTCCTTGGTAAGGTGAAGTAAGTGGGTTTTTTATTCGGAGGTCTCGGACAAATATATGGGAACAAGTCTACAGATCTGCATGAACGAAAATTGTTCCCAGACTCCCGTTGTCTTGTAGGAATAGCCTTGTAGGAATATCTTACTGATATTCTCTCGTACCGTTAAAGATTCGACCGTATCAACAGTACGGGGCATGAAATATTGGCCGGGTAAACTGAGTGGAGTCCCTTATACCAATTCGGCCGCACATAATCATCTGTGTCAATTTATTTCTTTCCACGTAATTACATCTAAGAAAGGTAACGATCTATTATTAATAGGTAACGATCTATTTCCATTGCCGTTTTTATATAACGAACATTATTCAAGTATTTTAGAACTTACGCTTTATATTTTAGAACTTCCTTTTTTGCCTTCTTATCGATCACTACGAATATGTCATCAACGTAACGACACATATGTATTACATTATCCCTTACTGTCTTCTGTTTCCATGAGCTTTCTTCTGTATAATGCGTGATTCCGCTATTGTAGCCGAAGAAGGAATGCCCATAAATAATACTATCTCTTGTGCGTAAGCCTTATTGTCAAATTTAAAGACCTGTATGTTAATACGAATTTAAATAGTTCAATAGTATAGTTCAATAATACTCTGGATCACTTTTCAGTAGTTTGTCTTTAGTTCTATAGTATTCATCGACGGAATATTGTATGGCCTTTTCAGTTAGTTCAATGGATAGTGAAGTAAATAGATTTATTACGTCGAACCATACAATCTCATCATTGTCACTAGGCGTACTTGTTTTTTATTTTTTCCCTATTAGTTATAGTGTATTTGGATTGTAATGGCTTATAATTGTTGTACCACCAACCTGGATATAACCATTATAACTTTTCCTCGACAAGCGATAATGGATCTAATTTTGAATTTGCTATCCACTTTAGGTTTATGGATTTTAGGCAGCCCTTTCAACATAGATAGTTAAAAAAAACCGTAGAGGAACCGTATAAGAGCCATTAAAAAAAGGCAATACACAATATGCTACAGTGCAGCATCAAATTAGTACAGGACATGATATTAATACGCAGGAACCTATTATAGACTCAGTTAAAGAATGATTATTTACATAAATTCTACTAAACGCTTTTATCAAAGGAGGTAAATGCTGCAATTCTGAGGTTTCTACATAAAATGCGTTACAATATTGTATTTAGCCCAACTGAACTTCGCAACGAGAATCGAGTCTTCGTTTCAAGGCTATTGGGAAAAAAAGATACAATCAACTGTGCTGTGGTAGACCGGCCATAAGTTTGTTTCTGGTTTCCAACTATCTGTATCCGCTCCACTGCCCCATCAATGATGCCTCATAAAAACTACTCCCGATCCTCCGAAGAAGACGAGCCGATCAGGTGATTGAAGCCATTACCTCTTTTTTTATTAACGACCACACCTTTTTTTCTGGAACCTCAAGATGGAAATTGTATTACAGGAATTTCAGCCACATGTAGTTTTTATTGTAAATATGTTTTATTTTTAATTGTGAAATTGTTGGTTTCAAGTTAATTATATTGTTACTGCAAGTTAATGAACAATGTTCAAAGATAAAATTAAAAAATAATTTAAAAACTAATTTTCAAGAAAAAACTGTTTTAGTATGACCTCAAAATATTATTTCTAACAAAAATCAGATACTGAAAACAAAATGTTTCTTTTAGGAGGAAATCCAGTGTTTATGTAATGAAATTGCTAAAGCGGGTGGGAGACCACAAGATCTGAGATCACCCATTCACTTGAGTGTTAGCAATGTTATTAATGCACTTGAATTTGGACACCGCTACGAATACGATGATGATAGATATCAACAGTTCCTTGCAGAAGTTCAGGACAGCGGAAGAATAGTTGGAAAAATGTCGATATTAATGTTCTTCCCATGGTTAAAATACATCCCTGGTATCAAGTGGATGCTTGGACTTTATGAATTCAAGTATGTAAAATGCTTCCATTCTTGTTTCAAACCCTATGTTAGCTTATCCTCTACTAGCCGGGTACCGTCGCTTCGCTCCGGAACTCTTTCATGTCTAATATAATAAAAAAAACGCTTAATTAACAAATTAATATCGAGATCGGAGAATATACGACTTCGCAGCCGTTTGTGGTCTTCTCCGCTTAATTTAGGTGTATTGAGAGTTGTCGCCACACACTTGATGATCATTACCCCTCCTCCCAAAACAAAATAATAAAGTTTACTTTTATACTTTTTATATTGTCTACAGTAAAATGTAAGGAACCTATCCACAATTTCAAGTTTGTAGCATGTTGGGAAGTAAGCTAAACGTTTTCAACAGATACACATACACCACAGACACACATCCATAAATTTCCCTTTTATAAATAGATAGATAGATAGATAGATAGATAGATAGATAGATAGATAGATAGATAGATTATACTTATTCTTTAAAAATCTGTTTACAATAAATTTTCAAAAAACAATACTTAGATATTTCTCCAAAAAATACTTATCAAAAAGAAACTTGTCAAAAAAAGCAACAACTGAATAATTATTTAGTGGTGGATACTAAATATTTGTTTAATTTATCTTTTTTTTATATATTTTTAATTAACAAATGAATAGTTTTAGCCCAAAATGTATTGCAGAAATATACTTTGGCAAGGGTATTTATAAAGGTTGGATTTTATACTTATCATTTTGAAGGTTTGCTTTGAAAAGAGGAAATTCAAAATCTATCCCAGTCTGTCTCCAACTGCCAACATACCTCTGAATTCTGAAAACGATCTCAGTCTATTCATTTAGAGTCGATAATTAGAATTTAGCTTTTACAATTAACTTTATTTGATTTTATTTTCTTCAATAAACTTCTTCCTTTTCATTTTTTATGTATAACTAGGTCATCTCCCGTGTACAGATTGATCGATATAGATATTGAAGAAGAGATATGTTGAGATGGATGTTGGTTGATATAGAAAGATGTTGATGTGTTATGACTATATTGATATATGAAGATCATAGCTTATATATGATATTCTTGGCGACGAATTGTGACTATTGTTTTGAGTTAAGATAACCAAATTCTGATGACTTGTGACTCTAGACATACAGTTGTCCGTGAGTGAAAGCATCATTGTCCAAATAGATGGCAACTTTACTTGGGATTGATGTTTCGCAACAACATTATTGGAGATCCAATCTTCAATGACAAACGATGTGGAGGAATACCGCTGAGATTCAATGAGTTCCGATATTCAGGCGGATAGAGATGTTCGTGTCGTGGATTATCAGAAGTGTCAATTTTATCTGCACTTAAGTACTCTCTCTAGTCTCTCCTTCGATTCTTTGACTTATCATTCGATTGAAGTTATCGACACTCTCGTTCTTCAGAGTGAGAATTGTCCGTTCATTGATTTCAGATAAGATATTTTCTACGAACTGGTTGAATTGTTCTATTTCTCGGCAAAGAATATCAGGCAATGTTATCATTCCTTTTTTATGTGGTTCTCGATTGTCTCCGATTCTGAGCAAATATTCGGCAAAATTTCTCTGATTCTGGTCATCTTGGTTGATGAGACGCATATTTATTGTGAGTTTCTTGACTTTGACGTGATTCCAGTTTTTTCAGTTACAGATAGTGATTTTTCAGTAATCTATCTAATAGAAATAGTGCGTCTTTCTTTCCTGACTCTCTTTTTTTATTCCAATTGATACTTTGCAGTGGTTTTTGAGTTACAAATAGTGATTTTTCAGTAATCTACCTAATGGA
>JAFIDM010009631.1:287530786-287556659 GCA_023159025.1 Thereuonema tuberculata | reverse complement strand
CTGTTTTTATTCCAATTGTTACTTTTCAGGGGTTTTTGAGTTACAAAAAGTGATTTTTCAGAATTCTGCCTAATAGAAATAATGCTTCTTTCTTTCTTGACTCTCTTTCTTTTATTCCAATTGATAGTTTTCAGTGGTTTTTGAGTTACAAATAGTGATTTTTCAGTATTCTGAAATAGTCAAATTCAAATAAAAAATAGTCTATTTCTATTTCTTGACTCTCTTTTTTTATTCCAACATCTCCCGTGTATACGCGCTTGTTTTTCAATATCATATAGAATTTGGTTAAGTAAGAATATTATTATACTTAAAATATTGCAACGTTTCGGCAATTATAGTTTTAATTGTCATTTTCGAATTACAAATAAACAGACGGATCGGAATTAATAAACAATCTTGAGATTCAAAAAACAGGTTGAATATATTCATTATTGATTGGGAGAAGGGGAAGGACACATAAGTCAAAAAACAATATAAGGTGAGTCTCGGTGGTCTAATGTATAAGACGTCTGACTCTGGATCAAAAAATTGCAGGTTCGATTTCGGTCGTGAAAATTATTTCTGTTTTCCAGTCTCAAAGCAAATTGCGCCGGACAGACAGAGAAATATAAGATTTTAGTAATATAGATTATTTACAAAACTCCATAAAACTCATCATAGTATTTAAATAGATTTATTTTAAAAACTAAAATTGCAAATTTTCGAGAAGTAGTCCGCATTGTACATATGAGACATTGCAAATCCCTGTTTGAATAGGACACATAATGGATAATAACGTAAAAATTTTGTACAAAAAATATGATTCAAAATTAAGGAAAATTTTAGAAAGTTGTATTATAAAAAGCACCAAAGAAAAATGTTTTAACAGGTATGAAGGAGTGCATATAGACCCTTCTACAGTCTTTCTAATGAGAGATGTAATAAAAACAAACGGCAATAAAATAGCAACAGTAGATGATTTAATTACTAAGAATATTATTAATTGTTATGATTTTGTAATGGTCTTTAGTTTCTTCTTATTACTTTTCATAATTGTATTGCACCTTATTGATATATTTTTGTAAATACAACTAAACTTATTGATTCACGTGTTTTGAAATTTGTTTAAGCTTTCAACTATTTTGTTTTGTTGTATTTATTCCAATTTTTTTATGCTTGAAAAAGAGAAGGCGGACTACTTCTCGAAAATTTGCAATTTTAGTATTTAAAATAAATCTATTTATTTATTGATTTATGGAGTTTTGTAAATAATTTATTTGATTTTAAACCATTATTGCCAGCACATTATATTACTAAAATTTATTTCCAAATTTTATGAGCAATTTTATGTTTCTACAATGGACGATAGAAATATACGAGTATATGTCTTACTGCCTTATAATAAAAATTTTATAACGAATATTTCATTTTCTTATTTAGAATGTCAATTTTATTTTCAAAAAATTTTCTTAACTACGAGATTCAATTTTAAAACTCATTTTCATACCCATTTTAAAAATAAAGAAATAAATAATTTATTAATTTTATAATAATCACCATTGCTTTTCGCTATAATGTCAATTAATGTAGTAATTTGAAAAAAAGATTTCTATTTCAATAAAAATAAATAAGATTTCTAATTGTTTTCTTATTTATTTATTTATAAGATAGCTTTTAATTATCTTATGTTAAAAAAGTGTTTTTAATCAGTTTTCTATGATTTAGGGATATTATCAAGAAGTTTGAAAAATTTATGAAAACTGAAATTGAAGCTCATAAGAAAGTTCATGTGGACGGAAGTAGGAAGGATTACATAGATGCTTTTCTAACAGAAAGGAAAAATATCATAGAGAAAACAGGAAATGAAGGAACCTTCGATAGTAAGTATTTGAAATTTGGAAAATGAAATATAATTCTGTCGTTTGAAAGCTTACAATACTGTGATAAGAATCTTGTTATGGTTATTACAAATTAGCTAAAACTTTCAATATTGATGGATTACGATTCCTACAAATACAAGTATTTACGAGATCATAAAGATTTTCAACACTCAATTTGTAAATCAATAGCAAAATACCTAAGATCCTGAAAGAGTAAAGGCTATTCGGCTTATAATAATGTTTAAAATTTCTGTAGTGGTATTTAGAGCAGTGATTCTCAAAGATTGTGCTCTGAAAAAGAACAACAAAATAGATGCATTCCATATCCTAATCTACAAATTGCAAGTATACAACAGAATAGTGTTCAATAAAAAGTAATGAATCGTTTTCCCGGAGGGGGGATTTAATTTAGGGCCATTCTATCCTAAAAAAATATGCTTATCTAGCTAGTCTAGAAAGACCAATAACAAAGAAAAGCAGTTAAGGAAATCGTATTATTCAAGACAACGCAATTATTAGATTGAAAATTTTTAAAGTCTTTTTTTTTTTCAAGCAATCAATCGCTTTTCATATTGTAATGTTCCAATTCATTATTCATTATTCCTATATGCTCTTCCTATTCATTTATTAGTTTTGTTCTCTTTAATTTCTTAATCAGTTCTAGAATGCGATTAATGATTCCATGTTTTCTGTCACTTAATCTGTATATAAAAATGAAAAGAAAAGTGATTGATTTGCAAAACTTAGAGGTATCTATTTTTTCTTTATCAGTGAAGGAACTAGAAGACAATCTTGGTGCTATTTTTGGAGCAGGGTCTGGTACAGTAACAACAACACTTTTATGGGGTCTCAAATTTCTAGTTGTTTACCCAGAAGTCCAAGAGAAAATTCGTAAAGAAATAGACAAAGTGATTGGACTGGAAAGGACTCCATCCACAGCTGATAGAGTGGCTATGCCTTACACGGAAGCATTTCTACTTGAAGTTAGCAGATGTGCTTCTATTGTACCTTTGAACATACCTCACAGGTAAGTAAAAAGCATTATCCAATTGTAAGACTGTAAGATACACTATCTGATCAAAATTATTTTAATTCCTGCTCACCATAATTCTTACTGTAATTTGAAAGATGTTAATATGGCATTGGTCTGCTCTGCTACTTTAATTGATAGGTAGGTGCTAGAATACTTGTAGAGGCATTTCAGAACTCGTTGCTGTATTTTTTTTCAACTGAGGACAGGCGATCTCACAGACTTCAATAGAAAGCGGTTGGTCAAGGTATCTGCATAACAGCAGATATTTCAGAACTTGACTTTTTGTTAAGGTGGAATCCGATGATATTGTAAGTAGAAAGTCATTGAGCTCTTCAGTAAAGACCATTCTAATGTAAATGTTTATGAAGATGACAAGTCCACATTTTTCTTTATCATTTTTTTAATACGTACATAACAACATCATGACTATGAAGAGATATCCAGATACTTTTGATCAGATAGCTTATCTTATAATCAAATTTTAGTAATAGTTCTGTCCAAATAGACTTCAATTAAAAAATTGCTGAATTTACAAGTAATTATCAATAAATTAAAAAGAATGTTAAAAAAAGTTTGGAAAAAGAATATATAAATTTAATGTAATTACTTTATTTCATTTCATTTGATACAGCAATATTGAAGAAACAACTGTTAGTGGTTACACAATTCCAAAGAGAAGTTTTATTTTTGCGAATTTTTGGTTTGCTCACCACGATCCCAAATACTGGAAAGATCCAGAAGTCTTTCGACCTGAACGTTTCTTAAACCCTGATACACAACTGGTGAAGCCAGAATATCTTATCCCTTTCTCTCTAGGTTAGTAAATTGATTTAGCTTAATCTGTTTCATAGCATAGCAGATTACTCTTATGGGAGAACACTTCAACTATCAAACAGTGACATCTACAGGATACTGTAAAAAATAGTACAGAATACGAAATAAATTAACAAACTCGCACATATTTAACTTAAAAAGATTAATACTGTTTTGTTGGTTAATAATAGAAATAAGACATTGAGTGCGAGGACTGGTAATGTGTGCGTAGCTATGGACATGTGCTGTTCGAACGAAGTGAGTGTGTGGATTCGGAAGCGAGTAATGATTGACACTAACTATGAAGGAGGATTCCTCCAGTAAATTCTCTTGTAAATATGATAATCCCGTTCTTGTAATTCGCCATGCGGATAATAAATCTCCGAGGGTTAAAAACCCGGAGCTGAAACCATCTCAAAGACTGTTGGTGGAGCGAAAGCTAAAGCAACTACACCGGAGGAAAACTACCAGATTCTGATGAAACGAAGAACCACCTACACACTGAGTAAGTGTCTTTTCAATCCTTTTTATTGAGCCACAACTTTGGGGTGTAGTTTTGTTATTGCATTAATTTATTAATTTCTTATTGTCGACTCGCGGGCCTTGTGCATCAGGGACGCCAAGCCGCTCAATGACAATTTGCGATCGATTTCAGTTACAATCTTTCTTCAGGCATACTTTAAAACTGATAAAACTCCATTATATATCCAAATTTAATTAAATTAATTCGTAAAAGACCAATGATGTGTCGGAACGAAAATGTCATCATCTTCATGGTCGCTCTCTACGAACAGCAGGGGAGACACCACAAAACTTCAAACTGCCGAATGAAGCACAAATGTGATATCATCCTTGGAGAAAGACCCAGGACCACCTATCTACAATAATAAAAAAAGCAACGAACAACAACAACAACAAACAAAAAATATTAAACAATAGAAATATAAAAATAAATAAGTTAAAAAAAATTGTTTATGACATACAAAGCTAAACGTTGCTTAAACTTCGATAGCCCTTCTTCAAATTATCTTCTACTGCACTTAATTTTTTTTTTTGTATTTGATAATGTTTTTAATGGAAACCCTTCGTTATAACAATGTTCATTCATCAAAATTAACACCGATTTCTTGCATCGATGCATAAACATGTTATCGGCATAGGTAATAGGTGAATTTGCCTCATCGAATTGATGATCGCATTTCAAACAATGGGCCACGGTTGTGTGGGATGTATCAAGACGATTCATAGCCTTCACGAGCTCACGTACCCGAGTCTGTAAAGCACGACCAGTCCTGATATATAGACACGTGTTGTTTTTACATTCAAGGGCATAAATCACAAGAGTGGTTAATCTTGTTAGTATTAGGGCCTTTAGCAATGATATGTTTCAAAGCATTTGTGGCGCTCGAAGTTGCCACAATAATAAATTATTTTAGTAATCTAGCCACTTCTCCGAAAGTCCCTTGGTGGTAAGGAATAGATAGGTAAGCATAAACCTTTTCTTTCTTCGTTGTATCGTTATTGTAAGTGGAAAGCAAAGCTCGTTTAATGTTTTTCTTTAAGAAGTGCGTGGGATAACCACTATTAAATAGTAAAAGCTTAACGTGAAAGATCTCCCTATCAAATAGTTGAGGGCTGGAATAAATGCGGAAGGCTCGAATTGTGAGCTTCTTAATAAAGTTAGTTTTGTTGATTCAAAAATGTCCTTGAGTCCATATTTAATGCTATCATCTGCTATAAATAATAAGTCATCGATTGCTATCTCACGTTCTCGTAGGTTAGCCATCGTAGGTTAATGTATAACATTACAAACTCGGTAACAATGGCAGAACTTGAATGACCCATAAAGAAATCTTTCTGTAGCAATAATAGGTTGTTAACTTCAAGTGAGAATAGTTTTTGTTCATATGAATTCACTTTGACATAACGCAAGTTCTGCTATTACTGCAGAGGATCTATTTATTTCTATATTTTTATTTTTGAAAAATTTTAAGTTTATTGTTGTTGTTGTTGTTGTGTGTGTTTTTTTATTATTGTAGATACGTGGTCTTTCTCCAAGGGTGATGTCTCATTCGTTTGGCAGTTTAATGATGATGTTTTGTTATGTCTCCCCCGGCTGTTCATAGAGGGCAAACATGAAGGATATGTCATCTTCGTTCCGACACGTCGTTGGACTTTTATGAATTAATTTAATTAAATTATTATGATGGATATATAATGGAGTTTTATCAGTTTTAGTGCCTGAACTGCCTGAAGAAAGATACCGACGATAACTGAAATCGATCGCATTGTCATTGCAGTAAACCTTTTTAAGTTAATTAAGTGCGAGTTTCTTAATTTAGTTCGTATGAAGATATTTCTTCAAAGCCTTATAAATAGTACAGAAGTTCCGAAAATGATTGAATCTAAATAATTAGCATCAGACAAGACGTAAAGAATAATAATTTTGTTTCAGCATAACGGCCGATTTCACATAGAACCGATTTCACATAGTTCAACTCAATTAAGAACTTTTGATAGGGCACAGTTCTATCAATTTATTAATCAAAGAATGAAAAACTTAACCGGAATTTTGTAGAAAGTCTGTTAATTCTTATACAAAGAATAACCACACTGGAATTCATTCAGATGAATGGAAATTATCTAAAATTATTCCTGTAAATGAAAATATTATCTACCTAACTATCACGAATTAATAGACAAATATCTACATTACTAATTATTTCCAAAATTACAAAAAATTACATTGAAAATTTGATCAATTAGTTTAAATTGTTTAAATTCTAATTTTTTTCTAAGGGAATTTTGATGCCCTCTTATGGTGTTTCTCTATAAGCTCTCACTGCAAAATATAAGTATAACATAAGATCTCTCTAGTCCTTAAATATGCATTTCAAGTTTCAAGAAGATACATATACAGATGTTCAAAAGTTATTAAGGAGAGTGACAACATTCACAACATACGGACTGAGTGATCTGATAAACCTCACTGTTCCAGATGACAAACACTAATAGAATTGTTGTTGCTGGTTTCCTCCATAAACAAATTCAGTTTTTCCTTTCTATAACAAAAGTTGTAATAATAAAATCAGTTGCATCTAACACTAAGTTTGAGTGTTTTAGTTTGAGTGTTTGTTTTAGTTTGAGTGTTTTTTTAAGTTTGAGTGTTTGAGTGTTTCTAAGTTTTGTATTAAGTTTGGTTTGTAAATCTGTTATAAAAGTTTTAAATTTTTTTCTTTTAATTATTTTATTAATTCATTATTTTATTATTTTCTTTTAGGAAAGCGTGTATGCTTAGGAGAATCTCTCGCCAAAATGGAGTTATTCTTGTATATCACATATTTTTTGCAAAGATTTGTTTTTAAGGCACCAGAGGGCATAGCAATAAGTTTGGATGACTACACAACAATCTTCTCAAGAGAACCAGATCCTTATGAGCTTTCTGTAACTCAAAGAAATGGATTTCAAGTGTACTGAAGCTACTTTCGATTTGTCTTAAGATCTGAAATTTTGCAGATCTTAACCGTGTATCAGGAATAGTATGGACAATGATTGATCATATCGCTTGACCATGCTTTTGGTTAAAGTTGTATCACGTTTTTACTAGACGCCATTTTAACTCCTTATCGCCAGAGATTTGTATACGCGTACGTTATATGTTCCTGTTTCTGATGGAAGTTATATTTTGTTTTTAAATTAAAATTTCAATTTATATAAAGCACTGTAAGAACAACTATCAAGGATAAGTAAATAAATAAATTGATTTTGCTATTATCTGTAAACTTCACTATATATGTTTGTATCAACTCCATTGCATATCAGTATTTAATTCCATCCACGAAAAGCAATCAGTTAAATAACATTAGGCTGTATTAAATTATACTTTTATCCATTCAGATTTTTAGTTGGAAAGAAGTAAACTACCTTCCATAAATAATCATATGTTACATCTGCTAAATGACGTCATTCAATAAAACATATAACCTGCACGCATTGACCCATCAAATTTTAAGTTTTTTCTTAGATATTTCTTCTTTTAATACACATTCGAATGTAATAATAAGATTTTAGTTATTGCTATAATTAAAAAGTAATAATTTACCTTACAAATAACTAGCAGGAAAAGCTACAATAGTAAATGATAGATATTGTAATAAAGATATCTGAAGTACTTCAGATAATTTAGAATCATTAAGAAGTATTTTTTATTGTTCTTTTTTAATTCAATTCGGCCATTTTAACTGAAATGATAAATCAAATTTAAAATATTCAAATACAGTATTCTATCACTATCATTCCAATATTCTTCAAATTTATATACATAATTTAGTTTGAAAAAAAAATAATGTATTTATTCTGAGATTTTAATATTAAAATATTAGAAGAATTAAGAATGAAATGATAATTTATTTCAGAATATTAATTTGGTTTCACGAATTAAATTCCTCATGTAAATATATATGAGACTTATCAAATTGATGCGATAACTGGATCCTGTTCTTTTCATCCTTTTCGCTGTATGAAACATTAAACTATTACAGAACGACTAAATACAGGAACACTTCCAAAAACTACAGAACTCAATTCATTTCGTATTCCTCAAATATATCTACTAAAATGAAGAGTGCTATAGTCTACTATATTTACTAAACTGACATGATACCAACGGCATGGAGTTGTGCGTTTCTACATTAAAAGATATCATAAATTACAAAAAAGACATTTGTATACACATATTGGCAATAGGTCTTCTCAAACCAATACCATTGTGTGAAATGTGTATTATTCCTTCATATAGGAAGGAAATTTGAAAACTTTGGTGGTATTACTCAAAACATACTTTGAAGTATATTCTAGTTTCTAATTTACAAAAATAAACATAAATCTACTAATTTTTTCTCTTCGAAAATTGCTGTACTTGCTTAGGTTGATTTTCAAGTGCGTTTGAATTTTTTGAATTTTTGAATTTTTTATTATTTTTATACATTCAATTGAAATTGCATTTTCTTTCGAATGCTTATAAAACAATGAAGACATTATTAATCTAAAAGAAACTACAGAAAAAATGTATTCCCTGAACAATAAGGAACAGTAATTGAATAGATATGTTTTATTTTATCAATAATTTTTCAAAAGTCATTAATATACGTGTATATACTGGAGTGCAAAATTTAGGGATCAGTCAGATTTTCAGTTGTAGCTTCTCATAGGAGCGACCTGGCTATTAGAAAAGCCTACCAAAGGAATCTCGTGAGGTACTGAAATGATGAAAGAAACAACACTGTCAAACATCGGATACAAAACGTGCCACAGCCACTTTACGCAAAAAAAGGTTACGGAGCTCTGACATATGCTGGAGACATGATCTACACTCGTTAAAAAGGTCTTGCGAAGACAAGCCCATAGCCGTTGAGAACTCGTTTATAACTCGTTTGATTCTCAAATTATAGGTTTCCTCTATAATTTGATCTTAATTTATAGGTTTTATTAAAATCTGATATATAACAAAAATTTATTTCTTCATTTTTTTACATTGACTTCAACTAGAATTATTATATAAACTTTTCTCTTCTTGAATAAACCAATAAATTTTTGTTTGGATGGTTTGAGTTCCAAATCGAGCCCAACTGTCACAGGAGCATGGTATTTCCAATCACTTGCCCAGGAGCCAAATCCAAATTTTAACCTTTAAAATTAGTATTACAAACAGATAAGTCTTAATTCAAAATTGCAGAATAAGAAAAATGGGAATATCTCAATTACATAAATATTACAGGTAAAAAAAAATTATCCTTTTATGCTTTTACTAGACGGGTACCGTCGTTTCGCTCCGGAACCCTTGCATTAAAAAAAACAAAAAACAAAAAAACCTTAGAAATTTGTAATGAAGATGAGGGGAATGCGTACACGATTTCATAGCTCGTTGTGGGCTTCTCCGCTTAACTCAGGTGTATTGCGCGTTGGCAGTCACATGGGGGTTGCTGCAAAAACACTTCATTTTTGCATGTATCTTCCAAATTCAGAAACGTTTGTTAATGACTGATATACCGTTCGTTTGAACTTTCAAATACCAACATTTTCTCAATATAATGTTCCCTTCTAACTTTTATACTTTTCGTTTAAATTGAGAAAAAGTCAAAATTTGACCCTTTAAAAGGCGCCATATTGGAAACCAAAAACTTTTTCGAACGATATTTGTAGCATTTTGTTTGTCTTAAAAAGATCTACATTTTATCCATATACATGACCAATCTATCTCTTATAATTTGGTCATAAAATTGGAAAAACCTAAAGTCTTATGACAGACAGAATAACGCTTTTATAATATAAGATTTCTTAAATAATCCTGACTTTCAGTAGAATTAATATTCCCACTTCGGAAGCGGATAGAAATTCCATTTCTTGAGTTTTAACAAAAATAGCCAGATACTGCAATAAATTTTTATGCGAAATTCTTATAAAAACATCAAAATAATGCATATTACCTGTAAATTTCGCTTATTAAGCTCATTGTGTTTTGAAAGTGATCGAAGTGGTGAGTTTAGCTGACGATTCATAACAATGATGAAACGGTGTTCTAAACTCCACTTCGTTAACAAGCTATAAGCATGAATTGTTGTTTTCATTTTCTTTGTGCATTTTGGGAAAATTCTCTTTTCTTAAGAAAACTTACTGCACGTTAAACTTTATTTCTTAATGTAATAAAACTGTTCAAAATGTGTATTTTTTGTGTTTATTTTGATATTTGACTGAGCATCCGAAATCTAACTATTTCTTCTGAACATTCTACTTCTTTGTTTGTCCATTTGTCCATTTCCATGCGCATCAACCTAAAACGACTGGTTAAATTTCGTTAAAATTTGGAACTCAGAAATGAACACGATTATTTTAGTTTTGCCCACCCCCTAATCCTCAAAATTGGCCGTACAGCGCTGCATGCATAATCGCCACTACACGATAGATAGCTGAACTTATACTTAAAAGGGAAGGCCCGATCGCGCACATGGCGATTTCATTCATACTTGGCAGATACATAGAATGGGGCTTGCCATTGCACAATATGCCGGTCATCGATGCTGAATGATAACTGGTCAAGAGTGACAGCTAACCGAAGGTTTGAAATTAAACTTAAATACAAAACACGAACTACAATAAATGGAAGAACCTCAGTGGTACAATGGTCTAAGGCGTGCCAACCTATTGGCTCCGGTTGGTTTCCAGTTGCAGACAGAGGTTGCAAATTTTTTATCTGCTGTAATTTTTTTTATGTGTAATCATTTTTAAGTATTTAAAGTGTTGTTACTAAATTATAATATGTTATTTTGGCGCTACAGTAAGACTATGCATGACATACATATTTATAAAACATTTAATTATTCATTTGGGCATGCTATCTATTTTAAAAATGCAATAAATACTCGCCGCAAACCGAGTGTTAATTCATTTGCTATCATGGAGCCATCGAATATTGTTCATGCATTTTAATCGAAAGTGTCCCATAAATACTTTTGAGATAATTCAAAATTGTTAAGTGATTTAGAAAAGCGAAAAACTGAATTGTTATTTGATTATTTAGGAAGTTTGCTAATACGTGACATGGATGAATATGAATCCCTTGAATTTTTCAATGACTACATTGACGAGGATGATTTGACAGAAGATGAAGACAAATATCAAAACAGAGCGACAACACTTTAAATATTTAAAGATGATTGCCATAATAAAATTACAACGGCAAAAAATTTTCAATCTATGCCTGCAACTGGAATCGAACCGGAGCCAATGGTTACGTTTGAACGCCTTAGACCACGGTGCCACTGACAAGTAAAGGGCACGATAGCTTCCCCGGAGGTGCCGGTTCAGACCATGTGCATTCGAAAGATCTTCCATATCTAAGTGAACCAGCAAAAATTTAGCGGCAGACAGCCAGGGTGTAGGAGCTATGAGAGGTCGAAGTTAAAATGGTGGCCTATGGGAAAATCCCTCTTAAGTCACTGCAAGAGGTTTATAAGTAGCCTGCAACCTTAGATAAGTAAGAGACAGACACAATATGCCAATATTGGTTGGAAAATAAGCAGGAAATTATTATTGATCAGCTTCAAATCAGATACAATCGATGTGAAGTTCAGAGAACAGGGCGTGCGAAAGGCAGATACTCTGTTCTCAGTGAGCACATTTAACGAATGCAATGCTGTCACACTTGAAGCACCTGTCATTGACGATCGAGTCGAAGCAGTAGTCGTTAAGACTTGTCCATGGATTCGGACCCGCATTTGTAGATTGCATATTTTATTATATTTCTGAAGCGAGGAGCACTGAACTGATACTGCGTGAATGACTGGAGTGCCAAGAATCGATCCCTGTGCCAGATGTTCAGATCATCCACCTCAAATATCAAAGTGTCTTTAGACAAATTATTGACCCCTTTACCCTAAATGAAGAGTTTCAGATCAACAAGGGAAGTAGTAATGCACACAATAAACCATTAAACAAAGTAACACCCAAAAAACAACACTATAATAATAAAACACCAACACACACGCACACACACACATAAAAAATATATACATATACATATATATAAAATCATAAAACGCATAAAAAAAAAAAAACTTAGTGAAGTCTAAACTGTTAAAAAAGAACAATGAAACATTATTAAAACCCCAGCCTCCTATTAAAAGTAATAAAAAGTTAAAAGAGGAAAAAAAATTAAAAACCAATTAGCAAGAGAGGAATAACATAAGAGTACCCATATCAAACAATGAAGAGAGCTGGAAAATTAAACCCAAATCATTTTCCAACCAGCCATGGGAAAAAATTACAAAAATTAAAAAGGACAATCCACACAATCGCACAATTAGCCGGGGGATGCTACGGCAGGACCGCACCCGCCACGGAAAAGCCGAAAAGACACTACTCAACCATGAGCGGTCAAGTTCGCGGTCCACCCGGAGCATTGCTCCCCATGCCTGAAAAGTCGACCGTATGGTGGCACACAAACAACAAAACAAAAACAAAAAAAAGGAAGCCTCTAAATGGATAATAGTCCTTTGGCATACCTTTTAAAATCATTATGAAATTTTTTCCAAATTTCATGGTTTTCGCAGGGTAAAGCAACACCACTTGTGATCAATAACTGCTCAAAATGAAAACGGAGCTGGAGTCGGCGAGGATGTTCACACCTCCACAAAACATGGTCAACATCCTCGTCCTCGTGTAAGTCACAAAACCGACAAGCGGGATTATCTATCCTGCGAAACCTAAAAAGATAAGAACCAAAATCTCCATGGCCAGTCAAGATTTGATTCAGGTGAAAATCACCAAAGATAGTGCGGTCGTTAACCCTGTCACTATATAAATGTAAAACAGGACTCTTAGAAGATGAAATCCATTCATTTTGCCAGCTGGTGGAAACCTCAATTCTCCTAATAAACTTGGACAAACTCCAGGGCAAGGGTCGAGAAATGGTGACCGTTTCCAACGTAGTTGCACATTTGGCCTCACTGTCGGCAAGCTCATTACCATAATAGCCGACATGAGCTTTTACCCAGAACAATTGGCAGATTGTTCCATTATTAGTTAACTTAATAAGATCCACGTGGATATCCCGGGCGTCGAAATGCTCATAAGAGCAATTCGCCACAGATCGCAGAGCGGAATAAGAATCAGAAATGAGCGCGAGCCTAGCTATCTGCTCCCCCCAAAAAGCGGCCGCCCACGATACCGCGATCCGGAGGGCACAGAGCTCTGCTTGAAAAACAGAACAAGAATCAGGCAAGCGCTCCTTAAAGATATCAATGATGTTCAAGGTCGTATCTAAAAAGACAATGGAGAATCCCACTCTCCCATCCAACTTAGACCCGTCGGTAAAGATGTAGGCATCATAGGATTCATCCCGACCATTCCAGCTCTTGATGTCAAAAATGCAGCTGTTTGCCGGATGTACCCAACCGTCGATCGAAACCCTCTGACAATATTCCGGGCTACTAACTCGTTTGTAATGAGAGGCCAAATGGTGGGCTTGAATCCACAGAGGGGGGACACCACTTAAAATATGAAGTGCATCGTTCGAAACAGTTCTATATGTTCTAGTTATTGCTAATAAAAAAGGCCTACAAATAATATTCAACAGCTTTTTAATCTGACTTTTCTGGGCATCTTCCCCCAGATCTCTGTCCCATACAAAATCTTTGATTTAATCATAGTATTGAAAATTAATTTTCTAATTTTGGGATTCATCCCTCCGTTTTTGGGAGCCAGTGCGAGAAACCTACTAGCATTGCCCATTACCCTGCCTCGCATACGAGTAAGGTGGTCGGTCCAAGTCAACCGGGAGTTAATAACAATACCCAAATATAACAGATGGTCGCATAGGGGGTGAAGAAAACCATCTATTTTAATCACCGGCTGACGTTGAATCTTTCTGCAGGGAATGAACAATGTGGAGGTTTTATTAGAATTAATAACCAATTTGTTACGATTCGCCCAGGCTCTTATAACTTCATAGAGTGAATCCCAAAGCTTTTCAATTTTTTTAACAGATGGGGCATTGATCAATGCGACCGTGTCATCGGCAAAGGACTGAACATAAATGGAATCACCAATGTCATAAGTATCATAAAAAAAAGCCAAGGACGAGAAGAGGTCCTCCATAACCAAAAGCCACAGGGAAGGACCAAGGTTACTCCCCTGTGAACAACCTTTCGTACAGGAGGTAGCCGCCGACCCCAAAGAAACGGAACGGCCCTTCAAGAAAGAAGAAATCAAATAATACAAGTTGGAAGGACATCGCCCCCACCTTAGCATCTCCAGAATCAACGAATGCCAAGCATGATTGAAAGCATTGGCAATGTCCAGGGAAACCACAATCACGTGTCGGCCCTCGGCACCACAACGACGAATAACATCTCGAAGGGCCGAAATAGCGCCAACTGTGCTGCGGCCTCTTCTAAATCCAAACTGATTCCGGGAAAGAAAATTGTAGACTCCATAAAATGGGTAATCCTATTACAGCAAAGCTTTTCCAGAACCTTGCCGATACCAGGAAGAAGACAAATAGGCCGAAACCTATTGTCACCCTTTGGCAACAAAACCACCGATGCCTTCTTCCAAACAGAGGGAAAGATACCCTCGTCAAGACATTTATTGAGTAAATTTACCCAAAATTCTCCATATACTTCGTTGATGTAGTGAAGGGCCCTCATGGGAATACCATCGAGCCCTGGAGCAGAATTAAGATTTAAATCTTGAATAAGTAAAGTAAGCTCCTCCCTGGAGAATGGCTTTTCCTTGTAGCCCGTTACGTAGAGCATCTTAGAACTGTCCCGAATCCTGCTGGAAATAGTATCATCCAAAGAGGCGTCATCACAAGGAAAATATTCACGTAAGAGACTTGCAGAAGTGTCCTCCTCGGAGGAAGTCCATAAACCACAAGGAGTCAGGACGGTCCGCCTGACCAAGGGATGCCTGACTCTCCCACCGACAATCCTGGCTGGCAGACCAAAAAGATCGCGATCGCAAGACTCCTCCCAGAACCTCCTCCAAGAATTCCATTTTGCCCGTCTCAGACTACCCCGGTAGTCTCTCCGCGATTCCCTCCTCGTTTATAATAGTAAGTTGGCAGCATATCAATGCTTATCTTACTCGTAGGTGCAAGTTCAACATTAAAATCACATTGATCGGTGCTAAGAATGCAATCGTTACTGTAATTTACCATTACACTATTCGCTTTTTAGTGAATTTACTGACACTATCACTGAGTTTTCAAACGTCGCTGTTAAATTTGCGGCTTGCAAATTTAGTAATTTTTCGTCTTGCAATTCTGTTGACACGCTTAAACTTATTTAACCATGTATTGCTGGCTTTAAAATGAGACAAATCAAACATTTCAGCTGCGTCGATGGCCCATGTCTGCAAAGTCAACATCAAGAATAGATAAATATTAGTCCCGAGCTGATTTGAATTCGCTAAACGCAAATTTATCTATAGTTTGAATTTTCGAGTATTGGCTTCCGTGTTCATCCATTTTTTTCGCCCAGTAATTCAATTATTTTTGGCCCATATAAGACCCTAATCGGCTACACATTTTCAGGACCATTTTCCACCACTAGGAATAATACTACAGTATCTTGGAAGATCGCTTGCATTTGCTCTAGAATCGGGTCCCAGCCTCTATTCCATGTTTTCTGTGAACTTGGCGTATGCTAGTTAGATTTTACAACATATCATTCTCGCTTAAATTATCATCCTCACTTTAATTCGCGAAAAATTCGAGAGAATCATCCTCTGTCATTCTTTAATTTTTATTGTGTATTTCTTGTTTTTTAGTTTAGATTTGGGGGTCCCATTCTTTTCCCTTCCGTTAAAAATGATAATTATGAGAACTTAATAATTTTTGTTTATTTATATTTGTATTGAATTTATTTTATTGGTGTGAAGTTGTGGTTATTTTAATAATAACATTTTACCGTTTCTTTCAATTTCACTGATTGCATTTTCGGAATTCGTTAAGTACCGTTTTTCAGCAAGTTTTGAAAGAATGTTGGATGGATTCATGATGAAAATGATGGGTAATTATAAATTGTCGTTGGCTTAGACCATTCGACCGTTTACGTTCGATTCTAAATACTTTTACTGTTTTTGTATTTGAATTCAATTACAATTTTTAATTGCGCATAGATCTTGACAAGTGTCCTCTCAGCACTATGTGTGTCTGACAATTTTTATTAAAATCCGTGTTCCAATGATGAAATCCTTCCTTTGTAAGTTGTAAATGGGAAGAGACTAGGTCTCTATTACAAAGAGCCGAACAATTGAGCTTTAATATGTTTAATGTGACTTATTCTTATAGTACAATTTATTCATTTGCTAATTAGAGATTTGAACTTCATAATTGTAGATTTATTACTACTTCATTACTATTTCAGAAATATCGTAAATAAAATATTAATATTAAAACTTAAATTGTCGTCATGTACAGTAATTTTTAGCTTATAATGCAAATCAATTACGCTTGGTGAGCTTGGAATTCACATCGCTGTATTGCACATATCTTATAAGGAGTTGGTTCTCTTGTTAGAGCTGTTTCGTAATCATTCAAGTCTACTTTAATTCCATCTGGAGCCTTGAAAACAAACCTTTGAATAAAATAAGTGAAGTACAAAAATAATTCCATCTGGGCCAATGATTCTCCAGGACACGAACGTTTCCCTAAATGAATAATAAAATTTAATGAATAGAATAAAATAATGTAATGCTTTAATAAGAGAATAGTGAGTTATTCCGAGTAGATTTTATAGTGATAATTTTACGAAAGGAAAGCATAATTAGGAGAACTTAATAATATTTTTGTTTTAAATTTAATTTTTCCAAATAATAAAAATTTCTGGTAAACAAAGAAATAAGAAAATAAAATCTTTACAGGTTTACAAAAGTAACTAATGATAAAATGCTTGATGATAACATTAGTATATTTAATAGCTATATGAGATAATATTACCGGGCTGATATATTTATAAATATAAATATAACGTACCAAATTTATTTTACAAAAAGTTGCCTTAACTGGAAATAATTCACCTAAATAAATATTTTACAAATTGTGTTGTACGTTTAATGAATACATTCACAAAAATTAATCACTAAAATAGAATAAATCTTTTAAATTGAAGTTGTGAACGTCGGCATATTGAAAAGAAGCGGATATTTTTCAGTTTTTCATTAAAAATGTTAACAATCTTAAATCTTTCCAAGTTCAAAGACTAACAATAAATAATAAACAAAATATGCATAATTATGAATGTTATCCTACGATTGATCTTATGATTGATACAATTGATAAACACGTTATAATAATGACACGAACAGTAAGTAATGTAAGCTGACATTACTTACAAAGTTCAATCAAATCGTTGAAATTTGTTGAGTGAATAAAATGTAAACAACCCTTATTTACAATACTAACTAAGATTTATTTTTTCATTCATTTCAACTCTTTCGTATCTATTTAAATTTTATGTTTTAGTTTTTCTAATAAATAAACTTTTCATGTTTTTTCTTTTTTTTTCTGTGTTTTTCATAAGTCAATATTTTCACTTAATTACTCAAAATTCAGGGCCCAGATACAAATGCAATACCCCCCCCCCCCTCCAAGAACAAAATCATAAATTCTTAGTCCAAAATATCGCGAAAATACCGCACGATTTCATATTTCTACAGTTTAAACATGGCACACACAGTTATTACCATTATTTTGATTGCAAATTCACTTAACACTGTCACGAATAAAAAAATTAATTGTGAACAATCACAAAAAAAGGGGATAAGTGAATTCTGAGAAATATAATTACAATAAATTGTCACGGAATGTATAGTGGCCATACAAGATCTGAAACTTAAATTCAATATTTTCTCCTAATGCCTTTTTTAAAAGTAGAATGAAATATGCTGCAGGCATACTGGGCCCATTACAGTAATGCCTGAACATACAAATAAAATTTACACTGCTACTAATTAAATTAACTCTATAAATATCGAATTAAATAGAAAATACACAAAAAGCCAAATTAAACAAACTTTTATATTACTGTTAAAAAAAAGCAAGAGGAGAGGGACACACCATGAATTTATCAGGAAATACATTACCTTTCGGAGACTTCAAATCGAGAAAACACCTCCATTTTACTGGTCAGTTTTCATGAAAAATTATGGATTAAATTAATTGTTTTAGCTTTCCTAATTCTAATGGATAATTTACAGGAATTTCAAGCAGATCAAAAATACTGGAAAGTTGTTGTTGTTTTTTTTCAGCTGATTGAAACTAGAACACGCTTATACTTAGAATTTGAAAGTGAATGTTTTTAAAACAAACAAAAAAAAAAGGTCAATTTTCTTTTTGATCAATTTGACATAGTTAAGTAGACTATATTCTGAGATAATTTTAATTGTCATTTGAAATTGATTGAGATAGCAAAACTCAGGTCCTTAGTTTTATCGGATAGCACTTTTCTTAGCCTCACGATAAATATTAAGTAAGAAAGGGTACTTACAGAAGTTTTGGTGCACCATTATTACTGTTTGGGGCCCCACACGCGTTTCTCTGGAATCGGAACTCCTTGAGCAGGGAAACAAAGCACTGATTCTTATCTTTGATTTTCGCTGCTTCACACAATCGTTGACATTGTCTTGGCAAGCCACCACATATACAGGCGTCAATGAAAGGTCAGCGGGCGATGATACGACTAACTTATAAATACGGCGAACGCTGCACTGAAATCAGGAACGTCCGACACTGTACGGCTTGAATCCTGCAGTACCCTATGGCCACCGCTAATCCTTCTTCATTACCAAATGTCTTACTGCATTCTTCAAACACCCACGCTCAATATTAATTCTTATCTTGAGAATTATTAAATAATTAAGAAATCTGATATTTCATTGGAGGATTTGCCGTGACGTCACACAAATTAACAGAAAATAGCCAATCATTAAATATGGGGACATGATTCTAATTAGTGACGTAGGACAAAGAATTGAAATGTTGACCGCCTTGGAAAAACACTAGTTTATGAGAATAAGAATTAAAAAAATTCTCACGGAAACATAATAGATGAAAATCGAAACTTCAAAAACAAGGTAGGGAAAGCGATTAGTAAACAATCACAATGTTGCACAACGTCTTCTGATAATTGATATTGCTTTAATTTCCTTGAGTTTATTTCCAATAAATGCAACAATTGCGCCTCTGTAATGCAGCTCTACAACAATCACAACAATCACTATAAATATGATTGTTGTAAATGTAAAAGGCGCAATTGTTGCGGTTGTTGGGATTGTTGTGCTTAATGATAATTTAATGAGATTTTAATGATACTTTCCTATGTGACAGACAAAACGGGAATATAAGTCTGCTGATCTTATCAGAAGACTAAAACTGATGATAACATCAAAATTAAAGTATAAAATAATCGGATTTATGAATACAAATACTGATTTCGTTTATAAACAAGTATTTATAGAACAAAACAAGGGACGAGGGACACAAAAAAAATAAGTTAAATTATGGGCTGAGTGCGGCAAGCTGTTCACATAAGAAAAAAAAAAGTAAAAGTTAAAATAAAACTGCGATAACGCCAACATTTACTTTTCCAGAAATGAAGTTGAGAAAAAATTTGCTCTGTGCGAAGATAATGCAGATTAGCTCTATGCTGACGGTTAAAGCAGAAAAGAAGTTGAAATAAAATGTTCATTATTTAAAAAAGCCTAGAAGTGATAGGCTATTTCATACATTTTTTGTTTTTTTTTTGGTCAATACCTCTTCCCGGGCCCCTTTGACGGCCGGCAACCGGTACTGAGGGACCAACTGACCCCCCCCCCCCCCTGTGGGGGCCCTGCATTTATCCAGTCTTATAACGTAATTTTCTACCACATTATGTTTGACGCTTTAATAATTATGGTAGAGAATTAGGTAAATTTTGTAATAAATATTATTGTGAGGTCACTAATGTATATCATAATAGATTATGATCCCGTGTTCTAAGATTAACAAAAATGAATTAGAGAATGATATGGGACTAGTATACAAAATTGATTGGACTAATTGACTAATTGTAATATGTTCTGTCTTTGTAGGAACGTGTGAAAGAACACGCTTAGCAAATAAAATACAAACATCGAAGAGTCAGAATTGGCAGATCATTACCTAGGTAAAGACATCTTTTGAGTAATACAGCAAGAATATTGATTTATGAAAAAGACAGCAAACAAATGAAAAATCATTGAAATTTTTTTGATTAGAAAAACTAAAACAGAAAATTTAAAACAGATACGAAGGAGTTGAAATGAATGAAAAATAACAGCTTTAGTTATATTTTTTTCAAGCAACAAAATTCAATGATTTGATTTATTAATTGAACTTTATCGAGTTTGGTTGTTTTTATCATTGCTAACTTCGTCTTTAAAATTTTCAGCTTGCATTATTTAGTGTCATTATTCCATCGTGTTTATCAATTGTCTCAATCGTAGGATCAATCGTAGGATAACATTCATAATTATGTACATTTAGTTTGTTGTTTATTATTTAGTGTTAGCCTTTGAGCCTTTGAAAAAGGAATGAAGATTCATTCCGACAATTTGATAAAATTTATTTAAGTTTATCATTTGTTTGAGAAGATGAATTACTGCTTAAAATGAAGAGGTCTGAATTAAGAAGAAGGTATGGAAATGTTAAATGTTATTGAAAAGCATAATAATTTTCAACTTCACTAACCGATAGAGAATGGAAGAAGATATTCAGACTTTACGACTTTTCCCTCGGTATTCAGGAATCGTTCTGGTCGAAAGATTTCAGGATCTTTCCATTGTTTAGGATCATGATGAACAAGCCAGAAATTAGCAATAATAAAACTTCGCTTTGGTATAGTGTATCCACAAAGAGTGGTTGCTTCAGTGTTACTGCAAAATAAAACAGGTTTTGTAAATTTCTAAGTACTTTTTGAAAATTAAAACACCAAAAAATATCATGTTTTTAATATTGTTGTTTGTTTATACCCAGAATTTTAGTTCACTATATAGCTTTCCCCATTGACTCCGCTAGTTCATGGATGAGCCGAATGTGTAGGCTCCGCCAAACGGATATGGTTGAGATTGGGTGTTCTTTCCCATTTTCCAGAGGGCTTGATAAACCCAACGACCCGTCTGAAGGAGAAATAGCTTAGAACAAATCACTCCAATCTCCACAAGAAGATTGAAGTTCATAGTCCAGTATCTATACCATTGAGGCATTAGAAGCACAATTTCTAATAAACTTTTAATAATGGTGTGAGAAATTCAATTTTTAATCCCTGATAAAATTAAATTAAAACTAACATCAAGGCTTTGAAATATTTATATTTTTTATTTTCATTAAAACCGAAAGTTAAGAGTATGTTCTTTTGTTGTGTGTAAGCACGTGAGAACAATGGATGTGTTGAACACAGCATGAACGCGGACGTTCAATTGTTAATGGTAAATCCTAGAGGATCGTAAAATGGCGTTACGATGAAAACCGAAATAGCAAGGATGCTAAGGTTTTGAAAATGGGAATCGGATGAGTTCCTTCCGATTGTGCTATAAATTAGTTTTGATTTTAAACTCATATTGTGTTCAGTAAAAGGCGGACGGCCTTGAGAATTAAATAAGTAAGGATTAATGGTAAAGTTAAATTAATTCTTAATAAACGGTTAGGCCCAAAGATGAATCTCGCAAATGAGGACTGGCAGACCCAAAGTGGAATTATGCTAAGGTATTATCTTCCACGTTTGACAGGGATTGACGGAAAATTTGATGGATGGTTGCTGAACTTTTGTAAGTAGATTTTCTATTTTACTTCACCCATCGAGAATTTGGAAATGGAGCCAACGTTAGAATTTCGAACACAAGAAAATGGAGTTTAGGACAAAGCGGAACATATACTAATGAACATTAAAGATTAAACATTACCAACACATAAACATTTGTTCGTTGATTAAAGAAATAGTAAAGTTATTTATTTCAAGCAAAACCATTAATGCTAGGATTTATTAAAGTCAAGGGAAATCGACTTATTACAAATGTTGGACTGAATCAACTAAAGTTAAAGAACTGTAAAGTTGAAAGGATTTAAGTATTTATACAGGAACATTTGTGTTTATTAGCAAGAGGTTTATTTTAGAGATTATTTCAACGAGGTTAAAGATTGTTCGATTGAAGTAGTCAAGTTATGATTACAAACTGTTTAGAGTGTTTTGGTAAAGACAATAATACTAGAATGTTTAGTCAAGAAAGGATTGGAGAAATCAAGTTTACTTAAACATTCATATAATTAAGTAATATTATAGCACATACCGTGAACATTGTTTATAGCCATCTCATACAAGTTAAAAGACATATGAGACATAAGAAAATTCTATGTGTTAATGAGTTTATACATTAAGATAAACTTCAGTAATTATCACACTAGATGAAAATAGCCATTTATCAACGTTGTTAATTGAACAGTTGATGTTAAGAAAGATTTAAAGGAACTTTAAGTTTTAAAGTAAAGGACTTTCAGTGAACTTTCAGTGATTCATAGACCATTTGAAACAACTGTTTCACATCTTGTAAATATTTAATGATTATAAAACAAGTTAAGTTTAAATCAGTTTTGCTTTTATTTTCTCCTTACTCTTAAAGACTTAATATGCTCTGCTAAACCAGTACAGGCAAGTAAATAAATTAAAATGCCGTTTAGAAAATTTATTGTGTGGAACCCTAGTGACAATTATATATATAATCCTCCCACAAATGTAAACAGTGCTTATTTTCTTATTTAGTTACTCAGTTTTAATCATTCGATTCTAAAACTTCTTGATTTAAAATGACAGCTTTTACGTAAGACAATGAAAGAAAGTGGATGGGGGAAAACTGAGAAGTGACAAGAACTACAAAATAGTAAATAAGAAATAAAACGTAAAAAAAAGTCAGAAAAAAATGGTTTTTGTTAATTCCATAAAACTAATAGCAGTAATTAACTTATCTTCGAGGAATGTTCAAAATCCCTACAGAAGCACATCTACTGATTTCATATAGAACTGCCTCCGTATAAGGCATAGCTCTTCTGTCAGTTACGGACGGAGTTCTTTCCAGTCCAATTACATCATCTATTTCTTTACGAACTTTCTCTTGAACTTCTGGATAAACAATGAGAAACTTTAGAGCCCAGAGAAGGGTTGTGGTTGTTGAACCAGAACCTGCTGCAAAAAGAAGAGCAAGATCACCTTCCAATTCCTTCACTAAGAAATGCAACAAAAGAAAGAAAATCATTATTAAAAACAAAAAAAATGAAAAAAATAAACAAAACAATGACCCTTAAGTTAACAAAAAAATAAAAAAAACAATTATAAATAAATAAATAAATAAGGCAATAAATTAATCCCTGCTACCTGAACGCTTAGCTTATAAAATTACTTTTTAACATTCGATTTTGTTACGCTTAGTACATTGTTAAATAATGGAAGGCACTCAGCTGTATTATCCTAGTAATGAATGAAGTAACTGAGTATTCATTTCATGAATTGCTGTTTAATTAACAATTAAAGGATTAGCAAATCTTGAAACAATAATTGATGCATCAGGAAATATTTAAAAAAAAAATGTTGAAAAGATTCCCGAACTTTCAAAATAAAATCTGCAAGATAATTTTTATAGCTTTCACGTCGACATTTTCAGATCCCCAGCTCAAGTATAAAAACGAATTTTTATCAATTTCACATCCTTTTGACAGAGATAAGTGATATATGCTTACATGTTTCTGTCTAGCACTTTGCTTTTCATACTTTATTATTTAGAACAAAGAATGACTTTAAGTTTAAATATTCCAGTGGAATATTTAAACTAAACTTATAGCCATTCTAAAGAAGTGTGAACCCTTGGCTCATTTATAGAAAATTTAATGTAGAAAACTCCTCGAACTGTCTAAAAAAAATATAAAATTTATTTTTTCCAACACTGATTCTCTTAATAATGTGTAACTTAAATAAATATTAAATACTTACTATCAAATGTTCCTTCATTTCCTGTTTTCTCTTTCCTGGAACTAAAAATAACTTAGTTCAAATATCCCACTAAACTTATCGACCTTGAGATCACTTGGAGTAAGGCTAAGAACGCACTTGCATATATTTCCACGAAGTCGTAAAATCTTCTCCCTCTTCTTTTCCCCTCTTCTCTCCCTTAAGCAATGTAATAATTGTTCCTATTGTGAAGACCCCTTCTTGAAGAGGAGAAAATATAGATTTCAACTGTATATGTGCGTTGGTGAAAGACCCTGGGCGAATTGAGGGTTGTTTAATAAACCCTTCCCTGTGGAGGGGAGACTTCGTTTACGAGTTCGTGGATAAATATACCCATATGCGTTCTTAGCCTTTGTCCACCTTCTTTAGCGATCAAAGGGACTAAATTGAGGTCAGGTATTCAGCCCACCTTTCATCTCCCATTTCATTCTATGAGTCATTGGTTCATTTAGAGGAGAATTCAACGTGGATAAATCCCCGAACTCTGCCAGGGATCGAACCTAGCTTTTCCAGCCAATAGTCAACAAGTTTACAAAAATGACAAAGAAATGCAGAATTTGTTTCTTCCAGCACTGATTCTTTTAATAATATTTATCTTAAATAAATATCAAGTACTTACTATCAAATGTTCCTTCATTTCCTGTTTTCTCTATGATATTTTTCTGTTCTGTTAAAAAAGCATCTATATAATCTCGTCTACTTCCGTTAATGTAAGATTTTTTATGAACTTCAATTTCATCTTTTAGGAATTTATCAATACTAGATTTAACACCTCTGCATCAAAAAATACAAATAGTTATTATTCAATTTCAACTTCTTTGAAGGAATACAATCTGTACATTACAAAAATCTTTTATTTCTCCGACTGTACGCCGCAGTGCAACAATGGAAAACGGTATATACATACAAGATAACGAAAAATAAACTCTTCTTTACTTCCACAATATCATCAATATATCCTCCTAATTAAAGGACTTCATCAGGATAAAAATAAATAATAAATAAATACAAAATGAAGCAAGGAAGAGTAACTTTCTCTTCCTCTTTTAAACACAATCGAAAATTAATAAAGTAACTTCAATAAACATAACTTATTACATCAAATAATAAACATAACATATTACATCAAATAATTAATAACAATAAACATATCATATTAAATAATGAAAAACACAACGTATTACATCGAATAATTAATAACAATATTTACATTAAATAAATGAAAAAACAACAACAATAATGATGAATGGAAAACGGTGTTTTCTTTTGTATTGTTGCAAATGCAAAAAGTGCAATTGTTGTGATTGTTCTAATTTCCAATATTCACAATGGTAGTGCAACAATGGAAAACGGGTGTTCAGTTTTCATTGTTGCGAGGAAGTCGACGAATGCAAAATGAGCATTGTTGAACTTCAAAACGTGGCGTTCTCTCCTTCAACAATGGCGCGCGCTATCAAATAATGAGTTCATTCAAAAAGAAATAACCTATCACTATTTGCTCAACTATTCAACAAATCATAGCCGCTGTCATGGGAAGCGATTCTTCTTGGATTATCCGTGCTCTTAAATAACAACCAATATAAATTCCTAACCTTATT
>JAFIDM010009631.1:287486019-287530686 GCA_023159025.1 Thereuonema tuberculata | reverse complement strand
GCATCAATACTTCATTTGAGTAACTCTTTAGTATTTGAAACATGAATCTTCTATTTCGAAAACTGGCAATAAAAAGTTTGTTAAATGGAATATTATTTTCTTTTATAAATTTAGGAAGAAGTCCATTGCATTTGTAATGAAATTGCCAAAGCAGATGGTAAACCACAGTATTTAAGAAAACTTATAAACTTTAGTGTCAGTAATATAATAATGACACTTGAATTTGGTCTTCGTTATGAGTATGATGATGAAAAATACCAGAAATTTATTGTAGACCTTCAGAACATAACAAAATTATTAGCAAAATCGTCAATAAGAACATTCTTTCCGTGGTTGAAATATATTCCAGGTTTTAATTGGCTGTTGGGAATAAACGAATTAAAGTAAGTAATTATTGTTACGAAATTAATTGTTGTTAAGTAATTAATTGTTATATTATATCCAATATTCCGTATCAAGAATTTTTTTTTTTATAAATGTTCCTTTCATTTTTTGTTTACAGCCGAGTTTAGTCGTAAATCCATCCTCTCTCATCTAAATTTTGGTGTTCTGTAAATTGGCAGGAGTTGCACATGAAATTTCAATATTAAATTTTGAATTCAAAATTTAAAGGGGACAGCTTTGATAACCACAAAAGGATTTCCAAGATGACTTTTACTTGACATTGAATTATTTTAGGCTAATTCTTTTACTTATTTTGAGGTTTTAGCGATATTTTATTAAATAAGAAATTCGTGAAAGAACTTAATGCCAACTTTAATATTTTTCTATTGTTATTAATCGTTTTCTTTAAAGCTTGGAAACGAGAAAAACGGAAATCTCACATTTACAGTAATATCTTGAGATACGAGCATAATCCGTTCCAGGACCGAGCTCGTAACTCGAGGTGCTCATATCTCAAGTCATTTTTTCCCATAAGAAATAACAGAAAATAATTAATCCATTCCGGTCCTCTAAAAAACTCCCTTATTAGTGCTAAAAATAATGGAAAAAATATGTTTTTAATTGCTATACAGACATACACACACAAAAAAATTATAACATATAAGGATTCCTGTGATATAAAATAAAATGTGGTTTTAATTATGAGTTCTTACCGACAGACGATACAGTAGCGGATAATGGCGTCATGTGCGGAGGAGGAGGAGGAGGGAAGAGAGTTGTCCCGTACATAGACACTTAATTCCGTATCGTAGATACACTACGTAACTTACATAAACTTAGAATTAACTTAACTTAGTTTACATATTTTTTTTATTTTTTTTTTTTACTTTTCTATTTTTTTTTTTTATTTTGCTTTTTTTTTTATTTGTATTCTTTACCTTTTCTTCACTTTTCTTAACTATTTTCTCCTGACTACTCTCACTTTTACTTGGCGCAGGCCTTTTAACGAAATACGTATCGAGGGAGATTTGTTTCTGTCTCCCTTTCAAAATGTTACGTAAATGAGTAAGGCATGTGTCATCAAAAAGTGATCGGATATCTACCGTCGGCGTCTGTAAGCGTGCTCGTATTTCAAATCTTTACTCGTATCTCAAAGCAAAAATTTGCTCGAAGACTTGCTCGTATCTCTGAATACGTTGGGACGTTCGTATCTCAAGGTATTATTATTATATATAAAAGCGTTATTCTGTCTGTCATTGTCATAAGACTTTACGTTTTTCCAATTTTGTGGCCAAACTATAAGAGATAGATTGGTCATGTAAATGGATAAAATGTAGACCTTTTTAAGACAAATAAAATGCTACAAAAATCCTTCGAAAAAAGTTTATGGTTTCCAAGATGGCGCCTTTTAAAGGGTCAAATTTTGACTTTTTCTCAATTTAAACTAAAATTATAAAAGTTGGAAGAGAACATTATATTGAGAAAATGTTGGTATTTGAAAGTTCTATCGAACGGTATATCAGTCATTAACAAACGTTTCTGCGTTTGGAAGATACATGTAAAAATGAAGTGTTTTTCCGGCAACCCCGTTGTGAGTGCCAACGCGCAATACATCTGAGTTAAGCGGAGAAGCCCACATCGAGCTGGGAAGTCGTGAATTATCCGATCTCCATATTAATTTGCTAAATAAATAAAGGTGTTTTTTTTTTTTTAATGTTATACATGCAAGGGTTGCGGAGCGAAGCGACGGTACTCGTCTAGTTGCTATATATTCAAATTGTAATAGCTGTTGAATATAAAGAGTATATAAGTAGAGAGAAAAAATCACAACTGGACAAGTAAATATGCCTTCGCACACTGAGCCAACATCAAGGGAATTCTGAACAGCTGTTTCATCCTTATTAGAAATCATCAGCATAATTTTGGCTCAGTTGTGCGAAAGCTAGGCTAAAAGCATTCTTAGTCCCGGGAATGGGCCGCAGAGATAAAAAACAATCAAGTAAAAAATAATTCTGTGAAATCCTCAGTATTAATCTCTTGTCCTTTCACTGAAAGAAAGTAAGGAATTTAATTACAAAAAAGAAATATCATAAGTTCAATGAAACTTAATGACGGAGAGAGAGAGAGTGTCTGAGTGATTTGATTAGTTTCACGTTCCTAAGAAAGTATGATAAAAACTAATCATTATAAAACTTCTTGTTATAATGGAGTTGTAATTCGAATTGTCAAGGTAAAATCCTAAATCTTTATTACATATTATAGAATACTAGGCCCCCGTGTACAGATTGATCGATATAGATGTTTGAAGAAGAGATATGTTGAGATTGATGTTAGATGAAGTAGAGTTCGGGGACCTAAAGTCTTTGTCTCTCTCTCTCTGCCTGATATCGTTCGGCGTCTAACCTCTGTTTCTCGTGTCTCTTCCGTTGTCTCCTTAGCTCTTGACCGTCTTTTACGTTCGGCTTCATTGTTTCAATCAAAATCTATCTATTGTGCTCTTTTAAATCGTTTCCTCTCAATATCTTTCACAATATCGTTTATAATATGTGATGTATGAAAATACATAATCAGCTCGTGCTCTTAAATAACAATCAATATACATTCCTAACCTTATTTACTGTTAACAATTTGGCTTGATGATTCTTTGAATTTACTGTAAATTGAGTTTACAGTAAATAAGTTTAGGAATTTATATTGGTTGCTATTTAAGAGCACGGATAATCCAAGAAGAATCGCTTCCAATGAAAGTGCTTATGATTTGTTGAGTAGTTGAGAAAATAGTGATATGTTATTTCTTTTTGAATGAACTCATTATTTGATAGCGCGCCATTGTTGACGGAGAGAACGCAACATTTTGAAGTTCAACAATGCTCATTTTGCTTTAGTCGACTTCCTCGCAACAATGAAAACTGAACACCCGTTTTCCATTGTTGCACTACCATTGTGAATATTGGAAATCACAACAATCACAACAATTGCAGCTTTGCATTCGCGACAATACAAAAGGAAACATCGTTTTCTATTGTAGCACTGCGCCGGACAGACAGAGAAATAAAAGATTTTTGTAACATATAGATTGTATTCCTTCAGAGAATTGAAATTGAATAATAACTATTTGTATTTTTTGATGCAGAGGTGTTAAATCTAGTATTGATAAATTCCTAAAAGATGAAATTGAAGTTCATAAAAAATCTTACATTAACGGAAGTAGACGAGATTATATAGATGCTTTTTTAACAGAACAGAAAAATATCATAGAGAAAACAGGAAATGAAGGAACATTTGATAGTAAGTATTTAATATTTATTTAAGTTATACATTATTAACAGAATCAGTGTTGGAAAAACAAATTCTATATTTTTTATAGATGGTTCGAGGATTTTTCTATGTTGAATTTCTTCTAAACGAGCCAAGGGTTCACACTTCTTTAGAATGGATTCCGTAGAATGGCTATAAGTTTAGTTTAAATATTCCACTGGAATATTTAAACTTAAAGTCATTCTTTGTTCTAAATAATAAAGTATGAAAAGCAAAGTGCTAGACAGAAACATGTAAGCATATATCACTTATCTCTGTCAAAAGGATGTGAGATTGATAAAAATTCGTTTTTAGACTTGAGCTGGGTATCTGAAAATGTCGACGTGAAAAAAAAAATAAAAAATAATATTTTTTATAAAAATTATCTTGCAGATTTTATTTTGAAAGTTCGAGAATCTTTTCAACATTTTTTTTAAATATTTCCTGATGTATTAATTATTGTTTCAAGATTAGTTAATCCTTTAATTGTTAATTAAACAGCAATTCATGAAATAAATACTCAGTTACCTCATTCATTACTAAGATAATATAGTTGAGTGCCTTCGATTATTTAACAATGCACGTAAGCGTAACAAAATCGAATGCTAAAAAGTAATTTTATAAGCTAAGCGTTCAGCTAGCAGGGAGTAATTTATTGTCCTTTTTATTCTTAACTTGTTTTTTGATTTTTTTTGTTAACTTAAGGGTCATTGTTTTGTTTTTATTTTTGTTTTTGTTATTATTAATGATTTTTCTTTCTTTTGTTGCATTTTTTTAGTGAAGGAACTGGAATGTGATCTTGCTGTTCTTTTCGCAGCAGGCTCTGGTACAACAAGCACAACCCTTCTATGGGCTCTAAAGTTTCTCATTGTTTATCCAGAAGTTCAAGAGAAAGTTCGTAAAGAAATAGATGATGTAATTGGACTGGAAAGAACTCCGTCCGTAACTGACAGAAGAGCTATGCCTTATACGGAAGCAGTTCTATATGAAATCAGTAGATGTGCTTCTGTAGGGATTTTGACCATTCCTCACTGGTAAGTTAATTACTGCTATTAGTTTTATGGAATTAACAAAAACCATTTTTTTCTGACTTTTTTTTCCGTTTTATTTCTTATTTTGCAGTCTTGTCACTTCTCAGTTTTCCCCATCCACTTTCTTTCGTTGTCTTACGTAAAAACTGTCATTTTAAATCAAGAAGTTTTAGAATCGAATGATTAAAACTGAGGAATTAAATAAGAAAATAAGCACTGTTTCCATTATTAAAAGTTTATTAGAAATTGTGCTTCTAATGCCTCAATGGTATAGATACTGGACTACGAACTTCAATCTTCTTGTGGAGATTGGAGTGATTTCGATGGCTTAGCGCAAAAGTAGCGAATATCTATAAGCTTAAGCATGGATATTCGCTACTTTTGCGCTAAGCCATCGATTTTTTTCAAGGCTATTTCTCCTTCAGACGGGTCGTGGGTTTATCAAGCCCTCTGTAAAATGGGAAAGAACACCCAATCTCAACCATATCCGTTTGGTGGAGCCTACACATTCGGCGCATCCATGAACTAGCAGAGTCAATGGGGAAAGCTATATAGTAAACTAAAATTCTGAGTTTAAACAAACAACAATAATAAAAACATGATATATTTTGGTGTTTTTCAATTCTTTAATTTTCAAATGGTACTTAGAAATTCACAAAACTTGTTTTATTTTGCAGTAACACTGAAGCAACAACTCTTTGTGGATACACTATACCAAAGCGAACTTTTATTATTGCCAATTTGTGGCTTGTTCATCATGATCCTAAACAATGGAAGGATCCTGAAGTCTTTCGACCAGAGCGATTTCTGAATACCGAGGGAAAAGTCGTAAAGTCTGAATATCTTCTTCCATTCTCTATCGGTTAGTGAAGTTGAAAATTATTATCCTTTTCAATAACATTTAACATTTCCATACCTTCTTCTTAATTCAGTCCTCTTCATTTTAAGCAGTAATTCTCTTCTCAAACAAATGATAAATTTAAATAAATTTTATCGAATTGTCCGAACGAATCTTTATTCCTTTTTCAGGCTCAAAGGCTAACACTAAATAATAAACAACAAACTAGTATATAATTATGAATGTTATCCTACGATTGATCCTACGATTGAGACAATTGATAAGCACGTTGTAATAATGACACTAAATAATGTCAGCTGAAAATTTTAAAAAAGAAGTTATCAATGATAAAAACAATCAAACTCGATAAAGTTCAATTAATAAATCAAATCATTGAATTTAGTTGCTTGAAAAAAATGTAACTAAGACTGTTATTTTTCATTCATTTCAACTCCTTCGTATCTATTTAAATTTTCTGTTTTAGTTTTCTAATCAATAAACTTTCAATGTTTTTTCATTTGTTTGCTGTCTTTTTCATAAATCAATATTTTTACTGTATTACTCAAAAGATGTCTTTACCTATGCAATGATCTGCCAATTCTGACTTTTCGATTTTATGTGCTAAGCGTGTTCTTTCACACGTTCCTACAAAGACAGAACATATTACAATTACAGTGGCACCTCTCATACCCGACCTCGGATCAACCGACTCCCCACGTCATCCGACCATGTCTAGACAAGCGGCGCGCCAGCGTTGCGTTATCTGTTTGTTTTCCTGTCACAACAAGCCAAGCAGATGTCTCTGCAGTCCTTTCTTTGTTTCCTGCCTGAGTCATGCTCGTTTTATCGATTAGTTGACGGAAGTCTGCTGACCTGTTCAGTGTACAGTATTGTTTCATGTTGCGTTATCGTTTTAGAAATTACAGTAGTAGAAGTGAATGTTACTTTGTAATTGAAAGTTTTTAGTGTAAGTGTAATAATGGCTACAAGTTTGAAGACGGACGTAACCAGTGTTACAAATGAAGATCTTGCAGATGATGAGATCATTGACATCGTTGTGAAACAAGCTAGTGTGAAGAAGAGGAGTCAGATGAAGAAAAAGAGGAAGACGAAAAGATCAGCCACTCTGCAGCAAAGAATGCCTTCGAGACTGTCCTAAAGTACTTGGAGCAGCAATCAACAGCAACAGCCATGGACGTTATGTGGGCAAAGAAATGGCGTGACGCAGCAGCCAAGTCAAAGTTTAAAAAATTGAAACAAAAAAAATTTCTGATTTTTTTATGTAGTTTTAACATGATTTAAACATATTTTCATTCTTTACTTATAACTTATTTTTAACACATTTTTATTCTTTATGTATTTGGTTTTTGTAACGTACACTGTACAGTCCTTAAGTTACAGTAGAGTATTTTTTACTTAAATACATCGTTTGTCTACCTGTAAATGCCTTAATTCATTCTCCCCTGATCATCCGACCTTTTTAGCGTTCCGACCATCCTCAGGTCCCGTAGGTGACGGATAATCGAGGTGCTACTGTAGTTCAATCAATTTTGTCTACTAGTCCCATATCATTCTCTAATTCACTTTGTTAATCTTAGAACACAGGATATTTTTAAATCTATTATGATATACATAAGTGAAGATGTCCAGTATAAAATAATAAATTAATTTAATTAAAATAAATAAAAAGGCTTCGAAATAAATTAAAGAAAATTTATGTGAAAGATTTTTATTTTTTATTTTCCATGACGTCAGAGATATAGTGCAGAAAAAGAACGGTAGGGGTGGTGTGTGACGCAAAAGGTATTCTGACAGAAGTGCAGTTACGTCACACGATGTGGAAAAGTTCAGTTGGCGAATCAGTCTGTTGGAGTCAGCAGGTTTCCCAGTTGGAACATCGACGAGGGCATCTAGCGTTAGAATGGAATTTGCGGTCGATTTAAAATATGGAAGAAGAGAGACATGGTAAATAATTCTAGCCGAATTAAACGAAGTGAAAGCATGAAATATGTGAGACTTGATACAATAGAAAGGAAAGAATTTTATTCCAAATAAATAAGCAAGAACTGAGGCGAGAAACTGAAGTCAGAGTTTTCGCCGCCTGTGATTGGTTCATTAGTAGCCGGCAGTGCGGAGAGTTTCCTTCAACGGAATCAGTGAGCGCCAATTTCAAGCAGCAACGGAAAAACAAAGTCAGCGGAAATAACTAAAGTGCTATTACAAGTTAGTACACAAGCAACTGTGAATACTGAGCATTTCTTTATTGATTTATTTTAAGTGCTACGTTTATGAGGAAAAGCCATTCTTCAGTTATTATTTGGTTAAGTTAGTGCGACCTGAATAAGTGCTTCACAAGTGATTATACCTACGTGATATTTCGTTACAGAGGTTATAATATTAAATTTAGTAACCATGTAATTAAGATAACGACAGAAAAAAGTAGAGTTGCTGTGTATACGAAAGTGCTCCGAATACATAAATTAGTGAAAGTTATTGTGCCATAAATATTAGTGACATAATTAGAGAGTTATGTAAATTAACAGTTGTAGACGTAAAGGATTCGTCAAGTGACATTTATAACAATGAAGTAAGAAGAAAGAAGATTGTTAAATTTAATGAACTATCAACTGATACGAATTATTGAAGTGAACTTTTGAACAATTCAATTAATTCTAACTATCACATTTATTGTGTATATACACTCCCGTGCAACTAAATCGACTCACTCCTTCAGAGCGCACAAAAAGGCGTACATTTTTTAAATGGCTTAACCGATTTTCAAAATTTTTTTTTTTTTGAAAGCCTAATGTTTTTACTTTACAATGACACCATTATCATTAAAATCTGTACAATATTTTCCAAATGAATGTGATCTGAACGTAAGCGTAGCAAAATGCAGTCTGAACGGAAACCATGAGTTGCGCGCCGCACTCCCCTATAAAATTCCACTTGGACCGATAATTCTTATCAGTCGCTTATCAGTCGTTCATCTGTACACATCTCTGCAAGTTTAATTCATTGTTTTCACAAACCCATGGATACTACGCCAGAAGACGCCGCACAAGTTATTGCTTTGTTGCAAGCAGGCCACAGTCAACGAGAAGTCGCTCGTCAACTAAACTTGAGCCAATCTGCTGTCTCAAGAGTATTCAGAAGGTTTCAGGAAACTGGTACCTTCACTCGGAGACCATATACTGAACGGTGCCGATGCACATCTGAGAGGGACGATCGCTTTATGGTTTCAACTTCACTGTGAAATCGCCATCTCACCGGCGTCGATCTGCAACAGGAACTAACACAAGTTCGTGGAGTAGCTGTTAGTCAATGGACAGTCAGAAGACGCTTGAAGGAAGCCAACCTCACTCCAAGACGTCCCGCTAGAGGCCCAAAATTGACCGTAAGTCACCCCACAGCACGACTCGAATTTGCTCGGGAACACGTCAATTGGAGCATCGAGCAATAGCGGTCCGTCCTATTCACTGATGAGAGCAGAATGTGTCTCCATGGTAATGATAGGAGAGGCCGGGTCTACCGGCATCCAGGAGAGCAATTTTCACAGTGCTGTTTTGCTGAAACAGTCTCGTACGGGGCGGTTCCTGCATGATGTGGGCTGGCATATCCCTTGAGGGAAAAACAGATCTTGTTTTCATACCTGGTGGAGGCCGGAGTGGGGGTCTGACTGCTCGACGATACATTGAGGACATGTAATGTAATGTAAAAGATGGATGGTAAATATACCTAGTACCGCGACCTAAGATCTATTGTACTTTCCCCAACCTTAATCCCCAAAAAGACCAGGTGCTACGGCAAATGCCAGTAGTTTGTTTATAGGGACCTTAATCAAATCCTTTGGTTCTAAGAAGAAAGATCCTAGGATTTTGTGTCTGAGCGCTGTGTAATATTCACAGTTACATAAGATGTGTGAGGAAGTCTCATCTTCTGAATCACATCTCCTACAGACTGGGTTGTCTTTTATGTTCAAAAGCCATAAATGCTTATTGAGACGACAATGCCCAGTAAGTAGACCAACAACAATACCAAGTTCCTTTTTCCGTAACATTAAAAGTTCGGAGGAACGTTTATTGTTTGGTCCTTGAATTAGCATCTTGACTTGTCTTTGTCCCTTAAGCCTGTGCCATAGCTTGAGCTGTAGCGCTCTCGTTTTCTTAAGAAAGATCTTTCTAATCATGCTATTGGATAAGCCAATAACAGGTTCCGGACCTATAAAGGTCATCTTCGAGCCTTCCTTAGCGAAGGAATCGGCTTTCTCATTACCTTCATGACCACTGTGTCCTGGCACCCAAAAAAGACGGACTTTATTGAAATGTGCCAGTAAAGACAGAGTTTTGAGGCAATCGAAAACGATCTTAGAAGTAATGCGGCACTGATTCAGAGCATTCAGTGCTGCCTGGCTATCAGAAAAAATATAAATATTTTTATTCCTGATGTTTCTGTCCAAACAGATGCCGGCACAAACAAGAATTGCAAAGATTTCTGCTTGAAATACAGTTGTGAAATTACCCAGGTTATAAGAAAAACCATACCCGCCAGTTAGGTAATACACACCTGCTCCGGAGCCATTGGCAGACTTGGATCCATCCGTATACCAAACAGATTCATCTGTGATTATAGGAATTGATCCAGAATCCCACTCAGCTCTACTTGGGAAATGTATGCTGAATGGTCTTTCAAAGTAATAATAGGGAAGCATTTTATCAGTTGTCATTAGCAGGACAGACTCCTGACTCGAATGCTGCGTGTAGAGTTTTGTGTGACTGCTTGCCGAGTGGGTATAACACCACTCACCCGCAGTCTTAAGCCTTAAAGATCCCAGAGTAACTTCAGCCTCAATATGTAAATGTAGTGGCAAGAATCCCAGTAGCAATTCCACTGCAGCCGTGGGTGCAGTTCTCATTGCCCCTGTGATACCTATGCACGCCATTCTTTGTAGCTTATTGAGCTGGCATTGAGCTGTTTTAAGTTTGACCCTTGGACACCATACCACCAAGGTATGTGAGAATGGGTCTAATGATCATAGTGTGGATCCAGTGCATAACCTTTGGATTAATACCCCAGGTTTTACCAATAGCTCCCCGACACGACCAAAAGATTCTTTTTGATTTCGTAATCGAGTGCTCCAAGTGTTGTCTCCAAGTCATTCTTTGGTCAAGTATAACACCCAAATACTTGACTTCCGAAGAAATGGTAAGCTTCCTATCGAAGAAGGTAAGAGCTTGCAGCTCATGCAGGTTCTTTTTCCTTGTGAAAGGTATCAAGGTCGTTTTGTCTGGATTGACAGAAAGACCTACTTTTTTTACACCACTTTTCAACCAGTAACAGAGCGTCCTGCATGACTTCTGATACGGTTTTAGGGAATTTACCTCTAACGACTATTGAGATGTCATCCGCATAACCAATGCAGCCACACCCAAACCTCCCAAGAGACACCAGCAGTTCATCCACCACAAGGCACCACAGCAAAGGAGAGAGAACCCCTCCTTGCGGGCAACCTCTATTGGTAGCGACCGCTAAGTTGTCCCCGAGCAATGAGGATATGACCACACGTTCACTTAGAATTGATCTCAACCATCGTCTTAAGGTAGGGTTAACTCCATGATTATGAGTGGCTGCATCAGTAGCTTCTATAGAGATTCTATCGAAGGCCCCTCAATATCCATGAAGACAGTTAAAGCAAATTCCTTATGCTCAAGGGCTTTCTCCAAAAGTATTACAATACGATTAAGTGCCGTTTCAGTTGATTTACCTTGCTGGTAGGCAAATTGTTGACTGGCGAGAGGATGTGGTATAAGAATCTCATCTCTTATATGTCTATCAACCAATTTCTCTAGAGTCTTAAGCAAAAAAGAGGTAAGGCTGATAGGTCGAAAAGATTTGGCTTGCGTATAGCTTGGTTTACCAGGTTTAGGAATAAAGATAGCTTTGGTTTGTCTCCACTGCAGCGGGAGATATCCTAGAGCTATACTTGCCCTAAAAATCAAGCAGAGAATCGGTATGACGATATCCATTCCTTCTTGCAAATGCATTGGGATGATACCGTCCATACCTGGGGGCTTTGAAGGGTTTAAATGTAGAAATAGCCCATGCGATTTTTGAATGTTCAACAATTCTTCTAGACACACACCAGTCTGTTCGGTTACCTTTAAAAGGAACCAGACCCGATCGATGCATGTCTTCAATATTGATTTCTTTAGATTCTGGAAAGTGTACTCCTAACATTTCTTTTAGTGTTTCTTTTCCAGATTTTGTGTAACTACCATTCTCAAGTTTTATAGAACTTAGTTGGTTATAGTTACCTTTATCTAAGATTTTAACAAGCTTGGCAGTACTGGAGATGTCTGATACATCTTCACAGAACTTCCTCCAAGATTCCTTTTTAGCCTCTCTGATGGCCTTATTGTAACAGGTGAGGGTGTTTTTATACTCCTCCCATTCACCTGTCTTTTTTGCTTTATTAAAAAGCTTCCTTGTCTTATATCTTAGGTTACTAAGTTCGTTATTCCACCAAGGAACTTGCCTTGGTAAACTAGCAACCTTGACCAGACAGTTCTGGTGATAAGAACTGAGAATAGCTTGTTGCAGCTGGTCAACAGCTAACTCAATATCTAACACCGAGCGTATGTTAGAAATCATATCTCCTGCTAGTATTTTTAGATCCTCCTTAAAGCCGATCCAATTCGTCTTTCTGGTGTTCCTGGGACATACCATTTGTTGCCTTTTACCTGCAACACAGAAGCAAATGTACCTATGATCTGAAAGAGAAAGTTCATTAGTTACATGCCAATTATTAATAGAACAAAACATATTAATAGAACAGAGTGTTAGATCAATTACTTCACTCCTATTACTTACAACGAAGGTAAGTTCATTGCCTTTATTTAAAACATGTAACTTAGTACTTACCGTGAATTCCATGAGATTTTCTCCTCGTTGGTTGCAGTCAGTGCTTCCCCAGGCGACATGGTGAGCATTGGCGTCACATCCAATGATGAGTTGCGTTCCATTGCTTTCGCAGTATTGTATAAGATTCCTTACCTCCAAAGGAGGAAAGTTATCATTCTCCTCATAACGGAAATATGCTGAGACCACAACGATTTCACAAAATTTACTTCCCACCAGAAGAAGTTTGACTGCAGTTGTGTCTCTTGAGAAAAACTCTGTAAGGGGTATGGCACTTATGCCTTTCCTAACCAAAATACAGGTTCTTATATTTTCACAGGTGGTATCATAAGTAAGTAACCATCCTGATCTGGGTAAACCTAATATGTTACCTTTATAAATCCAGGGTTCTTGGATAATGGCTAAAACAATGTTGTCCTCAGCCAGTCTCTGGCACAAAGCCGCAGAAGCAGACCGGCTGTGGTGTAAATTGATCTGAATGCAGTTCAACATGTTTGTGATGACATAAGGGAATCAGAGGCTGAGGATGGAACGATTAGGCGTTTTCTCACTATGGGTGTCGGATTCCAACACCCGATCAGAGAGGTCCCCACCTTCGTCCATCTCAACCAGTTCCATGTTTTCGGACGGTGCCGATCCCATGTCCGATTCCCCTGTCGCCACATCCATAGTTGAAACTGCCTGATCTTCAGTTTCTGCAAGTGTGAAACTACCTGCTGGTGCCTTGGAAGAAGAGGGCTCAGGTCCCGAGGTATCAACCTCGGGTTTCACAAGTTCTGGGTCGTGTAGGATCTTGAAGATACCTTTATCGACCCCGGTATGTGCTAGGTATTTAGCCTCAGCAATAGCTGTGGCAGATTCCCTATCCACTTCGGAAAATCCATCTCAGAGCCTGAGGGTCTGCGATACGGTTCAGTACTCGCCAACAATTGGTGTTAAGCCTCTTGTTGTAGGCATTGAGCCTCCGCAGCAGGACAGCTGAGTTGGTTGTCCATATGTCTTTCGTCTTGAAAGCTACTTTGGCAGGTTTTGGCAGGTCATTGGCTTTCAGAACCCTGAGCCTCGTGCCCTATAGAACACTGTCATTATCATTAAAGGCTTCTGTCACCCAAAGTGCAGTTGCCTGATTTTCGCATAGGTAAAATAGTACCCCTCCATTCAAGCTGAAACTCTTCATTAGTGGTAGAGGTTCCCCTTCTGGGGTTCCATCCACCCGCCTAAGAAGTTCCATCTGGATAGTACCTACTTCACTATCGTCCAGTTTCTCGTCTGGGAATTTTTCCTTAATGACGGCCATCTTGACACAAGAAGTGACCTCACTATAAGTTTGTTGTTTAGCCCCCTGCTTTGGTCTCTTCGGAGGGCCCTGTACGTTCAGGGGTGATGGTGTCGACACATCTGAACGCTGTCTTTTGGTGGGTTCTTTGAGGGGTGTTTGCTCGCTTTTGGCTACAGGGCTTCCTGCCTGCCTCTGCCTTTGCAATTTCCTCCTCATGTTTCTCCTGGCTGTTTTGGATAAACCGCCTAGGTGTAGCCTGTTAAGCCCGGAAGCAGTATGTTTCAGTGCCTTAGTTCCTGGAGTTAACTCGGAATTGCCTGTTAACCTGGAGCTATGTTCTGAACTTGTACTAGCTTGTTGGGAGATCCCAGTATTCCTGTTTTCTTCCCTTTGTTCAGCTACCGAGGTAGCTGCTTTTGATGGTTGGGTCATCCCGAAGGCGACCCTAACCTTCGTTTTTTGTTTAAATTTTTTTCCATAAACTTTTGTTTACCGGGGGAATTTAAAAAGTCACCACTTGGCTATCCCCCTATTCCAAGCAGAAGGCGTCATACGATGGGGTACTTGCCAGGCGCCCCAAAGGGATCGTTTGCGGCACAACATATTTCGCTACCCTTGTACCATTCAGTCCTCGGCACGATACCTCCCACCTTAACTTGTGTAGAACCATAGTCCTGTTAGCCAGCATGTTTCGGGACCTCCAACCGAGAGTTCCTTACTACATCTGTTTCCACCCTCTACGACGAGGACGTGGGGTTGGAAATTTTAGAGGGCTACATTGAGGACATTCTCCTGGATCATATTGTGCCCTACGCAGGATATATCGGGGAAGACTTCATGTTGGTGCATGACAATACCCGGTGTCATTCAGCACGTACCACTCGGCAATTCATGGAAGAGGTTGGTCTCGAGACGATGGACTGGCCAGCCCTCAGTCCCGACATGAATCCGATTGAGCATTTGTGGGACGAGCTCAAATGGAGGGTCCGAGCCAGAAATCCGGCACCGTCTAATATCAACGAGCTCAAGATTGAGCTGGAGGAGGAGTGGAATGGGATCCCTAAGACTTTGTCAAAACCTTTATAGGGTCTATGAGGAACCGTATGCAAGCCGTCGTACAGGCAAGGGGAGGCAATACCAAGTATTGATTAATAAAAAGTTTCCTTGTTTTGCTTGAATTTTTTGTTGTATTTTAATTTTAAGTATCTACAATTTTTTTTCCTAAGCATGCATTTTGCTTGCGTTTACATTCAAAATGCATTATAAAACAAAATATTGTACAGATTTTAATGATAATGGTGTCATTATAAAGTAAAAACATTAGGCTTTCAAAAAAAATTTCAATAAAATCGGATATGCCATTTAAAAAATATACGGCTTTTTGTGCGCTCTGAAGGAGTGAGTCGATTTAGTTGCACGGGAGTGTAGTTTTATCCACACTATACTCACATTAATAAAAAAAAAAACAAAAAAAAACCTTTGAATATACTTGGCTGTTTTTTAATAAGTGACCGCACAATAATATTTATTACAAAATTTACCTAATTCTCTACCATAATTATTAAAGGAATGATGATTCTTTCATCTTCTTTTATTTCTTTGCTTTTAAAACTATTATAATTTTCTGTCAAACGTAATGTGGTAGAAAACTACATTAGAAGACTGGATAAATGCAGGGCCCCACAAGGGGGGGGGGGGGGTCAGTTGGTTCCTCAGCAACGGTGCCCGGCCGTCAAAGGGGCCCGGGCTGAGGTCTTGACCAAAAAAAAAAAAAATGTATGAAATAGCCTATCACTTCTAGGCTTTTTTAAATAATGAATATTTTATTTCAACTACTTCTCTGCTTTAACGTCTGCATAGAGCTAATCTGCATTACCTTCGCATAGAGAAAATTTTTTCTCAACTTCATTTCTGGAAAAGTAAATATTGGCATTGTCACGGTTTTATTTTAACTTTTACTTTTTTTTTCTTATGTGAACAGTTTGTCGCACTCAGCCCATAATTTAACTTATTTTTTTTATATCTCCTCGTCCCTTGCTTTGTTCTATAAATACTTGTTTATGAAAGAAATCATTATCCCACCCAAAACATTCTGGTGCAGGCGGCGGGGCGACGCTAAGAACGCGTGGCGCGTTTGATGCCCTTCCGTCCCCTAACCCCTTGGATCACAGGTATTTGTTGTTCAATTGAAATGCTGAAATATAAGATAGCATCTAGTTTTCATATCAAACTTCAGCTTTCTAGAACTTTTGTTTTGGAAGTACCTACAATTAAGACATTTTATAATACAGACCTGCACCCCTCTTTATGGGGTGTTGGAGGGTGAAAGTTTTCGTTATTTGTGTGCAAATCTTAGCCTGCACACCAAATTTCAGCTTTCTAGGACTTCAGGAAGTACCCTAGAGGTTTTGATGATCATGAGTCAGTTAGTGACGAATTCGACGTATTTTAGGTATTAATAAAATCCGAAGTATAAAAGCTAGATAAATGAAACTTAGCGTATTTTATTAGTCTGCTTAATGCATCTTATCCTGAAAATTTGAGCTCTCTAGAATTATTTAGGCCGAAGCTATGAGGGTTCGACGAATTTTAGGTACAGTATTAATAAAATCCAAAGTATAAAAGCTAGATAAATGAAACTTAGCGTATTTCATTAGTCTGGTAACTGCATCTTATCCTGAAAATTTGAGCTCTCCAGTATTACCCAGGCCGAAGCTATGAGGGTTCGATAATACATAACCAGACCCCCCCCCCTTTATGAGGGATTGGAGGGTGAAAGTTACGGATTTATTAATTTTGTTGTTGTTTGTATGTTAATCCGAGCCTGCATACAAAATTTCGGCTTTCTAGGACTTCAGGAAGTACCCTAGAGGTTTTGATGATCATGAATCAGTCAGTCAGTGACTGAAATCGACGAAATCGACGTATTTTAGGTATCAATAAAATCAAAAGTATAAAAGCTAGATAAACGAAACTTAGGGTATTTCATTAGTCTGGTAACTGCATCTTATCCTGAAAATTTGAGCTCTCTGGTATTATCCAGGCCGAAGCTATGAGGGTTCGAAAATACGACGAAATGCTTGGAGAAAAGATACGTAGTGCCCTTCCTGCCTTCGGCTCGTCTTGGCGGGGGCACTACCGTGCCCCCAGATTTGTATTCATAAATCCGATTATTTTATATTTTAATTTTCATGTTATCATCAGTTTTAGTCTTCTGATAAGATCAGCAGACTTATATTCCCGCTTTGTCTGTCATGTAGGTATCATTAAAATATCATTAAAATCTCATTAAATTATCATTAAGCACAACAATCCCGACAATCACAACAATTGCGCCTTTTCCATTCGCAACAATCACATTTATAGTGATTGTTGCGATTGTTGTAGAGCTGCATTATAGAGGCGAAATTGTTGCATTTATTGGAAATAAACACAAGGAAATTAAAGCAATATCAATTATCAGAAGACGTTGCGCAGCATTGTGATTGGTTTACTAATCGCTTTCCCTACCTTGTTTCTGAAGTTTCGATTTTCATCTATTATGTTCCCGTGAGAATTTTTTTAATTCTTATTCTCATAAACTAGTGTTTTCCCAAGGCGGTCAACATGTCAATTCTTTGTCCTACGTCCTACTAATTAGAATCATATCACTATATTTAATGATTGGCTATTTTCTGTTAATTTGTGTGACGTCACGGCAACTATCCCTATGAAATATAAGATTTCGTAGGTTTTGTTTAAAAGATAAGAATTAATATTGAGCGAGGGTAAGACGTTTGGCAATGCAAAAATTAGCGGTGGCCATAGGGTACTGCGGGACACAAGCCGTCGGTAAAGAGTGTCGGACGTTCCTGATTTCAGCGCAGCATTCGCCGTGTCTATAAGTTAGTCGTATCATCGCCCTCGGATCTTCCAATGACCCCTGTGTACGTGGTGGCATGCCAAGACAGTGTCAACGATTGTGTAAAGCAGCGACAATCAAAGATAAGAATCAGTGCTTTGTTTCCCGGCTCAAGGAATAGTTCCGATTCCAGAGAAACGCGTAGGATCAATCATAGGATCAATCGTAGGATATCATTCATTATTATGCACATTTTGTTTACTATTTATTGTTAGTCTTTGAGCTTGGAAAAAAGAATAAGATTTAAGATTGTTAATAAGTTAACATTTTTAATGAAAAACTGAAAAATATCCGCTTCTTTTCAATATGCCGACGTTCACAACTTTAATTTAAAAGATTTATTCTATTTTAGTGATTAATTTTTGTGAATATATTCATTAAACGTACAACACAATTTGTAAAATATTTATTTAGGTGAATTATTTCCGGTTAAGACAACGTTATAGCTATTAAATATACAATTGTTATCATCGAGCATTTTATCATTAGTTACTTTGGTAAACCTGTAAAGATTTTATTTTATTATTTCTTTGTTTAACAGAAATTTTTATTATTTGGAAAAATTAAATTTAACACAAAAATATTATTAAGTTCTCATAATTATGCTTTCCTTTCGTAAAATTATCACAATAAAATCTACTCGGAATTACTCACTATTCTCTTATTAAAGCATTACATTATTTTATTCTATTCATTAAATTTTATTATTCATTTAGGGAAACGTTCGTGTCCTGCAGAGTCATTGGCCCAGATGGAATTATTTTTGTACTTCACTTATTTTATTCAAAGATTTGTTTTCAAGGCTCCAGATGGAATTAAATTAAACTTGAATGATTACGAAACAGCTCTAACAAGAGAACCAACTCCTTATAAGATATGTGCAATACAGCGATGTGAATTCCAAGCTCACCAAGTGTAATTGATTTGCATTATAAGCTAAAAATTACTGTACATCACTACAATTTAAGTTTTAATATTAATATTTTATTTACGATATTTCTATTTCTGAAATAATAATGAAATAATTTATTGTAAATCTACAATTATGAAGTTCAAATCTCTAATTAGCAAATGAATAAATTGTACTATAAGAATAAGTCACATTAAACATATTAAAGCTCAATTGTTCGGCTCTTTGTAATAGAGACCTAGTCTCTTCCCATTTACAACTTACAAAGGAAGGATTTCATCATTGGAACACGGATTTTAATAAAAATTGTCAGACACACATAGTGCTGAGAGGACACTTGTCAAGATCTATGCGCAATTAAAAATTGTAATTGAATTCAAATACAAAAACAGTAAAAGTATTTAGAATCGAACGTAAACGGTCGAGTGGTCTAAGCCAACGACAATTTATAATTACCCATCATTTTCATCATGAATCCATCCAACATTCTTTCAAAACTTGCTGAAAAACGGTACTTAACGAATTCCGAAAATGCAATCAGTGAAATTGAAAGAAACGGTAAAATGTTATTATTAAAATAACTTCATCTTCACTCCAATAAAATACATTAAATAAAAATATAAATAAACAAAAATTATTAAGTTTCATAATTACCATTTTTAAAGAAAGGGAAAAGAATGGGACCTCCAAATCTAAACTATTGGGTGAGTGCAAAAGTTCTGCCCGTTTTTGGATATGAAATTTGCAATGGAATTGCCCTCACACATGACATTGTAATGACGCAAATCGTCTGCCAATCAAACGTGTGGATGCCTCACATATAAATGCATCGTGTCTCACAAAGTTAATCATCTCAAAAAAATATATCAGAGGGTGTAACATGAAAAGCGAGAAGGAGCATATAAGACATTGTTGGTTATATGAGTTCGATAAAATGAGTACGGCAGCCGCAGCATGTCGCAATGTTTGTCAAGTTTATGGGGAGGATGCAATAGACGAAAGAACATGTCGTCGATGGTTTCGTAAATTTAGGGAAGGAGACAGAAGCTGCCAAAATCAGGCTAGGAGAGGACGGCCATCAAACGTTAGAGAGGACGATATTGACCAAGCCATAAGGAACAGTCCCAACCCAACCGTGCAAGAATTAGCGGAGATCTTCAACGTACACCGGACAATGGTCGAGAGACGGCTGGTTAAGTTGGGTTTTACGAGAAAGTTGGATCGTTGGGTACCACATAACCTGACAGCTAAGCAACGGGATGACCGAATCGCCACCTGTGTTTCCTTGCTTTCCCGGTACAAAAATGACCCATTCTTGACACGAATTGTGACAGGAGATGAGAAGTGGGTTATGTACCGTAACGTAAAGCATCGTAGGACTGTGTGTCGCCCTTCTGATCCGCCAGCATTGACTTCAAAAGCTGAACTTCATCCCAAAAAGGTGTTATTGAGTGTGTGGTGGGATGTGCAGGGAATAATTCACTGGAAGGTCCTGCCACTCAACCAAGCCATTAATGCTGCCTTCTACTGTCTACAGTTAGACAGGCTGCATTCAAATTTGGTAGCAAAGCGGCCAGGTCTCATCAATCATCGCGGTGTCATCCTTCATCACGATAACGCCAGGCCACATGCTGCTGTCATCACTCGCCAAAAGTTACTGGGCTTTGGTTGGGAGGTTTTACCCCACCCTCCCTATTCTCCTGGCTTGGCACCAACTGACTATCACCTATTTCGTGCGTTGAACAATTCCTTCAGTCAGAAATTCTTTGATGACCTTGATGCTGTGAAAACTGCCATCCTAGACTTTTTTGACTCGAAACCGCCGGAATTTAACCGCTGTGGTCTTCATCTTCTACCAGAAAGATGGCAAGAGGTCCTAGATAGCAATGGGGATTATGCACAATAATAGGTACTGTTCATTTTTTTGAATCTCAAGATTGTTTATTTATTTCCCATCCGTCAGTTTATTTGTAATTCGAAACTGACAATTAGAACTATAATTGCCGAAACGTTGCAATATTTTAAATTTCTTACTTAACCAAATTCTATGTGATATTGAAAAATATGCGCGTGTACACGGCAGATGTTGGAGTAAAGAAAACAGAGCCAAGAAAAAAAGAAGCATTCCTTTTTTTGAGGTGGAATACCGAAAAAATCACTATTTGTAACTCAAAAACCATCAATATTTGTTACTCAAATGCCACTGAAAAGTGACAATTACAATTAAAATGAGAGTCAAAAAAGAAAGAAGCAGTATTTCTATTAGGTAGAATACTGAACACTTTTGTAACTCAGAAACCACTGAAAAGTATCAATTAGAATAAAAAAAAAGAGTCAAGAAATAAAGAACCAGTATCTCATTAGGTAGCATACTGAAAAATCACTATTTCTAACTCGAAAACCACAGAAAAGTATCAATAGGAATAAAAAAAAAGATAGTCAAGAAAGAAAGATGCACTATTTCTATTAGGTAGAATACTGCTCAGAAGTTAGACCTCTTAACTATTAGACCACGAGGCCTATATTCTAATCCCTATAAAAAATAAAAATATATCATAGATATGTGATTTACACGCTGATTCTGAAAGCAGTCGTAGATTAAGAGAATATAGACATCAAAAATTAAATTAAAACAAAAAATTAAAAAATTGTAGTTTTAGTTTCTTTGATGTAATTTGTGTGTGTCTATGTGTTTTTTTTTTAATAAATAAAAAGTTGTTTTCCGTTACATAAGCGAGGCTTCCGGAGCGAAGCGACGGGTAGCCGACTAGTTCCTTTATTATCTAAATAAATGTGTTTAGCTTAGTAGATTATATTTTAAACACGGATGCGAACCAATTTCCGTTGACTTTTTGCACAAGCATGAGCAGGAATCGAACTGCCGTCCTTCAGATTAGAAGTCTGACGCTCTAGCCGCTTGACCATATTGATATCTGAAGTTCGATGGTTTAATTCTCGCACTGAAAAAGCGCTGAAAAAGAAGTAAGACTTTGAAAAGACAAAAGAAGAAAGCAAACAAAAGAGGGCTGAGGCTTAAAAAGTTCAACGAGCAATAAAATAGAAAATGAAAGTAGCAAGGAAAGCACCCCACTTTGTCAAAAAAACATACCAACAAATGAGAGAAAAAACTGACCGTGCAGCTGTAGCATAACTTGTAAATCTCTCAGTCCGTTTGACTTTTCAAATACTATTTAGAGTTAGCATGTTTTACTCATATTTTGTGTCATATTGTGAAGATTATTGATTTTAAGCACATACTGAGTATTTACGTTCATGTACACTCATTAACAAAAACAAAAAGACGCCCCTAAAAGGAGTTGTCCGATGGAGACCAAAATTGGTGGAGATTATGTACAGAATAGAAAATGATTAAAATTACAAACAAATTGAATGATTTATTTCAGAGTTACAGAGTTACAAAATAACGAGCTCAATAAGGTGTTGACCCACCTCTACCCTGAATGCAAGCTGCCACACGACGTGGCATAGAGTGATAAAGCTCCCTGATGGTCTCCTGCGGTATTTCTTGCCAAATTTGCTCCAATTGTCGAACTAGGTCATCCACATTCGCTGGTGGATGCAGTCGCCTTCCCATCATATCCCAGACCAGCTCGATTGGAAAGAGATCTGGGGATCTGGCTGGCCAAGGAAGTGTTTCACAAGCTGCAAGACAGGTCATAGCAACACTTGCCATTATCTTGCTGAAAAATAAGGCCAGGGTACTGCAAAAAGAAGGGTAGCAAACAGGTCTCAATGCAGTCGACGTACCGCTGTGCTGTAACTGTGCTGCTAATGATGACCAAAGGGGTCCGGCTATCAAGGGAAATGGCATCCCAGACCATAACTCCTGGTTGAGGGCCTGTGTGGCATGCAATAGTGAAAGCAGGATCGGAACGCTGCCCTGGGCGTCTCCAGACACGTCTGCGATGATAGTCAGGACACAGTTGGAAGCGGGATTCGTCGCTAAACACTATACGTCCCCAGTAAGCATCATTCCAACCGGATCGAGCCAAGCACCACTGTAATCTGGCCCGACGGTGTGCAGATGTGAGTGGCAGGTGGCGTAGCGGTCGGTAGGAGCGTAGATGTCGCTCTCTCAGCCATCGGTGAATGGTCATGGTGGACTCTCGTGCGCGGGTCGCACGTCTGATGATTGATAACGATGATTTAGGCGCTGTGACAGCTGATTTGACAATCACTCTATCCTCCCGCTCTGCTGTGGCCCTAGGGCGACCGCTGAAATCTGCCATTGTCCACCCATTCCTGCCAGCATCTTCTAATCGCCGCATCACTTCGACCTATATGACGAGCGATTCTCCGATTTGCCCAACCTGCCTCTTTCAATCCAATGATACGACCTCTTTCAAACTCTGACAGTTGCACATAATGAGTTCGAATCCTGCGGCGAGGCATTTTTTCAGTCATTGAAAGGTATCCTAACTCGCAAAGCAACAGAAAGTTTGACCATCAGATTGACATCGCTTCTTATATACACCTGCTGAGTGCGCAGTTCCGATGCGCCGTAGCTCTCGCTATTCATTCATTGGACACCAAAGTTTAATCATTTGCATGGGCGGTCCCAATGTCTTTGCATACGAAATTTCATTACAATCGGACAACTCCTTCTAGGGGCGTCTTTTTTTTGGTAATGAGTGTATTTTAAGCACATACGGATAAGAAAAGTATTTACATTCATATGTTTTAAGCCTAAATAAAAAAAAAATCTTCTAGAGATCTTTCTGAAAAGTGTATTAAAATTAATAATGAAACATTAAGCTAGGCCTCTATAAAATAAATATGAAAAAAGTAGGCTACACTCAATCAATAATTGGCCATTGCTTTAATAGCTAAGATGAAATGTAGGCTATTAAAAGCTTGTGTATAATACAGTTGACCAATTTCTGGCAGGTGTCCTGTCAATGGGTACTGCTAGGTAGAGTCCCCTTCTCTACTTAGTAATGGAATTGCTTTACTACCTTTCCTAGTGGCAAGAAAGTGAAGGTAGTACCAAGAGTTTTTGTGAGACTTCCTCGTAGCACAGAACGGGAACTCTTCTTCAATGGGAATGGCACTGATGAAGTAAGCTAACGTCACAAAACTCGACTCTGCCATTGGAGCACAATGGACTGGTTCTCCAAGTTGGGGGTTGATCATGGAGCCAACTACCCCATATCAGAAAACATCAAAGTTACGAAACCTCAAAGCGAGCCTCGGAAGGGACTGTCACATTGGTTATCAAATCGGAAAGAATATAAGGACACGAATAACGGACAATGGAAAGGATCAAAAAAGAATGATCTGATTATGGCCACCTGGAACATAAGAATCCTTAAACAGGCAGGAAAAATGCAAGAAACTGCCAATGAAATGATCAAATATAATATTGTTCTTCTAGCTCTACAGGAAATCCTATGGCAAGGAAAAGGCAGAATAGATAAAGCTGACTACACTCTGATATACAGTGGACCTGATGTTAACTCCGGATTACACGGCACTAGATTCATGATTAACAAAAGCATTAGGAAAAGCATTATGGAATACGAAACCATCAGCGAACGTATTTGCAGAATTAGACTAAAAGGCAAGGTCAGAAACATAATAATCATTTCAGCCCATGCGCCAACAGAAGAAAAATCAGATTTCGAGAAAGTGAGATTTTATGAACAGCTGGATGAAATCTGTACTAAGATACAAAAATATGACACCTGCTAGTACTAGGAGACTTTAATGCAAAAATAGATAGAAGTGAAAATCAAAAAACAAGTTGCAGGATCCTATACACTATATGACACTAACAGCCCTAATGGAGATCTACTAGCGGAATTCGCAGCAAGAAATCGACTATTTATGCGCAGCACATCTTTCCAGCATAAGAAGATACATCTAGGAACATGGAAAATCCCTGGCACAAACGAAGTAAATCAAATACATCACATTCTGGTTTCAGCACGACATTATTCATCCGTAATAGATGTGAGAAGCTGCAGAGGGCCAAACTGTGATTCAGATCACTACCTAGTAAGAGCAAAGATCAGAGAGAAGATCAAAAACAACCAAATGGAATACAGACATACTTAAGAAAGATCCAACAGCCTTGACAAAATATCAAAATACATTAGCAGAAAATATTAAAGAAAATGAGGAAGTAATTACCAATAAAGATGAAACTGATATTAACACAAAATGGAATGTAGTAAAAGAAATTATAATTGAAACGGCCAAGGAGATCGTGGGAGAAATAGACTGTAAGAGAAACAAAGACTGGTTTGATGAAGAATGCCTAAGAGTAACAGAAGAAAAAAACAAAGCTGGGCAAAGAATGCTGACACAAAACACTAGAAGTAATGCTGAAAAATATAAAAATCTGAGAAGAGAAGCTAATAAAACCTTAAAAAAGAAAAAGAAAGACGCACTTAAGAAAAAAATAGAAGAAATTGATCAGCTTAGCAAAGAACAAGAGAGCCGGAAATTTTATGCTGCTATAAACAAGATGACGAAAGGTTTTCAACCCAGATTAAACGGATGCATGGATAAAAATGGACAAATATTGGTAGAGGATGAGAAATTTTTAGAAAGATGGACACAGCACTTCAAAGAACTACTGAATGATGAAGGACAGCAAGATACACTAGAAGATAGAGAAGATCAAAGAGAGGAGGATCAGAAAGAAGATGTAGAAATGCCAACAAAAGGTGAAGTACAAACTGCTATTATGAAAATGAAAAATAATAGAGCACATGGCGAAGATAATATAGTAGCTGAATTGCTTAAACGTGAAGGAGAGGCAACTAATACAATCATATTTGAGATCATACAAACAATACGGAAACAAGAAAGAATGCGATAGCTGGACGAACGGTGTGCTGTGCCCAATTCACAAAAAAGGGAACAAAATGGAATGCAGTAATTACCGTGGTATCATGATCCTTTTACATTGCTTACAAAATCCTAACATCCATCTTGAATGAAAGACTGAAGGAAACAACTGAAAATAAGATTGGTGAATATCAATGTGGATTTAGAGGAAATAAAGGCACTGCTGATCAAATATTTGTAATGAGGCAGGTAATGGAAAAATGCTATGAATACGATATTGGCCTTCACATATTATTTATAGATTTCCAACCAGCCTTTGATAACGTTAAAAGAAGCAGACTTAAAGAAGCACTAGAAGATTTAGGCGTGTCAAAGAAACTAATACGACTAGTTATGATGACAATGAATGGGTCAAAAGCGCAAGTCAAAGTGGATAATATATTAAGCAACTCATTTGACATCAATAAAGGAGTTAGGCAGGGAGATGGGCTTTCCGCAACTCTTTTCATTATAGTAAAACACAGAGCTATCAAATCAGTTGACCAAAGAGGCACCATTCTCAATAAATCTAGTCACATTTGTGCCTATGCTGATGACATTGGAATTATAGCGAGGACAAAGCATAGATTGATTGAGGTTTTTAAAGAAATTGCAACGGAAGCTAAGAAACTGGAATTGCTTATCAACGAAAGCAAAACTAAATACCTGAAAATGTCTGCCAATAAAATAAGAAGAAGAATTGAAGACCTTAAAATAGAGGAGATGACTTTTCAATCTGTCACAACATTCAAATACCTTGGTAGCCTAATAGACAATGAAGGGCGATCCATCACCGCCATCAAAGATCGGATACAAGCTGGCTTCAAATCTTACTTCACAAACTTCAACCTATTGAAGAATAAACGATTGAATAGAACCGCAAAAATGACTATCTACAAAACTCTCATTAGACCAGTTGTAACATATGGCAGTGAAACATGGACGTTGACAGAGGCTGACCAAGAAAGATTAAGAAGATTTGAGAGAAAAGTTATCAGGAAAATATACGGTCCTGTCTTTGAGAATAATGAAAGGAGAATAAGATATAACCTGGAAATAGATAATATATTGAAAAATCTAGATATTGTCAGTTTTATTAAATCCCGGCGACTCCAATGGTTTGGACATATTCAGCGGATGGAAGACTCCCGAATGCCAAAAAAAGTATTGAGTACCAAAATCTATGCCAAGAAAAAAAAAGGGAGACCAAGAATTAAATGGCTTGACAACGTTGTACAAGATCTGAGAAAGATAAATATTGTTGGTTGGGGACCGATGACACAGGACAGAGCACAATGGAAGCTCGTTATTGAGGAGGCCAAAGCTCACACAGGGCTTAGTGCCATAGATAATGATGATGAATTTCTGGCAGGTGCCAGAATAAAGACATGATGTGCCAGTGTTTGGTCAAGGAAAATTTTTTTTGATATTTTGTTAAAATTAAGTCTAATCTGTGTGGGTTTTTTTTTATTATCCCACGACAGGCCTGGACATGCCTGGACAGGAGGTTTGGGGTCGCGGGAGGTAAGGCTCCCGGCGTTTCCTACCCAGCGGGACTAGATTGAGGTGGTTGACGCCCGCCCGCCTTTAATTCCCGGTACCCATTCTACAGAGGGCTGGGTAGGCCCGTTTGGAAGAGAATGGAGCGTGGAAAAATTCCGCCCTCCGCCGAGGCCGGGAATCGAACCCGTCACCTCCAACCCGCAGCCAAGCGCCCTTACCCACTCGGCTACCTGGCCCACCTAATTTGTGTTAATTATTTCAAATTATTACAATTCAATAGGCATAACACAGATACAGTGGACTAAAGCAAATAACCCTCAAATTTCCCCTCATTACATAGGCTAACAGTAAAAACTGAAAAGTTGGTGCCAGTAATTGGTCACTTTACCCTATTGCTTACAGGCTTATCTCTATTGCCCCTACAAATGAAGGGATGACATCGAAGATAACGAAACTTATTTTCGAGATCCTTATTAAACCCAAATTTTATACGCGATGGAAGTATGGGGGTCGATCCCTTAATACTGTTAAAAGCAGGACGGCTCTAGACTCCATTGCTAGGCCCTTTTTAATTGTTATTTCCAGAACGTACAGAACGGTTTCAACTGAAGCCTTATGTGTTCTGTGTGGGATTGTTCCTTTGTGGATTCAGGCATGGAGTGTGTATCGTCATTACGAGAGGACTTTAGATGATATTTACGAACAAAGGGTTTCACCTCCATTTTGAATTCATCCGGCTGATCTTCATCCTTTTAAAATAGAACGATGGGAAGAGAATAAACTACCTTTCGATTTTTGTATTTTTACTGATGGATCCAGGAATGACGGTAAAGTTGGCTTCTCTGTCCTTATCAGGATAATATCTTAGAGATATTAGGAGAGCGTCTTCCTGATAGAGCCTCATGGCCAAGTGCACCAAACGTCGATTAACTTTGATGGCTGCATTGTGGATGTAGCTAAAATTAGTGGGCGGGGGTTCTGCTCCAGAAAAATTTTAGCCTTTGTTTTAAAATTGTGTCAAAGGAAACAAACATGTATAAAAAGAAATTTATCAAGTTTCTGAATACATTTTCTTTTTATACCGGTTTGTTTCCTTTCACACAATTTTAAAACAAAAGCTAAAATTTTTTTGGAGTAGCACCCCCCACTAATTTTAGGTACGTCCACAATGCAGCCGTCAAAGTTAATTGAAGTTTGGTGCACTTGGCCATCAGTCTTTCAAGCGGAATTGGGTGCTTTACATAAGGCTTTTACCGCATGTCATAGACTTTGGCCCTTAAAGGAGTATAATATCGCTGTGATCTTTGATGCTCAATCAGCTTGATACTCGATTGCAAATTGTTTATATTCTAATTATTTAATCAGAGGCACTTACGTTTTATTAAATAATCTTCTGAAAGAAAATAAAGAAAATCAATTATTTTTTGTCAAAGCCCATTCGGGGATACGCAGTAATGAAGAGGCTGACAGAGAGGCCAAATGTGTTTCCCTCTCTGCATGGCATTACATACCCTTGTCCTGCACCTAGGAGTGTTTCCTATGGTATTAAATTAAATGAGCAAGTGATGTCGTGGCAGAATCAATGGGAGAACTCAGATAAAGGCAGGCCACTCTTTCGTTTTATTAAAAATGTTAGTCGTGAAATCTTCTTTTCAGATTTCATTACTAATCAGTTTTAACCGGTCACGGAGGCTTTAATAAGTATCTTTTTAGATTTGGAAGGATGGTAATCTCAGAATCGGAGCTTTGCTCTATGGGCGAAGATGATGATCCTGACCACATTTTGTGGAGATGTCAGAATCATCATCGAATAATGGTCAGGGAAAAGTTTCGTAAATTTTTAATTCAAAAAGGCATTTCTTTCCCTTGTCCTGATGACAAGGGTATGGTTATTTTTAAATTTTATTCTCAATTTGTATATAGTATTTGTTTGTTTAATTAGTTATTTTCGCATTCTGATTTTCCCTATCTTTCATTTTAATGTAAATAACTTTTTATTAACTGTATTATCGATTATCACAGGTTTATTTTTTTAATTTTTTTTTATTGGTAGTGGGCTTATCCGTTTATTTTATTTTAATTTTATTATCTGTTCTTTTTGGGTTTAAGTCCACCATTTTAGATATATTTTTTTACTGCCATAAAATTCTAATTTTTTTTATCTGTAAGGTTTTCTGGGGCTTCGTCGTAAGTACGAATGGTCGTAAGTCGGGTCTATCTGTATTATGATATCTGACATTTTTAAATTTTAATTTTGTTTTGCATCTTAGATTAATTTAAAAATCGCGAAAAAAAATCAGGAGTTTTCATTTATAAACAAATTGAGCTTGCAGAATTCAATCTAGAAATTGAAATGAATCAACTACGTTTTAATTTTAATCAGTGCTTACAAATTAAAAAAAACAGAACTTCCTGAGAACTCATTAAACTAATAGAAGTGTACTATCGTTTCGAAATCAAAGAAAATAATAATAATAAAAAATGTAATATGTGAATATGATGACATTACAGTATGTACTTATCCGCTGCCATTTCCTGCAGCCTGGGCAACCTGGGCAATGTATGGAATTTTTTGTTTCGAAATCAATACAAAGAAAATTAAATGCTAAAAAATCTAATCCGGTGCCATTTCCTGCCATTAACCGGGGAAAGTCATACCTTCGACAGATTGTTGCAAGAGCATTAGGAGAAGAAGCCAGAAAAAGCCAGTGAAATAGTTATAATTGCTGTATAGTAACTGAAGGGCAGTAACACTTTCAAAGCACCATGAGCTTTATAAGCGAGATTTACAGGTAATATGCTTTATTTTGGTGTTTTTATAAGAATTTCGCATAAAAATTTATTGCAGTATCTGGCTATTTTTGTTAAAACTTAAGAAATGGAATTTCTATCCGTTTCCGAAGTGGGAATATTAATTCTACTGAAAGTCAGGATTATTTAAGAAATAAAAGCATAAAAGGATAATTTTTTTTTAACTCTAATATTTATGTAATTGATATTTCCATATTTCTTATTCTGCATTTTTTAATTATGACTTAACCTTTACAATTAGTACTATAAACAGATAAAAATTTGGATTTGGCTCCTCGGCAAGCGATCGGAAATACCGCGCCTCTGTGACAGATGGGCTCGATTTCGAACTCAAACCATCCAAACAAAATTATTTGGTTTATTCAAGAAGTGAAAAAGAAAATTGACTTCGTATAACTAGTTCCTGAAATAATTCTAGTTGAAGTCAATATAAAAAAAATGAAGAAATAAATTTCTGTTGTATATCAGATTTCAATAAAACTTGGCAAGACCTTTTTAACGTGGTATAGATCATGTCTCTAGCATATGCCGTTCCTGAGATAGGTATTTCTCGCGAAGGACGGATAGATAGAGCAGGGATATAAGGCTATGCTCCGTTTAAAAGCCTAAAATAGATAATCATCATTCTTTTTATTTAAAAGACTAAGAAAATACAAGCGAAAATTGAAAGCAAAAAGAAACCCCCCCCCCCCCAAAAAAAAAAAAAAAAAAAAAAAAAAGAGTATGGGGTTAAAAAAAGAACAGAAAAAAAAAATCGTTTTACTTTTTTTAAATCATGAAAATAAAACTAACAAAAATTATTATCTTTTTTTTATATTTCTATTTTTAATCAAAGCAATATTATTATAGTGCTACATATTTTGTTTCCATTAAAGTTTCCATTAAAGTAAAGTCATTAGTTTCCGACATTGCAATTTATTTTTTTCTGATTTCCATTTTCATTCTTAATTGATTACAAGACTAATTGGGTTTTTCCGATTCAAGTAATATGACTCTTATCGTGTATATAATTTGTATATGCTTTGATCCTTTTTTGAGCACAATGAGGTAAATAAGGGCGTATTCACAGCATAAATAAGATCTTTTGTGTTTTTTTGGATAAAATGTACGATTCTTAGAAAGTCTTTTTTATGATGTTAACATATTATGTTAAAAGATGTCAGCTGATTTTTTTATCTTTTGGCTCACTTACATGTCATTTAGTTCAAATTTTTACATTAAGTCATGAGTATTGTCAGGGGAAAAAAAGATATAAATATTCCGCCTAGCAATTAATAAAGATTCAAACTACACTCTGATACTAATTAGACGCAAAAAAATTAAAATTATCTTATTGGGCAAGAAAAAAAACAACAACAGAAATTTCTGCCAAATTTTGTCACAGCAAATAAATGAAGACAAAATGTAAAAATATCCCGCTAACATGGCAGAATGAAAACGAATTAAAAAAATGATAATAGCAAGAATAGGAAATTTAATGGTGTGATTTTGTCTGGCTGGGCCCAACGAGTACCATCAAAACCATGATAAAATAAAATTAACAAAATAAATAATAGTGAATTAATAAAAAACACAAGAAAAGAAACACACTTGAAAGCAAAGTAAATAGAAATAAAGACTCTGGTTTGTAGGAACCAAATTGAACTTGATTAAAATTTAAAAAACAAGTGAATACAATTTTGTGCTAAAGCATAAATTTAAAGGCGACCCTTAATAATATAAAAAAAAAATAATGAAGTGCATTAACATAAGAAAAAATAAAAAAGGAAGTGCATTAAAGTAAGAAAAGAATAAAAAAACGTTGGAAAATAATAATAATTAAAAAAAGTTTACGGATTTGAACCGATAACTTCCAGAACACCAGTCCAAGAACTTACCCATCAAGATACAGCTGACAACCAAAATGAGGTGGTTTCATTTCTAACATTGAAGATAGTAACAAATCCAAATGAAAACAATGCCAAATATTTTATACGTGGGAGGGGGATATTGGTTCCTAAAAATACCCTATTTCTACATTGTTTGGGTCACTAAGCACGATGATGAAGTCTGTTTGTCGATCCGACCTTCCGTTCGGGAGTTGTTAGGGGGTACAATGCTAAATATCTACACGGGGGAGGGGTATTTGGCCCCTTAAAATTATCCTATTTATACGGTATTTGGGCCTCTGAACACGAGGAGAAGTCCGTTTGCTGATCCGACCTTCCGTTCGAGAGTTGTTAGGGTAGAACAAACACAGTAGCTACCGATTTTGGTCACTATCACAATAGCTTCCAAATGGGTCGCTAAAAATAACAGGTGTGAACAAACTAAGTCTTTTAATTTGTCTGATGGATAATCTATATTACTGAAATCTTTTATTTCTCATATTTTAATCTCTATAAAAAATAAAAATAGATCATAGATGTATGCTTTACACGCTGGTTCTAAAAGCAATCGTGGATTGAGAGAATACAGACATCAAAAATTAAATTAAAAAAAAAAAAAACTTTTAAAACATTTTAGTTTTAGTTTCCTTGATGTAATTTGTGTGTGTGTGTGTGTGTGTGTGTGTGTGTGTGTTTTTTAATAAATAAAAAGTTTTTTTCCGTTACATAAGCGAGGCTTCCGGAGCGAAGCGACATGTAGCCGACTAGTACAGTTTAATAAAAGTATTCCTTCTTTTGAAATATTAACAAAGGGAAGTTCTTAAGAAGTACCGTAACTTACCAATGGTATAGTTTGAAAAGCAAGTTAAAATTATCAGTCTTAAGAAAGTAAATAAGTTGAAAGTTTTAGGGTTTTATTTACTTCCTATGGAGTGTCTTCTCCTAAGGAAAATATTAAAAAATATTGGCATAAAATCACTATCTTTCGCTAACGATGCAACAATGAATAAAGTACTTACAGTTTGTTGCTTGCTAAGTGACGCGGATTGGGATCCCAATTTCGGAACACAATTTTATTTTTGAGCACTTTTCCGAGATTTTTCCCTGTAATAAACGTTCATTTTGGCCTTAATATGGTGGTTAGACTTTTCACGAATGGCACACACACGCAGGATGCTAAGGAGTTTTCTTCTCGGTAGATGGTGCTTCTAAGGCGAGGAAACCTCATGTATGGGCGGGCACTCTGAATGGAACGCAGAGAACATTTTTTTCTCATAGATGTTGCTTCGAAGACGGGTCCGCAGATCGAATTTAGGGCCCGTTCTCCAACTTTAAGAAAAGTCTAGGACATGAAGCAAGTTTTCAGTAATAAGGCTTCGTGTGCAGTGATAAAGACACTATCATTAGCAGAATTAGCAGTTTAGATACACATCATCGTAGCAAGTTTATATTTCTTCATGGCAGAAGAAACGAATCAGTTAAGTGAAATATCCACTATCTTAGTGGATAACCAAATTAAATAAAGTTAACATTTTCACGACAATTAAAAATAAGATTTAGGCCAAATTTCCTAGATTTTCTTTATCTAAAAGCTAATTAGCAGAATTAGCAGTTTAGATACACATCACCGTAGCAAGTTTATATTTCTTCATGGCAGAAGAAACGAATGGGTTAAGCGAAATATCCACTAGCTTGCAAAACCCATAATCAAATTAAATAAAGTGAATGTGAAATCGAGACAATTAAAAATAAGATTTAGGCCAAATTTCCGGTTCAGATCAGAAACCTGAGCCATTACGTTTGATTGCTAAAGTTTTAGGGCAAAAACTTCTTTATTTTTCAAAATAGCTGTTTAAATAATGGGGATGATAAGGCATGTGTCACGGTTCATTTTGTTTCTCGTGACTTTTCATTAGTGACACGTTTAGGTTTGCATGTTCCCTTATTATTTATTTATTCTTTATTTTATTAGTTTCTTGTAAAACCCATTTTCCCTTTTTTTTCATTTTAATCCTTCTTGTTTTTTTTTTATTTTCCGCTCAATTCTAATTTTTTCTTTAAGCCATCAATATTGAGAATATTGAAAAGATTTATTTTATATATTTCTAGATTCATTTTTTCGCTTGATCTCTTCACAATCGTCCTAATTCTAATAGCAGCCTGTATTATCTGGAGAACTACACCATCCTGTGAAGTGACAATGCAATTTCCTATAGTAATTAGTTATGCTTGGATTTTCATGACGGCAATTCTTTTTGTTCTAATTTCCATTTTCAATTTAAGTGGTTCATTAAGTTATTCTGCTTAAAGTAATACGACTGTTATCGTGTATATAATTACATAATTACGCTGAAAAAGGATCAAAGTAAGTAAAATAAGGGTTTTGTTTTTCTTGGATAAACTTTTATTGATACAATTCCTAGGAAAGAAATTAAAAAATAAAAATTTGCACTAAATGACCTAATAATATTAATGTAACTGGTTTATCCAGCTAAAAGATAAACCAGTTATATTATTATTATGTCATTTAGTTCAAATTTTTATTTTTTAATTCAGGAGTACATTCATTAAAATGAATACAATAAAAAACAAAGAAACAATTACTATAAATGTAATACTCTTATAATTCCCTCCGAAAAAAAACACTATTAAACATTTTCAGGTCATATAAAATGAATTGCCTGTAAATAATATTCCAAAGAAATATTATTTATATATTTTTTCAATTATATATTTCTAGATTAGTTTTTTCTCTTGACCTCTTTACAATCGTCCTAATTCTAATAGCTGCCTATGTTACCTGGCGTTATATAACTACACCATCCAATCTGCCACCAGGTCCTTTTGGCTTTCCTATTTTTGGCAACATCTTTTCACTCAGCAGTAAAAAACCTGAAAAGGATTTTGCTAGACTCAGTGAAAAGTATGGAGACGTATTTAGGTAAGTATTAAATATTTTCGTATATTCATTAATCAAAGATATATGCTCAGCTATCTATTGTGTAATAGAGAAAAACGTAAAGAACGAGGGTCACTATTGAAAACCGGAGATCAAAATAATACTGCTGACATTTTGAGTTGGATAAGAAATGAAAACTATCTCCACTACAGGCCTAAGTGGGGTCGAGGAAGATAAGCCTCCTGGGATTTCCTGACCAATGGGACTAAGTTGACGTCGGACAGTCAACCGGACACCAACCGCCCTTAAACCGGGAACCCATTCTTCAGGTGACTGGGTGGACCCCGGGACCTTTAATTTTAATAATTTCATATTACAATTAAATCCATCTTCAATAAATATTACAAATTCATATTCGTCTACGACTTCATATTGTAACCCATCTCAACCCTAGATATATACTGCACCTTGACTTGACATATAAAAATTTATTATTCAAAAAATTCTCATAAAATAACCTTACAACAACGGTATACAAGCTGAACTTCAAATTGAGATCAAATTTACGGGGACTACCGATTACAGGACAGGTTCCTCTAAACAGATTAATATACCGCCAAATTCTTTAAGTTTCAAGAACCTCTACTACCATTCAAATAACAACTTTGCTATAAAAATAACAGGGTATCTAATTATGATTTGTATAATATATTTATAACTTCAATTCCATTATTATTAAACAATAAAACTTTTAAAAAAAATCACCTTAATTTAATCCTACTATAGCACAAATTATAACAGAATTTAATTATAAAGTAAAAAAAAAAATCATTTAGCTTCATCGTCTAATCGCGACTGCTGGCAAGTCTATAATCAAGATGATTACATTCAACTAACCACAAGTTACTTTAACATTTTAATATTCAACACTACTTATTGATATTTTTAAACAAATCAATTTAATAGAAATTTCTAGTCAGAATCAAAGTAATTAATTTAACAGTGAAAAACAAGATGTCTGATTAAAGGGTTATTTCGATAAAATAAATCATGTACTTTTTACTCTATTTAATCTTTTTTTCAGTCTTAATGGGCGCAGAATGGGGGCATCCATTTCACGAACGGCTAAGCAATTGGTGAGGACAGATTAATTTCTGGAACGTTTTCCAATGCTTACCAACACTATCCCGAACCTCAACGAATGCGATTTCCCAAATGCTGGGCGAACACGTACCAATATGTGGTAATATTGGTGGACAATAATGGTCATTATTGATATTGGCAGTTGGTATTGTGCGCGAACACACAGGTTTTCCTTTACGAGTATTGGCCTGGTTACGGCGTTGCTCACCAGGGAGAGCTAGAGAGAGCGTGTTTCCGTACAGAATTGCTATAGTATTAAACGCCGTCCCTCTGTAGAAATCAATTAAGATTCTTTCATTATCAATTGACAAAATGTTGTTGTTTGAATTATCTGTTTTGGGCCGACCCATTTTGCTGATTTTAAGCCTTGTTTCTCAAACAAAATGACCGGCGTGAGTGAGTGATTTTCCGATTTTCAAAGTCTCGCCTTCCTTCTACGTCACCATTGTCACGTGATTTCATCCGTTCATGTGATTCGCTCGCGCACCAGCAATATTTCTCGCCAACTAAAATTGTTGCTTTTTTTCCGACAATCTGAAATGGGCAATATTGGGCAATATTGTTCATTTTTATTGCTGGAAACGGTTGGTACCAATAAAAATGACCAATATTGTCCACCAATATTGCCGCATATTGGTACGTGTTCGCCCAGCATAAGACATACTTAAGTTGACAAAACTATATTACATTTAAGGCCAATTAATGCGTATCATTTCAGTTGCCAATCTTATCTTCATCAGAAGGGGCATGGCGTGATGACCAAGAGATTGCCTCTATTACTCTATTATAGAATAGGTTCTATTTTCCCAGCGCATTGGAATCCATTCGTAGATGCAATCTGACACCAGCTCAGCTGGTGGCGAATTGGAAAACTTGAACACCAATTGCATTTGTATCTGTTTATTCTAAACTAGTAAACCATATTTTATATATATATATATATATATATATATATATATATATGTAACCGGCATTCTATTGAATGCCTAGGAAATGTATAGAATGCCTGATGGTTTTAGGCAAAGTATGAAATATCAGTTTTTGTAAAGATTTTTGCATACTTTTCCTAGGCATTCTATACAATTCCTAGACATTAGATAGAATGACAAGTATCATTTAGGCAAAGTGACAGAAGAGCACAACAAAAGCGTTTATTGATCATTACAGCGGAACTGAGATTGAAGTATTTGTTACAGTAGATAACACTGTAATTGCACTTAGAATTGTACTTAATTTTCTTATTTCACACAAAAACACTTCATATTTTGGCACTTAGGTCTTGCACATTCAAATTTCACAAATTAGTAAAGAATTGCTAAATAAAAAGAACAGGATGTTGATACCAGTGAAAACAAGTAGAAAACAACTGGAATGAGCTACTTGTTGCAGCAGGGAAGAGACTAGAATGACATTTTGAATTGCACTTAATTTCTTTTTCACACAAAGACACCTCATAGTTTAGCATTTCATCTTGCACATACACCTGACGAATCCTTGGCCGCTTCCTGTGGACTGAGAAGTGGCAGCAGATCGGAGAGCAATTTCATGGTCAGGAACGTCTTCCGCTTTGATTAAATCCTTTCGACGTACGGTGAATTCTGATCTGGCATAGAGTTGCTTCAAGATTCCTTGTGCAGTTCCAACCCGGTAAAAGCGATCTTCTGCCATGCTCATAACAACTGCCAACAGATTTCGCGAGTCTCCCTGCCCTTTGTCAACATCGGGAATGGGAACTCGCACAGAAGCTCCCAAAGGCGCAGGAGGAAATTTTTTGTCAGAATCTCTTTTCATTTTTTTGGCTGCATTTCGAGGTTCGATTTCATTTTATTTTTGATAAATTTCTCAATATTGAAGCAAACAGTGCACAAAATGCTAACCCCATAACCTTCTACGTCGTTGTCGTCAGCATCGTCTTTAGGGGGATGCCATCAGATGGCATGAACGTTTCGGCTACACTTTCGACTTGTATGAGCACCGCTGGTTTCTTTTAAGCAGACGCTGCAGGTAATGGAAGAAGAAGGGTCTTCGGTAACCACGGAAATGGAAGGCTCATCGATAACCATGGCTTCACCACTGCTTTGGTTTCCGTCATCATGGATTGCAATCTTATGCATGTCTTCTGCAGAAAGCGCTGTCTCTTGCATTTCTTCATCTCTGTCTTCCTGCTCTTGTGTTGTTTGTACGCTCTCTATTATTTTTTCGAGCTCTTCCTCTGTTTGCACGTCTTGTAAAACATCGTCAGGTAGGGACGACGTTGTGAGGTCTACTTTAGCTTTGCAGCCAAAGAGAGCTTCGTATGGTGATCTTTTAATCCCAGAATGAAAAGCTCTGTTCTTCATAAGTTCAACGATTCATAACCCCTCACTCCAGCAGCCAGTTTTTTGATCTTGCATCCAAGCACAGCATACTTTCGATGTCCTGGTTAGCTCTTTCGACGCTCCCCTGGCTTTGTGAGTGGCACGGCTTACCATGGACAATCTTCAAGGTGGGCCAGTACTCTTTTAGGTTGCTTACCACATTGTTTGCAAATTCCCTGCCATTATCGGACTGTAGAATCGTTGGAGCACCAAGCAACGTAAATATGTCTACGAGCATTTATGCTACTTCTTCTGCCCTCTTTGTTTTCAGGGCCCTGAGAACCAAGAACTTGGTGAGATGATCTTGGTTACACCATTATAAACTTGTATTCCCCAACAGGATGGGATTGAAAGTCGATGAGATCGACCTGCCTGCGGGAGTTGAATTCAGAAAAAACATTGGCTTGACCACAACACCTTTTTTGACATCATTTTGCTTTTTTTTGGCAAGGCTCACAAAGGTAATATACAGTTAAATATCAGGACGGGTAACGTTCTTGTATTTGGATGAAAGTTCTTTCAACATTCTGTCATGTCCTCCATGACCAATAGCCAAATGAGCCTTATGAAGTATGTCAAATAACTCTGAGTCCTCGACTTAAAACTGTATGGCACTTACACCTTCTTTGACAGGATAGATCAACTTACTCTTATTTTCCACCATCATAACATCATAGTGTTTTACCAGCCAATAGTCCCGTGATTCTTTCTTAATGGTCGTCTTAGCCTTTTTCACATCGTCCACTAATTTTTGGTAACTGGTTTAGGTTAAAAAAACCAACGTTTTTAGCAGTATTGGCTTTTACTTGAGATAATTCATCATAGAATCGTTGTTGCATATCAAAATGGCGTGATTCCTGTCCTGGCACTACACTCCCTTCCGACATGGTCACACAACAATCCACGGGGAAATGTCACGGGAGAGCGTCTGTGGAACCTCTGCCGGATAATACACATGCACTGACGTCGTGAGAAGACTTAAGCTTTGATCGCCATCATCAAACAACGACCCAAGCGCCCCCGCCGGCCAGTTACAAACTTTGCCGCACGGCAACTCGGCATTCTATAGAATGCCTAGGCAATGTATAAAGTAGCAATCATTTCATACTTTGACGTTCCATTTTAGGCATTCTATACATTTCCTAGGCATTCTATAGAATACCGGATTTCACACATTGCCGGTAACATATATATATAAAACTAGCACCAGTTTTATTGGCTTTCCTGCCACCCGACTTTCCTTTTGACTGGAAATTATCTCCGAATTCAAGGTCGCATGCTCGTCGTGTGTGTTTAGTTAGTGTATGTGACAGGGAAGCCGACAAAAGGAATCGGTTTAGCTTTTGATCTTATCTCACTGGTTTACGGTTGACCCACGTCGATGAAAAACAAAATGTAGGCATCCTGAATAATACTCTTGGCATTTGGCACCTTATTTATATTTCTGTTTTATGGTTTCGGAGGAGTAGGGGGCAGAAAAACGCAATGTTTTCTTTGTTTGATTACTGATGTTGATTACAAAAGTGATTTTCACGAACAGAGCCTATCCTCCTTATTTCCTATATTCTTAAATTTGCTAATAAAAATCAAAATATTTGTTCACTTCTACAAATAGTACAAAAGGATTTAAATTCTTCACTTACCTCGCTTGAATGGCATTAAACAATGTCATTAGTTCATTTTATATGAAACAGTTCTTTCAAACAGACATATAAACGAACACATTTTTACCTTTCTCTTTTATGCATTGATTGATTGCTTGGATTTGCGTTTAGATTGACTTTACGGTAGTTTTGTAGCACATATGTGATCATAATTACTCTTTTTACCTATCAAAGCTTAACGAATCCAATTTACTCCCTTGGCATATTTTGGATTCGTAGTTTCACTTTATCCAGTCAACACCCTTTTCGTATGTCTTTTTCAATGTTATTTAATCTGCTTCTTAATTCATATATGAAGACATTGGAACACTCTGAACATTTTGCTATTCAAAATTGACTAGGAGAATCTTGTATAATTATTTATTTGGCCTTTAGTATCAGGATCTCCTTTTCTGTCCCTTTTTAATATTATCACTTTCGGACATAAATAAAATAACCATCCAACGAGCACCGCTGCTAAATACACAGTTCCAACAACAATGCCTTTCTTTTCACATAATCCTTATGCATTCTCAACAATCATACTTATGAATCACAATAGCACAGAACCCTTATTCATTGTTTCACAATAACTTGCAAAAATGAAGGAATTTATTAAATAAATTCTTAATAAACTGTAACTTTGATATCCATATTGAAAGTTTTAATTTATTTCTTTTATCTTTTTAAGTTTATATTTAGGAAATAAGCTGGTAATATTTCTGGGAAGCTATAACGCTATTAAGGAGGCTTTCATAAAACAAGGAGAAGTATTCTCTGGCAGACCACATGACCTAGTCATTAGAGAAAGTGAGGAAGATAAAGGTAAAAGTTAAACTCAAGTTGTGTGTCATCGAAATTCTGCCAATACCTTATGTAAAAAAGTCGATAAAATTAAAAGGTGGTTTATTTATTCCTTGTAATGCTCTCCTTCTAGAGCGGTTTCAGAGTGTACTACTGGATAAAGGGAAATATCAGGCTAGATTAACTAAGCAATTTAGTTTACTTAAGAGTTATGCGAATATTCAATAAAAAACACACATTCAATAGGAAATATCAAAAGATTTAATACATTTAATTAATCTTTAAATATCCAGAAAATAAAATATCATATCATCAGAATTATAATTTGGCTAATATTAACTTTCGTTAATCTTAAGACTTTAATGTTCGATAAAGTTCTATCACTTTGACTGTTCCAATTAGCTTAACACTCGATGCTAATTTTACGTTTAACTTTACTCGATTCAGTTAAATTGCTGCAACTCGACATATGCAATTAAAATAAACTAACATTGAAAAGTTAAATTCCTTATTACTTGTATCTTGCATCTTCTGGTTTTCACCCAACCAAAGATAGGAATACGACTTGTATACTTACAATCCTTAGTTTTATAGACATCGTAGAATACGAAGAACCATCGAAGAAATGCACTGGAATAAATCCTGGTTACCCAACCAAGAATAAGTTAGTTCCTGAATCTTCGAACTTCGGAGTCTTCCAATTTGAAGTCGCCCTGTTGTTTTCAGCCGTCGTCAAGGATACGGCAACAGCCTCTTGTTAGTGAGTTATTCCTTTCTTCACTAACGGAAACGATGAGCCAAATTCATCAAGGATAGGCACTGAACATAAGCTTTGACCTTAAACTTATATTCTTCATCAAATGAGAAAAGACCCTTTTTCTCCTTAGGTTCGTCACGGAACGTATCAACAGGTACTATCTGGTAATGCTGGAAATTGACACTGTCTGTTTACATCGACGGTTACCAAGTCAACTGCTCGAAAGTTCCTCTGCAACAAAGCATTGCATCTTACTTTGTTAACAATGGCTTGAGAACGTTCGTGTACTGCGTTCACTTTTGTTGAAAGTTCACAGCAGCAATCACCTTGTTTTAACTTTCTCCGGCGAATAACCCTAATATATTTTAGAAGCACAATTTCTAGTTAACTGGGCTCAATGGATTTATATCTTTGGAAATTTCGATAAGAAACTTAAAACACATTTAACACAATGATTAATTTCCAATACATATCCAAACAAGTTGAATTCCTCAATTTTTCCCTCCGAATAGATTTTCACTCTAAACAAGCTAATTTTTGAAATATTTTTAAACTTATTTGTAACAACATATACCATATTTATGTCATTCGTATGTAGATATTATGAATTACACTGTGGATAATAAATATTTTCACTGAATTTCTAACAGAAAAGGAAAAATAAATTTTTCATTGTCAAAATCAAAATTGCCTAGTTTCAACAGAATAATTAACTTTGCTTTTGCTCATTAGATGGAGACATCGATCATATGAATCTGTATTCTGTGGAAACTTTATTTAATATAATATTTTTATTGAATAAAATATCAAAAGTTAAATAAATCAATAGTTTTTATTTATGTTGACAGAAGTTCATTTCTTATAAATTAAACTTAACAAACCAAATTTCAAGGAAGACGACACATATACTGATGGCAAAACAGTCATAGTTCTATGTTTTATTTCTATCATTAGACTATTTTTGTCGTGCTTCGGGTTGTTACTAATTGAAAATCAGAAAAAAAAGGAAAAATTTGAACAATAAATGCATCTAAATTTTAAATTTTGTTAGTTTACATTCTCAAGCATTATTTAGTAATTAAACATTACTCTAAAATAAATTTAGGTGTAGGATCATTAAAGTTAGTCTCTTATTTATTAAAAATTTCTATAAATTAAAACTAAATATATTTTATGTAGAACTTTACGTAAAATTCAGCCTTTTAATAGCTTTTATTGTAGCTGTATTATTGAGTGATTGTTTTTGTCATTAATTGCAGTACAATAGGATTCCGTTTATTTTCAAATAAAGCGGCTATCTCAGATACTTTCATCCTTAAGTGACTTCTGTATTATTTTTTGTTTCTTCGGTTCAATAGTGTATTTTGTAGCAATAATTTATTCAGAAGGCCAAACATGGAAAGAACAAAGACGTTTCCTAATGACAACTTTTAGAGACTTTGGAGTTGGAAAACTAAGTTTAGAACCAAGTATTAAGGTAAATTCCCTTCCTTTCATCGACTTTGTCCAACTATGGACCTACCTGACAAAGTCAGGGTGAGGCTAGGAAATTCAAGAAGGGGGGGGGTCGAGATTCACATCTCGATTAAGGTAAATTATTATATTAGAAAACATTTAATTTTGTTAATGTGTTTACATCAATAGCGTGTATCATAGAGTGTCCTATGGTACATTAAAATAACTTATGTCAAAGATTGAACAATTCGAAACATAAATATTTTATTTAATAAACTCACGAATTGGAAATCCAAAAAGCTTACACTATAAACTGTCCAATTGAAACCTAAATAAGTAATACCATAGACCGACAAATGGTAAACCTGAATAACTTATATGATAGACTAACAAGTTGGAATCCCAAACAGATTCTACAAAAGACTGACCAACAGAAAACCTGAACAGCTAATATCTTTGGCTGACCAATTGTAAAACCAAAAAGCTATTACCATACACAAATCAATAGTATGCGCAAATAGCTTAAACCATATACTGACTAATTGGAAACTGAAATAGCTTATACAATAGTTTGATCAACTGTAGCCTAAATCCAAACAGCTTATTTTAAGACTAACGAATTCGAAACCCTAATAGATTTTAGCAAAGACTGATCAAATATAAACCTGAAAGCTGATACATAGACAGATGAAAGGCTAAGCCAAATAATTTATACCATTGACTTACCAATTGTAAACTCAAGAAATTATGTAATACTGACTAATGGAACAAGGTAGTTTCTACTATATACATAGCAATGGAAAATCTAAATAGGTTGTAGGAGAGAGTGATCAATGGTAGACCCAAATATCTTATATTAAAGACTAACCCATTGGAAACCGAAATAGCTTTTAGCAAAGACTGAACAAATATGAATCGAATAGCTAAAATAGAGACTAACTAATGATGAATCTAAGTTACTTAAATAGTAGATTCACCAACTATAAACCCAATAACTTATACGATGCTGTCTAATTGGAAACCCGAATTGAATATATCACAGCCTGATTAATGGTACATCCAAAGACATACACGATAGAAACCAAGTAACTTACACCATAGACTGACCAATGCTAATCCCAAATAGCTTTAAACCATAGATAGTAAATCCAAATAAGTTTTACCATAGACTGACTAGAGGTAAGTCCAAATAAATTATATGATAGACTGAACAGTGGTGAACCAAATACCTTACATCAAAGATTGAGAAAATCAGAACCAAATAGCTTGTAACATAGACTGAACAATGGCAAACTCAACTAACTTATACTGTAGAATAATCTAAAGCAAATCCAAATAGCTCATAGCATAGACCGATTAATGACAACACCAAATTGCTTATAACAGACTGATCAATGACAAACCAAACATTGTTTTTTAACATACAGTGACCATTATTCAACCCAAATACATAATAGCATAACACACCAATGGTAAACCATAATACCTTATTCCACGGATGAAGGGTAAACCATAATAGCTTACGTCATGGAATGACGAATGGTAAAGCCTATTAACTTATTTCATAGAATGATTATTGTTAAAGCCTATTAACTTATTTCATAGAATGATTATTGGTAAACCCAAAATTATTACTCGAAGACTGACCAATGGTAAACCCGGAAAAAACCAGAGACTGACCAATTGGAGAGCCAAATAGCTTATATTAGAGACTGACCAAGTAGAAACCCAACTAGTTGTCTGCTTCTTTTTCTTTTCTGTATTTGTCTGCTTCTTCTCTTTCTCTTCTTCCGCTGTCTATGGCACCAAAAAGTATTACAAACTAGTACGTTAGATCTTCCAATGATAAAAGTACATTTGGAGTGTGCCCACGAACCTAATCAGAGAGAAATATATGAACGTGAGACATGGTAACAATACTGAGCGATCACTATTTTAAGTAAATTTTTCAATTATATTAGTATGTTGCATCAATACTTCATTTGAGTAACTCTTTAGTATTTGAAACATGAAT
>JAFIDM010009631.1:287475263-287485919 GCA_023159025.1 Thereuonema tuberculata | reverse complement strand
TCTGTTGAATTGTAATGAGCAAAAGAAAAGTTAATTATTCTGTTGAAACTAGGCAATTTTGATTTTGATAATGCTAATTTTGTTTTTCCTTTTCTGTTAGAAATTCAGTGAAAATATTTATTATCCACAGCATAATATTTATTATCTACATAAAAAATGACATAAATACCGTATATGATGTTACAAATAAGTTTAAAAATATTTCAAAAATTAGCTTGTTTAGAGTAAAAATCTATTCGGAGGGAACAATCGAGTTTAACTTTACCTTTATCTTCCTCAGTTTCTCTAATGACTAGATCGTGTGGTCTGCCAGAGAATACTTCCCCTTGTTTTATGAAAGCCTCCTTAATAGCGCTATAGCTTCCCAAAAATATTACCAGCTTGTTTCCTAAATATAACCTTAAAAAGATAATGAAAATAAATTAAAACTTTCAATATCGATATCAAAGTCGGGTTTTATTAAGAGTATTTTCTGGGACTAAAAAAACCATTCAAAGTTAGAAACATTTAATAAAATCAGTAGTTATTAAAAATTTATTAAAATCAGATCTCGGCATAAATAGTAGATGAAGGGAGTTCCTTAAATAAACCTTTGTGTTGGCGAATAATGGTATTATTAGCGATAAAATAATGATTATCAAAAAGAAATTCGGTGAAAGATTATCTTGTTTATTGGTAGGTATTAAAGTCTCCTTTAGGGCTGTGTGAAGAAGTTCTTTAGAGATTGATGTGAAAAGTTCTTAAGCATTTATTGAAAACATCATTACGATAATACGCAGTGATCTGTATGCAATACGTAGAAAATTACTATTTTACAACTTTCGATAGTCCTATAAGGGTTTACCAACGATATGTTGATGATATTTTTATCATAGCTGATAAGAATTCTTATAATAATATTTTAGTTCAATTTAATTCAATTCCTTCAGGTTTGCATTTCATATCCGAAAGTGAAAACCACGAAGGCGAACTACCTTTTCTGGATGTTCTTATTACTTATAAGAAGGACATATTTCAAACTTGTCCACACAAAAACTCACTGCTTCGGACAAATTAATCCCTTACAATTGATCCATATCTACCTTTGTCAAAATACAAAACCTTGTATATATGATGGTACAAAACGTTTTTAAAACATGTTTATTTGTATTATTTGACTATCATATAAATAATATTAAAAAGCAGTTGATTCACAATAATTCTCCTGTACATGTCATTAATACTAATGTTGAGCAAAGCTTACTTAATATTTACAACCACAGAATCAAAAATGGAGAAAATAATTTATTTTTTTTTGCTGCATTCCATTTGCACCCTACCCTACAGAAAATCTTATTCAACATTTTCAAAATTTCTGACGTTTGCTTGTCCTATACTTTAAATAACAAGCTTACATATTCATCGTTATCATTATCGTCCCTGATTTAATATTGGTGTCCCTGATTTACAAGGAATGCATATATTTAGTCCCATGCATAGATAATAGTTGTTTCTATATAGGTAATAATGGACAGCAACTCAAAAAATGGTTTTCCTCACATCGTAGCTGCATTAAAACCGGTAACATTTCAGCCTACAACGTATGGAACCATATTTATAAAATTGGCCATACCGTCAATTTTGAAGTTTCTAGAATTAAATATATGTAATAACAAGGAGTGCCGTGAAATAAAAGAATCTTATTTTATTTCTCTACTCCAATCATAAAATTAATTTTTGCCTAGCATATTCATTAGTAAATACTAGATATTTCCAGGTTTCTGAATAGAAGCGAAAAGGAAAGACGCAAGCTGATGTTAAAAATTAGTAATCTTATTTTCTCAGACGATGTATAAAAACTGTTGCCTATAGGGACCGTGCATTGACTAGTGCTGCCAGTGGCGGCAGAAATTGGAAATATTGTAAGGAAAGCTTCTAACAATAACTTGCTTACGAAACGTTGCATGCATATAGAAAACGTTCACTTTTATTCTTTTCCTGCAAGACCATTTGAACTTTTTATTTTCATTACCTTATATTATAAAAACGTTATTCTGTCTGTCATAGGACTTTAAGTTTTTCCAATTTTGTGACCAAACTATAAGAGATAGATTGGTCATGCAAATGGATAAAATGTAGATCTTTTTAAGACAAACAAAATGCTACAAAAATCTTTCGAAAACATTTTTGGTTTCCAAGATGGCGCCTTTTAAAGGGTCAAATTTTGACTTTTTCTCAATTTAAACGAAAAGTATAAAAGTTAGAAGAGAACATTATATTGATAAAATGTTGGTATTTGAAAGTTCTATCGAACTATATATCAGTCATTCACAAACGTTTCTGCGTTTGCAAGTTACATGCAAAAATGTGATTTTTTTTCTCTTTAAATTTTTGGTGTATGGCGCCAACCTGCAATACATCTGAGTTATCCGGAGAAGCCACAACTGGCTGGGAAGTCGTATATTCTCCGACGATCTCAACATTAATTTACTAAATAAATAAAGTTGGGTTTTTGATGCTATATATCCAAGGGTTCCGGAACGAAGCGATGGTACCCGGTTATTATTATTATATATTATAAAAAACGTATATTATAAAAAAAATTATTCTGTCTGTCATTCTATAAGCAAAATGTTAAATTATAAATTACTAAAACGTCGGAGCAAGGAAATCTTTTGGAAAATGATTCAAGAATTTTCACAAAACACGTTATTTATCATGAAGTTTTGTAATAAAACCTAATATATTTCGTTATCAAAAATGTGTTTGTGTTATCAAACAGAAAATATTAACATTTTAGCCCTATATAAACCAACAAAACACAAAGAAAGGTAGATTTACTGAAGAATTAGAGAATCTATTCATAAAAAATGAAAATATATTAAACAACTGTCCAACTATACTAATTGGCGACGTAAATGTAGATCTTTTCAAAATGAATAAAAACAATGCAGTACAGAAATACCTAAAACTTATGTGCAATAATGGTTTCAAAAATTGTCTTTACGAAATAACAAGAAACAACTGTACAATTCATGGAAATACGAAAACAAATGTAGATCATATTTTCTTAAATAAGCATGATATCGAAACACCAGGAATAATATGTAAAGAACGTATCTCGGATAATAAGTGTTTAAAAGGAGAAAATAAGAGATCCAAATATAATCTATGAAGAACTAATCAATGAGTTTAACAATAACAAAATTCATGAAAATCTATCTATATAAAAAGAAAATTCCTGACTCCTCACTGACTGACTCATCAACGCCCACCCCAAACCCTTGGACCTAGAAAGCTGATATTTTCACAGAGGTTCCCTTTATGATGTCGACAAAGAATAAGGTCGGATTTTTCGAAATTCCCACGGGATAGGGAATAATCTGGCTAACTGATCTTGAAGTGTTTGACGGCAACCCCAGGTGGGATGCGCCAACCCGCAATATACTTGAGTTAAGCGGAGAAGGCCACAACTGGCTGCGAAGTCATATATTCCAAATATATTTGATGTTTCTTCAAAATGCTCCTTCCCGCCACCATAGGTCTTCAAAAATACTGATTTTAACCAAATAGATTTTATCTTGTTATCATTGGTCAATGAATTGTAAAAAAAATCATATTTATATGAGCCTTTTCAAATTTTATGTAGTTGAGCTGTTGAAAGTTCCTGTAATATATTTTTAAAATTATGCAGTCAGTTTAAAACAATTTTTAGTGTGTTTGTCTTTTTAAATAGTAACTATTATTTTTAAACATACGTTAAATTATTACATAACTAGTCGCAACCCGTGAAATATTCACGGAAGTAAAACAAATAATTTATTTTTGAAATACCGTGAAAGACCACCGTTATACGATTTTTGCTTTTTTTAATATCAACATGCTTTCCTGACACTTGGGCGACAAAAGTTAACCTCCTGCCCTAAAATAATAGGCTCCTCCAAATTGAGCCTATGAGAGAGTGCCCCACAATGCCTTACAGGGGCGTAGGAATTATTTCACCAATATTATTTAAATCAACTAATTTTTCTTTTCAAAAAGACATTTGTTAGTATATTTTTAAAATTAAAAATACACTTTAAAATAGTCTCTCTCTGACTATTTCCCTGCTCTCTCCACGTTGATGACAAACATGCATCCGGTTTTTGCCTATTAATAGTATGATAGCAAATTGAACAATAATGGAAGTATGGAGGCAAGCCCGTAGCCAGAATTTTATTTCGGTGTGCCGTGCGGTGGGTCGGCCATTGTAAGAATGTAAACACTTCCTAACTTTCCGTAGATGTCGTAATAAGCGAAAATTTTACATCGATATGACTTGTTCCTTTGATTTCAACTCTGAGAGAGATTTTTTCTTTGTTTAGATTTCTGAACAAAGGGGCTTTAGCCCCCCCCCCCCCGGCTACGTGTCTGTTGGAGGGGTACCGTGGATCGCATGCTTCTTCCTCATATTTTTCTAAAATAAAGATGTTTTTATTTTCATCATGGAAGGTCTCTTTCACTGCCATTTTTTTCACTGTTCAACGCACGAGGCCTTGAGGCTTGATCTCAAGGAAAAAATGGTCCGAAGGTTTGCAGTAAATCCGCAAGATATCACATTCGTACATGTCGGACACCATATTTGCAAATGCGCATATTCACTGCTCTTTGTAGACAAAAATGCGCTTCATCAGTCCATAAGGCTTTCGAAGACCACGTCTTGTGATGCTCGCCAGAAATCGCAAAGGAAAGTCGATACAGTGTTGAAGGGCATGAGGGTAACTTGAATTCTACAAAGTTAAGTGCGACGTCTTCCACATTGCTTTCTGCAACAGGCCACCGGCCACTAACCAACTCTGCTGTTTCTTAGAATTTCTTTATCATATTCTTCAATACATTTAGGGAAAAAGGTCCTTTCCTTCTTTCAAATGACGGTATTGGAGTAATCAATGGCGGCATTCCTGAAGTGTTGGTAAAAGTGCTTTACTGGCAAAGCTCGGTCCTCCTTGAAAAGACCCATGGTTACTTCTAGCGATCACATGTAATTGGCTGCAATTTCACGAGAAATTAGCATGTTCTAACACTTTTTTTTGCGCATCAACGCCACCAGATGGCACTCAAAATAATATTTTTTTTTTTTCGTAAATTCTCTTTCCCTATGTTCTTATTAAATTTCCCCCAATTACCATCGTGATCTGTCGAGTAGATCCTTCCATACATTGCTCTGATTACTGTCAAGGCAATTATAACCATCTGATAAAAGTAAAAGTGGCTCCGGTAGGTTAAGTGTTCTGAAGTTCAATTGCTGGCGGATTTTTCCACGTTGAATTCTCTTCCAGATTAGTTGTAAGGTCCTCGCAGCCATCTGAAGACACGGTAAAGGATATCTTTCCAGAGGTTAAGGAAGACTGGCGTCGGAATGAACACCTGACCTCTGCTTCGTCGTGGGAAAGGGCCTAACCTCTGCGACCTAAGCTCCTCCAGGACTGTAGTGGGATGCTTTTGTATATCTACAAAAGTTTATTATGGTTCATAAAATATTATTTTGTCATTAAGTATGTAGTTACTTTCCTGTATCCATGTGTGATCCCTTAACAGCTTTTGAAACGTTAGATGGATCTTCTTGAACTTCGTATGCATTCTTAAGGGCGATTTACTTTTTATGTTAAATTTTTTTGCCTAAGGATCCTTGTCGTCTTTGTTATTAATTTATTTTTTTAAAATTATCGCAAGATAAAGACAAAAATTTCAATAGAAAAAGCATTAATACCGAAATACTTGATTTTCTCTCGGTATCTTAAGCATATTGCTCTACTTTTTAATTGTTTTAATGTCTGCCCGATCTTTAATTTTATTAAAATTAATTAGATTCTTACAAATATAGTTGCGGATTTAAATAATTTTGCGTAAAATAAAAAAATCTGTACTGTTTGTATTCAGGAGATATCATTAAAAAGAAATATACATTCTGAATATTATGTGGTAAGGAGATATTCAATCTTGAAGTTCTGTGTTAGTTAATTTAAGAAACTACAGAAGTTTATAATTAATTTTGTTAATCAGTTTTGTTGATTAGTTTTGAGTTAGAATTTCATTTCGAAGTGATCTTGGAATCCTTAAATTGAAAATTTTTATTGTTTCATTTGGATATTTCACTGCTTTGTTTTTCATTTTTATCCATTTGCCTGTTTATCTCTTTCTACGTCATTTCATAATAAAACGGCTAAATGGTCTCAATAGTGACCCTCGTTCTTTAAGTTTTTCTCTATTACACAATGGATACACTCTATAAAGAAAGTATAAAGTCACCCAAGTATTTCAAATAACTTTTCATTTCATGATTTGTTTACTTCCAATTTTTTTTTTCTTAGTCTATTTAAAAGAAATTAATTCATATACCATTTAAATATCTTAAACATTTTGAGTAGTTTTTAAATTAAAAAATAAAATCAATTTTCAACTGTAAAGAAAATATTAACTCGCTAAGAATGTTTTGATTTTGACACCTGCAAAGTGATTGGAATATCCCAAATTTACATAAAGATAACTAAAAGTGGCTAAAGTATGTAATCCACTCATTTTCGTAGCAACATATGCCACTACTTTATTATGCCTCGTGAAAATTTATTAACTGACAAAGAATTATGAAAAATTCATTTTCTACTTGGTCAAAAAAAGTCAACAAGGCAAATAGCCTCAGAATTAAATCGTTCACAGACTTTTATTCAAAATGTCATCAAGAAAGGAGATAGTTACGGAACCACAAAAAGACCAGGAAGATCTCCAAAACTCACACCTCGGGACCACCGGAGAATTCAAGATCTTGCTGCGTCTGATGAGATGTCCACCCGTGAAATTGCTCGTATGTTCCCAAAGGCTTTATCTCACCAAACTTATGGAAATGCTTAACGTATGGAAAAGCTTAACGTCAAATAATCACATGAAGTTTGTAAAGCTGAAAGCTAAACCCAAGCTCACTGCCACTCATCGTTCCAGTCGACTTGACTGGGCTAAGAAAACAGTGAAATGTATCGAAGGTGGAACGAAATATTTTTTTCTGATGAAAAACGTTTCTGTGTTGACGGCCCTGACAAATATTCCACATACTGGCATGATGTATGCACTCCGTCAAAGATAAGATTAAGCAGACAACAAGGTGGGGGTGGAGTGATGGTGTGGACAGCATTTGGGCTAGGAGATATAGTGTTTGTGGAAGGCAAGATGGACTGTAGAAAATATCAAAACCTTATGTACGACCATTTAATACCATTTGGACCCCTTCTAGGAGGGCCAGACTGGCAATATCAACAAGACAATACTTCTATACATGCGTCAAAATCCACCAAAGCGTGATTTTAAAAAAGAGAAAATTCATGTCGTTCCATGGCCCTCCCGTTCAGCTGATCTAAACCCAATTGAAAACGTGTGGGTTGTTTGCCAGATATTGTATATGGCCGCAACAAACAGTATCATCACTTGAATGATCTGAAGCTTGCAATTTGGAATGCTTGGGACTAGATAAATATGTCCGATTTGAAAAAAATTAATTGGGACAATGCCTGACAGAATGATAGAAATTATAGAGAAGAAAAAAGGACCAGCACGTTATTAATTTCAATAATTTTCGAAATATTATGTTTTGAGTTTATATTTTCTTTACAGTTGAAAAGTGATTTTTATTTTTTAATTTAAAAACTACTCAAAATGTTTGAGATGTTGAAATGGTAGATGAATTTATTGCTTTTAAATAGACTATGAAAAAAAAGGGAAGTAAACAAATCCTCTAATAAAAAGTTATTTGAAATACTTTGGTGAGTATATACTTTCTTTACAGGGTGTAGCTGAGCATATACCTTTGACTAATGAATATACGAAAATATTAAATACTTACCTAAATATGTCTCCATACTTTTCACTGAGTCTAGCAAAATCCTTTTCAGGTTTTTTACTGCTGAGTGAAAAGATGTTGCCAAAAATAGGAAAGCCAAAGGGACCTGGTGGCAGATTGGATGGTGTTGTTATATAACTCCAGATTAAACCAGTTGTTATTAGGATTAGGACGATTGTGAAGAGATCAAGGGAAAAAATAAATCTAGAATTTTATAAAACAAATCTTTTGAAATATTATTTACAGGCAATTGATTTTCTATGACCTGAAAATGTCAAATAGTGCTATTTTTTCGGAGGAAATTATGGGAGTATTACATTTATAGTAATTGTTTCTTTGTTTTTTTATTGTATTCATTTTAATGAATGTAGGGGAAGGTGTTGTACCTTTGACCGATTGTACCTTTGACCACCCTCGCTAGTTTTGCCATCTATCAGCATACTTTAAAAGCTTTTCTGTTTAATTTGTAATATTCCCACTATTTGTGCCTTTAAACCTTCAATAGCAGTTAGATCTTTGACTTGCAAGGAGTAAAAAATATTTTTCCAATTCCATCACCGAAAAGTAAGTATTTTGCAAGTGCATGTTTCTTTAATAACATTGTTTTTCTTTTGATTGTTATTTTAACAATAATGAGTAATACATATATGCCTAGATTAATTGTTAGGACTTTTAAGATGATTGGATTAACCTAAAAATTGTAGCACGGCGTGAAACGCAAGTTTGACTGATGTTGTACCTTTGACCACAGCAGGGTGTTGTTCCTCTGACCAGGTCAAAGGTACAACATTACTTAATAATATGTAAATGTTTTTACTTACAGAAATTTTAGCATTATGTAAGATGGAAATTTAAATATCTTTTGCCAAATCTTATCCAAAGAAAGTAAACAATCGATTGTTTGTCCCTGAATATTCATCAGGGGAAAGTATTTTCGATATTTCAGATGAATGCCATGAATTGGAGAAGGAATTAAACTTTGAAAAAGAATATTTAGTTGAAGAAAGTTATGTCCTTGTCAAGCTGACAAAAAAAACAAAAAAAACAAAACAAGAAATACTTTGTGGACCAAATAAAGGAAACAGCATGTGATTATTTTAAAGTTAAATATTTGAAAAAACTACCGAAGATGGTGAAATTCGTCCAAGAAGATAACCTGCTCTATGACATAGAACTACAAGATATTGTGGCCAGGCTACCAAATCCAACCACAGCTGCCGGCATAGCTCGACTGAAAGAATGTCTACTTTTCGGAGATAGACATTGATTTTTCATTGTATAATGTAGAGTAAATGGGCAGGAGTAGGCTACTTAAGCCATTAGAATTTATTTCATATTGTATTATTCTGTTTTGAATTGCATGTATTTGCCAAATGTATACATTTCTGAATCAAAATGTTAATTAAATAACTTGTAACTAATTGTCAGTTTCTAATACCACCTGGTCAAAGGTACAATACCCTCCGGTCAAAGGTACAACACGTAGTTGTACCTTTGACCACAAGGCATAGTTTTTTTGTAAAATAAAAATAAAATACTTATACTCAAAATATAACATATAAAACACATGCAGTTGATGGCAAGATGAGTGAAGATCACATGTATTCATTCAGGTAAGGATTTACTTGAGAACAAAAAATCGGAAAATTCATTTAGTGAAAACTGGTCAAAGGTTCAACACCTTCCCCTACTCATGAATTAAAAAATAAAACTTGAACTAAATAACATAATAATAATACAATTGATTTTTCTATTAGCTGGAAATTAGAACAAAAAGAATTGCCGTCCTAAAAATCCAAGCATAACTAATTACTGTAGGAAATTGCATTGTCACTTCACAAAAAATTCAAAGGACAGGTATTTTCTAACACTATAATTATATTTTTCTGATAAACAATAGAGAATAAGAAAAAAAAAATAATGAATTTAATTATATATTATAGCATTATGATTAAACAAATATATAAGAACAAATTATTTTAATAGTATTTTAATTTTATACTTGAATTTCTAAACTGAATTCAGTAGGAGAACAATATAGTTGATATCTATCTGATCACAAAATCAATCACATAAAAATAGCAATAATCAATCAACTGAAAGGGGTCGTCCATTAATTACGTGAGGTCAAAAGGGGGAAGGGGGGATCTGGCAAAATCTCACCAAATCTCACCAAGGGGGGGGGGGGGGGACCAAAATTTTTAAAAAACACCTTATGTAATTAATGGACGGCCCCAAATACAATTCAACTAAAAATAGCCTTTTATTTAAAAATGTTTAAAAATATCTAATTGCATTTAGAAAAGAAATCGGAATTTATTTTTAAAGATAAGTTTTTAGTTTGTACTGTTTTTAATAACTTTTGAACCGCTTCTTGGATCTGCTTGAAACTTGGCATGTATATTTACGGATAAGAGATGATCTAGTTTTTGCATTCAAAGAGGTATTCGTGTGGATTCTTAATGAGAAATGAAATTGCAATAAATTCCTGTAGAAAAGCATAAGCACCGAAATTATTATTTCTACTGATATCTTAACAATGCGTAACAATCGTTTCAGTAATCCACTACTTTAAGCATTTCATTTTATTATTAAAATTAATTGGATTTAAACAGATTAAAAAATGGGATTTAACTCTTTTTTTTTTTTTTTTTGTTTGAAAGGAAGAAATGGAAAATCGTACTGTTTATAGTTTGAAAATACTCTAACTGAAAAAAATACTGAGACTTTTGTTAATATTATTTTTCAATTTAAAAAAAGTTAAAAAAAAACAAATTTCGTTTGTTTTTTTTTTCTACTCTTTTTTTTTT
>JAFIDM010009631.1:287454868-287475163 GCA_023159025.1 Thereuonema tuberculata | reverse complement strand
GTTACTTTTTTGTTTTCTTTTTGCTTCCAAATTTCACTTGTATTTTCTTTTGACTAAAAATAATGATAATTCTCTAATTTTATCAAAAAATCAAAAGCAACATTTCCAACAATTTCAATTATTTTAAGCAACCAAGTCTACAGAAAAATTCATTAAATAAGATTGTTTGAAATTAATATAAAATGAACCGTCATTAATTATAAATTTTAAAGCAGATGAAATAAAATAATTATTACAGGTAAAGAAATTAGAATTTTTAAGTTGTTATTTTTTCAATAATCCGGACTTTCAGTATAATATTCCCGCTAATTGCATTTCTTCAGTTTTTAACAAAATAACTTATTACTGTAAGAAATTTTGATGCGGAATTCGTAAAAAACCGTCAAAAGGAGGTCCATACCTGTCAATCTCGATTATAAAGGTCATGGTGTTTTGAAAGTATTACAACGCCTTCGTTACTATAAAGCAATTAAAACTTTTCACAGGCTTCTTCTGGTTTTCTGGCTTCTTCTCCCAATGCTCTACTTAACAATCTCAGGAAAGTGATCAGAGACTTCATACAAGGAAGAACTGCAGGAAAGTTGGCAGCCAATGAAATTATTTTTTTGTATTTTTTCCTACTTAATAATTTCCAATTTCGAAATGAAACTATTTTTATTATAATACATTGTATCGTAATACACTCAGCTATTAAATTGTATCGTCATCATAATTGTATCGTCATCTTATACATTTCGTATCTTTCATCATCAGATTCGTCATCAGATTCAGATATTATTATTTTAATTTTTTTTTATCTACTTTTTCTTCGAAATGAAATTACACATCTTCTTTAGTTTAATGAGTACGAGTACACTTCTCAATAAATTCTGGCTTTTAGATTGTTTTTTTTTATTTATTTAATTTGTGGGTACTAATTAAAATTAATACTATCATTATTAGTAGCAAAAAAACCCATTTGTTTTACACACAATTGATTCACTTAAATTTCTAGATTGAATTCTGCAAGCCTAATTTGTTTATAAAAGAAAACTGAAAGCAGGCTAAACCACGAAAATGGCATGGGAGGTTACGAAGCTTTAGGCTAACCTTAACTTAAATTTCCTCCTTAAAGCAATAGCAGTTCACGATGTAGATTGACAATTTTTGGACAATCAGCGAAGAATCCAAACTCCTGCTCTATTTTAGACTAGCATGTAAGGGTTGCAAAGACCTTTTGGTCGATGAAATTGACGGTTACTTGAGCCACGTGGCTCAGTTTTAAAGGAAAATAGTTCTTGACTGATATCTAGTATGGGAAAGCTAAAGCTAAGACCGCGGCACTGGCCACGGCTCTTAACCCACACGGCTGGGAAGGAAAGCCAGCATTAAAGCGGAAGGCAACCAGCTTACCGCCCCCGGATTGGTCTTTTTACAAAAGCTGAGAGTTCACAACTGGGACCACCTCGATGGCATTCCCCAATTCTTTCCTTCGTCCCGAGAGGCCGATCCAAAACTTGAGTGCGAATCGGCTCCCATCCGATGCGAAGCATAACAGAGCGGGTGGCTCACCTGCGAATTATACCGATGCGACCCTGGTGAGAAATTTGGGATTGGCTCGTCTATTCTGCGTGCCCGGCTCCAAAACGATACTGTCCTAATCGTTAAGGGAACTAAACGTGTTTGATAACTGCTGAGCGTATGAGTTCTGATGCCGCTCGGACGTGGCATTGGAATGACAGCAGAAAGGCGTCTTCCAGCTTAACATCCTCCCTAGGAAGCCGGGTAAGTTTGGTCAACTACGATGTGGTGGGTAGTTAGGGGTGTATCGCCCCCGTGGCCATTTGGCAGCCACGCGTTGAGGGAAAGGAGTGACCGAGCGACCACAGGTGGATGGAGTCTTGATGTTTGATGTGAGTGGCGTCTATGGATAATTCTCTGCCCCTTGTGAACAGTCCTTCTCTGCTTTGTCTTCTCCTCTTTCTGCAGGCTCGTTTTACGGGTTGGGGGTTTAGTCCTAATAGTGCTTTGTTTTCTTGTTTCGCTAAACTCACAGTGAGTGACAGCATGTACAGCCTAATGTAGCGCAGATGCGGCAGTTTTGCGTGTTCACTGTTCCACAAACATAAAAATGAGCTTCATCACTCCAATTGTCGTCGAAGCAAACGTTTTTCAGATGTCGCTGTTGCCAGGTTGCAACTCTTGGAGAAGCTTGTAGAGTTTATAGTTATGCAATGCTTTGCACAAACATCTCCATACCGTTGTGTACGGTATATCTAACTGCCTTGCACGAGCACTACACATGCCTGCGACATTCTCAACGACTGCCGTTGGAACTTCTTCGACCATTTGATGAATCCTAGGTTTACGCCCTCTTCCTGCTCGGACAATGAAGCTATCCGTCTCCTCAAATCGATGAACCATGGGTCACAATGGAAATGATGTCAGTGACCTTTCTGCAATGAATTGCGGCCTCTGTGCTCATGAAGCGCTGCAGCAGCGTTTTAGCATTCTAGTAGAGTAACTTTCAAAGTAAGGCGCGTTCCGGCAACCTCAGAACCACCAGCTCGTCGAATATTCCAACACTTCGACATACACCCTACACAAATTTCAACATTGGTGCCTCTCACAGCGCTATGTTTCTCCCCTGTCGTTCATTCTTTGAACAATTTTTTTTTTATTCAGAAATCTTTTTCCATGATCTGAAATGCATACAGACGAAGTCTGACGTTGTTTCGTCCACTTGTTCTCTCTCCAGAGTGCTGTACATAGGGATACTTTAATTTGATTCACCTTCTATGTCAATCACTATATAACATTTAACGTCGAGCTTTGCAATGGTGTATCATAATTAAAAATAAGTTATTCATTTGAGTAAATTATTGTTTTCTTGAGGAAAAATAAGCCCTCGAAATAAAACAACATGAAATTATATCATTTATTCATTGATAAAATTCACAAATGATGAGAAATGGAAGAAATAACTTGATATTTGAAATTTCGACCATAGATTTGTAGACGGTCATTATTGCCGACTCCCAAAGCGACTCTTCAATACTAAACAAAAATTGGGCATTCGCCAGTTTGCTAAACTATTTTTACACTCACTTCCAAAAGTTAAGCACGGAGAGGAAAAATGTTAATTTACATAAGAGATCTGAATTAAAGAAGCTGAAATTTGCTGCAAAGGTAGTAGTATGCAAATTATATAGGTAACAGTCAATCACGGTTTCGCGTCGAGAAATATGCAAAACAGGCAGTCGTATAAGAAGCCGGCATTGTGAAGGGTTACAGGAGTTGCATGTAAGTGCTGATAAAAGGTGTTTAGAACATTCGTACGATTTGTTTTCAAGCTAGACGTGTTTCTATGGCTTCCAGAAGACGAATGGAAGATTCTGGGCGCTGGCGGGCTGTCGGACGCATTGAAGCAGGACAATCTACAACAGATGTTGCTCGTTTCTTCGGCGTTCATCATTCCGTCATTTCACCATTATGGAAACAATTCCAAACCAGTCAAACAGTTGTCCGAAGACCTGTAGCAGATCGTCCAAGGGTTACGACTCCCGCGGAAGATCGATATATTGCTGTTGTAGCCAAGCGGAATCGAAGATCGACCTCCACACGTGTGGCATCTATGGTTGCAGCGGCCATTGGTAAGACGATATCTGCCACTACTATTCGTCGAAGGATAGACATGAATGGTCTGTACGCCCGTGTACCACGAGTTTGTGTTCCTTTATCCGTCCAATCCAGAGGGGCACGATTACAGTGGTGCCGCCAGCATGTGAATTGGACTATGTGTGATTGTGGTAATGTTATGTTCACAGATGAGTTCAGATTTGCCCTACAACCCGATGATAAGCGTGTAAGGGTCTGGAGGGAACAAGGCACACGCAATCGGCCACAGAACATCACCGAACATCACGCATTCCGCGGTGGAAGCATCATGGTCTGGGCAGGGATTTCATTGGGATATCGCACCGACCTGCACATCTACAGGCGAGGTTCTGTGACCGCTGTACGGTATAGAGATGAAGTTCTAGACCCCATTGTGAAACTGTACGCTGCAGCAGTTGGTCCTTCTTTCTTTTTAATAGACGATAATGCGCGTCCCCATAGAGCTGCCATCGTTGACGACTTTCTGGAGAGTGAGGGGATTGCGCGTACGGAGTGGCCGGTTTACTTGCCGGACCTTAATCCAATTGAAAATCTTTGGGATGCCCTCGGCCGTGCTGTATGTCGACGTTTTCCACCTCCAGCCACTGTCAGAGCTTTAGAAACTGCCCTACAGGAGGAATGGCGATTACTGGACTCTGCGGTGGTTGATCACCTCGTAACAAGCATGATCACACGCTGTAAACTTTGTATGCAGGTGAGGGGTGCTCACATACCCTATTAATGTCGGTTTTTATTGTTTGTTTTGAATTTAAACATTATTTTGTTAAAGACGCAAATAGGACGTCATCTTATAATTTATGAAAATTCAATATTTTGTTTATCTCTGTATGTAATTCTTTGTTTTGTTTCATGAATAAACTTAGAGCTACTTACTTGCAGCATTTCATGTCAATCAAAGCAGAACTTGTCCATTTTTTCGCATTTTACCGCTCCGTGCTTAACTTTTGGAAGTGAGTGTAGTACAGAGCGGATAAGGAAGCTTTTTCTTGTGCTGTCTTTTAATCTATCGTGTAATAACTAAAGAAAATGAGATAAATATCGTTTTATTGTAAAAATGGTAATTAACTCATTGTATTTGATTAAATTCGAATGTTTTGCCGGGATTATCAGCTTTAAAATACATGGAACAGTTTATTTTAAACATTATAATACCGAAACAATATTCGAATTTAATCTAGTTTTGTAAAGCGAAACAAAGGTGAATTAAAAAGTTAAACATTTTATGTGAAAAGTTATAGTGACAACTGATGACAGCAACACCAACGTGAGTAGTAGCATCATATCGCTAAGGTGTCTCAAGTCGGGATATTGAATTGAATTGAAAAGTGTCACATATGAGAAGCGTCGCAAGTAGAGGTATGCCTGTATTGTATTTCATAACAAATTATGTTTTTATTAGTGGTAATTTAATTTTACAATCCGTCTAAAATTCCTGTGGACCATTGCTAGATCCCTAACATTAACCATTGAACCATGATGTCTTTCTGTAATAATTTGGTAAGAATGTTTTAGATAAACCATACATGCTTACATTTTTTTTTGTCTTCTACTACAGTTCTGTCTCCAGTGTCATAGACTGAGATTTATCGTTAGACTCATTCTGATGTCAAATCCCGTGAAGTTTATAATATTCCTTTCTTACTTTAGATTTCAGATTCTTGCGTTAGATTCGTTCAGATTTGTGTATATTGTTAATTTCTTATAAGATTTTAAACACTTACATTCATGCTTTACTTCCGTATACAAAAAGGCAAATAGTCATTGGCAAGTCGAAAGCCTGAAATACCTCTGACGGCTTTTAAAAACCTTTCAAATGTAAATGACAATTATGAATAAGGTATTTAACGCGGGTAAAAAAACTTCATTTCAAAAAAGATAAAAATACTGCATCACACAAAAGTTTTAAAAAGCTAAACAAAGTATTAAAACAATCGATTTTACTGTCAATGCATTACTTTCCTTGGATTCTTCCTATCAACGTAACAGAAGTAGATGCAATGCATGTTTCGTATTTGCATGCGCCCACACATTGGTTGGAACCTCTTGGACTAAATATTTAGATTGAACCATTCCTGCTGAATGCTTATCTTGAAGAAGCTGCAAATTGCCAGCGAAATCGATAGTTTTTTAACTTTGTTCAACTTTTCTTAAATTCTCTTTCTCAGAAATCACATTGCAGATGTAGAAATGCCATCATATAACTAGAAAACCTTTCGAAAAATCTCTTGACTTAATAAGTTATCATATTCCAAATTTTGTCTATCTGAGCCCGAACAAAAATCCAGATGAAGTCTCGTATAATCTGTCTAAGAAGAAAACCCATATTGTTTTGGGCACAACGAATGGCAAAATTCACCGTTCGAATCTATCTCAGTCAGATTTTAGAATAAATATTGAGCAAAATCAAACGACTTTCTTTTAATAAAGAAACTTAGCAAAATACCTTATTCTGTTAATCTAAATAATAGTTTAAGATTTAAGCCAGTATCCCTCGCAAAATTTACGTATTGTACAAATAAATTAATATTTTTAAGAAATGTTTTATTATGTCTGCAGTGATGTAAATTATAGGAACTGCATTTTTTAAAAAACACAGCAAATATATGAAGAATAACGAAAAATTCTTAAAAATATATTTTAAAATAAATGCAATGACGAATACGGGTTAAAGCCTCCAGTATTGATTTAAACTTAGCACTTACTAATGTGATGCCATCTATTGACAAATTATCACCCTACAACAATTGTTTCGTTTCCTCTTACAGTAGAACCTCGATTAACCGCAGTCGTCGGGACCGGACCTCCGTCGGTAACTCGAAAATTCCGCATAAGAGAGAGAGCACAAGGGGGATGGAGGGGAAGAAATTCTTTCTTTACCAAAAAAAAATTAAGGGAACCGACGTCGGTTAAACGAGGGTCCGGTGAAAAGAGAGTCGGATAATCGAGGTGCTACTGTATTTTTGTAAAAAGGGATATACCTATCCTTTAGTGTGGTCATCTTGAACGTATCCAAGTAATATGGCCACCGACTTTCTTGGGTTTCCAGCCACGAACCTTTATTGCGTTTCAGATTAAACAAGATGAAACGAGTCCTAACTGGGAATCCTACCAAACTATCATACAGTGTGGTATAATTTTTTATTTAATTTTTTTATCAATATCTAATCTGACGTTAATCGTCAAAATCATAAAAACATCATGAAAACATACTCTGTTCTCTATTTTACGATGGATAGCTGAGCCTATACCCTAGTTTAACGAAGATAAGAAAATATTCAGTAGAATTTATATGTGACCAATACAATTAAGATTAAAAATAAAATGTATTTACAATAAACCTACACATATGTAGAAATTTAATGTGTGTGAAATTTAATGGTGAAGTTATAAAAAAAAGGCCGAACAATCATTAAAAAACATAAAAACACATTAAAATCTCGACCAGGTTTCGATCGGTCGATCTTTTTCACTTGAAAAACATCGGCAGGTCCGATCGAAACCTGTTTGAGATTTTAATGTGTTTCATTTTTTTTAATGATTGTGTATCTGGCCTTTTGTTTAACTTCACCAACAAATGTTCTACATGTAGCGTAAATTTTTAAGGTAACTTGATGATAATGGGCACGATGGTTCTTCTGGATTAAACCATATTCTACAATAATATTTCCTGACGTTATAGAAGAATGACCCAACTACAACAACAAGACATACAGCTTAACCGGACATACAGACATAGTATTCAATTTCAGCTTCCTACAGTTATCCTATAGAACGGCATCCAATATTGTTCCTGCCAGTTACTCTATCGAACGGCATCCAACATGATTCCCTCCAGCTAAACGAATTTAAGCCTATATGACGTTCGTTTTCTTTCCTTACAAATTTTTAAGATATATTAACTTACACTGTTCTTTAAATCATACGTATTAATTTTCAAGGTTTATAATGTTAATTTAAATTGTGCATTACATTACTATTTCCATTCTTCGTGAGTATGCATACATCACGAGTAATGATTAATGTACTAATTTAAATTGTTTATTCTGATTTATCAAATAATTTATTTAATTTTATTTTCTTATTTTTTTTTTAATTTAAAGCTTTTAAATAAGAGTATTAAGAAAGTAACTCCTAATTAGTAAATATTCGAACTTTAGAAAAAAAAAATGAAAAATACTATTTCTCAAGTAAATAATTTTATTTCTTCAAAGCAATTTAGCAACTTCCACTGTAAATACAGCTTAATGAATAAAAAAATCAAAGTATATTTTCCTTAAAATATACTTGAAATATTTTTAAAAACTTTTTGGTTGTGTATTCTTTCTCATCAATCTTGTGTCATTTTACGGGTATTGGGTCGAGCATTGATAGTAGTAATAAGAACGTTTCATTGAAAGCAGACAAACGAGCAACGGTACAATGTGTACCGATGATCTATGGCATCATGCAAATTTCGGGTCGATCTGTTATGTCCTTCCTGGTGTTCCACTTTTCATGGCCGTCATTTCATGATAAATGACCTACAACTGCTTTATCCAACGAGAAGATAAACAAATGAGCTGACGTCTTTCCGAGGAATCGTAGAAAAAAGAATTATTGGGTTATCATAATTATCGGCCGATTCCGGCAAGATTAACTTGCAGAGCCAGTTAAAAGGATGCATTGTAGTAGAACCCAACAAATGCCTCTGCAAAGTGAATGGGTTTAGTCCATGTGTTGAAAAAGTTATTTCAGTCAAATCAAAGACGTGATGGAGCAACGCGATGTGAGATTAGTGATTTTGCACGAATTCAAACTTGGACGTAATGTGTCCGAAATGGTTGCCGATGCCAATAAAGCGTGGGCTACCGCGCACGACGAGTGACAGAATGTCTGTGGACTGTTCCGTGCCGGTGACGTTGACATCGACCAGGAGCGGATCGTCCGGTTGTGTATGACACGGTACAGTTAAGGCAGAAAGTGGAAGAAAAAACAACATCCACCGTACGTGAGCTCAGTGCCGAACTTTCCGTATCACCAGCGACAATTTCTAGACACCTGGCTGCTATCTGCAAGGTTAAAAACTGGATACCTGGGTTTCACACGAACAACAGTAGATACGGCGTCTGGAAATTTGATTGCCCTCCAAACACGTGAGGCTAGCACTCCCTTTCTGAATCGGATCCTCAGGATTAATGAAAAATGGGTGCTTTATGACATCAGAAAGCGAACAGCGCAGTGACTCAGTACAGGGGAACCACCGAAACGAATGTACAATCACAACTTTTACCCACAGAAGGTTCTGATCTCTGTGCGGTCGACTGCCAAGACTGTGGTGTATTATGAGTTGCATAACTCATAATGAACAAACAGCCTCAACTGTCATGTACTGTCGTCAGCTGGTCGAATGTCATCAGAAATTATGCTACAAACAACCATCTTTCGTCATCGTTTGGGTCCAATACACCTGCATGATGGAGCACAACGACATCTGTCTCTTTGAAGCACGCAAAAAAATCAATGCCTTGGGGAACGAGGTCCTCCCTCACCCTCCGTATTCATTGACCCTCAGATTCATGACCTATAGCCATTTGGATAACTTCTTGAGGGGCAAACGGTTCGCTAACCAGGATGCTGTGCCTGGTTAGCGATTTCTTTCTGCCAATATGGCATTTTTGCACTGAAAACACGTTCAGCAAACGTGCATTGCTGCCGATGGCAGATATTTTTCTGAATAAAATGTACATCTTTGTTTTTTACTGCTGGTTTTTTATTTGTGTCAGAATCAGCCAATAATTATGAATCAATCAAATATTATGGAAATTGCAGTGTCACTTCACATAGTAGTTCAAAGAACAGGTATTTTCGAGCACTATAATAATATCTTGATAAAAAATAGAGAATAAGAAAAAAAGATAATAAATTTAATTATTATAGCATTACGATGAAACAAAATATTTTAAGAGCAATTTAATTTTGCATCTCCAATTTTAGTCCGGTTGCTAAACAGCAAACATGAGGTAACCTTGCATTGAGGTATGGCAAACGTTTTATGGTTGATTTTGATAAATTAGGATGTGTATATTTCAAATTTGCTTGATGCCACTTCGTCACCCTCGAGCAAATTTTAAATATTCAAGATGGCATTCAATATGGCTGCCAAAAATAACAACACTAACAATAGTCTCAGTATATTTTTCAGTTACAGTATTTGCATACTATGAACAGTACGATTAAATCCCATTTTTTTTCAACTGTTTAAATCCAATTAATTTAAATAATAAGATTACATGCTTAAACTAGTGGATTATTGAAACGATTACGACGCATCGTTAAGATATCGGTAGAAATAATAATTTCGTTTGTAATGTTTTCTACAGGAATTTTTTCCACCTTCAGGCACTAATACAATGTGCAATGTGCTCCGACGATCTATGCATCATACAAATTTCGGATCGATCTGTTGTGTCCTTTCTGGTGTTTCACTTTTAATATAGACCTAAAACTGCTTTATCCAACGAAAAGATAAACAAATGAGCTAGGAATCGTAGCAATAACATTTTATCCAAAAAACACAAAAACTAATACTTATGCTGTGAATTTGCTCTTATCTACCTATACTTAGGCTCAAAAAGGATCAAAATATGTAATTATGTATACGATAACAACCGTATTGCTTGAATCAGAATAACCTAATTAGTGCTTGTAATTATTTATAAAGGAAAATAGAAATTAGAAAAAAAAATTGCTGTCATGAAAATCTAGGCGTAATTAACTACTATAGGAAGCTGCACTGTCACTTCATTAGTAGTTGAAAGGAGTTATTTTCTAGCACTGTAATCATATTGTTTTTAAAAAAATACAGAATAAGAAAAAAAAGATGATAATGAATTTAATTACAGTGCAACTTTGATAATTCGAAGCTGAAGAGACCACTACAAAACTTCGACTTATCCAAGGACTTCGAATTAAACAAGTTACATCTTTTAACTTTAATTTCAGGTCCACTGAATGCTTGAAAAGATTATTCTGTTAATAAGTAAATATTTATTCAGAAAGATTTCAGTATGAAAGACTTAAACACTACATGTATGTAAACAAAGTAAGATTTATATTACGTAAGCTACAGTAATATTACATTCAATACAGAAAATTAATAATTTTTCAAAAAATTGTGCAATGTCTGATTGTTTTGTAGAATTCAGCCGCTTAAGATTAGCAAAATCATCAACCATGTTTAGTGAACGGAAAACAGCTTCAATTACGTTGGTTTGTCCTTCAATGTACCGATGAAATTCGGCGCTATCAGAATATACTCGTTGGCATTTCTTCTTCTCACCCTTTCCCACCTCGCGAATGACGGCGACCTTTTCAGCGAACATTAAATTCTTGTATACGTGTGGTTTACTGAAAGATATGGTGACACTAACAGCAGCAAGCTCGAATGGCGTCTGAAGCGTCACTTGTCGAATGGCGTCACGAGTCGAACGGTGGCGGGAAGGGGATTTCAGTTGTCACGTGTCGAATTTCTTAACGACGAAACGCCGAAAAGTCGTTATGGTTCGAAATTTTTTATAAAAAACTTCGAATTAAGGAAGTTGAAATTCAAATTATCAACGATTTTTTTACATTGATTTTAATAAGAAATACAAGGGACTAAGAGAAATCTTCGTATTAACCACGATTTCGAATGAAAGACGTTCGAATTATCCAAGTTGCACTGTATTATAACAATATGATTAAATAAATTATTTTAAGAGTAATTTAATTTTGCATCTTCAATTTCTAAACTGAATTCAATAGGAGAACAATGTCGTTAATTAACTGACACAATAGTCGGTATAAAAATAGTAATAATCAATCAAAATCCAGCGTCACTAATTACTATAGGAAATTGCATTGTCACTTCACTAGTAGTTCTAAGAACAGGTATTTCCTAACACTAACATTTCAAATGCGTAGTTTGAAATCTTATACTTTAAACAAATTCATTGAGACCGCTCTTTGTGGCACATGGATTTTCTCATCCGTATTGCTTGAATCAGAATAACCTAATTAGTGCTTGTAATTATTTATAAAGGAAAACAGAAATTAGAAAAAAAATTGCTGTCATGAAAATCCAGGCGTAATTAACTACTATAGGAAACTGCACTGTCACTTCATTAGTAGTTGAAAGGAGTTATTTTCTAGCACTGTAATAATATTGTTTTAATAAAAATACAGAATAAGAAAAAAAAGCTAATACTGAACTTAATTATTATAAAATTATGATTAAACAAATATATAAGAACAAATTATTTTAATAGTATTGTAATTTTGTATTTGAATTTCTAAACTGAATTCAATAGGAGAACAATGTCGTTAATTAACATGTAGCATAAGAACCGAAATTATTATTTCTACTGATATCTTAACGATGCGTAACAATCGTTTCAGTAATCCACTAGTTTATGCATTTTATATTATTTACATTAATTGGATTTAAACAGCCTCATTAATGTAAACTCTTACTGTTTAATAGATCGCAAATACTGTAACTGAAAAATATACTGGGACTTATGTTAGTATTATTATATTTGGCGGCCATATTGAACGCCATATTGAACATTTATAATTTGCTCAAAAATAGTGTATTTTTTTGGATAAAATATTATTGCCACGATTCCTAGAAAAGACGTCAGCCCATTTGTTTATCTTCTCGTCGGATAAAGCGGTTATAGGTCATTTATCATGAAATGACGGCAATGAAAAGTGGAACATCAGGAAGGATACATCAGATCGATCCGAAATTTGCATGATGCCATAGATCATCGGAACACATTGTAACGTTGCTCCCTTGTCTGCTTTCAATGAAACGTTCTTATTACTACAATCAATGCTCGACTCAATACCCATAAAATGTTCCTATTGGATTAAAATGACACAAGAGTGAGGAAAAAGAATACACAACCAAAAAGTTTTTTTAAAAATTAAGAGTATATTTTAAGGAAAGTATACTTTGATTTTTTGATACAGTAAGCTGCTTAATATACAGCGGAAGTTGCTAAATTTCCTTGCAGAAATAAAATTAAAGTCGGACCTCGATATAAGGTCACCCGCATATAAGGTCACCCCGCATATGAGGTCACTTTTCTAAAGTCCCGGCTCATTGAATAGCGATTCTTTGATATGGATTATCGGATATATGGTCAGATCTAAAATACCGTAATCGCATAAAAGGTCACTTTTATCTGTGATTTCAGTGCCACACTGATTCAATTCCAAGAATTTTCCATGGGTACGATCTATTATCGGCGTCATTTCTCCTACTGACGAAGTGGACAGCTTTTTCACAAAGCACTTCATCCCCTCAAATTCTAAGAAAAAAGATGATGAAGACGATATTCCTGTACCTATCTCAAAAATTGCGGCTGTGCTATAGAAGGGGAAAGTGAATAAGTGAGAATAGATGAGTAAATTGCTACCACTTCTCAAGCTTCGATTTCCGAAACTGTTTCGCAAGTTTTAGGTTCTGATGCATTAGAAAGTGAGGATAACGACAGTGATACTGAAAGTGAAGCGGTGACACAAGCAGAAGCACTCAGAGCATTAAATGTCGTAAGACATTTTTTTACGAGCCATGAGGGAGCTGAAGAACATTAATTAAAAAATTATAACTTAATAAACTGATATTTTTGTACGTATTAAATTTTACAAAGAATGATAATGTATTTATATAATGCTTATTTATTGACAAATGCGTGTGAATCGGTTATAAGGTCATCCCGCTTATAAGGTCACTTTCGCGAGGTCCCAAGGGGTGACCTTATATTGAGGTCCGACTGTATTTACTTGAGAAATAGTATCTTTCAGTTTTTTTTTCTTAAGTTCGAAGTAACTAATTAGGAGTTATTTTCTTAATACTCTTAATACGCGGGTGACTTTATCCTGCGCCACAACCGATGCAGCATGATCAATACCAGAACAAGATCTCATCACAGATGGTTGAACCCTGTAGCCTACCCTAAAGCTAATGTAGTTCCCGCCCTCACCACGAGGAAGTAGGGTCCATGGGGCTTATTATTATTATTTTTGTATGTTTCAAACCTTGGGTTTCCCCAGCAAAAACAATATGGCGGGTCAAGGACCAAAGCACATATTGCCAAGTGTAAAGACGTGTGCAAGAATGATTAGGGATGTGTGGTTGTGTCCATAAATTTCCTAACTAATCGTGTTGTGTTGAGTACCTAAGCCTTCTGCAGTTGTGCGTAAGTGTTTTTGTGAAGTCCTAGTGTGCTAAGATTGTGGTGCAATGTGTGAGGTACCAGACCAGTAGCGGACAAAACACATACTCGGTCCTGCCTCCACTGCTTCTGGAGCTCGTGTGCTAGATCGGTGTATTTACTGATCTTTCTGCGTGAGTTTTCTGTATGTTCTTGCTGATAGGCACTGCAATATCAATTAGATAGGTCTGTTTGTTGACCTTATCAACAAGTGTGATGTCAGGTCTGTCGTGATGTATGGTTTTGTCTGTGTGAATGGGGCGATCCCAGTACAGCTTATGGGAGGATGACTCTAATATGCTTTGTGGTATGTACGGGACCGTGTTCTTAATAAGTGAGTGTTTGTGTGCTAGCTGTTGATGAACAATCGACACTACCTGATTGTGTCGGTGGAGGTAATCTGTTAGGGAGAGAAGGGGACAGCCTGATATTATGTGGTCGATCGTCTCATGCGTAGTGTGACATTTCCTGCATCTGTCGTTATGTGTGTTTGTGTCGTGTAGGATGTGTTTCTTGTAGTTGCGTGTGGGGATGAAATGGTCCTGTATCGCGATCATGAACCCTTCGGTCTCCCCAAACAGCTCGCCACTCGTCAGCCATCTGTTCGACGCTTCCATGTCGACATGAGGCTGGCTGAGTTCGTGGTGATGTCTGCCATGGAGTTCCTTACGAGCCCATGATTCAGCTGCTGAGTGTGGGTGTTAGGGGTGGTGAGTGTTGGAGAAGGGTTTTCGAGGTCCAGGGGTGTGAGGTGTGTGTCAGCCTTGACAATGAAGAGTGTTGTGCTCTTTGGTGGAAGTGTTCCCTAAGTGTGTGTACTTGTTTTGCATGTAGGGTGATGAGGTTGACGAGTCCTCGGCCTCCCTTCTGCGGGGAAGAGTCATCCTTATTATTATTATTATTATTATTATTATTATTATTATTATTATTATTATATATACTGTATTTACTGTTTTTAAACATTAATCATAGATTTTTATTAATGTATAACTTCCAAAAATTCAATAACCTTGTATACTTAGTTAACTGCTTATGTCAACTTCCCTGATTCAAAAACTATTTTAATCCTAAATTATTAATTAATATACTGTATAATCGGCAATTTTAGTCTTTTTACTTTTCTTAAAAATGTATAACATGTAACTAATAACTCAAATATATCAATATGTATGTATTCAATGGTAGCACCTGTTGATAGAAGCTACACAAATGCTTCCTAACAGGACTATGATAAAATGTAACGGAAATAAAATGAATGAATGAATGAATTATTATTATTATTAAAAAAAAAGGAAAATAATACCATAGCAAATTCAATAGCAATATGTGGTCCATCTGAAGATGAGATAATATCAATTATTAAAAAAATGGACATCAAAAAATCAGCAGGATTTGATAACATAAAAACAAAAGATATAAAACAAAATGAAATTTTTCCCAAAGTAATTACTGAACTAATAAATTTAATAATTGCAACAAATAAATATCCAGATCAATTAAAACTTTCCAAAATCATACCTATATATAAAAATAAAGTAATAAAACTAACGTCTCTTATTACGAAAACTACAAAACATTCAGAAATAAATTAAACTCAAAAATCACAAGAACAAAAAATGAATACTATAATAATAAATTTAATATGAATCAAAAAAATCCCAAACAATGTTGGAACGAAATAAATCATCTATTAGGAAAACCACCCAAACAACAAAGCAATAACAACCGAGAACTTGAAAAATTCTCTGAACATATGGAAGGTCCTAACAAGCACAAAAAACTGGCAGATAAATTCTGCACGTATTTTGCCTCTATAGGGGAAACTCGTAATAATTCATGTAAAAATACTATTATTAAAAAAAAGGAAAATAATACCATAGCAAATTCAATAGCAATATGTGGTCCATCTGAAGATGAGATAATATCAATTATTAAAAAAATGGACATCAAAAAATCAGCAGGATTTGATAACATAAAAACAAAAGATATAAAAGAAAATGAAATTTTTCCCAAAGTAATTACTGAACTAATAAATTTAATAATTACAACAAATAAATATCCAGATCAATTAAAAATTTCCAAAATCATACCTATATATAAAAATAACAGCTACCTCGAACTAGAAAATTATCGACCCATAGCAATACAATCAGCCATAAATAAAATAATAGAAAAATACTTCACAAATACAATACAAAATTTTATGAAAAAATACAATGTAATAAACAGTAATCAGTATGCCTACCAAACTTTAAAAAGCACCACAAAGTTATTAGAGAATTTCAGTGACCACATTAATGAAAAACTAAACAAAAATAATTTTATTTTACTTTTAACAATAGATCTTAGTAAAGCTTTTGACTTAATAAATCATGAATTGTTACTAAAAAAAATAGAACTAATGGGTATTAGGGGATCAACCCTTCAAATATTAAAAAACTATCTCAAAAACAGAAAAATTGTTGTAAACATAAATAAGAACGCCAGTAAAGCGAAAAAGATAAATTGTGGAGTACCCCAAGGCTCCAACCTAGGCCCAATCTTCTTCATAATATTTATAAACGATCTCTTCGCTGAAATCAAGGATTGCTATATCTACATTTATGCTGATGACATTATAATCTATGCAATAAACAAGAATCCTATCAATGCAAGACAGGCTATTCAAAAAGACTTCATAAACATTCAAAATTGGATGCACGACAATAAACTCATAATAAATAAAAACAAAACAAAAGCTATTTTTATAAGACCGAAAAAACAAATGGCAAACTTTCAACCAAAGGTGTATTTTCATTCTCATTCATGTTTACATGCACAAAATGTAAATTGCAATTCTTGCTTCGAGGTTGATACTGTAACAAATTTCAAATACTTAGGTATTACAATAAACAACCTCTTCACTTGGAACACACATATAAATATGCTTCACAAAAGACTAAATTCTATAATATATATTTTCTATCACATAAAAAATATTATACCAACAAAAATCAAGATACTTATATACTATGCGCTATTTGATTCCTTGATAAACTACGGGGTAAATATCTGGGCCAATACTAATAATATAGATCTGGACCACTTAAAAAACATACAAATAAAAGTGCTTAAATTAATTTTTTCAAAAAATGTCTGGAAAAATTCACACAAAAGAAATTATAATCTAAATAAGTATGAAATTTTATTCCCAAAACAAAAATTTATATACAACATAATAATGCAAAACTACTATAATATATTACAAATAAAGAATAACAGTAATCAAAATTATCATCTAAGTCAAAACCATAAAATAAAACTACCATACCCTCCAATTTTTAATAGTTATGGGCACAGAAATATAAACTTTAATATAGAAAGAATCATAAATGATATGAATATAAATATATTCTCAGAACATCAAAAAATATCTGTTGTAAAAAAAAAACCTTAAAAAATGGCTTATTGAAAATACTTGAAAAAAAAAAAGTAAAGTAAATATATCATTAATTATTTTATATTGTTTTTCTTTCCTCTAAATATCTCTATTTGGAAGAATTTAAACTTCAAAATGGAGAAATGAAAGGAAAGAAAAAAAAAAAAATAAATAAACACCAAAGTAAAACATAAGACTGGTACTATTAAATAAATATTGGAGCCTACCCTCCAGCGGCCTCCTCGGCCTGCACGGGCTGGCTTTGGCTTCGTGCGGTCCTCAGTGCCTGATCGAGTCTTTAACTTTAACTTAACTATTAATAAAACTAATATACGTTTCAAGACATTTCAAGCACGTTATCGAAAAATACCTTCAATACTAATAATCAATCATTTATTTATAATGTCAACCCATCTATACTCAATTATTGTTATTTTCTTTTTTTTTTGTTCTTATATTTACAATCTTGTAGACTTATAAGCTATATATTTTTCAAATGTATACTATGTAAATATATATTGTAAGAAGAAAGAAAAAAAATTATATAAATATCAGAACCCGTTGATAGGGATACCTCCCTAACGGGACTGTACTGTGTTATCTATCTATGTTAATAAAAAAAAAAAAAATTATTATTATTATTATTATTAATATTATTATTTCTAATAACAAATTAATTTTATTAAAGGCAGGACGAAGTTACAAACGAAGCTTACATAATTGTAATGAGCAATTAAAAAGTTTAAAATATAAACAAAATATAAACAATGATTCATTGAACACAAAAAAAGTCTAAAGAAAAATATTTTTTTGCAATTTTATTTCTTTTATTATGAATCCAAAGTCTTATTTTTCTGTAGCTTTTAATTAATATTTTAAGTTCTGCAATTTCCTTTATTTTTTAATTCTTATTATAGTTTAAAAGTTTTAAAATATTACATTAAAATTTTTTTAACTAAATTACAAAGGTATTTGGTGTTGAAGAGGGGTTTTCCGCAAAGGAACCCGAAAGGCTCCTGGAATTTCTAAGTATCATTTTATAATCTTTTTAAACGTTCTTGACTTGTGTGTAAAAAATACAAAGGTAGACGAAATTATAAAGGAAGCTCGTAATAAGCAAATAAATTTAGAAAGTGTTATTTATTAGTATCTTAATAAGTTAGTTTGAAAGGCTGTGTACATTTTTTTTTAAAGGATTATATTATTATTTCTATACGGAGTTAAAAAAAATAAAAAATAGTCCTTTCTTCAGATATAACAATATATAAGACACAAAGATATGATGTGATATAAATAAAGATATGATACCATAATATTTTCAATGAAAATTTCAGAAACTAAAGAAAAAAAACGAGCAGGGATTGAAAGAAGTTAGACCTTATTTATTTCCCAGAAAAAAAAAAAAATACTTTGAATTATGAGAGAACTCTAATAAGAAATTATAGCATTTTTAGATATATTATTCTCATTTTCATTTTATTTTATTTATATTATTCAAGTGTCTTTTTTTCGTAATAAAATCGAACAGAAAATAATGTAAACATAAATTCAGGGTAAAGACGGCTATTTTTTTTTCATTAAAAGACAATATTCAGATATACAATGGTTACATTTTTAACGAATTAATAAATAAAACTTTTTAATTGTTCATTACAATTATATAAGTTTCCATTGTAACTTCGTCCTGCCTTTAACAAATTAATTTGTAATTAGAATAATAATAATAATAATAATTTTCTTAAACATTTCATTTTTTAATACTTTTAATAATTTAAGTTTTTAAAACATAAAGGAAATTGCAGAACTTTATAACTTCCTTTGTAACTTCGTCCTGTCGCTGAACCCGCCTCACGTCGGCCCTGGAAGGCATGACAGCATTTGCTTGATTAAAAGCTCTCGAGCATAAAATCAGAAACAAATGCTAAAACCTCTTCAAGTTTTCACTGTTCTCTTCTATTTGTCAAATTAGATGAAAAATATATTATATAATTTAAATTTTCATACTTCAAAAGCAAATAGCTTCAAATTTAACAAACAAAATAAGAAAATAAAAAAAAAAAACCTTATTTTGAATTTCTTTCATGTGGTAAAATAAAAATTACTTAATTTTATCAGTAAAATTAGCAATTAAAAGAAAAAAAATGAGATTAAATAAATTAAAATCTAATAAATTAAATCAATAAGCTAAAAGAAATCTTATTTCAGCATTAACAAAACACGGCAAAAAGTAAAAATTATGTTTAAAATAAATTTAAAATGGAAATATAATTTTAAATTACAGAATTGTTTTATATCAAAAGCGATATAAAACAATTCTATAATTGGCCGAAAATATAAATGGTAGACACTCCCCAATAGCAATATTAAATTTTGTTAGGCTTATCACTGAGTATTTTTAATTTTATTTTTTAACGTATTTTATAACAATGACCAAAAAATACTCATAAATGTTTCAGTATTTATTTGATTTTAAAACAATACTGAAAATAATTTCAGTCACATCAGCAAACGATTTTATCTAATGTATTGGCAGTCAACAAAATGTCAATCATAAGAAATAATAGTTTTATTATTAATTAATTGCATGCACATTTAAAAGAAATATAAGTTATTTTGTAATACATTAAAGCAGTGGCGTAGCTAATGAGGAAGCTAATGGGGAAGTTGTCCGTCCGTCCGTGTCTGTTCACCTACAACAACTCATGAACGAATGGTCGGATCGACAGACGGACTTCACCATCGTTTGCAGAGGCCCAAACACCGTAGGAGTGGGGTATTTTCAGGGACCAAGGCCCCACCTCCCCATGTTCGAGATATTTGGCATTGTTTTCATTGGATTTCCTCTATTAGCTTAAATGTTAAAAATGCAACCAACGCATTTAAGTTGTCAGCTATAGATTGATGCATAAGGTCTCCGCCTCGTCTAATGAAGGTTGTCGGTTTGAATCCGTATATCTGCTTGTTTGTTTTTTTTTTTCT
>JAFIDM010009631.1:287380023-287454768 GCA_023159025.1 Thereuonema tuberculata | reverse complement strand
TTTTTTTTTCTTATTTTCCTACTTTTTTTTTTAATTTTCCTTACATTAATTTACTTCCTTTTTTTTATTATTATTATTTTTAAATTTAGTTTTTAGTATGGGTCGCCCTTAAATTTATACTTTAGTACAAAATTATATTAATTGGGTAACACTTTTAGTTCACTTGTGCAATAAAACTCGAATTTCATTATTTATTGTTTTGTTTTTTTTATTGTTGTGATATCAACGAACCGTGAAATGACGTCAATGAAACATAAATTAACAGAATGTAGAATACAATTACGTACATTATACTAAGGAAATATTTTGAGTAATGTAAGAGAAATGAACGTGCATTTACGCAATTCATTTGTTGATCAATGAAGTGAAGGTTGAATCAAGGATCATTGCTCCAAATCTAATTATTATAATATTGGGTGAGTCCAGAAGTTCTACCCGTTTTTATTACCCATAAAGAAGAGCAAATAAACGCAAAATGAACAGTACCTATTATTGTGCATAATCCCCATTGCTATCTAGGACCTCTTGCCATCTTTCTGGTAGGAGATTAATCCCACGGCAGTAAAATTCCGGCGGTTTCGAGTCAAAAAAGTCTTGGATGGCAGTTTTCACAGCATCAAGATCATCAAAGATTATCTGACTGAAGGTTCTTGCACGGTTGCGTTCGGGCTGTTCCTTATGGCTTGGTCAATATCGTCCTCTCCAACATGTGATGGCCGTCCACTCGTAGCCTGATCTTGGCAGCTTCTGTCTCCTTCCCTAAATTTACGAAACCATCGACGCCATGTGTTTCCGTCTATTGCATCCTCCCCATAAACTTGACAAACATTGCGACATGCTGCGGCTGCCGTACTCTTTTTATCGAACTCGTCTAACAAACAATGTCTTATATGGTCCTTCTCGCGTTCCATGTTACACCCTCTGATATTTTTTTTTGAGATGATTAACTTTGTGAGAGACAATGCATTTATATGTGAGGCATCCACACGTTTGATTGGCAGACGATTTGCGTCATTACAATGTCATGTGTGAGGGCAATTCCATTGCAAATTTTCATATCCAAAAACGGGTAGAACTTTTGCACTCATCCAATATATTCTTGTCACACGCTCTTACTGTCATTAAGTTTAAATTAAGGCAAGTTTCAGTTGTTATATTGTTACTGTATGATTTACGAGAGCTTTTGACTAACCGAAGTCATTTTAGTTCTGGAATTTGGGCATAGATTCGATTACGACGATTTGAAATTTCGCAGTTTTGGCCGCAAAGAATGAAATGTAAAACTCTTTGGTCGAATTTCGATTCAAATTTTCTTTCCTTGGAGTCATTGGATTCAAGGAATAAGTGAAATATTACGAATAAATATATTCAACTAAGTATTTTAAAGCCCATATGTAATTGAAATTTAGTGCTTGATTACTGCTCAATAGTTCAATGGTTTCTCTATTACGATCTCTAATTTCAGCTGTTTAGATCTTAGGGATGTATAGTTGCCAGATGTATAGCATTAGCCTTTGAACATATTTTACATACAGGGGGTCCCAGGAGGAAAGGTCAATATTTTGGGAGGTGATAGTGTTGTTAATTTTAAGCAAAAAGTTCATGTTCATACGAGTATCCTACTCCGAAGGGTTTCTGAGATAGAACTATTCGAATGTACAGTTTCAAAACAAATGACAGCAGAGAGATACTACGTACTGTAAAAGCATAAAGAAATGACACAGAAATGAAAAATATCTGAGCTTTCATTGGTGAGAGTTTGCAACGGCCGTTTCGTCCTCTTGTGGACTTGTCAGCCAAATCCACTCACCAGATGAAATGCTCAGATAGTGCAAAAGTGATAAGGGAAAGAACTCCCGCACCCGCCTATGGTCCCTTCCAGAAGAAAATACATTTAAAAAAAGAAACCACATACTGTTTCTAATACTTATTGACCAAGTTACATATTTCTTACAGTTTATAGTACATACATACGTAGTTCTCTGCCAAGGGCAGGTCCTTCACTGCAAACCCAGCATTCTCCAATCTTTCCTATTTTCTGCCTTCCTCTTCGTCTCCACATAAGATCCATTCACCATAATGTTGTCGATCATCTGAAATCTTCTTCTGCCTCGAACTTTTTTACCGTTCACCATTCCTTCCAGTGCATCCTTCATTAGGGAGTTTCTTCTCAGCCAGTGACCCAACCAGTTTCTTTTTCTCTTCCTGATCAGTTTCAGCATTATTATTTCTTCACCCACTCTTTCTAGCACAGCTTCATTTCTTATTTTGTCTGTCCATTTCACATGCTCCATTCTTCTCCATATCCACATTTCAAATGCTTCTAGTCGTTTCTCTTCACTGCGTCGTAATGTCCATGTTTCTGCCCCATACAATGCCACACTCCACACAAAGCACTTCACTAGTCTCTTTCTTAGTTCTTTTTCCAGAGGTCCGCAGAAGATGCTCCTTTTCCTATTAAAAGCCTCCTTTGCTATTGCTATCCTCCTCTTGACTTCTTGGCAGCAGTTCATATCACCACTTATAGTACACCCTAAATATTTAAAGTTGTTCACTTGTTCCAATGTCTCATTCCGAATACTTAAGTTTATCTTCTTTGTCTTTCTTCCGATAACCATAGTTTTTGTCTTGTTTACATTTATCTTCATTCCATATTGTTCACAGCTGTCATTCAGCTGCAGTAGCATATCCCTTAGTATCATCTCCTCTTCTGCTAACAATGCCATATCATCAGCAAATCTTATGCACTTTATTCTTCTTCCTCCTACTATCACCCCTCCCATGTTCTGAAAACAATTCTTCACTAACTCCTCTAAGTAGATGTTGAATAGCGTAGGTGATAGAGGGCATCCTTGTCGCACCCCTCTCCCTATTCCACTTCCCTCTGACAATTTTTCTCCTATCCTGACTTTGACTCGTTGTTTCATATAAAGATTAGTTATTAGCCTTCTCTCTTTCCAATCCACACCAATTTTCTTCAAGATTTCCATAAGTTTATTCCAATCCACTCTGTCAAAAGCCTTTTCCAGGTCCACAAATACTGCATATACGTGTTTATCTTTTTCTAGATATCTTTCGCCGATTGTTCGCAGCAGTCCAATTGCATCTCTCGTACCTTTTCCTTTCCTAAAACCAAATTGTTCTTCTTCCAACTCTCCTTCCACCTTAGAATATAAACGTCTGTTCAGTATTCGCAGAAGAATCTTCGCTGAGTGCGATATAAGGCTGATAGTCCTGAACTCATTGCACTTCTTTGCATTATTTTTCTTCGGTATTGGTAGCAATACTGTTTCCATGAAATCATCAGGCCATTCACCTTTCTCATATATTTCATTGCATAATGATAGTATTTGCTTCTTGTCTTCACCCAAGCATTTAACTAACTCAATGTGTATTCCATCAACTCCTGTTGCTTTCCCATTCTTCATTTCCCTAATCGCTAGCTCAACTTCTTCCCTTAGAATACAACATCCTTTTTCGTCTTCTGATACAGCTGTTTCATCTTCTATAGCTAAGTAATCTGGATGATTCCCTGTCTCATATAATTCTTCTATATACTTCTTCCATCTGTTCAAAATTCCTTGTTTGTCGGTTATTTCATTGCCGATTTCGTCTTCTATCAACCACATGGACTTCTTATTCTTATTTGTGAAATCCAAACATTTTACTTCGCGGTACATTAAATCATATCTTCCTCTTCTCTCTAGATCCTCTACTTCTTCACATTTCTGTTTCATCCAGTCTTCCTTCGCCTTATCAGTTACTCTTCTTAGTTCGTTGTTTAGTTTCTTGTATTTTTTTTTACCTTCTTCTGTGTTGATGTTTTTCCATTTTCTCCTTTCCTCCATCTTCTCCAACATTTTCCCTGTGACCCAAGGTTTCTTATTACTCTTACCTTCTCTGTATACTATTGTTTCTTCTGCTGTTTCCTGTATACAGCTTTTTAGATGAGTCCAGTATTCATTACTATTTTCAGGTGCGGATTCTAAATTAGAGGCTTTCTTTTGAAAATGTTCTTCAAATTTTCTTTTTTCCTCTTCGCTCATAAATTTTTCTATATCAAACTTCTTCGTCACTTGCCTTCCTCTTATCTTTTTCAGACGAATATCAACTTCGCCTATCAGTAGGACATGATCGGAATTAATATCCGCTCCTGGTAGAGTCTTTGCATTTTTTAAGCAATTTCGATATCTTTCCTGTACGAGTATATAGTCTATCTGATATCTACTGTCATCCCTTGGGCATGTCCACGTGTATCGTCTTCTTTTATGCTGTTGGAATAACGTATTTCCAACAATCATTTCATTCAGTTTACAGAAATTTACTAAAGATTCTCCTCTGTCATTTCTTTTTCCCAGTCCAAATTTTCCAACCGTTTTTCCATCTTGTCCTTCTCCTACTAATGCGTTCCAGTCACCCATTAGAATTACACATGCACCCTTCTTCTCTTTCCAACTATTTCTTCTATCTTCTCGTAGTTTTCTTCTACTTTCTCGTCTTCTAATCCACTATGTGGCATGTAAATTTGCACTAGCACTAAGTCCAATTTTTTCCCTTGTAGTCTCACCATTATCATCCGGTCATCTATATAACGCACTAATATCACTTTATCTTTCACACATGGTCCCAGTAGTACACCAACACCATGACTTCCTTTACATTCACCATTTGAATAAAACATTCTAAATTCATCACTCACCAACTCACCACTATTTCTCCACCTCACTTCTGATATTCCCATCACATCCACTCTGTTTCTTCTCATTTCTTCCTTCAAGTTTTCCAACTTCCCCGCTTGAAGAAGAGTTCTCACATTCCATGATCCAATCCTCAATCTTCTTTTCTTCTGTCGGTTTATTTGCTTCATAATGTAACCTTCCTCAGTATCCCCCTCCCGGACATCCGAATGGGGGGATAGTTTACGTCCGGAATTTTTTGCCGAGGAAAGATTCATCATGCCATGTTTGCAGTTTTTCTTGGGAAAAGTAAATGCGGTAGCTTCCCGTTGCTTTCCGCACTCTCTCTTTCGCATCTTAAAAGATCCCAGGGGGCCCCGCGTGGAGGTAAGTTTATAGTAAAGTCTCAAAAATTCCACCGCCAACATCAATGCATTTCTCAACTCTTGTGAGAACAACGTGACGTGTTGCTTGTCTTGAGATGATCGTGGCGTTCCTTTATGCTCGCAAAAGCATCCATTATGTGAACGAGCAATTCGTCTCATATATTCACTATACGTCTGTACATTTCACTCTTCATTCAGCCCCATAAACAGAAATCCAAGGGCATTAGGTTTGGAGATCTTGGGGTTGTCCGGTGGAAGAGAAGAAAAACAACGGCCAGCAGGAGCAGTGGCAATTAAACGCCAAATTTCAATTATCTCGGAAACCATTCGGAATAGGACATTCGTTCATAGGAACTTTTTTGCTTAAAGTGGCCGATACTATCACCTCCCAAAATATTGACCTTTCCACCTGGGACACTATATATATAGTGCCCCAGGAGGAAAGGTCAATATTTTTATTATATATGTATTATTAATATTGCTATTTAATGTTTCTCTCTCTCTCTCTCTCCACACACACACGCACACACATATACTGTATATACATAGATACATACAGTATATGTGTGTGCGTGTGTGCGTTATATATATATTCATGGACAAAAAAATTAGCGCACCAAGAAATAATTGCGGGATCGTAACGAAACTTGCAATGAAGGTACATGTCGGGGAGATATGCAAATGATTAGAAATGCAGCGTGATTGCGCATTACGTATAGCCGGTAGAGGGCGTTGAACATCGTACTCTGTGGAGTATAAAACAGGTAACCAAAGCGTGTTTGAGTGTGCTGAATCATTTACAAAGGAAGAGCTGAGGTAGACATGCCATTACGCCGTGTTCGAAGACAGTATACGCAGTTGTCGCAGTTTGAGAGAGGGAGAATCGTCGGGATGATGGAAGCTGGGTGGTCAGCTAGGCGAGTAGCTCGTCAATTATGCCGCTCTGATTGTGTTGTGAGGAGGTTTTGGGACCAGTGGACCCGAGAGAGGTCATGTACACGAAGACCAGGCTCAGGACGCCCACGACAGACCAGTCGTCGAGAAGACCGCCACATAGTCAGAAATGCACGCGTACAGCCAACTGCTTCATCGACCGCCATCCAGGCACAGGTAGCACCTTCACTAGGGGCCTCTGTGTCTTCTCGAACCATACGAAGGCGCCTGGCTGAAGGACAGTTGGCATCGCGGTGCCCATTACGTGTGCTGCCCTTGACGCCCACCCATCGACGCCTCCGTTTGGAGTTTTGCCGCGCACGAGGAAACTGGACTGCAGCGGAATGGAACCAGGTCGTCTTTAGCGACGAATCCAGATTCAATCTCGGCAGTGATGACAATCGTGTTCGTGTGTGGAGAGCCCGTGGTGAACGCTTCAATCCTGCCTTTGCTGTACAGCGACACACCGCTCCCACAGCTAGTGTAATGGTATGGGGTGCCATTGCCTACAATACACGGTAACCCCTAGTATTGTTCCGTGGCACCATGACAGCCCAGCGGTATGTTCATGAAATCCTGCAACCACATGTGTTGCCCCTCATGCAACGGCTCCCAGGAGCCATTTTTCAACAAGACAATGCTCGGCCTCATACGGCAAGGGTATCGCAAGACTGTCCCCGCACTGTTACTACCCTTCCTTGGCGTGCCCGATCCCCAGATTTGTCTCCAATCGAGCATATCTGGGATCATTTGGGACGACGAGTTGGGCATCCCACGAGTTTGAACGAACTAGAGGCAAGGTTACAGCAAATATGGAACGAAATGTCTCAAGACATCATACAGAACTTGTATGACTCAATGCCCGATCGTATCCCATCGTGCATTCGCGCTAGAGGGGGTCCAACGGAGTATTAACTCCTCTGTTCTTTTGCCTTTTTCTCTGAAATAAATTATCCTTTTTCTTTGATTTTCTAATCATTTACTTACATCAAGGTAGTCATTACGTATGTAAATTTTCGTTTCATTTTGACGACTCCTTCTTGGTGCGCTAATATTTTTGTCCATGAGTGTATATACTGAAGTGCCAAAGAACCTAGGATATCTGTCTAATACCTCGTGGGTCCTCCTCATTTGGATGACGGCAGCAACACGAAAGGGCATGGATTCCGCGAGCGCTCTGATGTACTGTGGAAACAATGCATACCATCCTACAGAGCGTTCCACAATTCCGTAATATTGCCCGTGGTGGATTCCTGGCAGTGACAGCACGTTGAATTGCATCCCACAATTGTTCGATGACATTTAAAATCCAGCGATCATGGGCCAAACCATGACGTCAAACTGAAGAGGAATGTGACTGTTGCCTTGTGCGATGGTGCATTGTCCTGTTGAAAGAGCTGCACCCGAAAGGATAAATGATCCGCAAAAATGAAAAATGATGAAATAGCAGCTACCGGTAACAGAGGTCTACAGACTTATGAGGGATCCTAATGTGTGCCAGCTGAACACATTCTATACAATAACAGAGCCACTGCCGCCTTGTATTGTCCCTTGTAGGTATGCGGAAGTAGTGCCGCTGGGTTTTCGCCAAACTGTTCGAACGCTGATGCTGGCCCCCAGCATTGATTTGTGTTGGTATTTGTGAAACTGTGTCACATGTTACAGTGCTTGTCAGACGCCGCTGTCTCCGTTCGTCAAGGGCTTTTCTTCGGCCGCACTTGGCTCGCACGCTGGATGTTTTCCCTGATTTCCTATAGTCCAGATAAACCCTTGAAATTTTTGAACATTGGAAACCGACTTCATCATAATTTCTAAGATGGAATGACCCATCTCCCGGGCCCAACAATTCGAAGTCGCTTAAGTCCTGATACGCTGCCATTGGCGAATGCTACTACTTGGAATTGCGGAAATATCTGCCGTTATATATACGTCGTTTGTTGACGATTCCATTATCTGCAAGGATGTGGTGTCGTTAAATGGACATGGTAGCGCCCTTTCCATTTTTTTTGGCAGTTAGGTGTATATTCTGTGCGTGCTAGGTCAGCCGCAAACACCTAGAGAATCGAAAAATCATGAAATTACTTTATTTTTTTTGCTTTTATTTATTTATTCGTTAAAGACGATTCTAATTGTTTGCTGATTTCGCATGATTTCTAAAATAAAATGTTTCATGAAAGTTTCGGGGAGCAAAAGTTGTATCCTATTCGCGTTAATAGCAACAAGAACAGCTTGGATGTACTGTCTGAGATACGAACACCATTGAATCCTTTGAACAGATATACAACGGCTCAAATCCTTGGCCTTCCATTGGCTTTAATCCGTCCAGAATGTGTAGCAGAGGATGAGATGTGGCAATAGCACCAAGAGGTGGCAGTTGAGTTGCTGCGTAGTAGGTTACAAGATATTTCCTATCTGAGCATTACGTCATCACTGGTAGCGTGGCAGTTCTTGTGATGATCAGTTTCATTTCTTCAAGAAAAATTCTTAATTACTAAGTATTTAAGTTAAAGAAATAACAGTTAAAGTTAAAATAACAAAGTTAGCAGCAGTCTGGCACAATGGGGGAAGAAAAAAAAAGAATAAATTCAAACAGAAATTTTTAAAAAAGTAATATTAAGTCACACATGAATTAGAAATTTCATTTTTATTGGGTAAAAGAACTACTGATTTATTTTCTACATCGTTTAGTATTTGCTGAAACCTTTCTCTTTTAAATACATCAAAAAAAATAATTCTAAGATGATCATGATTGTTGCTAAAATGATTGTTGCTAAAGTTAGAGATAAAAATTTAAAAGAATTTAATGCTATTATTTTTCCATTGTTTATAAGGTTTGTAATACTCCAATTGCATCCGAAAATGAAAGAAATGTAGCATTCGACCTGTTTTTTCGTTGCAAAGTCATCATTTTGTTTGTAATTCGCCCTTTTCCAAACGGAACAGGACACAATTTTTTTTTTGGGTCGTACGTCGAAGACTACCATAACCTCCCCCCCCCCCCATTCTAAATTCAAGGATACGCCTATGTTTGACGTAGAACCTATATGTTGAAAGATTGTGAATTTATATAGTTAAAACTATATTAGTTAATAAATTAAAATATTCAAATTATTCTATAATTATTTCCAGTGGACCAAGTTATTTAATCCAGTGGATCACTGATTGTCACATATTTTTCTTGTTAAATATACATTTGCTCCTAGTGACCTTACAAGCATCTAACAGAAACAGTGAAGACCAGCCTTCCCTTCCAGAAACCGAGGACTCAATTCCAGACCTGACGATGATAATACCAATCGCTCAAACAAGTGAGACACATAGGAAGTGAGGGAAAGAAAATATTATTTTGTATCGAAAGGTTGATCAGAACAAGACATGTAAAGTCATGTAAGATCACTTGAACATGTATAAATATTTAACATCGTCGAAGTTATTACACTTTACTGAATTCAAAGTTTAATACAGTGCGACCACGATAATTGACGATCGGAAGGAACCCCACGAGATTACGACGTATCTATTTTTCAGCCAATCACATCCAAGAGCGCCTCAAAGCTTTTCATTAATTTCCCTCAAAATATAACCACTCAGTGGTGACATGACATAAGTCGTACGTAAAGACAAGGAGACCAATACCTACAGAGCAGGTTTCTGGTGTTCACACAAAACAACACAACACATAAGACAAAGGACAAACAAGAAAAAAAAAAGGGGGACGAGAGGGTGAGGAAAAAAAAAACAGTTAAATTTTATATTGAAAGATTTTTTTTTATTTTTTTTTGTTTTATAGCTATGAGTTAATATTCTTCAGAACCTCTGAGCTTGGCTAGTGCTGACGTCACTGGGCTCTGTAATTTTTCGAATCGTCAGGTTATCGTGGCTCCAATATACCTCTGCTAAAACATTGAAATACGTAGGTTCTATAGTTTTATTACAGCTAAAAAAAATAAAAACATATGTCTAAAAAGAACATCCCGGGGAAAATGAATTTAAACTTAACATACTTTACTTAAACAATGTGATCACCTCTTTCGGCAAACTCAATCATTTCTTCCAAGAAGAGATGAATTTCATCTAAAGGGATATTCTCCCATTCTCTATTGATTTTCTCCTTAGGTCCATTTTCGGTGAATTTGTTTTTCTGGCCCCCGTAAGCCATTATGAAAGAATCCCATATTGAATAGTCCAACGGATTACAGTCTGGGGACTGAGGCGGCCATTAATCCTTTGCGATGACATTATGGATCACTCGGCTTGCAGGCTTCACGATCTTAATAGAAAAGTTAGTCGTCTTCAGGGTACAACTTACGATCACAGAGTAGCCCATTAGATTGTTTTTATTTCTGAAATATGTATACCAAGTTTCAAGATGATCCGTTGAACGATTCAAAAATTATTAAGGACACACACAACACACACACACACACACACACATCGACCTCACTTTCCTATTAGAAGTAAGCTAAAAATGAGCTTAAATTTGGGTAAGAGACACATAATTTAGAAATTGGGAAAAAATTAATATTAAATATCAGAATCTAGGATTATCAAATTCAGATATTGTGGAGAACATACTAGAAAAAATAATACAAGGGAATTAGTTCATTGATTTTAAAAAAACAAAATGATTCGTCTCTTTTAAACATAAAATGCATTTACGTCATGAATAATACTTTGAAAGGTAAGAAAAATGAAAAAAGTTCTGAATATCAGTGAAACTTTGCAATAGAAATTAATTAACAACTATTTTTTTTATTTAATGAATTTTTTAAACATACATTCGCATTTAGAAAAGCACAGCATTGTTTTATTTTATTCAGCACCATTTTAATAAAGATAACAACATAAAATAGCATGAATTGAATGACGGGATGATTGTACGAACCTGCATACATAAGTTTTGAAGGATTTTTAAAAGCTTTTTGTACATATAGATTATTGCTTTTTTTTTCAGTTATCTAGATTCAAAGTTGTCGTATACTGAAGATAATATACACATTTAAATGAGATGAAAAAATTATTTACATTTTACAGTATATTATTGACTTTACAGTATTTTTAGGCCTATTTTGTTTGTTTGTTTTTTTCATAAATTGGTCTGAAAAAGTTTATTGAATCAAAAAAATTTGATTGTTTTCTGTAATGAAGATTGATAATTTAACTTTGTCTAAAATCCTGTGTAAGATCTCTCTCGCACTGGTGACGATGGCAAAGATGACGACCGCCTTATCTCTTCGCTTTTTGTATCTAGAATGTTCTGAATGTCCGCGTCTGTCTGCCGTTGTTCAATATCCGAAGCATAACCTTCCAGTTCTTGTTCGCCAGCTTGATTTATGTTAAGTGTAGAAAGTTCTCGTTCTCTCTGAGCTTTCTGTAGCTCTGCAGCATAAAGAGCTTCTTTTGCTAGCAACTTTTCGCGACGCATTTTGACACGGACCTCTGTGGGGATGTCTGGGATATTGTAAGCCACAAGACCCGTTAAGAAAAACACCAAATGCTGAAAATCAAAACATGAAACTTTAGTTTATAAAAAATTAAACTTTTAAAACAAAATTAATACGTTTTTATTAAAAAATTAAAATAAATTACCTTAAAACTTGCAGGAATTATTATTTGGGTGTGCAAATAAGTAATCCACTATTTTTTATTGGATGGAATAGAGTGATTTAAATTCAAAATATTTTCCAGTCAATTTGTGGTGTGGTGATGCTGATATAGCCTTTTTTAAAAATGGCGTATAACATTTACAATAACCTCAAAAGCAGTGACGACAGTGATTACAACTAAGGACAATTATTCGTCTTTGCATTTCATGTAATGAGACTGACTAAAGATATATTGCTGCAACATTTTTACCCATCTGGCGAGTCACGTCACATATCACCTTCAAATTATCACACATTCCTAACGATGCAAGAGACCTTGTGTGCGCACTTCAGAAATGTCGAAGAATTAAGAAAATAGCTTGATGATAAGTAAAGATAAATTTTTCCACTGAGCTGGAAATCTATAACTTTTCTGAAAGGTGAAGGAAATGAAGTGAAGGTGAAGGTGTCCTTCACTTTTCTGCTGAAAAATGAAGGACATTTACTTTGGTGACTGAATTGTTTCGATAAGTCTTAATAATAAACATTGACTTTAATGATTTAAAACAAGGTAGGGAAAATAAACAAATCACAATGCTTCGCAACGTCTTATGATAAGAAAATATCATTGATATTGCTTTAATTTCTTTATTATTATAAATGTGATTGTTGCGAATGCAAAAGGCGCAGTTGTTGCGTTTATTGTGATTGTTGTAGAGCTGCCTTATAAATGTGATTGTTGCGATTGTTGTGATTGTTGTGCTTAATGATAATTTAATGAGATTTTAATGAGATTTTAATGATACTTGTCCTTAAAGACGTGACTTTATAAGTCTTCTGATCTTGATCAGAAGACTAAAAAAATGACAAACAGTACCTTACTTATTTGTACCAGAATATTCTAGATTCCTTTCAGGATTCGAATAGGCGAACAGTCACCTGAGTGACATATTATAAGTATAGCCACCTTTTTTTTTATAAGTTGAGTTTTTTTAAGCTCATTTATAAACATAACGTTAATGATTTCGCTTGTGCGTGGCATTTTTAATACCTACGCACTGTACATTGTCAGTAGAAAGTACTGGTATAGGACATAAGAAAAATAGTTTTTAAAAAAATCTAAAATGACAAAATGATTTGACGCTATTTATCAATGCAATCTATTAAAAGTGAAATAAGGATTTCGGAATTAAAAAAATTAAAAAATAAAAGTAAAGCTAGTATTTTTATTAAAGGTATTGAAAACGATGAGGATTTTTTTCAATTTTTTTTATATTTTGAATAAGAAATATAAAAAATAAATGTCCAATCTGCAATTTGGACGCCACGAGTAGGGAGCTTTTTAATTGTAAATATTTTTTCCTTTTTTAATCAAGTGCGGTTTTAATCAAGTGTAATTTTTACATAAAAAATAAAAAAAATAATTATGGAAGTAACAATGAAAGAAACAAATACTATAATAAATTAGAAGAATTGTTGGAATACAATTGGAATTACTGAGTTTTAGAGCATTTTTTTTTTTTAATATTGGGACGTGGAATGATGAAATGTAAATAAAGTTAATAACATGAATATGAACATTAAGCGTATAAAACGCAGAGAATGTCGTATAAAAGCATAGATATAATTTGGACAAATTAAGCAAAGATAAGCCACTAGACAAAGGTTAGGAATAATCCAGGATTTGCTAAAGAAATACTGAAAATCATATCTACATTTAATAAACTTAACTTAGCAAACGATTTACTTTATTAGTATTTAAAATATCAAAGAAAGAAAAGAAATAATGATTACAGAATAAGCAAATGTATAAATAGAGAAAAAAAATGAATAAATAATAATATATATATAAATCAGAATGGCATTATCTCTAAATATTACAATTAAGCCAAAGTTTTAAATGATAATTAAAAAAGGAAAAAAATCTAAATTCCTTAAACTTTAGTTGCTTTTTACTCTTGATTTCTGAAATCTAGATTAATTAAGGAAATGTTTACATATATAATTTTCTTACTTCAAACACAACGACAAAAGCCAGTCGAGCAGCAAATACATGCCAATACTGAACGGATCGTTCGTATCTGTCTGTGACATTTGGCGGATTACGATAATCCCTATACCTATAAAAGAAGACGGATAATCTGTATGTAATTCTACTACTTACTGTTACATGACAAAGTAATTATCAATGTTTTAATGACCATAATAAACAGTTTTGTAAATGGACAGGTTAGTGGAGAAATTATTACATAAAGTTCTTGATTTTCTTAAAGATCATCTTTCATATAAATTTCGTTCACTTGAAATTCAAGGACAAATGTATTTAATGAATTACATGTTTTCTATGGTTTCGATTGTTAGGAATCACTTATGTTTTTGTTTGAAAGTTAAATGTTTTCCTTGGAAAGGCCCGAATCGCTGCAGATGGGTAAATCTGACCCAAAGCCTTAAGAAAAGGCGAAATTAAAAGACTACTCTAGGATTCGCACTTCATTGTTGGTGACAGCTTTTTTTTTCTGTTTTTTTTCCTGAATTAAAAAGCGTTTGTAAATACAAAGAATGTTATTTAGATGTTAGATACTTCCTAATATTAAAGTTCCAGAAATATTTATTGAATTGCAACTTTTTGGGAATGTTTTGTGATCATATTTTTCGTATTTTTTTTTTTTTTTTCAATTTTCATCAAATCCAAAGTGTTGCAACATTACCAGTCAGTGTTACTAAAAAGAAAGATGAGTTACTTCAATTGGATGGTGTTGTGCATCATTTGACCAAGCGCCAAAATTCTACTTTGAGATATTCGCGTAAATGTTTTACTTTACATTTTTGGAATGAAGAGTGTTATATATCAAAACGAAGATACTTTCACAGGACAATTCTGATCATTATCAAAATTAATAATATCCTTCAAAGGTCGTTAGTCACATGATGCAAATCTTATTCATTACGATTAGTCGACTGGCGTTAATTTTGAGTTATGTTGAGATAGCAAGAAGGAACAATTCTTTATTGCGAGTTTACCTTGAGCAATAATCTGAAAAAAAATCTATTTTGGCGCTTAGTCAAATGATGCATAATACCATTTAATAGAGTATTGGTTCAGTGAAAAAGCTTGAAATTAAGAATAAAACCAGTCATCATAGCAAAAACAGTCTGGTATCCTTATAAAAGAGTTAATAACGAGATATTCTTGATCGACGTCCGGAATCCAATTTCGTAGGTTTAACTTACAAGTTACCATGGATGAATCTTTGCTTGGGAGGATATTGCAAGTGCAAGTGATTCCTCCAGTGGCATTCCATATAAAGAATATTTTCAATGAAGTTCTCCTGATGTCTAAAGTTATTTTGACCAAAGATTGAACTCAATAGAATTAATATGGAAGAATACCTAGTATTGCACTAAAAATTACAGATTGAGAAAAATAATCTAGGTTAGTGCTTTTACATAAAAAGAATAATATCAAATCATTTCTAGAATCCAAAATAAAGCGATCCTTACCAACAAATTTGCACTTTGTCAATGTCTTCTTTTCTTGGTCCTGTTTCACCAGGTATATAATCTGAAGTGTTGAACATAGATAAACTATTTTTAATAAATCCTTCCAAATCTCCAGTATGGCTATATTGATAGATATATACCATTCTAGGTATAAATTCGCTGGTATATGATATGACGAATGACTGAAACACAACAAACTTTGTAAATATTCATTCATTAAAAAAAATAATAATATAAAATTAATAAACAGTGCGTTCTTAAGATTAGCTTATCAGAACATATTTTTAACTGTAAAGAAAGCAGGTTTTTAAAACATTTTAAAGTTTTCATTTTTTTTAACCCACGTTCTAAAAACATATTCGAGCTAAACAAGTAAAATGTGTGTAATTCGTAGAGAAATTTACAACTTTGGGAATAAATCATTATAACCCTAAAAATGAACTTTTTTCTAGTTTCTAACTCAATGCAGACAAACACAAACTGAACTAGTGAAGCACTACATTGTTTTGTTTTTTTATGTTTTTTATTTCACTTATCACTGCATGTATTTCACTGCAATCGTCATATATGGGTATACTTAATGTAATAATACATTTACAACTAAATGAAACAATAAAATTTTATTCACAACAAAACCAATTCGTAAATTACAATTTAGACCTATACTACGTACGTATTCAATTTGGTCTAGGCTTATCATAGAGCTAATAACGCTAATGTAATAAAGTCCAATGTGTATTGTGCTGATAGTCTTATGACTTTTATACTTATTATTACGTTATTAATTACTTAATCACATGAAAACAGTAAAATATAAGTTAATCAATTTCTTAATCAAATAGTGTAACATAATAACAAAAGCGATGCGAAGCGAAACGCGTCTGAAATCAACTGACGGCAATCATAACTGTACATACTGTACTCAATTTTGTAGTTGGAAACTGATGGGACGGTGGCATCTTGCCATTAATCCTAAGTTATACTTGGCGCGTTTATAGCAGCGAGAACTCGCTGGTTAAATCGCTGCTGACAAAGAAATCGATACTCGCCGTCTCACTGTACGAGTGAAAAATTTTCCTGCGAGTAAAGTTAAAGTTAAACTTTTGGAGCGAGTTGGTTACACTCACTATGAATGGGACTAGAATTACCCAGCGATCGAGCACAAAGACTATGTAAATGTAATGGGGTTAAAAAAAGGCAACAAATTTCAAGCAGCGCACTTGGCGGTCTGTTGTGTGCTACAACTGTTTCCGAATTGAAATTATATTGTAAATATCGATATGTAAACTCAGCCTAATTTTATAAATAATATGATATTTAATGAAAATAACTTATTGTAACCTATTTTCCAATCTCTATTTGTAAACTTCTAGTTATTACAAATAAATACATAAGGGAAAAAAACTGTGTATCATGAAGTTAATTCCCTCATGGATTCTACAAATAAGAGAATAAACAGAATCTTATAAAAAGTTAAACAGCGATTTTACCAATATCGAGAACTCGCAACGAGAAATTCGTCTAGCGAGACTTAGGCTAAATGGCCACCTTACAAAACGAGCTTACTTAAACAGGGGAATGGAGCTACTGTAAATACTGTGTCCGTATTCGCGAGTGTCAGTACAGTGGGTCCGTATAGCGGGATATCCCCGTACTAGAATACTCTTTCATGAATTGTAAATTGGTTTCATATTTACATTTTTTGATATATTTCCTAATCTGCAAACTTCGGTTAACTCAAAAAATAAGCATTGTCACTATTCTTTCTAAACTTCATTAATCATGTACAAATTATAAGATTCAGGAAAATCCATAGTCAATAAAAAGGAACAAATATATAAGCTGTTACTTCTCTACCATCTAACAAATGATAAACAAGACAGACCGCTGTTTTTACTCACGTTCACTATAACAGCAACCCATGAAAGCACCTGAAGAATTTGTAACCAAGCACCTATTGAAAAAGAAAAAAAATCGTTTCAGTTTGTCTGAAAAATACATTAAATTTAAGAGAACAACTAAAAAAACAATCATTTTATATACATATATAAGAAAGCTGTTTTCTAAAACAACATGAGGCTTTTGTTAAGGTCTTTCAAATCATCACTTTTTTTTTTTTTTACGAAAGTATATAAAAAATTCAAATTTTAAATATAAATATACATATAGCAGTTACAATTAATATAAAATCATACAAATAATAATAATAATAATAATAATAATAATAATAACATTCTGAATTAAGTGTCATTATGAAAATAATTTCTAGAATTTAATAGAAATCAAAGGAAATCCGTCTGACTGTCTACGATTCATTCAATCGACCACTTGGAATGTCAGAACGCTGCAGTCGTTTCCCATGATTCAGTGCGACTTTTAGGGACTTCTTCCATAAATTAACGTGATTGAAGTATAGTTTTCGCTATTTATTTATCATGGTCAATGAAAATAAAAAGTTTCGGTTTTCATACATTTTTCCAAAGGAAAAAAAAACCGCAATGACACTGGCAGCATAATAAATTAAAAATTTGGAAAATCCTATCATAATGCACACCTGTATTTTAGAATAAAAACATACATTTTATAATTGTTACTACCATCATATAAGTCAGATAATTTTATCACTTCAGATCTCTATATCTAAATTGAAGATAATTTAAACAATAAAATTCTAAATTGATTGATTTAACAGTTACGGATTAAATATTGATTTCTTAATCTATTATTTATTCTCACAAAATTATTCTTTAATTCAAATTTTTAATCAGATTTTTATACTTAAGGATTTATCTTATACTTATAATAATAATAATAATAATGAAATTTAATGTTTCCTTTTTTTATATTTCAGATTTTTATCTCCGTTAGTAAAAAACATATGATGATTTTGAAATCTCTTTTCTTTTTGTGGGAATTTTCATTATCAATAATACAGTAATAGAATTTTGACATTTTAACTCACCTATGTTGTTTGCTCTTGCCGCTAGGGGTCGCCGCACTTGGGTTACAAATTTATAAGCATCCAATCGGATCTCGACAATATTATTGAGCAAAGCAAAAAATGGCGCCAGTGGAAATGCTGCCACAAATATTGTAACAAATCCAAACTGGATAACTAAAAAGATAGGAAGTAAATCAATTGACTTATTATAAGAATTATATGATTTGCGAATCTTGGTGTGTTAAGAAGTTTCTTAAGAGTTTATTCAAATAAAGAAAGTATCTGAGTGCTCTGACTACAATTTCATACTAATTAGCACATCATAAAGAGGTCTAGTCTCTTCGTATAAAAAGAAAGGAGTTAAAAAGGGCAATTGTTCAGCTTTTTTGAAACTAGATTGCCTTAAGATTTGATAACAATAATGAAATTAAAAGAACTTATTCAAACTTGCTGGAAAAAAAATGTATATTTGTGCGTACTTATATGTATCATCAATCCACAGAATGAGGTAAATAATCAACGAAATTATAATTGTAAATTATCCTGTAAAACTATTAAAACATAGTAAGAATCAACGAATGAATGATACGAATATTACAGACAGCAGCAGAAAACATCAGTCATTAAATGTTTCCTAAACAAAATAACAGTGTCATCAGTCGAGACTGAGTAAACCATTTGACACATTTCAAGAATCAATAAACATACTACATTCTTTCAGGATAGTTAATGGTAGTTTCATTACAGTTCCTGCACTTACTCTTGAAACACATGTCCAAAACTTAAGGGCGAGCGCCATTCTTAAGGGTTACAGTCACAGAATCCGACTAAATAGGCCTTTGCAGTGGTGTCAGATCCACTCCACCGAAATTGGACTGTGGATCAATGGGCCAATGTGTTGTTTCCTTCACATTTTCCTGCTGCTACGCGTACCCCCTTTCACTCAAGATGAGCTGACGCCTGGAATCCGATTGCAGACTGAATCGACTCTTGTCTGAGAAGAACAAATTGACCCATTGGTCCATAGTCCAATTTCGATGGATCTGAACCACTGCAAACGCCTTCTGCCTTCCTCTCTGCATAGCGGCACACAGATGACCAGCCTTCGAGCATACAGCTCTACATGACGCAAGCGTCGAACACAGTTTGGCGAGATATCCTCGTGCCAGTGTTGGAATAGAGGCGACTTGCAAGCTGACTGGCCGCCTGACATCAATTGCGTTTAGCTGTTACCGCTAAATATGAATCTTCATGTGCAGTCGTAGAGGGAAAGCGGCCTCCTGCAGTGCGTCTGAAAATGCTGCCCAGAGCCAAAAGACAACACCAACCTCCCTGGCAACATCAGTGATTGTATGGTCTTCTTCCAACTTTCCGATAATCCTTCCATTGGTGAAATCATCGAGATGATGTCTTCGAGACATGACAAAAAGTTCACATTTGTAGAGTTAGTCCTCCACGTTCAGAAGTTCAGACAAAGACAACTCCCCAGCCATGCCAATTTCCTTTTTATCTATTTTCGAGCTATCACGTGACACCTATGCGCGCGATTCGGGAATTTGCATATAGACCTGTTTTCTACTGAACATCTACTCTTATGCTAATCGCCACAAGCTGTGGCTTGATTAATCAAACTAAACTACACACGTGTCCAAAACTTAAGGACGAACGCCATTCTTAAGGGTTACAGTCACAGAATCCGACAAGCTGTTTTATCGGATTCTGTGGCTGTAACCCTTAAGATTGGCGTTCGTCCTTAAGTTTTGGACACGAGTATAGTTTAGTTTGGTTAATCAAGCGATGCATATCAAGGAAAATATAGGTTGGATTTTACGATAAAAGTATTTTATTTCTCACGAATATCTTAGGTGACACAAATATCTATGAAATCAGATATGAACAATTCTAAGATGAAAACAAGCTAAATGGTATCTTGGACTTCTTAAACAAGATTTTATATTAAAAAAAAAGCTTTAAATTGCTGCTGTTTTTCTTACATTTTAATAATTCCCAAAAGATTTGAAACATAGCAATTCAATGACATAGGAATTGAAACTTACCCATTTCTAAGTATTCGTTGAATAATGTCATGTGATCAAGAGCTTCTAAATCATAATCTCGTTCCCATCGAGTGTATGCTTCATTCGGAACAGCCTGACTCTTACGGGTTCGAATCCAATTCATTAGCTTTCTGTAAACAATTAGAAAAAACAACAACAATAACACAGATTCCAATATTAATAATGAATTGTTTAGAAGGATTCTTAAAGTTATTATTAATAAATATTACTATAAATACAATCTTAACACACATGAAATATTAAAATATAAATAAATGTTTTCAAACAAATTATAAAAAAAAATCACACGCATGCAAATCTACTCATTGCATATCTTCGAAAAAACAACAAATAAAAATAACATGTAAATCAACAACTGAAAATCAAATCAAGCCAAGTCCAACTGTCTAAGAATACAGAGAAGTTCCGGTACTACTGGCATCATGCAACACACTCGAGCATAAACATGCTTTCTACAATGTTACACAGTACATTCTACTGTATCAATCAATAGACTACTACTTCTAATCTAGAATAGGAACACTGGCCTCAAACTCGTGAACCTGAAGATCTCAATCGTTTCAGAACAATTTTCGAAGTAATCTTTATGTAATATATGCTTTTTGAGATTTACCTTTTATTTGAAGATCAATTTTCATCTTACAAATTCTTTATTTCAATACTTATATATCTAATGCTCAAGAAGACAATATCAGCACCCATCTATTCTCATCAAAAATTCTAAATTTCTGAATATATAGAAATTACATTTATTAAATCAATTATAATTTGCTGCGTGAATATTGCTCTTATGCTTATTCCGTATTGGAATTGTTATCTAATGTTAATGATAATATAACAGCAACATACAGAAAAAAAAACAACGTAAATTATTAATTTTAAAAGCATAATACAAAAAACTATATTCAAAATGTATTTTTTTTAAATATTAGTGTTTTCTTTTCTTCTTGATTATTTTTTTTTGTCTTTATTTTATTGTTTTGGGTTTAAATAGTTTTCCTTTGTTAATTTTTTTTTTGCTTAAGTGTTCTTAAGGTTACTACATTTTGCCTGAGATTTTAATTATTCTTTTCTACTGCTACTGCTTTTCCGTGGTGATTATTGTTTCTGTTTTGTTGTGATACTGCTTATTGTTTGATTATTTTCGTTTTGTTATTATTTTTGAGTGTTTGGTATTAGTTTTAGTGTTTGACGTTTTTGCTTCAGTTCATTGTTTTTATTATTATTCTGTTTGAGGGTTTTATGCTACTATTTTTTTAACATGAGTTCGTTGTTTTTATTATTGTTGTATTTTTTTTAACTTGAGTTCATAGTTTTATTATTGTTGTATTTTTTTTAACTTGAGTTCATAGTTTTATTATTGTTCTATTTGAATGCTTTGCGTTATTATTTTTTTTAACTTGAGTTCGTTGTTTTATTATTGTTCTGTTTGAATGTTTTGTGCTGTTATTTTCTTAATTTGAGTTCGATGTTTTATTATTCTTCTGTTTGAGTGTTTTGTGCTATTATTTTCATAATTTGAGTTCGTTGTTTTATTATTGTTCTGTTTGAATGTTTTTTTTTTTTTGTTTTTTTTTTTATATGTTCACCAGTCCTATTAGGTATACCTATAGAAATGTATACATGTATTATAGATGCTGATCGATTGTTGTATAAGGTTAATTAAAGATAAATAAAATTAGAAATTTATTATTATTTTCTCATCAATTACATCACTGATTATTTGTTTTTTAAAACAGCTGATATTTTTACAATTTTTTATTTCACAGTTTTTCCAATTAATTTGACTAAATAACTTATATTTTATATAGTTATCCAGTCTTTGACCATAATTATTATTTAATTTTGAAATATTAAATATTTTAAGCCAATTTTTTCTAGTTCCTATATTTTCATTATAATTTTCTTTTGCTCTTTTAACTTGATAAATATTTTTTAGAATGGTTTTATAAATAAATTTTTCTTTTATAGTTAAGATTTTGAATTTTTTTCTGATTTCTCTTTGATCTTGTATTGTTTTATCTTTAAAGTTTATATAAATTTTATCTAATATTTTAAAAGTTAATTTATTTATGTTTTTAATTTGATGTTTATTCAAAAATATCCAGCATTCAAGTCCATAATTTAGAACAGAATCTATTAAAGACTTAAGTATTATTAATTTTTGCTTAAAAGGAAATAAATATTTAATTTTATGAAAAAGGTATGATGTATGTAATTTTTTTACAACAAAATTATAGTGTACTTCCCATGTTAATTTATTATCCAGAATTATGCCCAAGTACTTCTGTTGATACACAAATTCAATTTTATTAATAATGTACACGTACTATTATTTAAATTATTTTGATTTAAATTAATGCAATTGTTATTGTGTAGTATGAAATATAAATCATTATTTATTATTTTATTTTTATTTTTGATTAACATAATTTTCGTCTTTTTACTATTTAAAACCATGTTATTATTTATTGCCCACTTTGTTACATTATTTAAATCATGTTGAAGATAATTATATGCATTTGTTTGAATTTTATCACTACTAAGTAGTAGAACGTCGTCGGCATATATGTATATATTAGAAAACTTCACACAGTTATTCATAGAATTCATATATAATATAAAGAGCAAGGGTCCCAAGTTAGATCCCTGAGGTACACCAGAATGAATATTATACAGATTACCTAATAAATTGTTAATTTTTATTCGACATTTTCTGTTTTTTAAATAGTTTTTTTAAAACATTTTGTATGTTTCCTCTTATACCCATTTTATTTAACTTTTTTAATAATAATTTGTGGTTAATGCTATCATTAATAGTGTTTTGTGCTATTATTTTTTTAATTTGAGTTCGTTGTTTTATTATTGTTCTGTTTGAGTGTTTTGTGCTACTATTTTCTTAACTTGAGTTCGTTGCTTTATTACTGTTCTGTTTGAGCGTTTTATGCTATTATTTTCTTAAGTTGAGTTCGTTGTTTTATTATTGCTATGTTTGAGTATTTTGTGTTATTATTTTCTTAACTTGAGTTCGTTGCTTTAATACTGTTCTGTTTGAGCGTTTTATGCTATTGTTTTCTTAACTTGAGTTCGTTGCTTTATTGCTGTTCTGTTTGAGCGTTTTATGCTATTATTTTCTTAACTTGAGTTCGTTGTTTTATTATTGTTCTGTTTGAGTGTTTTTATTTTGTGGTTATTTCTATTTGAAATATTTTGTATTGTTTCGTTGCTAAATTATTATTTTTTATTTGAATGTTTATTAATTTATTTATTCAATATTTGTCCTTGCTGCTATAGTGAATAAAAATAATTATTTCATGTAATATTTCAAGCATTTCAGGATGGCCTTTGGGTGCATGAGTTTGAGACCACTGGTCTAGGAAAAGCCACACTACATAAGTTCATTTTTCAAACCAAACCGTGCTTTAGACTACTGTATCAAATACCACACTGAATAAAAAAAACCAAAGAAAAAAGAAAGACATTTGAACTTGAATGATTTCCATGGAAGTATCATATGATTTCAAACATTTAAATTTAAAAAAAAAACAGAACTATCTTTGTTTTCCCAATTAAAGAAAGTGCATTTCTAACTTCAGTTCTTATTATGTTTTCATTGTTTTCTTTGATTTGATTTCACATGCTTAAACAAAGTTACAAAAACACCACACTTCTAACATTGACCAACCTTCTGGTACAAAGTCTTTGTAAAGCCCTGTGTTGAGATTGAAGGTACAAGTGACAGAAAAAAGAAAATTGCAATGAAATTAAAACAAAAGACATTTACTATTCTAATAGAAAATACACTAACAGACAATAGTATTCTATAGAAGATCATAGAGTTATAATTAATCGAAATACTGAAATCACCTAGAAAATAAAAACTAGTGCTATTTAGTTATGCCGTTACATTATTTACAAAATCTCATTTGCTGCCTCTATACAGTGAATATTGTTCTTCTTTATAAATGAAAGATAGTAAGTCATTTTACAAAGTAGTTATGTTTCGATGCAAATCATTTTTTTTATTTATAATTAGACTTTCAATATAAAAAATTTAATGTGACTGTGTATTTAAATTTCAATATGAAATTTGGTTTCAAATATTTAAAATTATTTAAAATATTATTTATTCATATTGTTTTAACACATTAAAAAGATACAAATCAACAAATACAAACTACATATACCATTGCATGTAGACCAATTTTTCAAGTAAAAATAAATCTGGTCCTAAAGTTTGTAAGTTTGAATCATCTAGTTATATAAGTTTATTAAAGCAAGAGAAATGAAAGCAAGAAAAAAAAAAGTCTTATTTTAAAATATGAAAATAAATACAGGTAGTCTCCGACTTACGAACGGGTTCTTGTTCTTAAGTCAAAACTGAGCCAATTATATTTTCCTTCTTTTCCTTTTTACAGATATGTGTATATATAATATATATGTATGTGTCTATATAAAACTCATGTAACGCATGAAATGAACAAGTAAACATGAAATTTATTTTGAATATTATGTATGTAGATTAAATTAAATTGAGTAATATTTCCAAACAAGAGCGCGGAATCCCCGAATGGGAATTGGCCTCCACCAACGCCATATTTATAGTAGACGTTCACCTAGACACTTCTAAAAAGAGTGGCAAGGGAAGAACATTGACGCTACAACAGACTGTAGCTGTGCACATATACACATTGTTTATATATGGTTTATACATTTTCTTGGTAAGTCCAAGTTTCTCTATACAAAAAATATTCATTTTTTAAAAATAAATATTCGATTTTTTTTTATTATCTGAAATTTTTTGGTCGTAAGTGAGACCATCTATATATGGAAAAATATGATTATAAACTAGCACAACGAAGACATCCGAAATTTGATAGGATAAAAATAATTGCTTCTTGATGTGAAGAAGAGAATTACCCTAATTAAAAGTAACTAACGAAATAAAATAAAAGTAACTAAGGAAAAAAGCTTTTAGTTTAGTTTAGCTTATGAGTTTTATACATTAAAAAAAAAGGTTATCAATGATAATCGTACAATTAATGAGTTTTTATTTTACACTTTATTTCGCTTTGTAAGATTACATCCTAAGACTACATTCTATTTCAATGCAATGAAACAGGTACTTACGGAAGCATTATTTCTGTCAGATTATTGAGCATTTGTTTACCAACCATGATTATGGCTAACTGAACACAAAGTTCAAATAAACAACCTGACGGATCGCACTGAAAAAACAAAAATATTGAAATCAATAGAAAATAATAAGCGAAAAAGCTAAAAATAGAATGTTAAATACAGCATTTATTCACTTGTTTAAAAAGAAATTCATTATTCAGCATTTATTCGCTTATTTAAAAGGAAATTCATTATTCGTGGTTTCATACTCCCTCTCTTTTCGCGGTTCTTTCTTAACGGTTTCACACTGAACAATTTATTTATTTATTGAATAGTGCCATGGTGTAGCAGCCTTAGGGGTATTAAACAACATCTTAGAATTTCAGAAAGTGTCCTAGACGGCGGAAGCTGATAAACAGGAAAGAAAGTAAGCATCCATGCCTGCTTCGGCATTCGAACTCAGGTTCAGACATATCAATTTCGTGGTAGGATGTCTCCTTGACCATAAAGTTGTGCCTGAACAACAAAGGTGTTTATTCGATCTATGATAAAGTGCGTAAACTTTCTAAGTGCGGAGAGAAAAAGAGTTAGAATAAAAAAATGTGTTAAAATGAATTTTAAAAAAAAAACCTTTTTTAACACCTACCACAGGATAATTAGCGTAAGATTGTAAAACTCTTTGATATACATCGAAGAGAAAAAGGTGTTAGAACAAAAGAAATTTAAAATGCAACTTCAGGTCGAGTAACGCTTCTCCCGTCCGTCTGTGAATAATATAACTCACCAATTATATACTACGAGAAGATGAAATTTTAAAGATAAGTGTAGGCTATTACAAGAAGATCCTATTAATTTTGGCACATAATAAGGGCTCAAGAAAACTACCAATGTTCTGTGAAGCTGAAATTTTAATAGAAACTGAATCCTACCAAACGTAACCCCTATTAATTTTCATAGAAATTGAACCCATAGAGTCAGAAAACTAGCAATAGCTTTTCGACCCTCTTATCACGATAAAAAAATACAAATTACATAGAAAACATTAAAATTAATATTACTTTTAATGTGGCACAACTATCTGAATCATATCATGCAGATATTTGAAATTTCGCACGCCAAATATTCCAAAGCAGATTCTCGAGATGATGACAGTTAAGATCATTTGACTTTTTATTTACTGTGATTGTAAATCAAGAAATAGAAAACTACAAAAAAAATTATCCGTTACAAAAAAGTATTAGTCTAAAGTTCTGAATATTACTCTTAAAATTCCTACCTTTTCTCCACGAATTGCCCTCTTTTTTGAAGGATTACCAATTATTAAACTAAAAAATAAAAAAAAAGGGATTAGTTAACTACTAATCCAATTTCCTATTGATGATTTATAAAATTATTGGAAATGAAGAAAAAAAAATCACCAATGCCAAAATCGAAGAAAAAAACCACATTGAATATTTAAGGATTTTTTAATTAAGATTAACAAAAATGAAAATAGTACAGTTGACTCGCGAGAATCCAACATTTGACAGTCCGACACGCTCGGTAGTCCGACGCAGGTTGGTTCGAAAACCGACCCGATTGAGGCGGTCACGGAGGTGAAATGCACAATCACTTGCGATGAAGGTATGTCGGCTGCAAACACTTTGATGCGTTGCGTTGGTGTGAGGAGAGAGAACTCGACTTCGAGAACATTTTAATGTTAAAAGATATTCAAGAAAAAGCCATGACAGATTCTTTACGTAAGAAGAAGCAAAAAACGATTACAGATTTTTTTTAAGCCGTAAATACATATGTATGTATTTTTATTTTTTATTTTAAGACATAAAATTATATTTTACATTATATACTGTAATTTTATTTTTTAAGACATAAATACAGTAATAAATTAGTATTACATACATACGTATTCATTTGTGTAAAACTATGCCTAATTGAGTTCTTTTTTATATCCTCAATGGCCGTAAATATGTACTCAAATATGTAATGTAACAACATACGTACTGTAGTGAGTACAGTACTATATATACATAACTTAAATTTTCTTGGCTTAGAAGTCAAAATTCAGTTTTAAAAAAAAATCAATCTTTGGTAATCCGACATTTTTGATAATCCGACAGCCCCTGGTCCCGTAACTCTCGGATTGTCGCGAGTCAACTTTATTGTAACAAATTAAAACCACTGAACAACTGAATATATAAATATATATATAAAGATGTAAGTGTGTTCATTAAAATTTTAACACTTATATGCATGTATATAATAATAATATATTATATATAATAAATTTTACTATAACTTTTATATATACAGTTCAACGAATATTACCCGGCAACTGACATAAAAAAATTTCTGAGCTTCATTTTTAAGTGGATATCCATCTCAGGTTGTTTAGATTCAAATACTGTTTGTTTTTTTGTTGATTTCTTTTTTGGATTATAAAAAGTATTAGGGAATCTGCTTTTCAAGTCATAAAAATCAAGGCAATTTTTTTTAATGAACATTGTTTTTATGTTCAGCTTTTACCCATATGAATATTTACTTATATGAATACTAGCTGGGTACCGTCGCTTCGCTCTGGAACCCTTGCGTGCATAGCATAAAAAAAAAAAAACTTTATTTATTTAGCATAGTAATATCGAGATCAGAAAATATACAAGTTCCCAGCCCGTTGTGGCTTCTCCGGATAACTCAGATGTATTGCGGGTTGATCATTTTAAAGCGAAAATGTAAATCCTCTTTATTCCCTATCCCATGGGAGTTTCGAAAAATCCGGCCTTATTCCTTGTCTATATCATAAAGGGAACCTCTGTGCAAAATTTCAGCTTTCTAGGTTCAAGGGTTTGGGGTGGGCGTTGATGAGTCAGTCAGTGAGTGAGTCAGGACTTTTCTTTTTATATATGAATATTTTAATTTATTTATTTATCCTGGATCCCTGTTATTGCGTCCTCCTACAACTAAATAGTGGTTGAATCGATTGACATCGAAGTCATCGCTATAATTAAGTAACTTTTTTCACTAAAATATGATCTATTTAAACTTGAATTGTCACTTGATTAGGAGAACTATCTTTCCAACCGTATAGAATTTCTACGGATTCTACTTGTTTATAATAAAATGCAGCAAAAGTGAAATAAATAAACCTAACAAAAAAAAAAACAAAGATAGCTTGATGTTTTAAGTCCATACTTCTCTACTTTCCTTTCCACTTATTGTAATATTATTGAATGAACAGAAAAAAAATATTTATAACCAAGGTATGTATATATCATCGTAGATCAATTTAAGACTGTAGGAGACTACGAGTGCTTAATACAATGAAGCTAACCCAGGATCATGAATCTTTCTATAAAGTTGACCTACTTCCTGATATAGCCACTGTAAATTAGCTAGCTATAGAAAACGGGCCGCGTGCGAGTTGCGAACCACTGAGATTTGATAGAGCTTTATAACGTATCTATACTACATGGATCAGCGTTGATTGTGAGTTTTGTACTTTTGGTTTCGTCTATTTCCTTTTTGTTTTTATTTTGCGTGTAGAAAAACTGAATGGCACCGTGATATTATGTATCGAAATCAATGTAATTTACTAACCTGCCCTTAAAAAAAGCTATGTAGATAAGTGATGAATAAAAATTGATGCATTGGAAGAGAAACATCTTGAAAGTGAAGCTAGTGTCGTATTCCGTTTGTGTTCTTGGTCGCTCTAATTGAAAGAAACAAAAAATCATTTCAATATTAAAAAAATCCAAACACTAAGTCACCTTTGATTACGGCAATAAATAAAAACTTAACATCAACTGTAAATTTCCAGACTAGAGAAGACGTCTGTGTCTCTTTTTCATGATTTACTCTCTATTACTAAACAAGAAGAGTTTGTGGTCACTCGAAATGGTAATTGGACAAAGTTTGGGTTTATCTACTGTATTTGTGAATGGACTATGATGAGAAGGAATGTGATGACCTCGACTCAATGCGGCCACTTATTCAAAAATGAGTGAGTCCCCCAAATGATGCAAAATGGGAGTGTAAGACATACTAAATGAACTCCAAGTTCAAGGAAATTCCAAGTTCAAATATTAGTTGCCAATAAATCTTTCTAAGTTATTATATAATATAAACTTGAAAAAGAAGAACAGACGTTAAAGATATTTTGAAAACGTACAGCTTGTGTTTCAGTTATGTTTTTATTTTATTACCTGAATGAATGGAAAAATGACACAAATTACAGAAGAAATACTGTATTCTAAAACACCTTGCTAAGAGTTTCTGAAAAAAAATAGCTTCTAAACTAAATTAATTAAACAATTAATTGTAAACGACTAGTTATTAAATTAAATCTGAACTAAGTTAAATGTTATTTACCCATGTTGGTTAAGAAAACTGCTAGTCTTTGATATATCTGGAAAATAAAGTATTTGGTATATCATATTATATCATCTGTATACAATTTTTAACAATATGTAAACATACAGTGAAATTTAAAATAAGAAAAACCTTTTTTTCAAGCCATAGGTGCCAAATAATTACAATGACAAGTTATTTTTTTTAATTGGCTTTATAATATTCATTTTTGTGTGATTTCCCCTTTATTTGTATTTCAATAAAATTAGGATGAAAAAAATTAGGATGTGGTTAATGCTTGTCAAAAAAAATAAAAAAATAAATAAATAAATAAATAAATAAATAAATAAATAAATCTTAAATTTTGTCTTTTATTTTTTTTATTTTTTTTTTGTTCTCTAAGACTTTCCGTTTTTTTACGTAACATGGAGGTTATTATTCAAAATTAGATTTTATTTTATTTTATGCATAAAAAAAGTTAGTACTCCGCACCACAGTATGCAAATGTAGAATTAGCATTAATTAAATAATCAGAGTAAATTTATTAGAAGTAGATGAATTTTCATTGGTTTTAAGATTGTTAGGGGATGCTTATGTAAGTTTAATACGTCAACGACAATGAGATATTAAGGTATTTTCATCTACCTCTGATATAGGGATAGTTTTAGAAGGAATAAGAACTTGTTTTGTCCGGGGGTTTGTAGGAAGATACAGTATAATATCTGCTGAATATCGACAGAAAATGAAAATAAAATAGTTAAATTCGCATTACTTACTTCAGTTGTTTAAACTCGGGTTAATTTTAATCACGTGCAATATAATAGATTAGCTAAAAGGATTAATATTCATTATTTAGGATAATGTTCATATGGAATATTATGTCTTATCAAATATTTATAAACGTTTAAAGAGAAAAGATTAATTGTAAGAAAAGGCTTTATGGTAATTTTCCCTAATTTATCTTTATGAGTTATTTTTTTTTTTTTTGTGTGTGTGTGTATGTGTGTGTGTAAAATAAATAGCAGCTCCTCCAAGAATGAACTTATTAGGAGAAATTTATATTTTGTTTAGAATTACTTTTTGGTCTTTTTGAGGAATACTTATGTTTAACCTTAATTTCAATATGATTTATGGTCTTGTCTTTAAATTATGACGTACTGTAACAAAGATATCTTTTAAAGACGTAGAATACAAGATCCTAAATATTTAAAGGAATAGCCTAAGGAACTGTTTCTGAATAGATTGGAATGTAGTCTACTTTGGCATTGACTACTTTTACAAGGGTTTTTTTTTTTTCTGTTACGAATCAAGAAACTAAGCGACAGTACGATAGATACTGTGTGACAGTTTTACCTACCCTATCCATTATAAGGATAATTAATAAATTCAGCATAGCTGCAGTAACAGATGTTGCTATTTTGGCATTCTCGCGAAGGAATTCATCACTGCTGCCATAAAGAGCTGTTACCACTGCTATTCTGTAGACAATAACACCAAACACAGCTGCCAACACAACGGTTAACTGTAAGAGAGAGAATACAAGATATTATACGAGTCTTCTAATACAAGAACACACAAAATGCAGGTTGTAATTAATTATAAATGCTTCAGACTTTTATCATCTAGGACTCAACTTTAATTTCAACATTGTTCTATCTCATTTTCTCAGTTAAAAAAAAATAATAAGTTCCTTAAAGAACAAAGTATTCCATTCCTTAAAATATCTTAATTATTTTTTTAAAGTAGTAAAAACGAGAAAAATGTTAACTTTTAAGTTACATGCATGATATCTGTTGAATTTCGAACAACAGAAAATGAAAAAAAAAAAAAAAGTTAAATTCAGCAATTCCTAATTTAAGTTGTTTAAACTCGGATTAATTTTAATCCTGCGCAAAATAAGGGATTAGCTAAAAGGATTAAAAGTAATTCACTAAAAGGGTGAGAGCAGTGTTTGTAAGTGACATCTCAAAACAGCTGTTTCACACTTAATTGGCAATCATCAGTTGAGAGTAGTCACAGTAAACACACAAGGTCTCAAAACAGAAATGAAAAATTAATGATAGTAGGGATAAACATAGCATCTCCACAAAATTAAACTAAAACTAAATACACATTAAGATCTCTGTATTGAGACCTTGTGTGTTTACAAGTGACTACTCTCAACTGATAATAGCCAATTAAGTGTGAAACAGCTGTTTTGAGATATCACTTATAAACACTGGTCTCACCCTTTACTGTGTTTATATATTTTTAGGCGCTTTTCCCTTCTTTAAATGCGCATAGAAAATTCATTGAGGCTGACGGAGGACAACACATGAATTTCCTTTATTTTATTTTTAATGTGCGTTTGTTTTTAGTTTAGATTTGTGGAAGACCAATTGTTTTCCTGCTACGATTAATATTAATTGTTTAAGATATCAAAAAAAAAAAGGTCAAATACTTTTCTATGAGAATTTTGTCGCTTTCTCGCGCTAAGTGTGTGTGTGTGTGTGAAAAAAAAAATCTTTCTACTATATTACGAAATTTCTACTGAAAACTCCGTTTCTATCTTTTAACAAACTCTTTTTCTCAGATTCAACAGATATTTTTCTCTTATCTCCCAAAATAATATCACAATAAATAAAAAACCATGGATATCCATTGAACTTTTTCATTCATCATAAAAATAAAAACTACAGTTCAGTTCATGAAAGAAGAGCTTTTCATGACGTCATTTCCTTATAGATTGATGTTTCCAGGACGTAACAGCGCCATCTATTGCTCAAATCCAAAAGAAAAAGGCTTTTGACTAATTTAATATCAATATCTTAATTAAAAAATTAGAACATACGGGAATTAGAAACCTCTTATTAATATGGCTCTCTTCATATCTATCAGAAAGATAATATCAATTCACGTTAAACTGCTATTGCTCTTCATTATATCACACGTCGACAGGTTTACCCCAAGGATCTATTCTTTCTCCCGTTCTCTTTAATTTATTTATAAATGATCTCATTCTCACATCACCTGCTTGCTGATGATGGAACCCTTCTATTTGCTAATAAAAATGTAGAAAAACTCAAGCATGAGGTCCAGTCCTCATCTTGTTCTCTATCTTGAATCTTGGCTATCTTCAAATAACCTAACTTTAAATGCAACCAAAACGGTATATATATATATTTTACCAAAGAAATAAAATACTCAACTCCATCATTTATCACAACTCCTTTAAATAAGAATTTCAATTTCAATCCTTCAAATACTTAGGCATTACTCTTTCACACAATCTGTCATGGAAAATAATATGAAAATGAAAAATAATAATAAAGTAGATACATAATCGTTGATAAAGTCTCCAAAAATTTAGGCATCATTAGGAAACTTAATTTTCTTCCTCGGGAAATACTATATTGGTCATTAATTCATACGAATTTATGTAATGGTGTAATCATCTGGGGTACTGTTTCCAAATTTTAAGAAAATTAATACTTCATTGAATTCAAAGTTTAAAAGCATTTAATAAGATACCTCGATAAAAAAACCTCGCCTCGATAAAAAACCTTGAGTAGAGATTATAGAGATTACTCTATCCAATCTCTCTGGGCAAAATATAAAATAATTCTTTTCAATCATATCTACAAGCTTCAGTTGGCCCTTTTCACTTATAAAACAATTAACAAAAAACTAGGTCCTTCAATTACTTTAAATACTAAATCCCATTCCCATCCTTATAAAATTAGAATTAATCCTATTCTTTTATTAACCAAAACAATATCCAACTATAAAAGGATAGCAGTCAGTTATTCAGCTTTTTTAAATTGCAATATTATTTTAAAGGGAATTCGCGATTGCTCTTCTCTTACCCAAATTAAAACTAACTACTCAACTGAATCCTCATTAGATATAGTATCCATCCCTACCCCTTCCATTTTTTCCCTTTCTCTTTCCCCTATCCAGGCAAGTGCCATCAGTCTCCTTTTAGATATTGTATTATCTCTTCGACAAATAATTTCCTAACAATATAATGAAATGGATTTTTTGTTTTCCTTCAAAATGTAAATAGCTTTGAAAAAATTTATAAAAAAAAATCCAATGTCATAATCCTTTTTCATTTTGATTTTTTTCTTTCATGCAATACTTTGTTTTATTTCATCCCTTGTTTGCCTCAATGCTGATGCCCTTTTGTTCTTCTCGACGGGATCCCCATTAAGGCAACAGGGCTGTTCTTGTAAATATTTTTTAGGCAATAAATTATGGTATTATTATTATTATTATATCGAAAAAGTTTCAAACCATGGGATTCCCCAGCTAAGACAATATGGCGGGTCAAGGACCAAAGCACATATTGCCAAGTGTATATATATATATATATATAAAAAAAAAAAAAAAAATGGAAGAATAGTTAGGGATATGTGCTTGTGTCCATAAATTTCCGAACTATGCGTGTTGTGTTGAGTACCACAGCCTTCTGGAGTTGTGCATAAGTGTTTTTATGAAGTCCTAGTGTGCTGAGGCTGTGATGCAATGTGTGAGGCACCAGACCAGTAGCGGACAGGATGATGGGTACAACACGTACTCGGTCCTGCCTCCACTGCTTCTGGAGCTCGTGTGCTAGGTCTGTGTATTTACTTATCTTGTCAGCGTGAGTTTTCTGCATGTTCTTGCTGATGGGAACTGCAATATCAATGAGATAGGTCTGTTTGTTGACCTTATCAACAAGTGTAATGTCAGGTCTGTTGTGATGTATAGTTTTGTCTGTGTGAATGGGACGGTCCCAGTACAGCTTATGTGAGGTTGACTCTAGTACGCTTTGTGGTGTGTACTTGTAGTATGGGACCGTGTTCTTAATAAGTGAGTGTTTGTGTGCTAGTTGTTGATGAACGATCGATGCTACCTGATTGTGTCGGTGGAGGTAATCTGTTTGGGACAGAAGGGGACAGCCTGATATTATGTGGTCGATCGTCTCATGTGTAGTGTGGCATTTTCTGCATCTGTCGTTGTGTGTGTTTGCATCGTGTAGAATGTGTTTCTTGTAGTTGAGTGTGGGGATGACTTGGTCCTGTATCGCGATCATGAACCCTTCGGTCTCCCCAAACACTCACCACTCCCGACACCCACACACAGCAGCTGCGTGAATCATGGGCTCGTAAGGAACTCCATGGCAGACATCGCCACGAACTCAGCCAACCTCATGTCGACATGGAAGCGTCGAACAGATGGCTGACGAGTGGTGAGCTGTGTGTGGGTGTCGGGAGTGGTGAGTGTTAGAGAAGGGTTTGCGAGGTCCAGGGGTGTGAAGTGTGTGTCAGCCTTGACAATGGCTGAGTGGAGTGAGGAGTGTTGTGCTCTTTGCTGAAAGTGTTCCCTAAGTGTGTAAACTTGTTTTTCGTGTAGGGTGATGAGATTGATGAGTCCACGGCCTCCCTCCTTGCGGGGAAGAGTCATCCTTTCCGTAGCGGACTTGGGGTGGTGCATGTTGTGTTTCGTGAATGTAGTGCGTGTTGTGCGTTGTAGTGCTTCGAGTTCAGTGTTTGTCCATGAAATTATGCCGAACGAATATGTTAGTGTGGGGACGGCAAAAGTGTTAATGGCTTTAATTTTATTTCTGGCATTGAGTTGTGTTTTGAGGATATTGTGAACGCGAGCACAGTATGTTTTCTTGAGTTTGTTTCTGATGTTTGCGTTGTCAATGACGCGCGCTTGCTGGAAGCCCAGGTACTTGTAGGTCTCTCCCTCTTCCATGGATTGGATGGCCAACCCATGGTCCAGTTCAAAACCCTCCAAATTCGTAGTCTTCCCGCGTGTTATATGTAGCTTGCGGCATTTGTCGATTCCAAATTCCATCCCAATGTCTTTGGTGAACTGTGTTGTGACTTGTAGTAAATTAGTAAGTTGTGCGTTATTTGTGGCGTAGAGTTTAATATCATCCATGTAGAGTAAGTGTGTGATTTTGTATGGTGTCAGAGTGTCTGAGGTAAGCCTATAACCGTGTTTTGTGTTGTCTAGCATGTGGCTTAATGGATTCAAGGCGAGGCAGAACCAAAGAGGACTCAAGGAATCTCCCTGGAAAATACCTCTCCTTATGGGAATGGGAACGGTAGTGATGGAGGTGTTGGAGGTGCGTAGGTATAATGTTGTGTTCCAACTCTTCATCGTGGCATCCATTATTATTATTATTATTATTATTATTATTATTATTATTATTATTATTATTATTATTTCCCTTACCATGAAAAGAACACAAGAACCAGCAGCTGCTATTCGCAAATACCTCTTCCATAGAGGTAAATACGGCTCTTTTCTCTGTAATAATACAAAATGATTACGAAAGCATTGAGATATCATCCGTTTCAAACGACAAAAATGTTTAACTTTTTTAAAACAAGGCACAAATTGCTGGATTAATGCAAGTAAATTGATGTAATAATTATATTGGTTTGGTTCTGAGTATGTTTGAAATTACCACAGTTTGATTCTTTAGAAACAAATGTAATTATTCTTTTGGCTATGCAGATTAAACCATATCAATACACGATGTGTTTCAAATGTAAATTTCAAATGATTTGTTGTCAAAGTTAGGAAAAGCTGACTATATTTTAAAATTACAAATAAAAATAAGTAAATTCTCACCTGTGTAACAGGGTTTATTCTGTATGTCCGAACAGAATTCGAAAATTCTGGTCTAGCAGGCTCCTAAAAGGTGAATAGAAAGTAATTAAACAACATTTGATCAGATTGTTCCAAGTATTACAAGCTTATTTACAATGCTTTTTGTTGGAAAAATTGTGGCTTACCGAGTTGTAATTAAATTTGTACTTATATTTAAATTTTGATGTATTTTTATTACCTTCCTGTAATAAAGCATTTTCTATGTTGCTGTAAAAGCTTTGTATGATTTCAAACCAAATTACTTAACATTATGTAATTTGTACAATTACACAAAATATTTAAAAAGCCAAGTCTTCTTCCCACTTGTGTAAGTTACGAATAAAATCTAAAATCAATTAAAGCATTTAATGTAAAACAATATATGTTGTGTTATAAATACCATAGTAATGAAATGGTTTTCAGATGTTCATATTCTTCAATATATTGTATGTATGCAAAAATTGTTTTTTTTTTTTTTCAATAGTTGTTACTTAGAATTTGGTTGAAGAGAATTTGTATAGATGTTTTAAGTAGATCATGTTATAATTAAAAAGAAGTTTTATGTAGATCATGTTATAATGAATCAATATTGTCATGAGAATGCAAAATCTTAAATAATATATATAACATTATTTTTCATTACAATCACATCTCGTCCACCATTACCTATCTTCAACCTGATGGCTATATTGCTGCTGAGAATTAATTTTCAACAACTCAAGGTGAGGGGATTTCTACAAGTTTTTAACAGAATTTTGTCAATGTCTGCCTGTTTAGTTTCAACTCACATATTTTGTACAAAAGAAACATAATATGTTTCGTACTAGATGTACAGAAATACCAAAACCTAGCATGTGGAGTACTATATCTGTAGGATTACATAATGCCAAAACAAAATGGAAAAAATATTTCCCATTTGTTTTCGTTGCTGTAAGTCTATCAACAAATTGTCCGCCAAATTCTTACGCTGCATATTTGATTGGAATTTTTGCACTTTTGTTAGAAGAACTTCAAGATAGATGTTTACATGGAGAAACGTATCTACCAACTTCAGAAGAAAAATACAATATTACTCTTTTCTATTAATTTAAATTGGGTTGTTTTTTTAGGTTAAAGTTATCTAAAAGATGAATCAATTTTCAAATAACAAAAATTTTGTTTTATTAAAGAATAGTTTTGTTAAAGATATCGAATTGTTTTAGTTTTCATTTACCGAGCAACAGTTTTTAGAATTAATTGAACAATCACAAAATTATTATGAAGTGATTGCAATTCCTTGAGATATTCCTGTGCTTTGTCACTGTCTTTTTTTTTTAAATAATTTATATCATCAGGTATCAGTTATTTGTTTCATTTCTTTTCGTTTATATTTGTTTCGTTCATTTAGATCATTGTTGTAATCGACCTAAATGGATGTTAAACTGTTGATAAAACTTTGGAAAATCAGGGAAAATTAAAGCTAACACTTCCACTACGTTGATTCCACTTCAGTGGCAAAAGGAATTCTAGAAAATAACCAATTTCAAACAAAATATCGCCTGCTTCGCAACCTAAGCAACAAAAGTTAGACTTATTAACAGAATATACAAACCTATAGCATAAAATCCCTTATTCTTAGAAATTTGCCGTCGTCCTTGAGAAAATTGAAATACCTTCAAGCTTAACATCTAGTCATTTGCAATGCCTCAAAATTAAAAAGAAAAAAATCCCCAAACTTGATCTTATTAAAAGATTATTATAGCAGTTTTTTCTTCTTCAGAATTTTTGTAGCTACATTTCAACATGTAAGCATCTATTCTGAAGTGCTTCTAATATTTGTGCAAAATTTTAATCAGATCTGCAGCGTATGATGCTCTAAGACAAATTGTTGATATACTTATAGTAGCAAAAGTTCATTCCACAATAGATCAAATGTTCTCACTTTCTCCAAAAGATCCAGAAACTGCTTAAAAAGTTATTTTCATGAATAGAAAGTTGATCTGTTTTTTAAATGTGGTTTCAGAATTCGCTAGCACCAATATCTGAAAACTCTACAATTTGCAAAGTCAAAAACCTCTAGAAGAATCTTGCAGCTTTGTTACTTAACATATCGATTTGAGACTGGAGTAGAGATATAAATAGACAATATCTAAGCTAGAATTAGCCGGGTATAAGCAATTTGACTGTCAATAAAATAAGAATCAGGAACTTTGCAATTGCCGTCAAAACGAGTGCAGAAGCTACTGCATAAGTTTATGAAATTCTTAACAATCCAAAGAAGCTAAAATCTCATGGAAAGGATTTAATCTAAATGACTATACAGATTAGAATTATTAGCTATTCTGGATTAACCTTAATCTAAGAGATATAAAGCATTCAAAAATTCCCATTCAAAATGCCAGGAAGTTCCCAAAAAAGAAGTTGCAACCTTAATTGGCATTACTTCCGACTTTATTTCTGTAAAACACGAATTTTATTGTTCCATTGGAGAGATTATAGCAATTATTAGATTGGAAACTAATGTGCTAAAGACATCAACTGCCATCGGTATTGCATTTTTAATCTACCCTTAGATAAATCTACTCAACAACATCAAATTGTTTATTAAAAAAAGATTTTTCTTACTCCATCGTTTATACAAAATCTTGGCTCTACGGATTGCTATCTACTAAATCAGAATACCAGACGGAGCCTCATCCTTTCCATGAACAATTATAAAATTATCAAAAACTATCACTCAAAGTACAGATTTAAACTATCTAACTAAAAAGAAGGAAATTCTGACATTATTTAAATCATTGATACATATAAACAGCCCCCCAATACCCGGTCCTAAGTCCGATTGAGAAAGGAGGACAGAGTCTCTGCAGTCTGAGCTTTCTTCCCAGGGAGCAAAACCATCGAGCCGTTAAAGGTAGAGATAGGCAAGTATGGAGGCGAAATGGAATTCTCTCACCATACTACGGTACTACAGGTCAATCTCATGTAATCTTTCTAATTATCATTTTATGAAGATATGGCGTGGAAACAGGACACATACACGGCACTTGGAACGTCACTGGAAGAACGTGAGATCTTCACTGGAGTGGACTGGAGACAAGTCAAGGTCCTCTCATCAGTTAGAACTATATTGAACTATAATCCTTTGATGTTTCTCTACACTTACAGATAGATGAGGAAGCGAATAAGGAAGTAAGATAAATATAAACTTCCTTTTTTTGCTTCAAGTATAATAAAATCAACAGAACTGCCCAGAATTAAATGCAAGCTTACAAACAAGACAGATTGAGCACCCCAAAAATGCTACAGAACAATTAACGTAACTGGAAAGAAGAATAAAGGAAGGGATGGCTAATTAGTTTCTATTTCTTTCTAAACTACTACCTGTGTTATCGGTTGTTAACTGTGAATTTGAAGGTGTTTGGTTTATGTACGTGTAGATAGATCTATACACTTTCATATTAAAAGATTACTTGTAAAGATTTTTTTAATTATAATGTTAATGTTTTAATATTATAAAAACTATAAGAAAATGATGATTGTAAATGATAAATCTTCATTTACATTAAATACTTATTTTGGAAATTGAAATGTGCTTGTTTAATGTGATATGTGGTTTGTGTAGAAGTTAGTAAAAGATTTTAAAAGTAAAAGTGATGAAATGTAAAGAGAATAAAGATGTTATAATACAAATCTAAATTTATTGCTAAAAACTATTTGAAAATAACTAAAAAAAAGACGATTTCTAAACTAAATATGCGAAATAATAAGAGGTGAAAATAAAGATCAAAACCTTCAATATTTTTAAAATTTTACATAATTGAAAATTAATTCTTGTGTGCTATTTCATATTTTGAAAACCTCATTGATAAATATAGTTTATGTCTTACTTCAGAGTTCAATAATTTAGCAAAACTGATAGTTTATGGCAATTCTAACTCTGCGAGCGAATATTTATAAATAAATAATGATTTGGATAAAAAATGGTTAAAAAGGTTTATAGTTATTGTTATAACGATATGGATAAGATGTCAGAACTATAGAATTATATTTGATCAGGTATATTACCGTCCTTCTTTTGTGTCTTAACACATTTTACATACACTTTGTGATAAATAAATCGAAGCAGCCTAAAAGCGTCTAATTTGAATGAAACTCTAAAGTTCCATTCGGATGAAGGGAATTGGAATTGATTCAAATTTCACAGCGAAAAGACAATTTTATTGAGCAATAGCAGCAATAGTAATGTTACTAATGTTGTGATGATCTACCTCTAACTGCTGTGCAAACTGATGTACGAAATAGCATGCAATAAAACACAGTTCTGATGTTGTCTTGGGCAGATCACTGCTTCTCCAAATGCCGGAGTGTTCGATGCTAGATAAAGGTGACATCTTAGCACTTCCCAGATATGCAAGATAGGGAAAACTCCGGGCTCTGGCTGGCTTAGAAAGGGTTTCAATTGCCTGGCGGCACTACTGAGAAATATGCAGTCTGTTGACATGCATTATCTTGTTGGAAAATTGCTCATGCCGTGGTAAAACGGCAAAACAAGGGATTGCAGGATCTCTTGAAAATCTCGCTGTGCGTTGAAAGTTCCACTAAGAGAGCGTGTCTGTTATCATAAGAAATTCTCCCCAAACAATTCATACCAGTGCAAAGGCTGTGTGCCTCTCGACAACACTGCCAGGATTTGAGCGCTGCCAGGATACTATGATCATCTGCTGCAAGATAGACTAAACGCAATATGAGACCATTCGAGAGCAGACCATGTTTCTCGGGATGACACCACTCTAGACGGAGCCTCCAGTGCTAGATTGTTAAAGACAGGCCTCGTAAGAGATGACGGGAATGAAGCCCAACGTTTGCAATTCATCTAGCAATGTTGCAGGTATATAATGGTTATTGTGTGGTAGAGAGTGAAGCTGACAGAGCAGTTATGGCTGGCCTTACAACAAACCGATTGTCTGTAGCAGAGGTACTGTTGAGCCGACCAGAGCTTTGGCGACATGAATGAGTACCCTTATGCAACCCATACAGCACCTTTTCATAGAAGCATCGTTACGACCTAGATAGTGAGTGATTCCTCTGCATGATCAGCTAGCGTCTCATAATGCGGCCTCTCTCGAAGTTCAGCAATTGTTCAGTTGCAATTGAGACGTTCACACTGACGACGAGAGCACTGAAGTGGTTCTATTGTATTACTATCTTCACTTTAAGGAGTAGACTCAAATAATAACATTAGAAAAAAGACATTTTTAAATAAAAAATAAAGCAACCTAACTTAGCAGCAATTTCTCCCATTCATTCGAAATAAAAATGCTAATATAACAATCATTAATAAAGCTTAATATTGTTTTGATTTGGTTTTTATTTTGTTTTTTAAACATTAAACAAAGGCATATCAATTAAAAATGAAACAAATTACTATAAGCTTTAAATAAAATATGGAATTCAGTTTCATTATTTTTAATTTGACTGCAATTTTTTTAAGTCTTTTTTTTTTTTCAAAGCTTTTCAACAAGAACGAATTGCAAAGTAACTAATAAATACGGTTTTATTTCTTATAAAAATCACATAAAAACATTACATTGATAATCTAAGTTTTGATCTTTTTTTTTTCCTTCATGCAAAACAGGAAACTAATTACTAAAGAAACTAGAGAAAGACACACAAAATACAGAAAGCTGATATTATTAGACAGAGAAATAGTTTAGAGAATATTAAGAATTTTAGAAAGACTGAAAAAGATAGATAGATGGGAAGAAAAGAGGAGATAGTCTCTTCTAGGCAGGGTATATGGTGAAAATGATTTTTTTTTTTTTTTTTTTTTTTTTTTTTAGGGATTTTATTTTTTTTTTTAATCGTAGCTTATGGCAACTCCAGTAAGATATACATAATTTTTTTGTGTAACATCAAAACATATTGTAAATGAATTGGTTAAAAATTTATAACAATCATTAGTAATGATAAAAAAATTTTTTGTATATTTGTCAAAATTTTGTTTAACAGTATTTAATATTTTATTTAATAGTATTTGTATTATTTTCTGAAAAGCTAAATTTCCAGAATATCTCTACACTTGTTCAAATTTCAAATGATATTATCAATAACTAGTTAAAAAATAATACCAAATTTATTATTTTTTAAAAATAGCTTTTGAATTAATATTTAACTAAAACATTGTACAGTAAAAAAATAAAAGATTGTACAAAATTATAGAAATTGTAAAAATTGTAGAAATGATTAAAAACAATAGTTCTGCAGATAGCAATGCTTTATTAAAAATATTTTTATTGCTTTGGTTTGGTTTGTTTTCTTTTTATTTGTTTTGGTTTTATTTCTTAATATTTATTTGTTATAAAAAAATCATTACTTAACTACTTCATTATTTGCATTAATTCTATGTATTTTCAGTCTAATTTTATCTAAATAAAATTTAATAGTATTCAAATAAAATAAAATGACATGTAATGCTCATAAGTTTTTAGTACACACTTTTTCACTCATCAATGGGAATTTTAATGATTTATGAAAATGTCTTGCAAAAACCAAATTTTTTGTGTTTAACACACTTGTTAGAAAAGCTGAAATATCTGTCTGACGATTAATTGTCTGAAGCTGTTAAGAGAACAGATGCTTTAAAGCTATCCTATATTAAAGCCTGCAGTGTTAATACTGTTTTCCATTTGCCATAATTCCATACCATTGTAATGGCAATGTCATATTGCTAATGAAATAGAGAGCTTTTAATCTTCGTGTTATAAGTTTTAAACCATTATCTCACTGAGCATTTTCACCATTTAATTGCATACTGTAATAACTTCGTTTGGATGACAAATATATCATTATTTTTTTTACAATTTATTTATCAAATGCATCAGAAAATGTTAGAAAATGATTTTAATTAATTAAAACAGGAAATTAGCATTTAAATTTTCATTTTATTTTCTTCGTGTTAATTTCCGAGATTCCGCGGAAAAGCCTCGAAATTAACATTAGGCTTCAGATTTTTGAGCTGGAATACTGTTATGTTTTGACTACTTCTGTATCTTCTTTTCAGTAAACATCAGATAAAGGCAATGAAAAATTAACTTCTGTTTGTAAATATTAATTTTACGGTTTGTAACTCGAATTAAATGGATGCCCATTCAGTGGACTACCAGTTGCCTTTTCCTACTCAACGTGTTTTGATGTCAGATTGCTAATACACAAGCAAATGTAATGACACAATAGATTGCTGTATATATTTTATTTTACATCAAAGACTACTGGCATTTTGCCTATTGCCAACCAAATGACATGGATATTGCCTAATTTAATGGCAGATGTAAAACAGTTTTTGGACTCTAAATATCTCCTCAATGATCTATAAATTTGGGTACTTGGTTACTTCCTTGATTTGTATTATTTTCTTAAAAGCTAAATTTGTTAAATTCTTTCCATTCATAAAGGGATGGGAGCTTATTATCGTCTCATGTATTTCTTTAGATTCTAGTATTATTTTCGTTTTGCATTACAGAAGTAATCCACAAAATACGGGATGTCCCAGGAGGAAAGATCAATATTTTGGGAGGTGATAGCATCGGTCATTTTAAGCAAAACAAGTTCATGTTCATACGAGTATCCTACTCCGAAGGGTTTCCGAGATAGAGCTATTCGAATTTACAGTTTCAAAACAAATGACAGCAAAGAGATACTACGTACTGTAAAGGCATAAAGAAATGACATAGAAATAAAAAATATCTGAGCTTTCATTGGTGAGAGTTTGCAACGGCCGTTTCGTCCTTTTGTGGACTTGTCAGCCAAATCCACTCACCAGATGAAATGTTCAGGTAGTGCAAAAGTGATAAGGGAAAGAACTCCCGCACCAGGCTGTGATTCCCTCCAGAAGAAAATACATTTAAAAAAAGAAACCACGCTCTTTCTAATATTTATTCGCCAAATTACACATTTCTTACAGTTTATAATAAAGTCTCAAAAATTCCACCCCCAACATCACTGCATTTCTCAACTCTTGTGAGAACAACATGACGTGTTGCTTGTCTTGAGATGATCGTGGCATTCCTTTATGCTCGCAAAAGCATCCATTGTGTGAACGAGCAATTCGTCTCATGTATTCACCGTACGTCTGTACACTTCACTCTTCATTCAGCCCCATAAACATAAATCCAAGGGTGTTAGGTTTGGAGATCTTGGCGTTGTGCGATGGAAGAGAAGGAAAACAACGGCCAGCAGGAGCAGCGGCAATTAAACGCCAAATTTCAATATCGGAAACCATTCGAAGTGGGAACTTTTTTGCTTAAAATGGCCGATACTATCACCTCCCAAAATATTGACCCTTTCCTCCTGGGACACCCTGTATGTTGTCTCTAGGCTGTTGTCTGAGCTAATTCTAACACGAACTACAATTACTGTCTTATTACAATGCTATCAACATACAAATATATATCATCAACATTATATACATCTCCCAAAGAAGGCCCAAGGCACCGGGCCGAAATATCGAGATAATCTCATCCCGGAAAGGGAAAATCCCTAAAAAAAAAAGGATCTATACAGTACTATTCTTATTGTATATTTGATAGTATTTGTATTTTTTTATATGTTTGCAATGTTTGAATTGTTGATATTGTGAGGACGGGGAAGAATACAGGAGCATTCTTAGGTTTTAACTAAAGAGTTTCCAACTGAAAAAAAAAACAAAAAACATTTAATATAATAAAAGATTTAAAAAAAAAATTACAGGAAGTTTTGGTGAAGGGCAAGCCGTTTGAAAACTTTCAGTTTTGTGTTTCTGAAAATACTGTAAATTTTGTCAATACTTTATTTCAGAGAGCACACTTTTATATTCAAAGAGCACTAATACTTTAGTTTATAATTTAAAAATAAAAATTTATTTTCGACGAAAACTATAATAAATTAAAGTCTAAATAAATCGTGTCTTAAGGACGCAATGTAATCTGTAAGTGAATTGAACCCTGAGGTCGCTGGAATTAATAATTCTGGAATTTTCTGACTGACTACAGCCCATGAGATGTGACAAGTCAGAAGAACGTGGAGGCCAAGGATCCGTAGAACAATAAGGACAGTGGATTCATTTACACAATGGTGAGATACTGTTTGGTTGAAATAGGGCTTGTGAAACATTCTAAAGAATGGGAACTGCGGACTTCAGGCAGCTGAAATGTGGTAGTATTGCTATCTATAAGGGAGATTGACAAATTCGTAACACATGTATACCTTTCGTAATTAATCGCTTCCTTTGTGATTCTATTATACACAGTGTCGAACTAGTAATCGATAGGAGGGAAGGCCAAATATAAGAACTAAGCATTTAGACCACGTATCGTCCTCCAGACTTTCGTTTGTTCGAAAAAAAGATGCAAAACGAACAAAAAGCATCTGAAAAATAGAAGGAACCCGATTCCCTCATTGCACTAGCCACTGAATGTCCCTGGAACTAAGTTATTCGTAGAATAATTCTTTGCCATCTTCGATTTAGAGAATAATTGTCCTAAAGACTCCCTGTCCATGACAAAATGGCGATATACAAGGTTTCATACGTTATGTCAACATTCGATTTAAAACGCAAATTTTGACAGCAAAAACATTGGACTCCCAGTATTTCAAAACGGCTAAGCATTACCCAAAACTTCATATAATAAACAAAATTAAAAATCTCGCATTTTTAATTGATAAAAATGAGAATAAAATATTAATAAACTTCCTGTAAAAAATTTAACATTTCAGAACATGTCTATAGTAATCCATGCTCATTTGAAACAAAACCAATCGTTGTTTTCAGTTGGAGAACCACTGTATTAAGATAATTTCTAAATATCACTTTGAAATAAGAATTAAAGATCCAATTATTGAAACAATATACGCTGCCTTAAGAGATGAACATGCATTGGAAAGGGAAGTTTTTCTTTTAGGGTTACATTTACCCCTTCTTGTATTCTTTCGTCAGCCTTCATCTGTTCTCTATCCTTAAAACATAATGTTAAGACTACCTCAGACATTTTATTATTATTATTATAAATTATCATTAGAATGTTTTCAACCATAAACACAATACAAAAATTACACCCTTTTCGAAATTATTTATTACATCTACTTTACATTACCACAATTCATTAAATATTTCGTTTGATTATAGTCTTGACGCTAATGTATCCCCAAATAATAAGAATGAAGAATCGGGAACAGTAACTGACGTCACAGAAGTAAAATGCAATTCGAAGTTCCTCTTACGTCTATGATGCGAGTTACTTCCCAAAGACATTTCATTTTTAAGTTATTTTTATTTATTTTATTTTATTTTTTATTTATCCTTCAAATAAAATTTTACATTGCAATATCAAATTGTGATTAATCCTTTTTAATGTTCACTTTTTTCCTTTCGCAAAATTCATCCTTATAATTTAGTGAAAAATAAAATTCAAAATTCGAGTCTGGTAGCTCAAGTGTAAAGTACTTATCTACTGGCTGGAGGAGCTGCATTCAATCCCGATTGAGGTCGGCTGATTTTTTTTCCCCCCGTTATCTATTAGAGACTACGCTCAGCCTCTGTCAAATCTGTATCGGGCTTCTTACCCAGATGCTAAAGGCAGGTGAGCCTTTCACTGGCTCTCCGACCTCAAGCTAATTCGCATTGTTGCTGCAGAAGTTTTACTTCTGCCTAGTCTCGAAAAAGGATTTGCAGTACTTAGTTTGCTGCATGTTTTCAAAATTCCTAAATTAAATGACAACCGTTTTAGTACAGCTTGACTCTAACCATCATTATTTCCTAAGTTATAAATTTAGTTTAAAATAGTGGTATAAGAGAGCAGAATAGGCTCTCCATGTTTATCTCTAATTAAAAAAATACTAGGTGATGCTTAGAAAGCAAATCCTGTAATGTACTGCAGTAAAAATCGTATATTTATAACTAGGTCTCGGAATGAGTTTAAAAATAGCCTTGAGATCTTCCTGAGATAGATTTATTTCTTTTTGTCTTTTTAATTCTGAACCAAAAGGATAAATAAGAAATGCTAAATTTAATCAAATAGTAAACTTACAAGAAGTTTCCCAACTTCATCAGAACAAGGATGACATCCATTTTAATTCTCTTAATTAATCAAAAAAAAAGAAAAGAAAAAAACATAACCATACTGTTTTCTTTTCTTTTCTTAAGTTCTTAGTCGGCAGAAATTAAATATTAAGCAATCAGCAACACAGCGTCTTTTCCCTTCAAAACATGTAATAGTTTGAATTCATGTTTTGAACATCTGCTTTAATCTATGCAAAAGAGTCCAGCGGAGAATTCCGGAACTTCCAAATGGCTCATTTAAATAGGCTGTTGCTGGCATTTTGAATTATCACACAAAGCTTTTCTTCTAATTGATTTTTATTAAATAAATTAATAACGATAAATAAAATTTTAAATTATTACCTGAGCTTCTTTTAAATATCTGTGTTGTTTGAAATTATTTCTAAAATAAACTTGTTCTTAAAATATCGAGAAAAAAAAATGCTTACAGAAATTTTTCAACTCAATCAACACACTAGAATTTTTTTCCTCATGCTCTATTAATTAAAAAGTTGACCGCAAGACGGCGCCACTAAACGAGTCTAGAAAAACATTAACGGTAATTTTTTTATTCATTCCATTCCTCTATTTTTAATTAAAAATCGTAAATATCTACTTACCTCTTCATCTTCCAAATTGGCTAGATCCCATTCCCAAGCAATCTGAGCCTGATAACGTTTCCAAAACTCCAAAAATAACGTCGCTGCAGGATTTAACGATAAAAAATGCAATCGGTTACCAATGTTTTCAATATTAAATTTTAGAATATTAACGCAGTGTTTTGCTAAAGTTATAGTTAAAATAAAAAAACTTACCCCAAAACGACATAAAAATAGAAAAGAAGACAGTCGCTGGGTTATCAAATAAATACGTAATCTGAAATTAAAAATAATATGAATAATAACGCATTAATCAATGTCTTGTTCTAACGCCGCTATTAAAAAGAGCTTTTCTATAAAAAGAGCTATAAAAAAGAGCTAATATATAGCTCTAAAAGAGCTATATATTAACGAAACAGAAACAGTATAGTCTTTTAAAATTAAAATACTTATAACATATTTTCAAGAGAGGAATAATATTACTTCCTGTCGGGAGTCAATAACAAAAAATAATTACAGTAAAATCCCGATTATCCGAGCCCCGATTATCCGAGTTTCCGCTTTAACCGAGCTATCAAATATTTCTAGGATTTTTTTTTTCGCAAATTAATCTTAGTTCGTCTAGTCATATGACCCCCTACCTGGAATCGGGGAACGGTTTCGACACCAACAATCCTGGGTTATCCTTAAAAAAATGCCGAAACATTGCTGCAGAAAAACGCCAAAGTAACGTAAAACAAAAAACAATTAAGTACTTTTTTAAGTAAAAGAACTCTTTCAATATGAATTGTATGTGGTGTATCTGTATAACTTTTGTATTTGTTAAAATATACATTTAAACCTATACGATTTATTGTATTTACAATTTTCGCTTTAACCGAGTTTTTCGCTTATCGGAGTTAGTTTTGGTCCACATTAACTCGGATAATCGGGACTCTACTGTATTGTGGTAATTTTTTTATTCTCGATTATTGAAGAAAATTAAACAAATCTAGTAAATTGCTGCAGTAAAATTTTTACAAATCCGCTTTATATAAGTTCTTATCCATACCTGATAGTGGTGTACGAAATTTAAGATATCTATTATAGCGTGGTTTGCAATTAATTGGTCACTATTAGTTGTAAAAATAGGGCGTAGATATTCTTACTTCAAAACAATACTAAACGGCTTCTTAAGAAAATGGATAAAAATGCGTAGCTTATCCTTTAATTTCATGAAGCATTCTACAGACTTAATCTACAATGAATTAATATCTTTGTGTTTGTTGGTCATCTGATTATTCATCTCCAGAGTATGTTTTATGGAACTAGCAGTCTAATGTGATAGTTCCTTGGGATGTTGATGTCAATTAAATACAGATACCCGTTGTACTCACATTTATAACTTCTGTGGAATTTTATTAACAACAAGATCTTTACACCCATTACACCCCATTTTATTTCTATTCCATTTTCCATGATAGTATGTATTCCATAAACCCCTGTCCTATATATGCCAAAAAGACTAATTTATGGTTAGTTGAAATGTGTTCTTGTTGACTTCTATGTCACATTTTAATTTGGTATTTATTGGCCCAGAATATAGGCAACTTTAAATTACAAGAAGAAAAAAAAATCTATATCTTGAAATAACTCAAGGAATAATCAATATGATCAACATTAAATAGCATATGTAAGTGTCTAGTATATGTATATGTCAAAGTATATGTCATAGTGTCTTGATATAAAGCTTATGATTTGATACTTTCATATCTGATTTAACGGTCACTTTAATTAAGGGTTCAACAACTGTATTACTTTGTAAATTCACGGTAATTTCATATTGAAAACATACATAAATTGTAAAGGTATGATTACATTTTCGTGTACGTACGTTAAAATTAGGGCTAAAACTTTTTGAGGCTAAATATATAAAAGTAATTTATCCTGAAATTGCTTGAAATTAATCATTCTGAGAGACATCAATGTGGGTTATTCCATTTTTAAAATATCTATACTCTGTAATAGATAATGTATTGAAGTATATTTTAATATAAAAAGCCAGCATTATTATATATAATATTCTTTACTATTCAAGAATGCGTATTTTAATAAACCGCAGAGAGTAAAAACAGATTCAATTATAGGACTGTAATGATTCTTCTATGATACTGTTGCTTAGTTTCAATATTTTTTGTTAAAACAAAATAAAATAATCATAATAAAACTTACTCTAGAAAAATCACAGCTATCTATTAACTTTTGAAATGGACATGATTTATCACAGAGAGGACAAATTGTGAGATTACCAGCGATGCTTTCATCGCAGATTTCTTTCCTAAGGGGAAGAAAACACAAATTGAAATATATATTTCAGTATATGAAATACATTTGTTAATGAACAACTTAATAAACAAGAAAAGCACGACTATAAAGCTTGAAGATATTTTGGTTCTTAACGTCTTGGTTTGCTTGAAAATTTCATAAGATGATGATTTATTGAAAATCTAAATCATATTTCTGCGAATGCAGTGGCTAGAATAACTTATTTTATATCCTATTCGGCATGTTCACGAAAGTTCTCGACGTTTACGAGATCCAACATGGCGGGTAGAGAAGTTAAAATTCTCATTAATAGCAACAATCTCGTTAAGATTTTTTTTTAAGTGAAGAATTGAGGTCATGAGACAGACGATATGTATATACGGCATTATTTCCGTAAATGCCATTTAATGCTACTCTAGCTAGAAATAATTCGAATTGCAAACAAAAAAAAAACAACAAATTCAGCTGTCAGCTGTACGTTGATTGCCAGTTTATTATGTACACTTGTCATTTATACGAAGGCGGGTGCTGCATCTACTAACATAGTAATCAGTGTCCATCTGATAGCTATTATGGCACTCTTTTTAATTTGCCTTTTTTTTTATAGAATTTGACTTACTTTCTGGCTAATGTTGCACTGCTGAAAAATTACGCCAATGTTTTTCATCATAACCGAATAGAAAAAAAAATAAAAATATAAACAACTATATAATTTCCAAGGAATTTGCTATTTGTATTTTTGCGTGTGAAGCTGACTTTTACAACTGAGCCTTTACTTGTATTTTTTTTTTTTTATTTTACTTTTTTTATCATTTCAACATCGTCAAAAGCACAAAGTAAGAAAACATAAAGAATTATTTTGGAATAAAGTAGGCACGCTCAATTCGACAATGTAACATCGTTAAACAAAAAAGAAAAAGAAAATATGTCATCCACAAATTATAATTTTTTTAAAAAAAAGACAACAAAAAACGTAAAACCTACGTTTTTAAATTCTAATTCAAACAATATAAAGTTTACAGTTTCCAAAAAAACAAATAATAATTAAATTAGCGCTACTTGAGTCATCCAAGTCGGATTACTTTTAATCCCGTTAAACCGCACGCTAATTAATGGATTAGCTGATAGAGGATTAAAATTCACTGCTACAAACAATAAAATATTAATAGAAATAGGATAGAAATCCATTGCTTAGATTCCAATGTTTTTCTATGGGAATTATTATGGTGTTCTAGCGCTAATTTTCGACTTGGAAAAGATTTCAAATATAAGTTAGATGGTCTTAGTCATCTTTTAAACTTCAGTATTCTACTAAGTTTCAAGATCCATCCAGCAGATGAAAAGTTATTAGACACACAAACACACACACATAGTGAGTGATCCGATAAGCTCACTTAGGAAAGTAGGCTAAAATGACGTTCTTCTGATGGGACTGCAGCATCATGTAGATCCCAAATTGCCATACAGTAGATGAAGGGTATCTTACTGAAAGGACCTCATAGTATTTCTAGAATAGTGAAATCAAGGAAATATTCTTGTGAAAGAATATAAAAAAGGGCTGCAATTGCGTATTTTGCCGGCCTGTTGTATGAGTATATTCGATGGACAGCTCCGACGAACGGTGTTAGTCACTGGCCCCGCAAATGGCAAATAAAACTTATGTCCGTTTGAAAAATATTTTTTTTCAATCAATTTTTCCCTAATATAATTTTTAATCCTATACTTCTGTAATTAGTCTATGTGGTATAATGGTTAAAGCACTCCATCTTCGGCAGTGAGACAATGGTTCGAATCAGAGAACGGTAAAAAAAAAGCTTTTCCTTTAATAGTTAAAACTGAATTTGTTTGATGTCTTTAAGGTAATTAGCAACAATCAAGCTTTGAAACGGCTCCGGGACCAATTTGGTTCTTAAGAAGTATGATACCTAAAAATAAATCAAGACCCATTTGAGGCTCTAATCATTGTAATGAAGACTCTATCAAGGAATGAAATACATTTTTGCTTGATTGAAATTTATGTAGCAGAAAGTGAGATTATATTAGGTCAAGTTAAGTCATGGTAGTTTAGGTTAGACAATATTAGGTAATGGTAGATCATGTTAGGTTGGATGAGAATGAATTGGGTTAGTTTAAATTTATGTTAAGCCTATGGATTTTCTTTTTTTGGATGGTAACTTTTGAACTAAAGGTTTGAGGAAGGTATGACTTCACCCGTAAATATCACGCCCAATCAAATATCCAACTATAGGGGGGCGTAGTTATCGGTGGTCAGGAAAACATGGAACATGTCCCTTAAAGAAATCCTGGTGTGTTAAATGTTTATTGTACATTTTAAATAATAAAATAAAAAAAATAGTAAAACTTACGACGGAACACTCGAATTAAGGGTGACAACCCCGTAGAGAAAACATAGTAGGCCTACAACAGCTGCGGGAATCAGCAACGACGTATAGAAACCCAGCCATGCAAAATAGATTCCTATTTTGTCTCCAAAATAGCTTCTGTTAAATAAAAGGAAATATTACGCAAATAATGAAACGTTGTATTTGGGAATTAATATAATTCAAATTCCTATTAATAGGATTTAGAATTTAATAGTTCTGATGTTTACCTGATAAGGTGAAGGGGTTGTCTTTTGTACCAACAACCTGGACGAGCCCATTCTAGATATAATAACTAAAAAATTAAAAAAAAATGATAGAGTTCTTTAAAAAAATGCATATTTCTAAAGTATACGACTGCAAAAAGAAAAATATAATACAGTAGAGCATCGATTATCCGAAACAATGCGGCACAGGGCGTGTTCAGATAACTGATATTTCGGATAGCCGATCATTAATGAAAAAATTGTACCAGTAAAATAGTACCGCATACCATAGCAGTGATGCGTAATTTGTTTGCCTTAAAACCAGGTGCTGACATTTCATTCTTAGAAACTAGGGATTTTGTTGGAATTTTCTTCCAATACAGATCCAATACAATTCGTCTGCGTTGTAGAGATTAGTTTTTTTTGTAACCCTCCTAATCAATGTTTTCTTTAAAATGTGCAGCTGCTTCAGTATCAGCCGACAGTTTTTCACCCTGGCTGACCAATTTCCTAATTCCATGCCTAAATTTTTGTCTACTGGAACGCCTTCGGTTAACCGATGTTTCGGTTGATTGGTATTCGGATAATCGATGCTCCACTGTGTAAAGAGAAAACCTCCCCTGATTTCGTCAGCTGGTCCCTGGCGAGGACTATATTTTCCAGCAAGAATGAAACACCCTCCCATACAAGCCCAGTGACCCAGAATCATCTACAGCAAGAAACCCATAATGTCCTAAAAAAAGGGTGAATGACTGCATCAGTTTCCCGACAGTAATCTGATGTAACCTGATCTTAATGTATTCAGTATGAAATTCTCTCATAAAGACGTTTACGGTGACCAGAAAGACAAATTGAATGAACATGGACTTAAGGACAAAATCAGTAGAGCACGAATATCACCTTAGATAATGTTCGGAAGTGTATCTCCTCGTAGAAGAACGACTGTTCATCTACAGTTTCCAACAGAGGTGGTCAAATTGGCCATTTGTTTAAGTACGGTAAGTTTTCATTCACTGTCCCCGGATGCTTTTTTTTTTTTAGACTTTTTTTTTTTTATTTTTTAGCTTTAACAAAATTAAAAAAAAGCTACGTTGGTTTTTTTGTATTTTTTTATCCATCATCCGGGCTCTCAGCACTTCTACTATTTTGACCTCGACAAGGGACGGTAATTGTGAGGTAATTAGCCGAAGAATCGTTGCCCAGGATACACCGTAGGAGGCAGCTCCCACCCGTAGAAACGGACGAAACACAGAAGAAGAAAGTAGAAACATCCAAGCCCTTCGCCGGGATTCGAACCCAGGTTCAGATGTAAGAGCCTCGTGGCAGACCGCAGTCTAGACCACAAGACTGTGCATGAACGACCATGGATTTGAAATTAATAGCAATTATATATTATATCCATCAGTTAGTAAGTTATGTACCAAATCTAATTCGAATAAGATTTGAATTGTTGAAGTTATTAAACTAATGTACAAACATAGATATGTCGTGAATTATCGAATATGCAGGATGTGATAGGTGGCGGCATACACCCACGTAATCGAAATGTCACCAATAACAATTTTTTTGCATTTATTCCTGTCAAAGACTCCTCTAATTATTTACTGACATCGTCTGATTTATAAAATAAAATTTTTAATGTAAAGGAGAAGTTTCAACGCGTAAAAATTGTATCTCGTTCGCAATAATAGTCCCTTTGTAATAGTGAATGATATCAGAGACCACACGTTTGAGTCCTTTCATTAGACGTACAGAGGGCGCAGCGAATCGAATGCTTTAGCCTTCTTTTGGCTTTAACCCGTCCAAAACATGCATTAGGACACAACAGCACTCAAACTGGCAGCCGATTGGTGTATAGTAGGCAACAAGATATTCTCTATTTGAGCACTAATTCACCACGGCTAAAGCCCCGTTCTTTGCAAGTGGTAATGAAGAACAGTATTGTTCATATTTCAATAAAAAAAATTGAATTACTAAGTATTAAAGTAAAAGAAATAAAATATAGTTAAAATAACAAATTTAGCAACAGTTTGGCACAGTCAGAAAAAAAAAGACTAAATCGAAACAGAATCTTTTCGAAAAAGTAATATTGAGAAATTTATGAATTATAAACTTTCACTTTTATTGGATAAAAGACCTGTTGATTTATTTTTTTAATATTATTTATTAGTACTTGTCGAAATCTTGCTCTTTTAAAAACACGAAGAAAATAGTTCTGAAGATGATCGTTAGGGAAAGTGATTTTTCAAAAACATACTTTAAATTAACTTAATACTGTTATTCTTTGCATTGTTTTTCGGTTTGTAAACCTGCAATAGCATTCCAAAATGGAAATGTAGCCTTTTGGGCGTGTTTTTTTTTTATTTTTGGTTGGAAAGCTATTGTTTTGTTTGTAATCCGCTTCCCCCTTCCATATGGAAAAGGATATAATTATTATTATTATTATTTTGGTAGAACGGTTAAGACTATCATAACCCCAGCTCTTGCAAATACCTGGATAGGTCTATGTTTGACGGAAACCCTTAGGTTGTCCAAGTTTATGTATTATATTGTTAAAATTATATTAGTTAGTAAATTAAAGTTTTTTACATTAAAAGAAAACAAAAATGCACATAACTAAACAAAACACAAATATTCACTGAGCTATTTTTAGTATTTGTACTGGGAAACGGAGACAGTACTGTTTCGAGGTTTGTTGACCTCGCATCAGTCCGATCCCCACAGTATACCTAGCTCAGTGAAATAGGTCAATTCACAAAACGGACAAACATACAAATCAATGACCCCTCAATTAAAAATACATCAAAACAAAACCAAGAATAAAAAGGGGTAAGTAATTAATCCCCACTAGCATTCAGTTTATTAAAGGATTAATTTATTACAAATGAAAATTAACGTGCGTTAGCACAATTTTTACTTTAAAAGAAAAAAAAACGCACATTACTAAACAAAACACAAATATTCACTCAGCTGTTTTTGTTATTTATACTGGGAACCGGAGACAGTACTGTTTCGAGGTTTTTTGACCTCTCATCAGTCCGATCCGCCCAATATTCGTTGAGCTAGGCCCTCTAAAATTTGCAAGCGACGTCCTCGTCGTAGAGGGTGGAAACAGATGTAGTAAGGAACTCCCAGTTGGAGGTCCCGCAACTTGCTGGCTAACATGGCTATGATTCTACCCAAGTTATGGTGGGATGTATCGTATCGAGAACTGTATGGTACAAGGGTAGCGAAAAATACTGTACCGTAAACGATCCCTTTGGGGCACCAGGCGAATCCCCTTCTGTAACCAAGTGGTGACTTTTAATTCCCCCGGTCTCGTGGGACAAAAAAATACAAACAAAAAACAAGGGTTAAGGTCACCTTCGGGAAGTACCCACCCTTAAAAGCAACTACCACGGTAGCTGAATCTAGGGAAGAAAACAGCAGTGCTGGGATCTCCCGACAAGCAAGTGCATTTAATAAAGAACCTGGCTCCATAAACTTAACAGGCGAGTTATCTTCAGGAGCCAAGGAAATAAAAATACTGCTTCGAACATTAGGAGACTGCATCTAGGCGGTTTGACCAAAACAGCCAGGAGAAACATGAGGAGGAAATTGCAAAGACAGTTCTGTTGCTGAAAACAAGCAAATATCTCCTAAGGAAATTACGAAAAGACAACGTTCAGACGCTTCGACACCGTCACCTCTGAACGTACAGGGCTCTCCGAAGAGACCCAGGCAGGGAACAAAACCACATACCTACAGTGAGGCCATGTCTAACATTAAGATGGCCGTCATCAAGGATAAGTTTCCAGATGAAAAACTGGACAGCAGTGAAATAGGTCCATCCAAATGGACCTTCTTAGGCGGGTGGATGGAACCCCAGAAGGAGAACCTCTACCACTAGTGAATAGTTTCAATTTAAATGGAGGGAAGTTATTTTATCTGAATGAAAATCAGGCAACTGCACATTGGTTGACAGGAGCCTTTAACAACGACAGTGTTCTGCAAGGCACGATGCTCAGGATTTAGAAAGCCAGTGACCTACCAAAACCTATCAAGGTTGCTTTTAAAACAAGAGACATCTGGACAACTTATTCAGCTGTCCTACTACATAGACTCAACGCCTACAAAAAGAAGTTTAGTAGAAATTGAATCGCATATCAGACCCTCAAGCTTTAAGATAGATCTTTCAAGTAGACAGGGAATCTGCCACGACTATCATTGAGGCAAAATGTTTAGCATACACTGGGATCGATAAAGGAATCTTTAAGATCTTATATGACCCAGAAAATATGAAACAGAGGCTAATATCTCAGCACCTGAACCCTCTATATCTAAGGAGCCAGCAGGTAGTTTCATTTATTTGAAACTACCTATTACTGAAGATCAGACAGGAACAACAATGGATGTGACGACAGGGGAATCGGATATGGGTTTGGTTTTATCCGAAAACATGGAATTGGTTGAGATGAACGAGGGTGGGGACCTCTCTGATCGGGTGTTGGAATCCGACACCCACAGTGAGGAAAACACCTAACCGTTACATTCTCAATCTTTGATTCCTTAATGTCACCACAAACATGTTGAACTGCATCCAGATCAATCTTCACCACAGACAGTCTGCCTCGGGGCCTTGTGCCACAGACTACCTGAGGATAACATTGATTTAGCCATTATCTAAGAACCTTGGATTTACAAAGATAATATTTTAGGATTACCAAGATCAGGATGGTCGTCTATGTATGACACCAACTGTGACAATATGAGAACCTGTATTCTGGTTAGGAAAGGCATAAACGCCATACCTCCTACAGAGTTTCTCTCAAGAGACACAACTGTAATTAAACTTGCTCTAGAGGGAAGTAAAGTTAGTGAACTCGTTGTGGTCACAGCATACTTTCCCTGTGAAGAAAATGATAACTTTCCTCCTTTGGAGTTAAGGAATCTTACAAAACACTGTGAAAGCAATGGAACACCACTCATCATTGGATGTATCGTCAATGCTTACCATGTTGCCTGAGGAAGCACTGACTGCAACCAACGAGGAGAAAATCTCATGGAATACTTGGTAAGTACTAAATTACATGTTTTAAATAAAGGCAATGAACCTACTTTCATTTTAAGTAATAGGAGTAAAGTTATTGATCTTACACTCTGTTCTGTTAATTTACTTTGTTCTATTAATAATTGGCATGTATCTAATGAACCTTCTCTTTCAGATCATAGATACATTTGCTTCTATGTTGCAGGTAAAAGTAAACAAATGGTATTTCCTAGAAACCCTAGAAAGACGAATTGGATCGGCTTTAAAGAGCATCTGGAAATACTAACTGGAGGTATGAGCTCTAATATACGCTCGGTGTTAGATATTGAGTTAGCAGTTGATCAGTTGCAACAAGCTATTCTCAGTTCTTATCACCAGAATTGTCCGGTTAAGGTTGCTAGTCTACCAAGACATGTTCCTTGGTGGAATAATGAACTTAGCAACCTAAGATCTAAAACAACAAGGATCTTTAACAAAGCGAAAAAGACACGTGAATGGGAAGAGTATAAAAACACACTTACCTGTTACAATAAGGCCATTAGAGAGGCTAAAAATACATTATGGAGGAAATTGTGTGAAGATGTATCAGACATCTCCAGTACTGCCCAACTTGCCAAAATTTTAGATAAAGGTAACTATAACCAAGTAAGTTCTATAAAACTTAAATATGATAGTTACACAAAATCTGGAAAAGAAACACTAACAGAGATTCTAGGAATATACTTTCCAGAATCTATAGAAATCAACACTGAGGACATGCACCATTCGGGTCTGGATTCGCTTAAAGTAACCGTACAGATTGGTGTGTGTCCAGAAGTATTGTTGAATACTCTAAGATCAGATGGGCTGTTTATACGTTTAACCTTTCAAAGCCCCAGGTACGGACAATATTATCCCAATGCATCTATAGTACAAGAAGGACTGGATATCGTTACACCGATTCTTTGCAGAATTTTTAGGGCAAGTATAGAACTAGGATATCTCCTGTTGCAATGGAGACAAACCAGAGCTATCTTTATTCCTAAACCTGGCAAACCAAGTTATATGTAAGCTAAATCTTATCGACCTATCAGTCTTACCTCTTTTCTGCTCAAAGAGTAATTGGTTGATAGATACATAAGAGATCAGATCCTTGAATCGCATCCTCAATTTGCCTATCAGCAAGGTTTTGGAGAAAACCCTTCAGCATAAGGAATTTGCTTTAACCGTTTTCATGGACATTGAGGGAGCTTTAGAGGCTATTTACGTTAGAAGCTATTGACGTAGCCACTCATAACCCTGGAATCAACGCAACATCTTCCTACCAGACTCAATGGTTGAGATCAATTGTAAGTGGACGTGTGGTCGTATCCTCGCTGTTCGGAGACACCTAAGCGGTCGCTACCAACAGAAAAAGGTTCTCTCTCCTTTGCTGTGGTGCTTTGTGGTTTTACGAACTGCTGGTGTCTCTTGGGGAGTCTGGGTGTGGCTGCATTGGATATGCAGATGACATCTCAATAATAATCGTTAGAGGAAAATTCCTTAAAACCGTATCAGAAATTATGCAAGACGCTCTGTTACTGGTTGAAAAGTGGTGTAGAAAGGCAAGTCTTTCAGTCAATTCAGACAAAACGACCTTGATATCTTTTACAAGGAAAAAGAACTTTCACGAGTTGCAAGTTACTGTCTTTGACAGAAAGCTTACGATATCTTTGGAAGTCAAGTACTTGGGTGTTATACTTGACCAAAGAACGACTTGGAAATAGCTTTTGGAGCACTCGATTATGAAAGCTAAAAGAATCTTTTGGTCCTGTCGGGGTGCTATTGGTAAAACCTAGGGTATCACCCCAAAGGTTATGCACTGGATCTACATTATGATCATTAGATCTATTCTTACATACGCTGTGGTGGTATGGTGGCCTAGGATCAAACTTAAAACAGCTCAATGCGAGCTTAACAAAGAATGGCGTGCATAGTTATCACAAGAGCAATGATAACCGCACCTAGGTTGAATTATTACTGGGATTCTTGCCACTACATTTACATATTGAGGCTGAAGCCACATTGGGAGCTCTAAGGCTTAAGACTGCGGGTGAGTGGTGTTACACCGATTCGGTAAGCAGTCATATAAAGCTCTACACACAGCATTCAAGTCAGGAGTCTGTTTTGCAAATGATACTGACAAAATGCTTCCTTTTTATTTCTTTAAAAGACCATTTAGTGTACACTTTCCAGGTAGAGCTGAGTGGGATAATCGATCAATTCCTGTACTTACAGACGAGTCTGTTTGGTATACGGATGGATCCAAGTTTGCAATGGCTCCGGGGCAGGTATATATTACCAAATGGGCAGATATGGTTTTTCTTATAACCTAGATAATTTCAAAACTGTCTTTCAAGCAGAAATCTTGCTTGTACTGGTATTGTTTGGACAGAAATATAAGAAATAAGAATACTTATATTTTTTCTGATAGCCAAGCAGCACTGAATGCTCTGAATCAGTGCCGCATTACTTCTAAGATCGTTTTTGATTTGATCGTCTTTTCTGGCACAATACAATAAAGTTCGTCTTTTTTGGGTGCCAGGACACAGTGTTCATGAGGGCAATGAGAAAGCCGATTCTTTTGCCAAGAAAAGCTCGGAGTTGACCTTTATAGGTCCGGAACCTGTTATTGGTTTATCTAATAACATGATTAGAAAGATCTTTCTTAAGAAAATGAGAGCTTTACGGTATAAGTCATGGAACAGGCTTGATGGTCAGAGGCAAGCCAAGATGCTAATTAAGGGACCTAGCAACAAACGTGCCTCCGAACTTTTAATGTTAAGGAAAAAGGAACTCTGTATTGTTGTTCGTCTACTTACTGGACATTGTTATCTTAACAAGCATTTATGGCTCTTAAACTTAAAAGACAACCCTGTTTGTAGGAGTTGTCATTCAGAAGTTGAAACTTCTTCACACATCTTATGTAACTGTGAATATTAACAGTTTAGACATAAAATCCTAGGATCTTTCTTTTTAGAACCATAGGATTTGTTTTCGGTCCCTATAAGTAAACTACTGGCGTTCGCCATAGCTACAGGTCTTTTTGAGGATTAAGGTTGGGGGAAGTACAATAGACCTTAGGTCGCAGTGCTAGGTATATTTACCACCCATCTTTTACATTACATTATATTACATTACATTTACAAAACGCACATAACTAAATAAAACATAAATATTGTTACCAGTGGGCCAACTTCTCTCCTAGAAATCGACTAGGCTGACCCTGCCTTCCTATTATCAATTGACTATTCTGGAGACGAGAAGGAGGCGCTAAGCAGCCTTAAATGGGGATGCAGAGTCAGGCTGGGCAGTTCGTCTTGTGGCAGTGATGCACGCAGACTCTCCAGCCGGAGAAGAAGTGAAGAAGACTTCGTCTTGTGGCAGTTAGCCACGCAGTCCTCCAGCCGGAGCACAGAGCCATAGAGGGCGGCAGGCAGCAGCAAGGAGTTCCTCCAGTCGGAGAGCAACCGCCAACAATTGATCTCCAGCCGAAAAAAGAGTTAGTCTCCATGGCAAGCAGCCGTTAGAAGTGAGAAGTCAGCCGTGCAAGTCGCACCCGACCCTGGCAGAAGTAAGCCTGTTCCCGGACTTGGCAAGCCGCCTTCACCGGAGAGGAAGAAGAACAACGCAGAGGGCCTCGTTGCAGACGACATATCGAAAAGTGGACCTGGTATTCAGATGTGGCCCCCGTAGAGCGGAAGCAAGCCAACTTGTGTCCGAATCGCAAGAACCCCTTCATACCTGAACAATTTGGACTTAGAACTCTTTGAACAAAATTCAGGCAGCAATATTCACTGAGCCGCGCCGGTGTGGTGCCGCGCCGGTGTGGTCGAGCGGTCTCAGGCGGCGGTCTGCCGTGAGGCCAGTCTGCCGGCGCCCTGGTTCAAATCCCGGTTGTGAGCATGGATGTTTCAAAAATTTCCTTTCCTGTGTGTCAGCCTCTTCTTCGCTTTCTCTTCGGTCTGACGTCATTCCGTAATGGCGTCCTGAGGGTTAGCTCTGGGAAAGCACCTCAATATCTTCTCCCCTTGAATTCTCGGAACAGAGCTTCTGTTCCGCCCAGATCTAGCCTGGTGTCTGGAATCTGGCTCCCTAGACCCACAGTTGGTGGAACAGGGATAATTCGGTTATGTATGTAATATTCACTGAGCTATTTTTGGTATTCGTACTGGGAACCGGAGACACTACTGGAGACGGTACTTTTTGATCTTGCATCAGTCCGATCCGCCCAATATACCTAGTTCAGTGAAATAGGTCAATATACAAAACGGACAAACATACAAATCAATGAACCCTCAAGTAAAAAAAACATCAAAACAAAATCAAGAATAAAAGGGGGTAAGTAATTAAACCCCGCTAGCATTCAGCTTAGCATGTAAAGGATTAATTTATTAAAAGGTTAGTAATTACAAATGAAATTTAACGTGCATTAGAACAATTTTTACATTAAAAGAAAACAAAAACGCACATAACTAAACAAAACACAAATATTCACTGAGCTATTTTTGGTATTTGTACTGGGAACCGGAGACAGTACTGTTTCGAAATTTTTTGACCTCTCATCAGTCCGATCCCCACAGTATACCTAGCTCAGTGAAATGGGACAATATACAAAACGGACAAACATACAAATCATTCCACTATGAATACGGTTTGTTTCTGTATTCCTGACCTACCTTTAAAGTTTGTACAGGGAATTTTGAATCACCCTATACATAGAGGGAACTATGCAATTTAAATTTCACTTAAATTGCAATTTTAATTTGGCAGAACAAGATACATATGTAATGAAATAACTAAATTAAAACAGAAATTCGTTATATTGCAACTCTGAAGTGTTCAACCCACCCTGCTCTTTCTATCAGTTATTAACAACGTAGATGATTTCTTAAGTGGCTTCAGTTGATTTGAAAATTTCCCTTTTTTCTATTTCAATACCAATATCGCGATATGTATACTGTTCGGTTTTGTTTACGAGAGCCTTGAACGCTTTTGCACATGCGTCAGGTCTCCTTCGATTTCTTCAAAATAGGGGCTAGGAGAAACAAAGATGGGATGTTTACTTTTTATAGTGTTAGTTTACTAGTAGCTGCGTTCTATTTACTATTTACTTTTTATCAGTGTTAGTTTACTAGTATCTGCGTTCTATTTGTGCTTTTCGGAAAAGAATTATGGAAAGAATAAATACTATTGCAAAAATGCTCCTCCGTTATTTTTTTCTTAAAAGTGAAAATGTCCAAAAGAATTTCTTAGGAAAGTACCCATCTCAGTAGAATCAGAGGAAACCTAAGCATAGCAATAAGGAAATTTTATTCTACAGTATATGCTTTTTTCCTGCAAACCAAATTACACTGGGAAATTACGGTGATATTACACAGATCATTTTAGAGATTTCACTTTGTAATTGCTCTAAATGCAACCGATACAGTTAAATATTGAATAAATAGTGAAAAAAAAAATAAACTTAAAAATTTAAAAACAATTTTAAATGAGAAATTCATGGAAACATAAGAAATTCTAAAACTTATCCTTATCTGTAATTTACTATACAACTTACCCTTGTCTTAGAAATTTGATAGATATTTTTTTACTTACTGTTCTAGTGTTCAGCTCTTCAGTGCTGTCTTTAGCTACTTGGTCATACTTCCCCTGAAAAATAAAAAACACAAATATTTTGTATTTCGGCATCGCAAAATAGCAAAGACTAAAAATCACTCCACCTCTTTTTTTTTTTTTTTCCTTTTCTTCAAAATCTAGTAAATTCTTCCAAAAAAAAAACATTTTTTTTTAGTTTTGTTCACACGATACTCTCGAAGCACGAAGTTCAGTTGTTCAATCAAATTAATCTATAGGGGTATTTTCTTCATTAATCCTTAAGGCCGTTTTACATTTACTATTTCACTCGCCATTTTCCAAGCCATAACGCAGGACATGTCAGGGTAGATTGCGAGTGATTAGTGCATCGCTTTACACTTACCATAACGCCTTCCATCAAACGGAACATTTACACTTCTCAATTGTCATCATGCCTACGTTTTATTTACGATAAAAATAGCATTGATTTATATAAAAACCATTTAGTCAATGCATCGGATAGGTGAAAGAATGTCTTTAATTAATTAAAATAGGAAATATTCATGTTTTTTTTCATCGCTTTGTGTTTCTTTGTTTTCAGTTTCGATAAATCAGTTTCGATAAATAACGCAGTCTCGTTAAATCTCGATCAATGGCGATATCTCTTCGAGATGTCGATCGCTCGTCTCGATTCGAATTTTCAAGCTGAAATTCTGAAATGATTTTGATTAATAATGTAACATTTTATGAAAGCATCCACGAAAACATAAGGAAAAGATGCCCTCCGATCGTGAAAATCATTTTTGTAATCGGTAATTTCGAATAAATAGATACAAATCGATTGGACTTCCAAGTTCTACAATTCGTCACCAGGAGCGCTGGTGTCAGATGTCCAGCCATCGGATGTCTCGACATTTCTTCGAAAATAGCCCAGACTCTATCGCTCTCCATTTACTGGACATCTGTGATGTCTAGGTGATGGCGAGTGAAATGTCCAGGTTATGGCGAGTGAAATGGTAAATGTAAAACAGGCTTTAGGAAGCATTCTAATAGGAAAAGCCTTTTTTCTTATTAGATTATTATTAATCATATTAATTATTATTATTATTATTATTATTATTATTATTATTATTATTATTATTATTATTATTATTTATTTATCATCGTTTGGACGAGATTCTGCATTATATTATTCGTTGTGTTTTCTTCTTTATACTTCGTGTTAGTTTTAAATTTTATTTTATTTATTCATATGTACTTATTGTTGGGCCTACCTGTCCTCTAAAATGGAATGGCCTGTTGTTAAACAAGAAAGACATATCAATCAAAATTTTCTGAAATATTCTATTTGTTCTGTATTGTAGTATTTTGTTTTTCTAAAACGAGATTAGAAAATATACGACGGACCGAAAAAAAATTCTTAATTTCTTCTACTTTTTCGTTTCCGATTCGCGCCTAATGGACAGCTCACCTGTCTTATTTCTGTATGTTAGTAAAAATTGAACCTTATTCAATTAACAACATTCCGGTCAATACTTCTAAATTTGTTTGCTTGCTTTTAATTCAAATCATAAAAATTAAAATTTAAAAAAAAATAAAAGATATTTTAACGTAGCAAATTTATATAAATACTAATTCTGTACGAATTTTATATAAATATAAAATATTTATATAATATTTTCATATTTTGTACATACAAGATTTATATTTACATCTTGTATTTATTTTTATATTTTTATTTTTTATTTTATTATTATATTTTATTATTATATTATTCTTATATATTATTATATTATTATATTTTATAAAATTGTATCAAATTCTGTAGCTATTAAGATTAGTTAAAAAAAAAAATATTTTTTTTACCTTATCACTATTCCGCTTTTAATCCGATATTTGTTGTGTTTTTTTTATAGATTTTTTATAAATAATTAAATATTTCTATTCGCCTCTAACTAATTGAATAAAATGTTTTCATTTTTATTTGGAAGCAAAGATGTTGTTTATTGATTAAGGAGATAAAAATGATTTCACATTGTGATAACGTTGCTGTATGTTTTGATCTACTGATGACGATTTTTGTTGACATCTCCCTACGACAAGTTTGTTTCCATGGCAACGAAAATGATTTGTGTGCTTGTCTTGGACACAAAGGCGTAGTTTGAAATTACAAACAATTCGACATGAAAATTCGCTCAAAGAAAAGTGGTTGAACGATTACGAAAAGCAAATATATTACTCAATTGTCCATAAAACTAATTGTTTATTAACTGAAAATCAATTTGTTAAAAGGGAAGTATCAGCAAAAATGTCTAACAATCAATTTGGACTAATGCATCGTGTTTCATAAATTAAAGCGACAGTAATATTTAGTGTAATTCACTTAGAACATTTTCTCTTTATTTTTTTTTTTGTATTTCTTATAATGACGAGCCACTGACGTACAATTTTCTGAATTGTATGTAAGGCTGCATTTAATTATAAACAAGTCATCAGATCTCAAGCACTTTAAGTTATGAAGAAACGGTTTGTGGAATTTTCTTGTATTTTCTTGAAAATACTTATTTGTAAAGTAACTTGCAAATATTTTTGTTTCGTTTTTGTTTAATTTTATTTTAGGGGATTGTTTCTTTAAAATAAAGTAATTTTTTTTCTTTTTTTAATTAATAATTTAATTTGCACAATTACAAAAACTGATAATACCGATCTTCTTTTAAAAATTGAAATTATAACAGTAGAAATGACCAAATACAATAACAATCACATGGATTTGTTGCGAATTTTTTCTCTGACACTTAATAAGAAAAAATAATTAAATATAGTTAAATTTAAGCAGTTAAATAATAAATATGTTAATGAATGACTGTCGTGATAAATTTCTTTGTAAGGGATAATTTAGTTGAAGTTTTTAGGAATAGATGGTGCAACTTTTGAAAGCATTTCAAATATAGTATAATGAAAAAATTCGAACAAATTCTATTAGATTTTATAAGAAATCATTTGTATAAAAACGAAATTAAGTTAAATAAGAGCCTGATTTAGAAGTAACTCATCCTAAGCATTGATCTAATTAATGCTTTTTCTTTAAAAAAAAATTAAAATTAAAAAAAAAAAAATTTAAACTGAGATTGATCTGTCTTATTATATTAGTAATGTAACTTAATGTAACTTACTGCATGAAGAGGAAAAGCGGCCTTGTATGATCCATTGCCCAATAATTGAATAATACCTGCATAAAAGAAGAAACAAATTGACAAAATGCTACATACAATGTACTAAAACAGAAGATCTGTCAATGTATAATAAATATTTACAGTCTAAATGGTATATGGCACGATATCTTCTAGTATTGGCCATCCTCGTATCACGAATAGCACTCAATAAAGCTTATAAATAGGAAGCTTGAGTAACAACTAACGAAATTCGTGAATACAGAGGAAGAATTCGCAAGTTAAAAAACACAAAACACACAAACTTGACATTACTTATTGATAATCTTATTAATCTACTTCTTTTTTTTTATACTTTTCAAATTTGTGAATAAATATAAAAATAAAAATTCTATTTTTAATATTTCCTAAATCTGTAAGCATGTTAGTTTTGAATCAAAAGCCGCTATCTCATATGCATAAGAAGACAAAATTGTCAAATGTTACATTCAAATTTAATCTTCGATCTTTCAGTGCATATCAAAATCGAGAGAAAAACAGCATTCATAGTAAATATTAGACAAAGAATCCCAATTTGTTTTGCTTTTTAATTTGTATTATTAGTAAAACATTAGAAGGCTCGACGACTTCGGAGAGTTTTTTTTGTCCTATAGCTTTTCAAAATATAATTCAGCAATAATGTATGTCCATTTTTTTTTAACACTGTCTTGATAAATTTGAGTGGCAATTTTTTTACATTATTCTGAAGAACATCATTGAAAAAATGTGATCAATTTCATGAGTTGAATATAAATTCACGGATCAAGGTCAAAATTCATGATTCCACGGGTGGAAGATCTCCGTATTTTCGCTCTTGAATTAAAAAATCCCCCCCTTTCGTCTATTTTTAAACCTTTGTAAAATTTTTGCGAATTTCCAAGGTCTTCAATGAAAGAATAAATAACAGTTTCAATTATAATTTGTAAATCATTAATTTAAAAATAAAAGAAACAATTTTTCTGTACCAGTAATAAATAACAACAAATGAATAAAACAATGAATATTTTCTTACCAATTTTATGTTTATACTGATCGTCGTAACTAGTGTGTAATAATATCTCCCACACAATTCGGCTTCGTTGGGCATCGGAAAAGAAGGTATCCTTGTTTTTAATAATAAACCTTTAAAAGAAATTTGAAACCTTAAGATGGTATAGAATACTACATAAACTTCACTGAAATTGAAAACGAAACTGTCTAAATAGAATAATAAAACAAAATCAAAAATTAGGTTAGAAATAAGAAATAGTTGGCATGTCAACTTTTGAATACCCGCAAGATAAGAATATTAAATAATGTTTAAAAAATATTCATTAAAGATAATGTTCATTCGGTTATGTTAATGGTTTTGGATCGTATATTCTTAAGGGTCCGGTTCACTGAAGGAATTTAAGGGAGTCTGGGAATCTATACCCATACGCCCATAAATTCGCGCGCAAATGTCTCGTAGTAAAGAGCACGTGAGCGTCTTATTCCTCGTTCGATTTTCTACAAATCGATAAAAACAACTTTTGGATTATCTCATTTGTACTTCACAATGAGCGACATAGAACGAAAGCTTACGTCAAGTTATTTTATCATTTGAAAGGGTTATCCACTTTCGATATATTTCGGCAATTGAAGAACACCTAGCAGGGCCGTAGCTACCACCAGCCGGGGCAGCGCCCCGGGGCCCCCGAATGAAGGGGGATTTTTTTTTTTTTACGAAACCATAAACACTTGTTGCCCCGGGCAGAGCCGGCGTGAGGGGTTGGCGAACTTAGAAGAGGATAAAATAGGATTGTCGTTTTTGGTTTTTTTTTTGGTTGTTAAAATAGGATTATCAAGGGCCCCGCAAAATTCATCTTGCCCGAGGCCCCGCACCCTCCTAGCGCGGGCTCTGCCCCGGGGCCCCCAATCCTCTACCTATGGCACTGACACCAAGGTAACAGTAAATTTGATTAATCGTACCATAAACCGATTCCTCACAACGGGAAGTGATAAGGTTCGTAGCGGAAGTAGTCGCCCTCGGGATAAAAGAACACCAAAGTTTGCTAAAAGCACTGAAGGCCAGAATTCGGAGAAATCCGACTCGCGTCCAGCAGAAAACGGCACTGCACATAAAGTCTCGAGACAAACCATGCAACGTCTCAAACAAGACCTGGGAATGAATATGTACCGGTACATCGTTAAAATATGTATATGTTACATGCTAACGAAACATACAGAAGAAAAACACTGTCTCGTTATAAGTCTCTCCTTAAACTGTTTGGTCACGAATACATGAAAAATATTCTCTTTACAGAAGAAAAAAAATTACAGTGGCAGAGATGTTCAAAAAGCACAACGATCGTGTTTATGTCAAATCTTTTAAAGATATCCTTGAAGCAAGCGAAAGTTCCTGAGGGTCCACAATCCAGGTTAAGTGATAGTTTTTGTTTTGTTTTTTTGTTTTTTTTGGGTGGGGTGGGGGTTCATTCTTAGAAAACTGCCTGCGATGGTCGGACGTTGACACCCACGGACATTTCAGCAAGACTCCGCTCCAGCCCACAAAGCGAAAACCATCCAAGCTTGGTTGATTGGTTTCATTTCAATCTCTGAATGATCGTCTACATCACAAGATCTAAACCTCTTGGACTACTCTTAATGGTCGATTTTGGAGCTGAAGACTTGCTCTATATTCCACGAAAGCATCGCAGCTATAAATAGATGTTTGTGCCGAAAATGGACGATGATGTCCATGGACACCGTTCGTAGCGTTACCGACGACTGGAGACCGAAGTTGCAGGTTAGTATTAAGGCCAGGATAGACATTTTGATTAATAAATTTATATTTATAGTAATTACATATTAATGAATTATTTCTAAACATTTCAGTAAACATTGGTAAATTTGATAAAGTTACGCTTTTTTTTTTTTTAAATTACGCTTTTTTTTTAAAGTTACGCACTGACCAATTATTGGCACCAACTTTTCAATTTTTACTGTTAGCCTAAAAAAATGAGGTGAAATTTGAGGGTTATTTGCTTTAGTCCACTGTATCTGTGTAAGGCCTATTGAACTTATAATAATTTGAACTAATTAACACAGATTAGACTGAATTTTAACAAAATATCAAAAAATATTACTGGCACATCATATCTTTTTTCTGGTCCCTACCAGTAATTGGTCAACTGGGTTATACACAGGCTTTAACAGCATACACTTCATCTTAAAAATTAAAGCAATGGCCAATAATTAATTGAGTATAGCCTACTTTTTTCATATTTATTTATAGAGGCCTAGCTTAATGTTTCATTATCAATTTTAATACTCTTTTCCGATAGACGTTCAGAACACTATTTTTATTTAGGCCAAAAACATTTGAAAGTAAATATTTTGATTATCCGTATGTGCTGAAAATCAATGATCTTCACAATACGACACAAAATATGATCTAAAATGTTAAATATAAATATAATTTTAAAAAGTCAAACGAACATACGGATTTACAAGTTATGCTTCAGTCTGCACGGTCACTTTTTGCCTCATTTGTTGGATGCTTCTTTGACTAAGTGCAGGCTTTCCTTGCTGCTTCCATTTTCTATTTTTTTGCTCGTTGAACGTTTTAAGCCTCAGCCCTCTTTCGTTTTCTTTCTTCTTTTGCCTTTCAAAATCTTCCTTGTTTTTCAGTGCTTCCATTTTATAATTATAAACTTTATCGGAAGTTATCGGAAGACGAAAAATTTTGGAACAAATGGTGCCTTTTGCGAAATCTTGCCTTTGCCAAATGCAAAAACACATTTTTCTAAATACACCTAAGTCTAATTTTTTTGCACTTAAACAACAAAAGATGCCAACTCGTCACAATAAGGTTAAAAATAGATGCGAACCAAACCTTTTGGACTTAAATGTTAGCGAGAATTGAACCATCGAACTTCAGATATCAATATGGTCGAGCGGCTAGAGCGTCAGACTTCTAATCTGAAGGAAGGCAGTTCAATTCCTGCTGAAGCATGGTGGCAATTAAGTTCAAAAGGCAACGGAAATTGGTTCGCATCCGTATTTAAAATGTAATCAACCGAGTAGGCTAAACATATTTATTTAGATAATAAGGGGAATTGAAAGAATACACGTTGAGTTCGCTTTCACGCTTTGGGCTATCATTGACGGGAATCTGGGATGCCTGTTTCGTCCGTGGTAGAACTCATCAGCCAGATTTACCCTCGATGATAAGCCCAGAAAGGCGCGATAGCCTATGGATTTCTCTCCCACTCCCGGAAGTGGAACTCCACAATAGCAAACAACAACAATAAATTACTGTAGCCAGAACAGATTGAAAAACCTTATCCTGCTAACTGCTAGGCACATAAGGCAATTAATTATAAGGAACAACACAAGGACTAAATAGTCTTAAACAGAACAGTTTAATGTGCATGAATGTAACGTAAAAAGGAGAATTGAAAGAATACATATTGAGTTTACTTTCACGCCTAGTATGTATTAGTACAGATTTTTTTTAATCTGTACTGTTTACAGTAATTTATTATTGTTGTTTGCTTTTGTAGGGTTCCACTTCCGGTAGCGGGAGAGGAATCCATAAGCGTTGCCTTTCTGGGCTTATCATCGAGGGTATATCTGGCTGATGAGTCCTAATAAGGACGAAACAGCTGTCCCAGAATCCCGTCGATGATAACCCAAGGCGTGAAAACAAACTCAATGTGTATTCTTTCAATTCCCATTTTAATATTACATTGCTGCACGTTAAACTGTCTTGTATTTATTTAGAATTTCAAATTTCACAGAATAATATTCTAAATTGAGCCAGTTCAGGAAAATGAGCAAATTAAGTTGCTTCGCCTGACTTTAGGCTTACAGAATTTCTTTAAAAAAAATGAATAGGCCTAACAGTGGATTGTTAGGTATATGGTATACTAATGAGAACTTAATTTGCTACACACAAATGCTTAAAGAGAGCCTAGAATAATCCCATTAGCTAATGTGTCTTTATTCTGCCCCTGCCAGTTTTGGTTTATAGTGGGTACCAGTATTAGGTCAACACGCGCCAGTATTAGGTTGTTTTACCATGCCACAAGGTTTTTTGTTTTTCGTCAGAATAAACATAAACTGCACAACACACAGCTTGAAATAGTAAACTTTAAAACATTAATTACGTATCCACACTGTTGTTTCTTTTTTTTTTTTTTTTGCTTCTCAGTACTCGGCATTTGTTAATTTTCAAAGTCTTCACAGTAAACTTCTAACTCTCGCCGAAGTGAAACCTGAACCATAGCTTGAACCGTAATGCATCATTTCCTATTGAGTGGTATTTATTATAAAACGCTTCCTCATCAAAAAACAAAAGTTGACTAAAAGTGAAACTGAAACCTATCAGCATTTAGTGAGTGCATTAAATCAACAATTCAGACAATGGTATTGGAGCAGAACAAGTTATTATGAAGAGTGCCAGTATTTGGTCAGGTGCCATGGTTTGGTCACTTTACCCTATATAATTAAAAATTATTTTAAATATTTGTGATAAGTTGATATTCTGCAAGTAAAACTTCAAAGAACTGAACTGCCTAGAAAAAAACAATTAAATGAAGATATTTAATTCCATGAAATTCATTCGTGTTCTTCCTTATTATTATACATCTTATCTAACATTCTTTCTAACGAATGTACAAGAAACTATTACTCCTTTTCTGTTACAGTAATACCTCGCCTTACATTTATCGCTCATTGGATTGTTGAAAACGTTCTTTTTTTTTCAAATACTCGACTCCAGTGACATATTACAAAATGATCGTACAAAAAAATTGAGAGATTTTCTGAGATCTTTGAGTATTCTTTTTTGAATGAGAATATTAAACGGAGAATTTTCTGGCGAATTTTCCTAACCGTGTGATCTCCACTTTTTTTTAGTCCTAAACCAATCCGTATCACTCCTACGTACGGATTCAAACTAAATCTAATGAACATCGGTTGTGATGTTGTTGAGATTTTCGCATTTGGTTCAACTTTTTTTAATCCCCGGCCATGGGCAGAAAAATGGAAATTATTCTTAAAAGAGACGCTCAATCTTTCTTTAAAAAAAAAGAAAAAAGAACAACGGCCGATTGTCAGCACCTTCAATGTTAACTATGATGAGTTTTTGTGTAACTGTCAATCAAGCAAAAGTCCTTGCCCTTGCTAAATTTAATATATTTAGTTTAATATTTAAGTGATCTAGACGCTGGGCTCTTATATCACTTATAGGAGCCGGGTTCAATCTCCGGTGGAGACTAAGTTTTTCTAACCTATTTCTCCTCAGGACGGACCATAAGATTCTCTCAGCCCCTTTCTTTTAATATTTCGTAAGGTGAACGACCATTGGAATGACCACATAATTTCCACTAGTTTCGATGGTCATTGAAATGTCGGAAGCTATGCCTTCAGTGCTCTATGAGCCACTAAATACCAACTCCTTCAATAAATATGTGTATATATTTTCATGATGTATATGTGAAAAGGAAATGGATTTTTAAAATTATTTTTATATTATTACATTACATGCTATTTTAGGATTTATCTTCTTGTAAGCATGACCTGTCTGGTTACTACAACTTTTTCCGTTCATAAATAGTCTTATTTATATGCAATGAAAGAGCAGTAAACTGAACTATAATTTTTATTTACATTTAAATGAATCAAGTCCGGAACTAATGAAGAATTGAAAAGAATATGAATTCGCCATTTTGACTAAACAATGTAGTTGGTTTTTTTACACTCGAACGTTACAGCTCTAACTGCGATTGTAAGAATATAAGTTTTACGATGTATACTCACTGGTTAGCTCTTTCTCTATTGAAGACACAGGTATAGTGAGGCACTTCATCAGGAATCCTTTTTTTATCGTAATCAAATGGTGAGGGCGAACACCAGCCAGTCTCAGGGACTGCCGCGTGTCTAGTATCTTCCTCTTCTGCGTCCTCTGCCTCTTCTCTACCGACAAGTTCAGATCGACTCGAATCCTGTGCAAAAGAAAAGTTTATTAACATTTAAAATCCGCCAATTAACCTTTTCAGTACAGTTTTAATCTTGCGATGTAACAATATCGTTAAAAACCTTCAGTTTTCATTGTTTTTATGTCATAAATGTGAGTCCTGTTGTAAGAAATATTGTTCTTACTGTATAATGCCAAAAATGATTATTAAATGATGAAAACGGAAATGATACAAAGTAAAAACATTATATACCCTTGAAGCTATAGACTCCCATCGGTTGTCAGATTTCCCGACAACATTACATCGGGAAAACCAAACCGATGCACGTCTGCCTTTCGTAGCAGCAAAGAACTTTTTAAAAATAGGGTAGGCGAAAATAAATTCCTGAATCCTGCTCTTCCTAGTCTAGTAAAAATCCTGCAAGTCCCTGAAGCACTTGAGATACCAGGCTCAAACTTAATACAGACAAAAGTATAAAAAATCATTAAAAATTACATGTTAAAAGATAAATTTTCCTTAGATAATGAAGTAATTCATTCAATTGCAATATTAATCGATCACAATTTAGTAACATAGACTTGGTCTATTATTTGAGACATTCTGTTAGAATCCATTGGTATATAAACTATATCATTATTTTACGATGAGTCAAATAACGCTGTAAGCAACGGCGCTGAAAATAATGTGGGCAAATCTGGAACGCAAGCTCAGTATTACCATCAGCTACGTATTAAATCATACTACATTATACAGTGCCTGTCAAAGTGTGGTCCGCAACGAAATAAGTACAGAAATTGAGTTTACTTCACACAAGTCCCTTTCCGCGACGAATTGGGAATGGAAAGAGCTGGTTTAAGAAGCACTGCTACACACCACTGTCTTAGATATCAGATATTAGTGGCGCTGATGATTCTAGAGAAACGCTGAAATGTAACAAAATGAAACTGATAAATAAAAAAAAAAATAGAAAGGAAACGAATCCCTTACTTTCAGAGGCATCTTCATGTTCATCATTTCCGCATATCGAGCAAGGACTTCCCATGGTGCATGGAGCTTCAGGAAGAACGTTTTACCGTCCTGGGATTCCTTGATTAAAACAAAACAAAAAAATAATTGGAAACATTAATTATAATTCAAAGAATAAAATCTACTTGAAAGGACATGGAAGACGTGGGACCTCTTGGCTGCCACAATTTATCGAACGCGTCATATAACATACTACTATAGTCTGACAGA
>JAFIDM010009631.1:287368252-287380013 GCA_023159025.1 Thereuonema tuberculata | reverse complement strand
TCCATATTAATTAAATATTACTAAAATATTAAGCACAAAATATTCTAAAAATATATTTACCTTAAATTTTAAATGGCAAAAAAAAATCCTCAAATTTTTCGAAACTAAATAATCGATTGCAAATGTTTATAAAAATGATAACGAGATTCAATTTCACTTTAAATTAATTAATAGGTTTTTTTTTTTTTTAATGATATAGACAACTCTCAGTTTACGAAAGTACGATTTATGAACTACTCAGTTTACGAACTAGGAACAACATTCGCTGTAGTGAAATTCACAATTCATATAAAATTTCTTAAAGTCGCCAAAAGTTGTTTATAAAACGAAATGCTAAATGTAGAGAACATAACTGTATTATTATGTTGTATATATTATGTTAGCACTCTTCTTTATTTCTGTTTCTGTAACAATCTATGTTTTGAGTTAACAAATACGACATTTTTTTATATTTGTTATTTTCTTATTTTATTTAACGTTATGTATCGTATATGATCAACCATAACTCGTGCAGCATACATTATACTATTAGTATATAATCAATTCTTTAAAATGGCTGCTAACATAAATGATACTTATTGTAAAAGCTCTAGAATGCAAGGATACACACTACGAAATATAACGTATAACGAATAACGTCTTGGAACGGAACTCGTTTGTAAACCAAGAATTGCTTATATTCGAAATTTACCTTTTTGTCTTCCAATTCTAACTCCAGACCTTCAGTAACTAGATTTTTTTCAAAGATTTCTCTCCTATTCCGCCTTTTTACATCGTCAAACCTCAAATCCGTACATTCATAGGTCAAAACATAATCTATCTTCCTTTTACCATCACGAAAATGGACTGTTTCACAGGTTTCCGACTAAAAAAAAGAAAAATAGCATTTACAACATTTACTGACAGAGAAGACTAGATTCATATTATTCCCTTAAGATAAGGCTGAAGTCAAGGTTGAATCAAACCACGATATCTTTTTTACTAAAGAATATAGAAACCTGAAATTTTAAAAATAAAACCATTAAATAGGTAGCAATTCCTTAATATTATCTGTTCATGATTATTGAAATTCATTTTACTTAATTTGAAAAAGAGTCAATATTTCAACTTAGGCTCATGTTTTGTACTGTCCTCCAAATGAAAGTTGGCCGGCGGAAGTTTGAACTGCGCAGCCCTTCCGGTAGCTGATCAATTATGTTTTCCTGTCACAATGGACGCCGTCGTCTATTTTCACTGAGAAAGACATGTTGATAACGCCAAATTAAGAGAGAAGACTATTTAGCGTTATTTCAATACCAGTTGCTAACAATAAGTATTTATATAAATAAATAAATATATATTATTTATAAATACAATGCTCTTTTGCAAAGTAACAAGCGATTACCGTAATGGCGGCGTCCTGTCATAAAATCAGACGGAAGTGCCTGACCAGACTAATCGATCATACATGCGCAGATCTCACAAAAACAGGGCGGCCATCTCTCATTTGGAGGACAATAGTGTTGTTTAAACTTAAAATCTGGCTACTATCTTCCCATTATAAAGAAATTTAATTGAAATACTCTGATCTGAGGATATAGGTTGCGCGGTTGACGTTGTCGCTAGTACACTGGCCTCTCACCTCTGAGTACAGAGGTTCGGTTCTCATGTGGGTTTCGTGATGGTGGACGACCCGCGCTGGGCATGTTTTCTCGGGGTTCTCCCGTTTCCCCTGCACTTCTCCCACCATACTTTCTCAGTCTTTCTCTCCGTCTGAGAAAACATGATAGCACAATAGACCAACGTGGGATAGCACAATAGACCAACGTGGGATAGCACAACAGACCAACGGTCGCTGTGCTCAGCTTCCCTGCCTTATACACACACACACACTGATCAGAGGATTTTTTATTATTGCCTTTGTTTAATTTATAAAAAAATAAAAACTATAAATAACTGAAACTGTAGTTCGATAATTCTTTTTTTTATAGACTGTCAAAAGGATTTTGTTTGATGTCTGTTAAGTTCAAGAGAAGCTTCACATAATGAAACTCCATTTGGCATTTTCAGTATTTTTGTTATTATTATTGTGTGGCTTTTATATGAGTCTATCTTGAAATATTGATTGTTTTTGAAATTTAAATGAAATGAATTTCGATAATTATTAGCAATAATAATAAGGAATTACAATTACCACAATTTAACGCTTTCATATTTAAATGTTCTGATTTTTATCTGCTTTAGTAAAAAAAAGATATTATGATTTGAAACGACCTTGACTTCAACCTCATCTTAGCACAATTTTAAAACACATCATTACTTTTTAAGAGGCATATTCTTTTGGACAATCAGCAATTTGTAAATCATTGTATTACTTCAAATGTATTTTACAGTGATCACCTAATACTGGTAAGGTACTCATAAATGTCTGAAGATCTTCGGCGTCTTTTCTTTAATTTTCATTTTATGTTTTCTTCATTATTTCCTACAGGTCAGTATTGTATAGTATTCAAATAGTAGTGAAAGACAGAAACCAGGAGTAAATATCAGTTACGTAGTATGGAAATACTTACCACTAGCAGAAAGACCCGTTCTTCGCCCGGGTTACAAAAAACAAATGTTCTGATGGGGATCTATATCTATATCTATCTACAAATCTATATCTATATCTATCCCGAAAACCACGCAGAAGTATCCTTCCACAAACGAACTAAAAAACAAAAAAAATAAAAAATACTAACGAAATATTTCAATTCAAACGCAGATCAATCGACACAGCTCAAGTCCAACGCCAATTGCACTGAAACATAAGAAAAACAGTTAAAAAAACGAATGAAAAACAATGAAAAAAGAAAAACAATTATACTCACGAAATGAACGCTATGGTAAAAGATACAGCTCACTTCCAACGCAATGTCACACGTAATAATTAAATCAAAATGAAAATAAATCGAAATCTATGAAAATTCAATTTAACAATGCAATCGGAAACATTTAAAATGCTAAGTGACAGCAGCTATCAAGAAGCACGCTGTCCGGCATGAGTAATGTTTATTATTATTGCGTGTGTTGCTTTTACGTCCGCTGTTTTTCAAAAAAAACATGTTTTTACCTGTCACAGATGTGACATCTATATAATAAGTATATAAAAACACGCGCGTATTCGAATGCAACATTGTGTCAAAATTTCAAAGCAATCGGTGAAGAACTTTAGGAGATTTAAAATTTTGAACAAACGAACATTTACATTTTTATTTATATAGATTATCCATCCAAGGTGTGTACAATACGTTCTAAATGTTCATCCGTTACGTCGGACACATAGTTCATATCGTTCCTACAAATTTTCTAACCGCTCAGGAAAGGTTTCCTGAAGAAACTGTCTCGTTTGTTGTTAAGGCTTAAACGCATTGGCAAATTATTCCGTATCGACAGCGAAACGTAACCGCTTACTGTTTTTAAAGCGCACTGTGTTGTTCATCTTCCCGTTGTTAAACTAGAACAGGAAAAGAAGATTTCCCATAACTTAACAGTTTTCATTTTGTAATTTTTGGAACCAATTAGCATAAATCTCTGGATAGTTTTGAACTAACGAAATCAGCGCCTCCTTGAAATTGGAAGTCATCTTGCAATGAAGACACAATGAGAATTTCCCGCCAAAGCGCGCAGCTGCGTTGTGATTGGTTCCAGTTGTAACAAAAGAAACATTCTGATTGGTGACGTAAACGATCGTCGGATACGGAATACGTTCGTTTGACGTCACAAATCGACGGACAAGAATCCCGTATCATACGGAATTACGTCATTTCACCGATTTACGAATACGTGGTTCCCAATGCGCGTTCGGCTTTACGGTCAGTGGCCGTCGCGTGCACCCTTTACGCGCATCGGCAAACTACCTGTCCATCGGAATTTTTGGATGACACCAAGAAACATGTTTCCGAAACTAAGCTAAAACCCGTTGTAGCTTACATACGCGATGCTTAAAGGTCGGTTCTTTTCATCCTTTCCGGTTGTAAATGGTTGTAATATTCGACTCAAAATACCTTTTCTTCTGTGATCAGAACCATTATTGTCTCGTTGATTCAAAACTTAATACCAGTATTTTGTTTTCTATTAGAGACCGTTATGTTCGGACACACCCTATTTATTGCATGGGGATATGGAATGTTTGTTTTGTCCAATACTATATAATTGCGAAGTTGAATTCTGTTTTATGTAACTTAGTTATTTTGCATCGATAAGTTGTCTGAGCAGCAAGAACAGAAATTACAATTGATGGGATTTAATAAAAAAAAAACCACTTTGTTATAAGAGACATTAAAATCAATCAAACAAACATGTGAAATTGCGTAAGTAACATGTTTTACGAAGGTCTTTAATCATGAAGTAAATTACAGATGTCAAATAATTGCTTTAATTTTTTTTTCACTTCATATTAAGGTTACTGAAGTTAGTGTTATCAATAATTATGAATTTATGATTTGAGACAGTGGAATTACACAATTAGCATAGACACTGAATATTGTAGAGAAATGGGAGCTAGACTGAATTACGTTGTAATCCAAATCCCTATTAAAATTTTCTGTAGATTTTTGTGTTACCAATGATAACTAGGATATACGATACAGATACAGTTCGTCTTTATTTTCCGCAGAATTTGTTAAATATAGTAGCTAAGAATGAGTCTATGATTTCTTTACCGTAACAATGAGTTACGATTAAAATCCATTATAACGGTAATCTAACAGAAAACATGTTTCAATGTCAAAGAATAAGAATTGTATGGTGTTTTCGTATATTTTTGGCTACGAATCTGTGAGTTTGACCATAACTTGGGAGGGGAGGGGGCCTTTACTGCATTTAGTAGCTAGGCTCTGAATTTGATGTAAATGTTTAGATTATGTAAGTAGATTTAACACTTTGCTGTCTTATCTGTCAACCAATGTTCAAGTCCAATGTGTTGTTGAACGATGAATCCAGATTCAACTTTTTTTTCTGATTAAATATTTTATTGTTGAGTACTGCAGAAATTTCATCGACAAAATAAGTATTGATTTTAAAAAGAAAATTGAAGGATGCCAAAAAAAAATAAGTAAATAAATAAAATAGTAGCCTATGATTATTATATTACCACAAGATTTCATAGATTTGGTTTGATGTTTATTGCTTAATATGCATCGAAGATAAACAGAGTTAGAACAAAAAGTTTTCAAATACAATTTCAAATCAAATGCATAATTTCGTGCATCCATCTGTGGCCAAGAAAATTAAAAAAAAAAACACATAATACTCGGAAGCTGAAATTTTTAAGGTAATTATAAATTCTTAGAAGGAAGATTCCTATTGAATTTGGCACATGTCAAATTAAAAGGTAAGGAGCTAGGGACAAAGAGTGCCAACATATATTATCTGAAAGGGCACTTGTTAACTCAAAAATCATTTATGAATAACTTTCGAACGTTGAATGGATCTTCTTCTCCATGGGCAAAAAATCAGCACGTGAAGATGATTAAAACTCCCATGGAAGGACATTACAACAGGAACAATATGTATAAAAACCATTTGATCCTTTTCGCTAATCCATTAATTCCGAGTGATTTGATAGGATTAAAGTTAATCGGGTTTAAAGAAATTTACGTAAATAATACGGAATGAATTTATTTACTGCAGAAAACGAAAAATTCTACTCTTTGTATTCACCAGATATTAGAATTTAAAAGTATATACATATTTGTGTTTTCACGACTTAAAAAATCTTCATATAGATTAATCTACTTAAGTATTTCAGTTTTCTTGAAGCTACTCTGCTAAGAAAAGCATGAATTAAATTATTGGTATGAAAATGTTTTTCCCTAAAATTTTTCATCCAAATCGGTTTTGTATTTCTGTCAGTTTTTAACCAACCCGGGAGAGGAGGGGAAATTACGTTCATTTTGTCCGTCTATCCGTCTTTCATCACCTTATATAAGTCAGATAGATTTGAGTCATACTTTATTGGAACCCTTATGATTTGTAGAGGTGACGGAAAATATGGGTCCCGGTCTGTTGTCACTTTCTATCTCATACGAAGTGACCGAAAATGAACATGTCGATATGGTTTCGTATACTTTGTGAAACCAGTTTGTTTTTTGCTTTTGTTCTAATTTCAAAGATTTTCATGAATGTATCTTAGTTCCACTTGAGTGTGACTTTTGTCTGATATGCAATTATGAATGTCAATGTTTTTTTTTTATTATTATTTTTTACTCTTCTGCAAAGGACCTGTTCTTCTTTATTATTTCAAATCTTTACTCAGATTTTGGGTTTTATAGATAACGATTGAACTATTTTGCAAATAAAGTTGAATATGAAAATTTAGTTTTTGAGATTAGTTGTTGAATTCTGAAAATCTGACGAATTTAAAGTAAATAACAGATCAGGAGGCCAGTTAAAATTTGCGAGCATTTTTTATTTCATGAGTGGGTGTTCAAGAGGCTCTAGTAAAATTTTCAAAACGAGTTCTAATATACCTGAAAGTATCTGCAATATCTGTAATAAAATTATCTAAATTTTTAGCTAGTAGATATTTTTTTGGAGGGTTGGGGCGTACAGATTTGTACATTTTCATTTTCTATTAAATTTAAGACAGTTATTTTATTAGAAGGAAAGTATGCTAATATTTTAAACAAACTATTTAAGTAGTATTTTAAGTTAAGATAATTCACGCAAGATGGCAGCAGCTACTGAATGCAGCTGAAAAAGAAAAAAAGTAATCATTGATTTGGATCATTTTTCGTAATTATAAAGAAACTAAAGTTAAAAAGTCTGTATAAGTAACTGAAAAATTATTGGAACCATCAAATTTTACTATTGTTTTATTTTCACCAGCTAAAACCACACCAATGCTCTTTAAATTTATCTACTATATTCTTATTTTATATTATTATTGTTATGGAAAGGTAATTTTTGGATTTTGTTTTTCAATTACTGGCAATCTGTTTTCTTGTCAAAAAGATATTTCGAGATGAAAAAATTCGCTGCCTAATCCAGGGCCTAAAAGGAAATTTTCTCTTGGGTCAATGTAAAGTTAAATTCATTTTAGTATACTTTCCTAGAAAGAAGATCATAAAATTACTCACTGTGTGTATGTATTCAACTTTCTATTGTGAGCTGCTGAAAAGATTTTCTTTGTTTTTACGGACTGAATGCGATCTAACTTTTTATAATTGAAATTTTAACCGTATTGATTCCTGTACAGAAATTTGCGCGTTAAGGTGAGAAAAATTTCCTTTCAAAAGCATGGGCAATGCAACAATGAATGTCTATCGATGTGCAACAATGCTGATCAATCAGCTACAGTAAAACTTGGTGAGCATCCTTTGACATAAGTAAAATGAATTGAATTTATGTAACTTAAGTGGATTCATTTTTGGGGGGTTGTTGTTTTTTTCAAAGTGGATAACTATTGATGTTTGCCTTCGACAGATGTAATAATTTAAATACAAAGGAGACACTTGGTTTGTTTGTTTCGTTATTACTAATTTAAAAAAAAAGCAAGCTCTCCAGAAGAGTAACTTTAGAAACGTGTTTACAATTATATTTTAAGTTAAGCTAATGTTATGATAACAGAAGTGTAAAACAAGATAACATTCACTAAATCTATTACGTTATCGTAGAATTCCTTATGAACATCTGATTTTTATTTTTTTTTTTCGGCTCGAAAAGAGTATTACAAGACTTAGTTCACTTTTAACCCTCAATAAAGAAATAATTGTTTACATTGATTAATAGTAGGAATATGTAACTTAGATCTAGGTAAACATCATTCAACAAAATTAAGCTGGTTTCATTACGTTATTTGATACAGATGAAATTTGTTATTAAAATAAAATACCTTATGAAACAGTGTTGAGCCTAATTTCGTGTACAATTCAGAAATATTTGCCATGTGTCGCCATTCATTTGATCTTTGGCCTTGCATGCAACATCCAGCAGGAACAATGACCAAATGTCGAATTGTCATTGCTTCCTGCAAGTTCTTATCATATACCGAACTTCATGGCTTTCAAATGTTGCCTCTAGACATCCTGCACTAAAGTCCAACGTAACTAGTTGTTGATTTCATTACCTGGCATAGTCATCAATAAATAACGAGCACAATTAAGCGACACAATGGTATCACCACTACAAGCACGAACGGAAATAACACTGGTAACTATAGAGACGCTACATTTTGCATGACCAGCAGAAATAATAATCTATATACAAGAAAAGCAGTAGCAAAAAAAACACATACATACCATATCCTTGAATTCCCAGGTGCTGTATGACTTTGCTTAGTAAATGACATAATCCATATAAGAGCTTTTATCTTCATTCTCTAACAGATAGCAATCATCACTCTCCCACACGAAGACCAATAAAGAATCGAAAATGGGGGAGGGGTTGGAGGAAAGTTATTGAATTTCCAGCTTTTCAATGAATTTCAGTAATGAGTCAATATTTAGAATTATCTTTCTATGACTAAGCAAAATATCAAAAAATATATTGGAACAGATATGTTATGTGTATGACACTTGGGCCAAATTTGGCTCGCGAGTTTGTTAATCCCTGGTGACTTTCTGAATTTTTTTTTCTTGTTTTGTCACAGAGGGCGAGATGATAAGAGAATGTAAAAATATAAAATAGAAAGTTGGTAAGGAATAGAAAGTAACATTTTTGGAGAACAGCAAATTTAAATCCTATTTGAACAGTCTTTTTTAGATTTAGGCTAAATTGGCAGTCAGTCTGATCTATGAACAGAACCTCAGTATTCAGTAACTTTTCATGTTCAAATAAAACAAAGGATTGTTTTCTTAACATTCCGATTGTTATTCTGATATCCGAAAAAAAAACCTCGTTATTCATAAATGTCACACAAATAATGTATTTAAAAAAGATACAGTTCTTTATCCTCATGTTATTAAGAAAATAAGAACTCAAATTTTTGTGGGAATCTATGGGATCTAATTACATCCAAACAAGAAAGTAAAAATCTTCTGAGACGCTTCCCTGAAGGAAAGACAAGATTTTCCAAATTCTATGATCATTATTACAAAGCAAAAAATATAGCTTAATATCTCAGAAAGTCGCGAGTGCCAAATATTGAGAACTACTGGTGTAAGCAGTAAGAAAGAACATGGATTAACTAATCTTTAAAAATTTAGATATGAATCTTCTTTATAATCCGCAATTGTCTCGGATTTAGAAAAACCCTCAAATGATTACCCTTATATGATTTTTTTAAAAATTATTTGCAAGTTAGATTTGCCAAAAACTTCTTTTTATGGGTGAGCTTTTAGATGTAGTTTACTTTTTAATGAAGAATATTTATAACACTGCTGTTTTTATAATATCTTCATCTTATTATAACTATATATTGTCATATTAGTTTGACATTGTATTGTACTGTAATATACAGAATGAGTCAAATATCTCATTATCTGTATATGCTGTACTTTGATTTATTCTGTTTGAAAATGATAAGAATCTTAAAGCAGTGAATGAGAAGTCCAATTACACCTATTATTGTCACGAGCAAAGGGCTAGTGCAAGCCATAATACAACAAAAACAAAAAAACAAACAAGAAACAAACCTACTTGAGCCATATTTCTTTGAAGGGCCAGTAACATATACGTTCTCTCAACGTGTTATGGAAATGGTTTGTGCATCCAATGAAACAATGTAGTAATTCTTGATCAATTCTGTTTCAAAAGGATGGAGCACCAGTCCATTAAACATAGCCGTAAGGGAATATACTAATAAAATGATTTGAGTCCAACCAGCAATACTGAGTTGGTTTTTACATTACACTTACAAGTTAGAAGCAACAAATTTTAAGGCATGAAAACGACTGTGTACATGCGGCATTCTGGATTAATTATTGATGCTGGAGTCGAGGTCGTTTCGTATCAATCATTTCATTTTTACTAATTCAGCTAAAAATTTAAAATTTTAATAGGAAAGCATTAAAAAACTAAGCATTAAAATCTTTTCTTATTACTGTTTATCTATGATTATATTAAAATTCATTTTATTAAATTTCAGAAACAGTCAATATTTCAAGATAGCCTCATAGCAATAACATACAAATAATAATAAAATTTAAGAGAAACTGCTAAATGAAGTGTCATTATAATGTCTTAAATTTAGTAGAAATAAAAAAAAAAAAACTTTATTATTGGAAGATAGTATCCAGATTTTAGGTTTAAAAAACATAAGCCTAGCTTGAAATACTGATATTTTTTGTTTTTGTTTTTACGCTTTCAGATTTTAATTTCAGAGTTTTATTTGCATTAGTAAGAAAAATATGGTTTGAAAGGACTTTGACTCCAGTCTCACCATAACCCTTTCATTGCAGATTCATGAAATTAACATTTTGTAATGATTTTTAGAATCCATAAAGAGAGTAATGGGGCTTTTGACTCACACCTGTTGAATGTCTTATAACTTTACGTTAGATTTTATATTATGATAAAAGTAAGCATTTTAATAAAAGTATTTTAATTAATTTCATAATAAAAATCTTACTTTCTTTCCTCCTTTTAGTATATCAAGTACCAATCGTTTGTGTGATTTAACTGATGACTTAATTCTGTTCATTTCTTCAGGACGATGGGAGTCGTATTACATTGAAAGGTACTTATGCTGAGAATTTATGCCCATTCTCTTTGCACTGTCAATTTATCACTATTATGTAGGGAGAGAACTTTCAAAAATTTAATTTCGTCTCCGATATTCTTTCACTTTACTACTCACATCGTATACTGTGACAGCGAATATAACAAGATTTTCATGATAATCCAATCCTAAAAAAAATTATCCACTTCTTCCTGTTTCTCATTATATTCAGGTATTTCTTATCCTTTTCAGGAAACATTCAACCTATCAGGCTTTAAGATTTGACTGTAAACTCTTTGAAAATTATCATTCCTATTCCCATGCAAAGACACTGCTTAGGCTACGTATTTCAAAATGGCGTTCATCACGTGACTTTATTTTGTTTACAAAGGACAACAATTGTTAAGCACGAATATTAAACTCCATGACATTACCCTGAATCTACTGTTAACTCAACACATGGTGAATAATGGATTTCTTATTGGATTTAAGAAGCATTTGTCTATTGCCATCTATTACAATGAAATCCGTGGAATGATAAAAATTCATTGTAAATGATGTAATAAAGAAAGGCTTTCTTAAATTGAAAATGCACTAAATTTTTTACCGTATGTTGTACGGTAAACAATGAGAACTAATATTGCTTTCTCTATAATTTGCAAATGCGTGATTTAGCAATGTTGAAGTTTTCTTCAATATGAAATATTAATAAATATACTATTTATTTTTAACCAAGACTCGATTTCACAATCAAAACGATACAAAACGGGCGTGGCAATTACTAATGGATTAATCATTCAGATATCTCAGTGACATCCATTATTCGAAAACGAACTGTTGTAAATTATTCGTGAATGAATGTCAAAATAATATGATATTGTATGTTATTGTAATTCCTTATATCTTAGGCATATACATATTATTATTCTAAATTCAAAGGTATCTTACTGTTAATTACATTGCTCACAAAAGTTAGGGGATATTGCGAAATGAATATAATACACCAAAAAAAGAAAGAAAAAAAAAGACATTTGAGTTTATTTAGTCAACAACATCATCAGAAAAGCAAATGACACGAAAATGGAGTATAAAATGGAATTGTAAAATGGAAGTGAAAATGGTCGTCTAAATATGCGAATG
>JAFIDM010009631.1:287346994-287367852 GCA_023159025.1 Thereuonema tuberculata | reverse complement strand
AAGCGTATAGCAATGGGATTCAGGTCTGGAGAACGTGAAGGCCAGTCCATGCGCTCTATTTCAGCCTCTTGCAGCATGTTGTTGACGAGATGCGGACTGTGGGGGCGTGTATTATCGTCCAAAAAAAAATTAAGTTGGCCCCAACTGCTCCTGCGTAGGGCACCACTATAGGCTGTAGAATTTCATCCCGATATCTTACAGCATTCAACTTTCCATTTCTAACAACATGGAGGTCGGTACGAGCACCAATGCTGATGCCTACCTACACTTTGATTACACCTCAACCTCAGGAACGTCTTTTTTGCACGAAACGTGGATTGTCCCGTGTTCCACGTTCACGCCATATCAGGGCACGACGGTGTCGTCGTGGTTGCAGGCTAAATCTTGACTCGTCACTGAGCAGAACCGTGGACCAATCTTCACGGGTCCAAGGAAGATGCATTTCAGCCCATCTTCTGCGGATTCTGCGATGTTCAGCAGTTAAGGAATGCATACCATTGGTCGCCAGGCATACAGTCCACCATGACGGAGTCGATTTCTCAAGGTCTGAGTACACACCTGTCGTCCAGTAGCAGCAAGAAACTGTCCCCGCAGCTCAGTCGCATTGCTTTGCCGGTTTCTTCGTGCTATTAGCGTCAAGTAGCGATCATCTCTTGCAGTGGTGGCACTTGGGCCCTGCCCCTGGTCTTCTTCATACTGTGCGAGTCTCTTTGGAGCGATTCCAGAGTCTGATAATCACGCTTTGGGAGGTTCCAACCGCTGCTGCCACTGTTATCTGTGTTTGGCCAGCTTCAAGACGCCCTATGACTCTCCATGCTTCAGATTCGGGTAAATCATGTTGCAGGGCCATTTTCAGGTGACACTCAACGATTCTGCCACTTGTTGATCTAAGAAAGTGGAGATAACCCAGCAGCGCCAGCCTCTTTATACAGGATTGTCGGCAAACATGCAATTTCACGTTTTGCATCACATTTGCACATTCAGACAACTTCCATTTTCGTGTCATTTGCTTCTCTGATGATGTTCTTTAATAAATAAACTCAATGCCTCTGTTTTTTTGGGTGTGTATTATATTCATTTCACAATATCCCCTGAATTTTGGGAGCAGTGTATCCATTTACTTATTAATTGGCTTGTCTTATTCATATTTTGAATAACTGTTGTCACATGGATTTCCAGGCAAGATTAAGAGTTATGTCCATTTCCTTACATGATACACTTCATTTTTGGTGAAGCCACTATAGCTCCACTTTTTGTTTATGTCTATCCACTTTTTGGTGACTATAATACTGTTTACTCTATTTCTATATTTTCTAGAAGGACGTCATAATTCCATAATTCTAGCAAAATTAGCCTGCAATGATTATGTCAGTGAAAACCTTTCTAAATCCACTTTCGATTGCATTTATTTCTTCCAAGATATCTTTTTTTCTAGATTTCTTAATCAATAGCGATCTATAAATAAATGCTGGTGTATCAGGACGTAAAAATCAGGACTGAAAGAGTCCTCTCTCCTCTAAAGTATGGGTTGCTGAGGCTCAACAAGATAGTTCGAGCATCTTTTCTTTTCAGTTTGGATGATTTGAGTCGATCTATTCTGTTTTGGTCCATATTTTTTGTTTTTGTGGTTAGAACTCTTTCATAGAACCTTGGTTTTTTTACTCCCAAAAGAAAATTCTATATATGACCGTGGTATATTTATCTAAGGCATCATCAGTTATCTTAGGATATGCTTTGAAAACTTTTTCTGAACCCGCTGATATCAGACTTCTCTAGCATAATTTAATGTCATCAAAATATTATTAATTCTATTTTCTAGCAATGAACTTCCAGTACAAATTGGGTGCTTGTGACAACTACAAAAATGCGCTAATTCAATAAGAATAAAGTTAAAATAAATCTAATTCATATATTTATTGCGAAGCAATACAGACACTATTTGTTGATTGTCATAGCTATAATTCTTATCATATTGAATCAGAAACACAGATTACATCCTACGAGGGAACATTCAAGATGCAGCATTTCAAAACTTCAGAAATTTTTTTAAAAAAAAATGTCTTAATTGGACTTTTTATAATCTTCCAACCCCAAACAAAACACAGAAGATCTCTAAAGCTTACCAACAATGAAAACTATCAATAAAAACAAAAAAAAGTTCTTAGACATGAGGAACACATTTAAGCTATTAATATTCTCTGATGATTTATTGCAGTGAAACATGTTCTTTTAGTTTATCACTGAAGAAAACTCTGAAAACAAGATTAAGAAAATGAAGTTTGTCGTTATACCGAAGGAACATAGTTTTAACATTGATTTGGCCTGACGAAGTTCATCCTTAGATATAAAAAAAAATCGAAATACGCGTGGCTTCATTAAGACCAACCATTCGCCCACACATAAAAATCAATGTAAGTTTTTCTTAAAATGTTACGTCGTCGCATTTATGTAGCAGGAAATATAAATAAAATCTTATTTCAGTAAAATGTCTTAGTGAATTTTGTAATACAACGAAACTTCTCGAAATCTAAGTGAAGTAGATGATGTACAGTTGTTGTATCTAATGTTCAGGATCACATCAAAGTCTCTCCCTTTCAAATTAGATGATGAAGGTGAAATGATTACAAAGATATTAAGATATTGCAGGTTTGGTCTAATGTTTGTAATATACCTTAAGAAATATCTACATCAAAAAAACAAAAATAAAAGAAAAACAAAGCTGAGAGCAAAAAAGTTTCAGAATGAAGTTTTATAACCTGAAATCATCTTGTCTTTGTATGATGAGGATAGCTTAAAAACTGTTCATCCTTTAACCCTGAATCTTTCCATCCAGCTTTCCCATTGGGCTACGATCGCAGAAGCCTTTATAACTTCGAACTTCTGTTGACGCTAAGGACATGACGATGCCGAAACTTTAATAGCAGGTTCCAGCTATGAAACATAAGTTCCTTAAGATTTTCGTGTAAAGAGAATCCAAAAATTACAATTCAAAAAGTAAAAATCAACTATTATATGTTAAAGCTCCGTAATCACAATAAGTTATTGATCTTCGAAATCTGTAATTTATAAAATTTGATAAAAATTTTATCTGTAGGTAAAAGATTCCGAGGTGGCTTCAATAGTTTGGGTAAAGTGATTTTTTTTTTAGCCTACTTTCCTATAGGAAGTGAGGTAAATCAATCGCTGAATGGATCTTCTTGAAACTTGGTTTGCATGTTCTAGGACTATGGACGATCTAACTTTTTATTTAAAATCTTTTCCAAATGGATCCGTCTCGAGAAATTAACATGAGAAAGCGACAAAAATTCTCTTAGAAAAGGACGGAATCTGGAGAAAGAAAGGATTGGAAAGAATAGCTTTCTATCCTATTATTGTTAATATCTCATTTCGTTGATAGTTAAATTTAATCCGATTTAAATAATTTAACTAAATAATGTGGATTTCATTCATTTTGTTTTTCAGAAAATGCAAAATTTCTATCGTACTATTTATATTAGGTATATATTAAATTAATATAAATGGGTAGAATACAAATGAATGCTTTTTTTCCATGTCTTAAATAAAAAAATAAAGGAATTTTAACAAATAATTTAAGTAAGTAAGCTTCAAGTTCTTTTGAGCTTCTTATTGTTTATTTTTATTAAATTAATTTTCTATGGGTACAGAATGCTGGAATGCTCTCTGCATCTCAAATTCAATTTAAACAAAAATTCTAATAAATTGAATCTCTGGTAAGAAGCATACTTTTTTTCTTGTTGAAATAATGCAGAAAAACGAATAAAAAAATGTAATTAACAAGATATAGTTAGCAACTTCCGAATACACGATGTATCAAAGTCGATTTGTAACAGTCTAAACAATTGAGTCCAAATCAATCTATCCCATCAGTTTCACCCAATTGGCGAACGGGTCGATACGAAAAAACAAGAATTCGAAAATTCCAAAAGAAAAAATCTAGATAAAACTAGTCATTAATAAATAGATGAATTTCCAGGTACTGGTGAATAATTTGGATGCATTCGACCCAAAAAGAAATCCATATTTTTTCCTTCAAAAAATTAAATTTTTAATCTATCAACCAAGTAAAAAAAAATTAATAAATATTAATTGAAAAGAAAAACGCAATGTCATTTTCCATATTTTCCTGAAAGTCACGGGTGATTTAAATTCATCGTTTTATCTAGCATTAAACGCTGAAAGGAAATTACAAGGAGAATAGAAAAATTATTTACGAAAAATAAAGGACAGTAGTTAGAAAATTGGCTAACAGGTGGAGCTCAACGTACGGCGCATGCTAATCCTGCTTCTAACGTTTTGTTTATATTCTGTTCTTATATTTTTTAGGTCACTGACATTGAATATTACTTGATGGTTTCCTAGGCAATGATGACTTTTTTTTTTTTTGCTAGGTTTCTTTAGAATTTGTTTTGATCATAGTCGTTGACTGAATCGTGTAACCAAATACTTGGTAACTATGCAGAGACTCAACTTTGGAAATTAAAGACGAATATTTCCCAACGTTCAAACGATTCGGAAACACTTAGTTAATATCGTATTCATGGATGTTTTATCTATTTTTTTAAGAAAATTACAAATTTAGATGGCACTCTTTCGCGGACTGTAGATGAACACAATTTGCAGGAAAACGACTGCTGAAAGGCGGCCAAGTGGGTCATTAAGAATTTATCTTTGAAATGAGAGTTATTCCGACACAAACCCGAAACTATTAGAAACTAACCCTGCCAGCCCTACAATTCAATTCCCTTCTATAATAGTACAATTGAAACAGTGAAATTATGATGAGAGACTACATTTCTGAAACTCATATTTCTGTCTCCGCCATGTTGAAGCCACAATTCACAGGTTCATCCGTTGCCAAGCGAAAGAGTAACAAGAAAATTTCGATTATTTTTTTTTTTTTTTTTTTTTTTTTTTAGAATTAGGAAAAAAAGAACAGTTTTTCTTGAATAAGATATTAAGTGTTTTAAAGTATATAACCGTTTTGTATAACACATAATCATCTTAATTTTCTATTTTGCAGAAGTACCAAATACTTCACAAATTGCCGATTTTTCGAAAATGGAAAAAGGTTTCGAAGATAATCGGATTTTCTGAAAATTTTGCAAATCCACATACGACGGAAAACCTTAAAAAGCTAAGCTAAAATTGGTACTAAAAACAAAGTATGTCATCAATACTCAAAAAAATGTGTGTGTTGGCCGATACAGACTATTCGAAAGATAAAGAAAAAAACTCAAAAGTATTTAAACAACAGTAACAAGAACCAACTGATTATTTGTGAATGAAATTAACAACCTTTGATCTGAATAATTGTTTAAAAATAGCAAGTTGAAATCGTGTGCCATTCATCTAAAACAGCTCCACAGTTGATCGTTAGAAACGTTTGGCCTCATCACCGTTTCGCAAAGCTATTCTGTAGGATTGAGATCAGATCTCTGGTATGTCCAAACCAACCAGTTTCTTATAAAGTGGAGTTAATGAAAAAAAAGAGTTAATATGCTGGAAACGAAATGTTTAATCTTGTTAATTTTGCAAATAAAGAGTGTTACAAAAGTAGAATCAAATAAAAGGTTTTTAGTATAGCTAGCGGAAATACAAATCGTTGCATTGGAGACACAGAAACAACAGATGAACAGTCCATCGGTTTATGTATTAACTTCTAATGATGATAGCGCCGCTGGTTGTCAAACCGAAAATAGATCTAGATTTTACGTTGGTCCTGTTCCTAAGGCGTCGTTAGTATTATTGATTTTGCTAAAACTTGCTTCGAATTAACAGCGAGAGAACAGACAGACAACTAGACAAATCAACAACAAATTTATAGATATACAGTTCCTAAATGCCGCAGGTAAGAAAAATGGCTTTCAATAATTAAAAAAATAATAATAATAATAATCACTATATATTATTTCTCAAAGGTGTTTTTGTGTCGGTATGCCATATCTCCCTTAATACTTCATCAAAATCAATGATTGAGACATCATTTTGAAGATTACGTTCCCCGCTACTGACGAAAAATAAACAAATTGTTTAAAGTTAATGCTTTCGTTAAAAAACTTAATTTTAAAAACCTTTTTATAAAAATGGAGAAACGCTTTAAAAGAAGCGGCTTATTTTTCGAAACCGAAACACTGCAGCGTCGTAATTCAAATATATCCTTTTTTGAATAAAAATGCATTTTAAAATGATTTTCCATCGTTTATTTAATAAGAACACATAAAAAAAATTTTTATTTTAATAAAAATTACGATTTATTAGAATAAAAAAACAAAAATTTGTCAATTTCTCATATATTATTTTTTAAAGGTTTTTTTTTTGTTTGTTTGTTTAGTTCCCTTAATACTTCATCAAAATCAAATGATTGAGATATCATTTTGAAGATTACGTTCACCGTTAATGACAAAAAAATAAACAAATTCTTTAAAATTGATGGTTTCGCTAAAAAACTTTATTTAAAAATCTTTTTATAAAAATGTAGAAGGCAATCTGTTCAGTAATGTATTTCTACATTACCATTCGGTGTCTGAATTATGCGAATTATTACAATATACCATGTAAATATTCCAGTATTCTAATATAGCGAATTATTTCAATATACCATACGAATTATTCGCAAGGGTCAACCTTTTTATAAAAATGGAAAAGGCGCCAGCTATTGACAATATGTTTAACTAACGTACGACAGCTGTTGGATTTGTTTATTATTTCTCAAAGGTGGTTTTTTTGGTGCGAATTATTCGCACGGGTCAACTAGTTTATTTCTTATTTATGCTATAGGAATGTTAACTGCATCTTTCGAGAGAATTCTGTCAGAAATAAATGTTGATTATTGTGTAACATTTTTGGATATAATATACAGGATGCATCTGAAATGTGCTGCCAAACTTAAAGAACGAATAAATGTCATATAAACATGGGTCTGGAAATGCTTTATTTCCAAGATATGAACGATGCAACAACACAGAGTTGTTGGCCATACAGTCGCTCAGTTTCACAGAAAGTGCTCGAAATATCCTCCACCGGCCGCAATGCACGCAACACAGCGTCGTTCCATCGACTGCTGAACACGGTTGAAGATGCCAGGTGCACGTCCAATTGTGTTGCACCCATCCACTATGCGATCATGCAGTGCGTGGGCGTCAAGAACCGGTGTAGTGTACACTAATGCTTTAAGATAGCCCCATATGAAAACGTCCAGAGGGTTTAAATTAGGGGAACGAGCAGTCCATGCTGTTGGTCCCCTCTGGCACCGCTGGCAGAAACACTGGCCCGATGAGATGGTCATCGATGATACCAATCCAGACATTTACGGAAAACCTTTGTTGGTGCCGTGACTGTGTGATAGCACGCGGGTTTTCATCGGACCAGTGGTGAACGTTATGAAATTTCGTAAAGCAAGACTCGTCGGTGAAAAGCACTGACTGCGCAAAAGTAGGTTGAACACAGAGGTGCAGATACCATGTGCAAAAGACAACACGTGGAAACTGAATTTGTAACTTTCTAGGAAACCGAGCGACTGTACAGCCAACAACCTCTGTATTGCTGCATCGGCCATATCTTGGAAATAAAGCATTTCCAGACCCATGTTTGTAAGACACTTATTCGTTGTTTTGCATGATTGAATAACCTTTAAGTTTGGCAGCACATTTCAGGTAGGAGGTAGGCTACACCCTGTATAACATACAGAGAATATGTAATCTCACATCAACAAAAACGAAGCAAATAAATAAATAAATAAATAAATATATACAGTAAAACCTCCCAAATGCGGCCCTCGGTAATCTGGCCCCCACGGTAATCCGACCTGGTCCTGAGTAAATTTTTTTTTTAATAACTAAATTCGTTTCCCTATTTTGTTTCCCTATCCGTGCGTATTCATTATGAGTGAAAAAAGAAAGAAAAACTTAGTCACTATGGAACAGAAGCTTAATTGATTAAGGAGATTATATGCATGGGAATCTGCAAAACAAATATCACTAGAGCTTGGTGTCGGAAAAAGCACATTAAAAGCACATTTTAATAAATATTTGAGTGCAAAATTATGAACATGGGGTTAAATTAATTAAACCTGGCATTATGTCTTCACAAAAATTGAGTTATTTGAGGAACACTCTCGGTACTTCGGCTTTTCTGTAATCCGGCCTACTGGGCGCCACATTAGTCCGGATTTGAGAGGTTTTACTATACATATATAGCGTTACTGAATGCATAAGAGGTTACCCGCCATCTTGGCTTTAATTCTTGAGTCTAAGACTATTTACATGTAGTGACAAAAAAGAAAGAAATTTAAGATAGATGTTACTAAGTGAAAATTAAAAATAACAATACTTACTGATTCGTCGTTAGCTTTATTGATGAAACGATTGTAAAGTTGACCAAAAGAATTAGCATCGAAGCTCCTTCGATGAAAAGGCCTATCGTCAGTATAAGCTGAAACAAAGGAAAATCAAAGATCAGTTTGGTAAAGAAGAAGCAAAAACAGTCGGGAAATTTGGTTTAGGGCCTTTAATATATAGTAGAGCCTCGGTTATCCGAGCCCCGACTAATCGAGTTCTGGGTTAACCGAGGTAGTCCCAAAAAAAAAAATTGTTTTTCAACGCAGACGATCAATGGGAGGTGACTTATGCGATGATAGTAGAGGCAGTGAATGTAGAGGCTGAAGAAAGTGAAAGTGACATTGAAGACATTGAAATGGAGAATGAGAAAATCAGCCACAGTGAAGGATACAAAGCGATAGAAAAGGCCATCGAGTACCTAGAGTAACAGTCAAGAGGCAACAGACTTTCTACTGCTACGACGATTGCGTGAAACGGCGGCAAAGAAGCGAGAGAGTTCCGTTAAACAGAAAACACTTATGGACTTCTTAAAGAAATAACTTTCTTAACTGGAACATATACTGATGTATTGTATGTCTTTTTTCCATTTTGTATTTTTTATTTTATTTTTACATGTATTTGTACGTCATTTTTTTCATTTGATAATGCAGTAGATCCTTTTTTCACATCTTTGACCACGTTTTCATTCATTTCACCAGTTTACCATACGTTTCCCTCTCGATTTTGATACAGTCCTGTTATCCGAGTTTTCGATTATCCGAGGTACCTTCGGTCCTCATTATTTCGGATAATCGAGGCTCTACTCTATTACTATTTAGGAATGCTTTCATCTGGCATCTTCACTCCTCTCTTCGAATCACGTAATTTGTGAACGGTCCCTTAGATAAAAAGTGATCCTACAGTATTAAATAAATTAAAGAAAAAGTTTGATATTAAATAAACGAAGCATTTGCATGTATGTATATGGAGTAGGTAGTAGTAATTTTAGTATATCTTATTATTTTCAGATAAAAAAAATACGTAAAAAATGGAAATAAAGATTGTTTGCTGCGTATTAATTGTTCTACAATTCAGACCCGACTGACAGAGGAAAGTTTATTCATCTGTTTCCTCTAGCTGGACTCTAACTTAAAAATAAATAAATAAAAAACTAAGTAAATAAATGAAAATAGAACTGAGTCTTCTTTTTCTAAAGCATATTTCATTTTGCTTTTATCACTATGCACGACAGTATTCCCAACCAGAGAATTGTCACGAATTCCGTGAAAGAAATCACTGAATAAAATAATAATCGTAATTAAGTAAATAAATGAATAAATAAAACCTAACTACAAATAAATTTGTTTCTGGTATAATTTAGCCTGAACTGAATTGTAGTATCAGTTATAATCTTCTTCTAACCTGTAAACACACGTACATATAAAGGTGGCTACACACCTAACTGCATGCCTGACAAGCATGCATGATCAAGCCTTTTGTACAAGCATGCTTGAGAGTCTGTTTGGAAAATTTGCGCAAGCGTTTTGATTGTACAAGCGGCTTGAAGATTGAATGAAATTTCATCTACATGCTTGATAAGCCACAGTTGCGCAAGCAAAATTGAACGTGTGTAGGTCGTTTGTGCCAGCAAAGGTCATTTGCGACTGAGCTCTCGGCCAAGACGCACCTCTCCGTAGTTTCCATCATGACCAGTGATCTGCGGAAAGGACACAGAGAAATATTGCAGGAATTCATTCGGGTGTACCAAAGTAATCCTTATCTCTCATGGATTACAGCTAAAGGGTACCATGATAAGGCAAAGAAAGAAGCAGCATATAATGTATTATTAAGAATACATAAAAAAATAGATCCAAACGCCGACCGGCATATCGTTGTGAAGAAGATAAATAGCTTCAGAATGAATTACAGAAGGGAGACGAAAAAAAATTGAAGACTCCCTTCGCTCTGGATGCGGTACAGATGAGATACATGAGCAAGCACAAACTGAAGCTGTTCAAGCATGCTTGCGCAGTGTGGTAGCGACAGGTATTTGTGCATGCTTGTACAAAATGCTTGATCCTGCATGCTTGTCAAGCATGCAGTTAGGTGTGTAGCTACCTTAAATGAAATACAATATAAGGTATTTGGCATTCTTTTAGAAACTTTTTCTTTTCTTTAGGCTTCTGAAAGACGCCTTATATCCCCCGTTTGTCTGTCTGTGGACACATATCCCTCAATGCTTCGCAACGGCTTCTGTTAGCTCAGTTGTAGTGGCCTGAATTTTGAATGTTGTAGGAGCCTGTTACATCAGTTGGTTAGAGTGCGTGCTAATAATGCGAAGGTCATGGGTTCGATCCCCTCATGGGCTTTTTTTTTTTTTTTTCATTTTTTTTCTTCATTTTTTTTTCCCCCATTTTAAATCTTTTCACAGTTTCTCAACTTAAGTTTTTTTTTTTAATTGTTATTAGGAATTCAGTGTATTAGCAAGGTTTGAGTTAAGAATGACGACTATCATATAAATAGGGGTTGGTAAGATAGCATGGGGTCGCAAACAGACTAGCGCGAGCATTTTCTAGACCACCCCGGTACAGTCTATTCTAAAGTAAAAGTGACTCAAAAGCCGTTGCGAAGCACTGTGATTGGTTTACTAATCACTATCCCTACCTTGTTTTTTAATTCGACTGTTAATTAATAAAAATCTGATTTTCTGTTAATGTAGTGGTGAATATACATTTCCACCTTATCTATCTATCTATCTATCTATCTATCTATCTATCTTACACTAAACTATACAAAGCAAGATTAAGAAACTATGTATAAGTAATAATACATTTTTTTTATTATACACAATTTTTCCTTATTATTGTAAAAAGCATAGCGAATAAATGTAGTAAAACAAATTATTTATTCATTATTTAGTTTGTTTTTTTCCTTCTGAAAATGAAGTTAAATGCAGTATAAGATTTATTGTATACAGTTTATTTTATTAGATTTCACAGAATTTATAAAAGTAAAAAACCTTCCAAACAAAAAAAAATCCTGGGTTTCTAAAATAAAACAATATAGTAGGAGAGAAAAATATATAAATTATAAAATTACACAATGGGACGCACAAAATCCAGATATAAGCGAAAAGCCAAGAGTTTGTTTCTAGAGTTGACCAAAGTTTGTTAATGGGGCATGGCAATTAATACTGGGTAATCATTCCAGGTATTTCAGCGATATCTATTGTTGAAAACTGAAACTGTTTATGAATGAAAAATGCAGAAACAGTTAAAAATAATGCTATGTTGTTTATTATTTACTTTGGTTAACAACATAGCTTTTCTGAAAGCATCTATTAGGCCAATCAAATTGTATTTTTACCAAACCTTTACTAAAACCTCTATAATTCGACTCCAGGTGTGCCGGTTCACATTGTTACAGCACAAGCCTGGCATTTTACTTCGAAAATAGACGCGGTCCCATAGTAGAGTAAAGGCAGCAATCTCCTGACCAGCAGCCGATTGTCAATCGATGTCATCCAGATTGTTTACTTTAATGCTACGGGTAAAACGGACTTAATGAAATTAAGCAATAATTCGTTTGGGTTCTTATGAAGCCAATTTCTTACTAATTATTAAAATAGTAATATGTAAATTTTAACTTATTATTTAAAAAAATTGTTAAGAAAAAAATTATCCTTCAATTTTTATTTACGTAGACATTCTATTGATTTCTCAGTCAAACAAAATAGCTTTCTCTCCACAAAATAAAGAAGGCTTCAATGTTTTAGTGTTTATAACTTGGCCGTATTTGCTGAGTAAACAGACGGTGAGTAATATTTTTAACTTACAGTCATGTTATTGAAAATTCAGCCTTTATTATTGTTTATAGTCTAAATGTCAATCCTTTCAATTTTGTTTTATTTTTATTTTTATTTTTATTTTAAAAATAGAATCTTTGTAGGAAATAAAGAAGAAACAAAAAAAAAAAAAGAGAAAAGGAGCAAATGTTTACTCTGTGGATTTCACGGGAAATAACAAAACGCTGTTTATTTTTGTAAGTTCTGAAAAGTATTTCAGCGATTACAGAAAAAAAAAATATGATCTATAGATAACTTGGTTTGTGAATTTCTTAAGCTGTTGAGTAACAAACAAAAAATCACAAAGTAGTGCTATTATAGGAGCGTGTAAAACGAACAAACAACCAAACAAACAAATAAAAAGCCGGGTTTACCACTTTTATTATTCGCCTATTTGGAAAATAAGGCTTATGAAATCAATCAGTAAGTCTGTCTGTAAGTGTGTGTGTGTGTTGCCTTCCCCACACTCAAGGACTAGGAACTATCCAATTTTTTATTTTTTTAATTAGTTTCCAAATGAATCCTTGTCAAGAAATCAGCGCGAGAAGGCGACAAAAATTCCCGTAGAGAAGAATTGGAATCTAAACAATGGATTTCTATCTTTTTTTCCCTTTCCCTTTCATTGTCTTAAATAATGAATAATAAATTCTTTTGCAAATCTATTTGCACGTGGTTTGATACGAATAAAATTCATCCGATTAAATAAGTAATGAGGATTTTTTTTCACAAAATGGAAAGTTTATAATATTTATAGTTCTACAGATATAATTTGAATATAAATGTATGCTTTTCGTTTTTGTCTTTTTCACGATTTTTTTTTTTTTTACTAACTCATTTTTGTAAGGAAAGTAGGCTTGAAGTTCTTCGAGCATTTGGTTGTTGTTGTTTTTTTTCTATTTTAAAATATTTTGTAAACTTTAGAAAACAAAAAAAGTCCTAGACTTTGGACAACAGAATAAAAGCATCTGTTGGTATAACGCAAAGAAATACTTTGTTTGCCAAGAATCAAAGTCAAATGAATAATAATAATAAGATCTAATTATCTAAATTGCTTTGTATATCGGTTCTAGTAAAAGTGGTTTTGGCTATTGTGCAGTACACGCAATAGTTAAAAATCTTAACTATAATAATACTTAACATTCAAAACTTATACGTGATATTTCGTATAACTACTTCCATTAATTTGTTGATAATTGGACTGCTTTAATCCAACGCGTGGAAAATTTAGTTTTTAACCTACTTTCCTATGCAAATAAAGTTCATCAGATTATTCATTTTGCGTGTGTTTGTTTTTTTCCCTCTAATAACTTTTGAACCGCTTGATGGATCTTCTTGAAACTTAACATGCATGTGTACGTACAACAGACGATGTCACTTTTGTATTTGTAAATTTCTTTGTGTAGATGCTTTGTTGAGAAATGAGTAAATGAAGATGACAAAAATACCGTTAGAAGCAAAAGAGAAGATTTCTATCCCTGTTAAACGTGGTGCTATCTTCTCGAGATACTTTTATATTAAAGCTAATAATTAGAATGAGGATTTCTTACCGTTTGGGAGGACAACATTAGGATGAGACGCTTGTTCGTAAGAGTGGAAGACGGGGTTTCGAAATCGGGTTGTCAGGATCCGAGGCCTTCCGTCAGCCTCCATTATATAATGCCTCGGCTCAGGAGGGAGGTTCGAATAAGGAATCCATTTGCTAGATTCCTGTTCCTCCAGATTTGCTAGGAAAAAAATAAAAACATATTATTTAAATTCTTCATTTAATATTTACAACACACCTTAATTTGTATCATAGAGAAAAACAAGTCAATTCACAGTTTTGTAGTAAAGAAAACCAAGCAACTCCCATACAATTTGCAATCTATCAAACACTTGCATTGTTAAAAGTGACAGTACTATTAACTGGTGCGCAAAACTCATTTATTCAAGTCGTTGTAATTCAAGTTATTTCAATACGATTTCAAGTGATGCCCGCATTTAGTATATCTTCATTCCCATTTTCCACCATTCGAGCGACGCTGAGTAAATGGTCTCATTGGGTAGGATATTAGTTCTCAACATAGTCGATTCACTATAGATACATCCCAATTTTGTCCATTTACCACTTTTTTCATGACCCGGTCAATGGCTATTTAAAACGGAAAGTGACCTACACCAGAAGTCCGATTCCTCCTCAAACCTCCTGACTATGAGGAGTCCAAACGAGGTATGACTCACAGGGTTCCAACTCCTGGTTTGGGCTGGAAGGGCGTTTCACACAAACACGAGAATCCTAATAGGTTGCAAAAGGTTGCAGAACGAAATTTAAAGTTTAAAAACTGATATATGTTTGCTCAAGATGATTCAACCCCTACTTATCACAGGATGCTGAAATTTTATTGGTATATTTGGGTTAGTAAAAGAAAGATCCCTATTGATTTTCCTTCAAATTCGATCTCAAAATTAAGAGCAAAAGTCCAATGTAAATATAATATCTTTTAAATATAATGACTCAAAAACAATCTTACAACGGTCAAGATTTACTGAATCCGATTTCTCTATTTATTTTTGAAATAATATTTTTGTTAACTTCTTGAACCCTTCAGAGAGATTGTTTAAGCCAAAAATAATAAATAAAAGCATCTTCTTAAAGCACTGTTACAACGACATTTAAGTATTTTACAGAAAAACTCAGGATGTTTATATATAATTAGGTTTTATCAATTCTTAACCAAAAGTTCATATTTTTTGACTAACTAACGATTCAGTTATTTTTGGGTCACAATATTCAAAAGTTTAATATGACAGTACTATTACTCCGCCCACCTTTTTTTTCCTAAATCTTTCAAAAATAAAAAACAAAGTGATTTTGAAAGTTATTTGCTCGCAATCATTCCTTCACCATTTAATTGACCTTTCGTATTTACAGCAAAAGATGTTTATTTTTTGCTCGTTAAGAATATTCAGTCAATTATAATAGAAATCACCAATGTTATTATACTTTCTCAATGTTTACATACTTCCTAGGTAAACACATTCTGTTTCTACAACATTCTATTTTTATATTAATAATAATAGGAAAAGCTTTTTCTTTACTTTCATTTCAATATTACTTTCTACTTTATTTCTCCTCTAATTTTTTCTTATTTCCATATTTTCTAATTAATAATTAATATTTAATTACTTTATTTCTAATTAGCAAATTTATAAAATTTTGTTATTTCTTATTTATTTCATGTTTTTCAAGTTAATAGACTTTCTAATTCTTTCTAATTCAAATTGAAACTAATAACGTTTAGGAAGAAATGGAAACATTTAATTTTAAAAATTGATAGAGAAAAAATTAGATACATTTGAACATTACGAATCTTAAGCTAAGCAAAATTCACTTCACTATATAATATGTAAAATACAATATTATACATTAGCATTGTTAATCATAAGAACTGTTGGTGACAATTCAAAAACACAACTAAAAATAATAATAACATATTATTTTTAGTAGTTGTAGTAAAATCGGCGCTTATTCCTGTCTTGAGTTCTAATGTATTTAAATGAGTCTTTTCTTATCTTTTTATCTACCTCGTAACTAATCATGAATTAGCAATGAATAATTATTAAGTTCATGTCCGCAACGGATACAATTAGACTTCCGTGTCTCAGCGTCAATTTTCTGAGACATACTAATATAACACGCCCTGTGGCTAACAGCAAGGACTTGGAGCGTCGCGTCGGACGATCAAGAGATCGGTATGACAACGTAATCTCTCCAGACAGTGTTAGTGTAGTGTTCGCGTCTATCACATTTAAGATAAAGGAGTTGTTCTTTCCATTGCATATCAGTATTATACAATAACTGTTTAGAGAGAATATTTAATTGGCATATAAAAGAATAAATTAGGAATTTTCTTACTCCAGGTCATACATTTCGCCTCGTTGCCTTTGGCAGTCTTCAGAAAGAATTCAATACTAAGAATTCAATACTACATTAATAAGTCAAAACTGTCGTCCGCACCTAAAACATTGAGATTGATACAACAATGGCACACACACATGCGCAATGGAGCTTTAAATATTTCCTGAAGAAGACGAAGATTTCGGCTGACCAAGCCGAAATGTTGAGTAACATTATTTGGAATAAGAAAAAAAAATCGTCATTCACTTTTGTAATTTTTATGAATCAATCAGCATAATGTATCTGTCTAACCTCGACTGCAGCATATAGATTATTCATAGTTTATGGCACTACATCCTAATATGTACCAAAAACCAACAAGCGCGCAAGATTTTCCTATCATGGCAATTATAACTAATTATGGCGCTGTACGAAAATACATAACAAGGCCTTGATATAATTGCATGAGGTTTTAATCTGTCCAAACAAAAAGTTTAACCAATCAATAAATTTCATTTTTCTAAATATGTGGTATTTAAGTCATCATCACGGAACTTGGGGCATACTAATTTCAAATTAAAATTTTCATTTTCAAGCTTTTCCTCCTAATCACTTTTTCTCACAATAAAGGGCTTAAAAATATATATGTATGTTGTAGCGCAATAGCTAAATTGACCTTTTTTTTCATGAATTGGGTAAATTTCTTCCCATTCCGTGAAGTGGCTTCTTCGGTTCGTCTTTTCACGGACAGGGAAAAAACTGGTTCACTTATAAATATGGTAGTGTTTCGAGCTATTCAGTTCATGAAGTGGCTAGTAGCGTTTATTTGAACGTTTAATGTTAACAGCAAAATATTGGTCTAGTAAGTTTCGTTTATTAATATCGACAGTACAAATTAAGATTGCCAAAAATCCTCTGTTGCAGTTATACGTTTGTTATCCTTTTACAAGCTATAGCATCCTATGGACTATCCTTTTGAAGCTATAGCATCCTATAGACTATCCATTTGAAGCTGTAGCATCCTATGGACTATCCATTTGAAGCTGTAGCAACCTATGGACTATCCTTTTGAAGCTATAGCATCCTCTGGACTATCCTTTTGAAGCTATAGCATCCTATGGACTATCCTTTTGAAGCTGTAGCATCCTATGGACTATCCTTTTGAAGCTGTAGCATCCGATGGACTATCCATTTGAAGCTGTAGCATCCTATGGACTATCCTTTTGAAGCTGTAGCATCCTATGGACTATCCATTTGAAGCTGTAGCATCCTATGGACTATCCTTTTGAAGCTGTAGCATCCTATGGACTATCCATTTGAAGCTGTAGCATCCTATGGACTATCCTTTTGAAGCTAAAGCATCCTATGGACCGGCACACAATTTTGGTTATGTTTATTTGTCATTACCGATACTTACTTAAATTTATGATTGCAAAATTTCCACGCAATCTAAGTTTTTGAAAGTATTAAAATAAACATTAAATCAAACATTTTTATCCATTTTCAGTGTTCAGTTCAAGAATTGGATAAGATTTGATTCAATTCGTGAATCAGAAATAGAAGAGATCAGTTCATGAATTGGATATAACATAAAATACTTTTACTTTAATATCTTAGGTATTAATTACAACTGTATATCATTCTTTGTAATAATAATTGCAAAATAACCGATGGTAATAATAATAACAGTGGTACATTATTATTATTATTATTAAAAGTTTCAAACCTTGTGTTTCCCCAGCAAGACAACATGGCGGGTCAAGGACCAAAGCACATATTGCCAAGTGTAAAGACGTGTCCAAGAATGATTAGGGATGTGTGCATCCGATGGTCATCACAGATGAACCAGGATCTTATGCGCGACTTCTACACTGTTATACAGTTAGGGACTCAACTCACAGACAGGCACTACACCATGCATTCACCACACGTTATCCATCGTTAGGGCTTAGCGAACAGCGGGTAGCGGATCAGCGACGTTCTATAGTAGTAAACAATCTTATTCTCCCATGCTTACTGGCACAAATTAGGGAAGAGGTCGCTGAATCCAACCACAGAACACCACACCCCACCCCATCAGAAGACATTACCTTTATGGCAAACACAGAAGCCTCAGAAGCCTCTACCCTTCAGTCGACATTCCCCAACAATACAACTAATGACATACAACAAGCAGCACATGATAATTTCTACACCGCACTAGCACAATATACAGGCACAGACCCCACACTCAGACCTGCACTCCCCAAAGTACACACATCAAAACAACTCGCCACAGTCATATACTATCTCAACACACATACTATCCCACATTATTATTATTATTATTGTTATTCTCTTTTCTCATTTAAATCTAATGGATATCAATGAATGCACGGACAGTTGTCAAGTGCACCCAAGTTATTCCAAACTAAGGAATCTTCGGACAATGTGACACGAGTCTAAAATTACAGATTGCTGCATTTCCTTTGCCACATAAAATCTTGCTTCTAGAAATCCAGTTGTCTGATTGTGTTTACTGGGAAAATTCCAGTCGCCGATATAACTATTGGCCTAACGTGAACTGCTCTGAGTTTCCACATCTGCTTTATTTCAATGGCCAACTCTGTGTATTTATTAATCTTGCTGGCATATCCTTTATGAAGGTTGTGGTTCAGTGGCACAGCTATATCAAACAGTGTGTTCTCTTTTCTCTCCTTATCTACGAGGATGATATCAGGTCGATTTGCTTCAATCTTCTTATCAGTGCGAATTTCCATATCCCAGTAGATCTTGTGTTGGATGCCGTCAAGAATATCCTCTGGTTGATACTTGTAGTAAGGTGTACTACCCTGAATGAGACCTCTGCCATCGGCAAGCTCAAGATACAGTATCTTGGCCACATTGTTGTGCCTTACTGTGTAGTCGGTTCCAGCCAGAGTGCTACATGCCCTAAGAACATGTTCTATGGTCTCTGTTGATTTTCCGCATTGTCTGCATCGATCAATTACATTTTGTTCTTTAAAGATGCATTTGTGTTAATTTCTTGTTGCGATGATCCAATCCTGAATGGCAATCATGAAGCCACAAGTCTCTGGAAACAACTCACCATACTGCAGCCAGATATTAGAGGCTTTCTTATCCTTTTTTTCGCAGTTGAGATGGGCAGGATGGGTTCCATGTAGAACTTTTCCTTTCCATTCCTCAATTTGAGAATTCGCTGTCGTGTAATACTGTGTGTCAATGGCCTCTTGACTTCTGAGGTGTAGAGCTGAACCCGCATCGGCTTTACAAACCACAGAAAACAATTGATGTTCCTGAGATTTCATATGAAAGTATTATCGCAGGCTTGATATTTGTTGGTGGCAAAGATGTCAAAGTGAAGTGACACCAAGCCCTCCCTCATCAGTTGGGAGATTCACACGTTGTATTGCTAAGTTTGGATGTAACATTCGATGTTTAGTCATTTGTACGCGTACCATGCGATCTAGTTCTTCAAGCTCAGCTTTGGACCAATTGACAATGCCAAAAGTATAAGTTACTACAGGGATAGCAAAGGTGTTGAGCGCTTTTATTTTGTTGCGCGTGTTCAGAAGAGTCTTGAATACAGCATTTAGGCGTTCGCTAAACCTTCTCTTTGTTGCTTCCTTTAAGCCGTGCGAACACCACGCAACATTCCTGCAACTTAGTTGCGCGATTTTGACGTCACGAGTTGATATAAACCTTTGTCAAGCGCGAACACGTTGCAACACGGATATGCTACTCGAAAATGCAACCGACCCTTGACAAAGCAGATTTTAAATACGTCATGTGTGACGTCAAGCAAAATTCGGTTATGTTGTTTCAAACATAATATAAGAGTGAATGATTTGCAACATATGATAAATATTTTTTTTAAATTATTAGCCGCTATGGAATTTAATTTCATGTTATTATTTCGAATCAAAAGTAACGAATGACCAACAACCAATAAGAAACCATGCTCCCCTGGAAACAATGACGTCATAACTTTTGCATTCTGCGTCAGCAGCCTTCGCGTTTGCCAAACCCGATGTGGAAAATCCGAAAAAATCGAGGTTTTGAAACCTCTCTGATAAATTCTGCCGCATACAATTACTGCATTTCAGTATAAACTTTATTTATGCGTGAAAGAAACTCGCAATACTCTGATATTAATTGAGTATGAGCCTGTCTTCAAAACGAATCGACAGAAATCGTTTTCGACGCCATTTTTTTCATGGGCGTGGTTTCACAACTGGCGTGTTCCAACGCTGCCCTGTGATTGGATAATTCCCAGCGACTTCGATGCAATTTTTCGAGTTGCAGGTGTCGATGCAACTCGACTCGGATGACTAAAGTTGCAAAGAAATTGCAACTCGTGACGTCAAAATCGCGCAACTAAGTTGCAGGAATGTTGCGTGGTGTTCGCACAGCTTTATGGCAGTATGGTTGACACCTCGAAGTTGATGAAAGCCAAGGTACTTGTACATCTGACCTTCCGTGAAGCATTCGATGTTAAGGTTGTCATCTTTAGACTCACTGTCGTCTGTCTGCATTAATTTCCCTCTCTTCAGATGCATCTTTTTATATTTTTCTAACCCAAATTCCAAACAGACAGAAGTGGAAAACTTTCGGGTGAGATCCAAGAGCTTGTGAAGTTATTCTTCTGAATTGGCATAGAGTTTCAAGTCATCCATATACAGTAGATGGCTGAGTATGTGACTTTCTGTTTTGGAGGCTTTGATGTTAAATCTATACTTGGTATTATTATTATTATTATTATTATTATTATTATTATTATTATTATTATTATTATCTCTTA
>JAFIDM010009631.1:287317434-287346894 GCA_023159025.1 Thereuonema tuberculata | reverse complement strand
TTTTTTTATATGGTACTATTGTATAAAACTAATATAAGTATTAAGATTTTATACGCATGTTAAAATACCTTCAATACTAATAAGTAATTATATACCATCGTCGCTTCGCTCCGGAATCCCTCCATATATAGCATTAAAAAAAGAAACTTTATTTATTTAGCAAATTAATATTGAGATCGTCGGAGAATATACGACTTCCCAGCCCGTTGTGGCTTCTCCGGATAACTCAGATGTATTGTGGGTTGGCGCCACACACCAAAAATTTAAAGCGAAAAATCACATTTTTGCATGTATCTTCCAAACGCAGAAACGTTTGTGAATGACTGATGTATCTTTCGATAGAACTTTCAAATACCAACATTTTCTCAATATAATGTTCTCTTCCAAATTTTATACTTTTCTTTTAAATTGAGAAAAAGTCAAAATTTGACTCTTTAAAAGGCGCCATCTTGGAAACCAAAAACTTTTTTATGAAAGATTTTTGTAGCATTTTGTTTGTCCTAAAAAGATCTACATTTTATCCATTTGCATGGCCACTCTATCTCTTATAGTTTGGTCACATAATTGGAAGAACTTAAATTTTTATGACAGAATGACAGACAGAATAACTTTTTTATAATATGAGAAGATAATGTCAACCATCTACACTCAATTATTTGCTATTTTCTTTTAGTTTTTTTTTTTACAATCTTGTAGACTTGTAAGTCATATATTTTTCAATTGTATAATATTCAAATATATATTGTAAGAAAAAAAAATAATGTAAATATCAAAACCCGTTGATAGGGACACTTTCCTAACGGGACTGTACTGAGTTTACCTATCTAAGTTAGTAAAAAATTATTATTATTATTATGTTAAAGTTCAAACCATGGTTTCCCTAGCTAACACAAAATGGCGGATCAAGGAACAAAGCACATATTGCCAAGTGTAAAGACGTGTGCAGGTATGATTAGGGATGTGTGGTTGTGTCCTAACTATGCGTGTTGTGTTGAGTATCACACCCCTCTGGAGTTGTGTATAAGTTTTTGTGAAGTCCTAGAGTGCTGAGGCTGTGGTGCAATGTGTGAGGCACCAGACCAGTGGCGGACAGGATGATGGGTACAACACGTACTCGGTCCTGCCTCCACTGCTTCTGGAGCTCGTGTGCTAGATCGATGTATTTACCGATCTTGTCTGCGTGAGTTTTCTGCATGTTCTTGCTGATAGGCACTGCAATATCAATGAGATAGGTCTGTTTGTTAACCTTATCAACAAGTGTAATGTCAGGTCTGTTGTGATGTATGGTTTTGTCTGTGTGAATGGGGTGGTCCCAGTATAGTTTATATGAGGGTGACTCTAATACGCTTTGTGGTGTGTACTTGTAGTATGGGACCGTGTTCTTAATAAGTGAGTGTTTTTGTGCTAGCTGTTGATGAACGATCGACGCTACCTGATTGTGTCGGTGGAGGTAGTCTGTTTGGGAGAGAAGGGGATAGCCTGGTCGATCGTCTCATGCGTAGTGTGGCATTTCTTGCATGTGTCATCATGCGTGTTTGCGTCGTGTAGGATGTCTTTCTTCTATTATTATTATTATTATTATTATTATTATTATGTAAAAAATTCAATCGTTTGGTTTCCCAAGCAAAGACAATATGGCGAGTCAAGGACCAAAGCACATATTACCAAGTGTAAAGGCGTGTGCAAGAAGGGTTAGGGATGTGTTGTTGTTATTATTATTATTATTATTATTATTATCGATAATAGTAATATTGATAATTTATTTAGTAGCTTTACACAAAGAGTAAAATGTATACGTATGTACTTACTGCAATAAAACTACACTAAAAAGGTTGTAAAAATGTCAATCTAAATAGCCTCATAAGTTAACAGGACCAACAAAACTCCGAGAATATTATTTAACATCTAATATTTTAATATTATTAGTCAATCCGAATCAATTTACTTAGTAGCTCTACGCGAAGAATAAAACTTAAACAGCATGTTAATGTTTAGATAGCTAAAATAGATAGGTAGATATTCATATTTTCCTAAGTACATTGCAGTGAAACCGTAATGCAAACGAAAGGAATACCAAAACAATATTTTTTGGGGGTACAATATAATTTGCTATAAAAAAATATATAATGTATATATAAGGAAAACTTACGGCAGTCTCCGCTGCCTTGTTAACTCAATTACGTATGATTAATCCAAATATCTATTCTCACTGCAATAAAACTACAATAAAAAGGTTATAAAAATGTCAATCAAAAATACCTTCATATGTTAACAGTACCAACAAAACTTCGAGAATATTATTTAATACCTAATATTTTAATATTATTAGTCAATTTGAATGCATGAAAACGTAATGTATATTCCCGTCATTCATCTCTGTCTGGCGCCTATTGCCGTAATGCTGACTTTTTTACCATTTCACCATGGGAACCACGAAGTTTGACAGCAGCATATAAGACTGCATTTGCTATTTTTCATTTTTTTTGCCTTTTTTTTGCATCTGAATAATTGTTTGTTAAATAATGCTAGGAATCCGATTTCGGTAGAGAAGTGCTAAATATGTATTTAGCATATGTATTTCATATAGATGTTACCTTTCATTGTTCGTTTTCTTTATAATAAGGTGTTGTGTCTGTAATTTTATTGACAGCCTATTGGAAAGTTGTAGAGGTATAAGGTCAATGCTGCACTACAATACGCTGTGGACTTAGGGCGCGTTTATAGAGGGAAATAAATGAATAAATAGCCACAAGTACGGTTTCAGATTTCTCGACATTGTTCATTTCTCGAGAAGAGAAAGTTTATTCTCTTATTTATGAGAATTTATTTATTTATTGCTTATTTATAAGAAAAGAAAATATTGAAAATAATTTTTACAAATTTAAAAGGATATTTTTTAAATTGTTTTAAATTGTTGTAATTTCTCGAGAAATGAGAAGTCAAAAACTTTACTTTTTCTCGAGAAGAAACACTAGCGACAAGACTGGGTTTTCTGATACACGGATCATAAACAGATCTATGAAGACAGATCTATGAGATGATCATTGCCGTAAATTAGAAATATACTTGCCTAATAGAGGTAGTATTTTTATAATATATGGCATAATGGGGTTAGATGTTGTGGAAGTTGTAATTGAATCCTCAAAGATTTGAGAAAATAAAAAAGATGAAAAAAGGATGAAAATTGCATTACTCGTTTTTTCTTTTTTTATTGAAAAAAAAATTGGTAAGATCTATTGCTTTGTCTTTGTTTTTGGTTTTGTTTTGTTTTTGTTTTTTTTTTGTTTTTGTTTTTATTTTTTTTAATTTGTTTTTGGGTTGGATGTTGAGCTCTTAAATTCGCGATTGAGCCTCTTCCTGAGCTCGTGCTGATATCATTTTATGATTTTTTTTATTACTCAGTCCATTTTTATTTTATTATTTTTACTTCAAATGTTGTTCTTCCTTAGAAAGCAATAATTTAACACCCATAAGTAATTCATAAAAACTAGAAAAACAAAAATTGTCAAAAATTAAGTTTTCGCACACTGAGCCAACATCAAATGGAATCATGGACAGCTGTTTCATCCTTATTAGAATACATCAGCAGAATTTACCCTTGATGTTAGACTCAGACTGCGGGAAAGTAAATGGAAACTAATACTGTGAAGTTCACAGGGTTATTTTTCAATTTATTGTTTTCGTAGTCGAAGGCCATTCCAGGCCTTCATTCCAGGCGAAATCTTACCAATTTCGCGAGTCTGAGCCTAACATCAATCTTGCTGATGAATCCTAATAAGGATGAAACAGCTCTCCAGGATTCCTCGTTGATGTTGGCTCAGTACGAGAAAGCTTATTTATTGTCCATTTAAGATTTTTCTAGTTTTTAACTCTTCTTCCTTTTCGTGTGCTTCTTTCTTATTTTTTATGTTGTCAGGTTGAACCTCAAAGAAATACCAAGGAAAGCGTTATTAGTAATCTGACTTTTCAGTCTGTGTCTCCATCCCTTAGTGTTGTCTGTTTTGTTTTGTTTTTTCATCCAATCAAATTTCTATTTGTCCCATTTCCCTATTTCCAATTCTACAAAGTCAGTCAACTTAATTCTCTTCCAGTTTCTGGAAGAGTGGGCCCGATAGCCGAGTGGTCAGGGCGCTTGGCTGCGGGTTGGAGGTAGCTGGTTCGTTTCCCGGCCTCGGCGGAGGGCGGGGATTTTTCCACGCTCTTTTCACCTCAAAACGGGTCCTAGGGTCTACCCAGCCCTCTATGGAATGGGTACCGGGTTTCTTTTCCGGGAGTTAAAGGCGGGAGGGCGTCGGGCTGACCACCCGACCTCAACTTCGTCCCGTTGGTCCCGAAACGCTGGGAGCCTGACCTCCCGCGCCCCAGGCCTGTAGAAGGACACTTTAACTTTTTAGTTTCTGAAAGATATGTTAGTCACATAACTTTAACCTATATAATGTGTCTTCATACAACATATTTATTTATTTATTTATTTATTTATTTATTTATTTATCTAACTCTCTCTTACGTCGTTTCTTTCCTAACTTTGGATTTAGACAACCACTCCAATTCATTTCTCCCTCTCTTTTTAACTTGTCTTCTCCCCATTCCCCTATTAAAAATAGTTTCGAAGGGCCTGTCTTACTTATGTTATTTGCTGCTCTTTTTCTCATTACATCCTTATCTTAACAATGTTTTAAACAAGAAAGATACGAGGTCGTTCGCTCCAGACAAGTAACAGAATTAATATAATCACAAACGTTTCCTGACGAAAGCTCAGATGGCAGAGCCGAAATATCGAATTAATTTCACCTGGAATACAACAAAGCTTACATTATTTGTAAATTTAATTGATATGTAAGTCTTTGAATTAACTAATACGTAGCATCTATGTTTTTAATAATACTGAAATAATAATTACCATAAATTCAGCATCTGTATTAACTACTTCGACTTTTCTGACCTTCCCTAAAAAACGGCCTTTCCTGTGACGAATTTTACCTGAACACAGTTAAGCGTTAGTCAAACGCGTTAAACATCTACTCTTATTTTATACAATAAGAATATAAGAAATAAGTCAAATAAGAAACATAGTCAATTCACAGCTTGATAGTAAATACAAAACCAAATGACTGTATGATTTGCAAACGCTTCTATTATTAAAATTGGCACTTGCACCGATTAAAACTCATTTATTCAAGCAGTGATAATTCAAGAGTCAAGTAAAACTTCAAGCGATGTCCACATTCAGTTCATTTTAACTATATCTAACTTTGCACAGTCGGGCGACTCTGAGTAAGTGACCAGATTGGGTCGAAAATACAGTCGATTCATTATAGATAGACCCTACTTTGGTCCAATTATCATGGTTTTCCTGAGCCGGTAAATAGGACCTAAAACCGAAGTAGTATCCAACTCCCGGTTTAGGATGTTGAGAGCGTTACATACACACAGACACGAAAATCCTAATAAACTCCTCCAAACGGGGTCGCTAAAAAGCAACCTTCGCGGAACACTGGGGATATGCATTTATATCCAAGGATTTCAGAAAGTGGCCAAAGTCAATCAATGATGTAACGCTTCAAGTAACAGAACATATCTAAAACAATTTCAAGTTCTTGTATCTAAAACAATTTCAAATTCTCACCCGCTGTACTGTAAATCCATAAACCACTTTAATCACTAAGAATCCATCAAACATTCCGGGAGTTCAACTAGCAATGAATGCTTAAGTTATTGGGTTCTACTTCGATGACCCTCTTTATCTGCTTTGGTTCAAATTGGAAAGATCAGACATTGAAAAGATACAATAACGTTGATCTTTGATACAGATGGAGTTCGACTTACGTAAATCCGTACTTTTCGTAAAGTACGGAATACGTGACATACACATTATTTATGGAAAGAGCTTAATTGGAAGTCGCGCATACAGACAAAATAGGCGGTCCAAAATAGCATCAGCCGGTGCCTGATGCTGTGAAAGCATCTCATATAATTTAGTGCTTATTGTCACCTATTTTTACTTTTTTTAATATTCTTCACAGTAGCTGGTGATAAACTGATATAAACATTTATCTTTAATTTATTTTGCCTTTCGTTATTCCAGCATTACATATTTATGATGCTGAATGATAGAAAATTGTATTGTTTTTTTCATTCGTATTTATGATATAGGCTATATTGAATGGTGTGAGAGATCTGACTTACGTAAGGAGTTTTGGAATTGTCCTTTTATATATTCAGGTGTGTCTGTATTTAATTTGAAAGATATAACATTAATTTACGGAAATGTAAAAAAGGAAAGATCCACGTTTCCAAGAGGTATTAAAATAAATGGTTAGATCAAAAGTCCAATTGAGAACATCACTTTCTCTAGAATCCTGCCTAGGATTACTGAATATTATTTTTCTCAGACATTCTATTGATCGAACCACAACATAAATGCCATAAACTGGAACTAACACTGCTGGACTTTTTTTTTCCTCTTTATAGATGAGAGCTAACTGTCTGGAATGTAAATATGGAATTGAATGGGAAACTGGAAAAAAATTAGATAATTTAGTAGGTAAAATGAAAAATGTGCACTTCAACATATCGGTGTCTATTTTTACAAATATTAACTTCAATTGGACTGCAATATATCACAATCCATCAAGGGATTTTTGTCGACTTGTAGGCTTTTAAACGTATTTCTTTTTTAAGCTGAAAGGAATTACCTAATTATCAATTAACGTCAGCATATAACATTTTGTGTTGTTTCAGTTGCATCAATTGCATAAAAATTAATAATTCCTCATGTGCTTTTTTAAAAAAAAAAAAATAAAAAAAAGGTTTGGAAATAAAAAGAAAAAAAATAACGACAATTTCTAAAAAAATTATATTAATAGGATGCTTCATTAATTTCTTTTTTTATTTCTTGCTATTGGCATCAATTTCAACTTGACATTTAAAGTAATAGCATTTTTTCAAAGCAAGAGTAATTGAACGACCTGAATGAATTAGCTGTTTGAAATTGAGTATTCAAGTGAAAAACAAAGTAATTGGAAACATTAAACATAAATATCAAAAGTCATGACTTAGCGTTCTTCTCTGAGAAAGAATATCAAGAAACAAATACAAGGTTGTCCATAAAGAAGCGTGCCAAGTTTCAAGAAGATCTACTCAAAGATCAAAAGAAATTAGGGAAACATATAAACGGCCTGGTTTTTATGAGACTTGTGTTCCAAAGAAAGACTTAACATAATATTTTTTTTCCTGAAAATGAAAACGTGACACAGAACAGCGTAATATCTGATCTACATTTATTCATCTGTACTCTTAGGTTATCTCTTAACATTACAATTTAACATCGTTCATGGGCAATTATTTAGTGAGTAGCATTACTTAAAAGCTATAAGATCTAAATAGCTACATTTTGTTAGTAAAAATACTTGAGTTATAGTAGAAAAATATTTCAAGTTTATTGCTTTTTGGAAACAACATTTATAAGATCGTAGTAGTTTTCTATCTACATGCACTTAAACATTAACATCTTTGAATTTGCTATTATCTAAATTTTAGAATTGATTTGTGAAATGATTTGAGGCTTAAATGAAATATCTGTCATTTGATCCCAATACGTGATTGCCCAAATTTTTGTTTGCATTTTAATCGCTGATTTCGATTCCGAAAGTAACAAATTCTTTCAACGAATTCAGACTTATTTGTAGGTTTTCATTAAATAAATACATTTCTTATTTAATTTTACAGAAATGTAATATTTTAGCGATGTAGCCTATTTCACTTTAAGAAAACGGTAGTTTATCCAAAATTGTCGGTCTTCCGGTGACAGTTTAGTTTGTTTACACCGAAAATGTACTTGCATCCCATTCACTTATTGTTACATAAAAAATACATATTTATTTATCCTTTTTATATCCGCATGATAGGATATCACACGATATTATAGATTTGGTTGAATGTTTGTAAAGACACTTAAAATCGAAAAAAAAGGAGGGGGGAAGGAATAGAATAATCATTTTAGTATGTAATTTCAAATGCATATATCCATCCCTCTATGATCACGAAAACAAAAACTTGTTTATCCTAATAAGTTGAGATTTTCATTAATGGTTTCGACTCCTTTCAGGAAGACCCCTATTTCTATTTCAAGCCTGCTTTTCCTAAAATCTGATATAATTAAACTTTATACATCTTCTTGAGAACTTCGTTATTATTTCACAATAGTTCGATCGGCATTTCCAATCTTCTTCAGGCTAAATTTACATTCGTGTATATTATTACAGTAGAGCCTCGGTTATCCGAGCCACGACTAACCGAGTTCCGGGTTAACCGAGGTAGTCCCAAAAAATTTTATTTTTTTTTCAACGCAGACGATCAATTGGAAATGACTCATGCGATGATGGTAGAGGTAGTGAATGTAGAGGCTGAAAAAGTGAAAGTGACATTGAAGACATTGAAATGGAGAATGGGAAAATCAGCCACAGGACGCAAAGCGATAGAAAAGGCCATCGAGTACCTAGAGCAACAGTCAGAGACGGCCGCGCGGTTGGCGTTGTCGCTATGACATCGGCCTCTCACCTCTGAGTACCGGGGTTCGGTTCTCATGTGGGTTTCGTGATGGTGGACGATCCGCGCTGGGCAGGTTTTCTCGGGGTTCTCCCGTTTTCCCTGCACTTCTCCCACCATACTTTCTCAGTCTTTCTCTCCATCTGTCCTTATTTCCTGTGGGATAGTACAATAGACCTCCTGTCGCAGTGCTTCGCTTCTCTGCCACCCACATACATTACATAACATAACATAACATAGCAGTCAGAGACAACTTCAACAGACCTTCTACTGCTACGACGATTGCATGAAACGGTGGCAAAGAAGCGAGCGAGTTCCGTTAAACAGAAAACACTTGTGGACTTCTTGAAGAAATAACTTTCTTAACTGGAACATTTACTATATGTCTTTTTTTCATTTTGTATTTTTATTTTATTTTTACCTATATTTGTACGTCATTTTTTTCATTTGATAATACAGTAGATGCTTTTTTCATTTGATAATACAGTAGATGCTTTTTTCACATCTTTGACCACGTTTTCATTCATTTCACCAGTTCACCGTACATTTCCCTCTCGATTTTTGACAGAGTCCGTGTTATCCGAGTTTTCGATTATCCGAGGTACCCTCGGTCCGCATTTCCTCGGATAATCGAGGCTCTACTGTATACATATATTATGTGCAGTTTTTATGTAAAGTTAGTTCTAGGTTTAATTTGAAACTTGTTGTTTGTTATAATTTTTACGAAAATGTAAGCAATAAGTTCAGTAAATATGCTAAATTTAGTCTGAAGAAGAAGTTCTCAAGATGATCCTTACTGATTTTCGGATATATATGACCGACAGGAAAGGACATATGGGCCCAAAACAAAAAAATATTCGTTCCAACTTCACCACGTCTGGGAAGATTAATCTACGCATTCATTCTATTCTTTTAAGTTCAATATTTTTTATTCTTTCTTTTTAATTTTCGATAGCTTACAAATGACCTCTTCCTATTTCCTATTTTTTCTATTCATATATTTGGGGGGGGTTGTCACTATTCTTTCTTTAAAAACAGAAAAAATATGAAAAGATCTAAATTGATGAGACTGATTTTTTTGTCTTTCAGAGTTAATTTGGTGTATTTAGACCAGAAATACATTTAGATCACATCCGTCTATTGTTATATAATAATAGTTATTTATTCTTTTTATACCCGTAATGGTAATCAGCTGTCGTAGGATATATGTAATAGGAAATAATAATAGAAAATGAATGAACAATAAAAACTTTTTCACTTTTCAAAAAAAAATTATATACACATTTAATAGCATTATTTGAAGTTCATAATATTATTTCCTTACACAGTTAGAGCCTCTTTAATATTACGTTTTTAAAATTACTCATAATTAAATTAGAATTCAAGTCCGAAGGTGAGTTGACTTTTCTGAAGTATCTGAGGAACTTCATTAAAACTTTTCTCTGAAACCAGCAATGTAAAAAAAAAATCTGAAAATAAAATTGCACGTCTTCATATCTCCATAGATACAATATCTAAAACACAAATTCGAGACAAATAGGAGACACCATGAAGTGGATTCGATGTGGATAGTTCATGCGATATGAAAACAGTACTATAGTACTTAAGTTAAAGTTGCGATCAGGCCCAGAGGACCGCGCAATGCAACTGGAGGGTAGGCTCCAGTGTTCAGAACCTACGGGACAAAGTTGAGGACGGGGGGTCGGCCCGTCGCTCGCCCGCCTTTAACTCCCGGGAAAGAAACCCGGTACCCATTCTATAGAGGGCTGGGTAGACCCTAGGGCCCGTTTGGAGGAGAAAGAAGCGTGGAAAAATTCCCGTCCTCCGCCGAGGCCGGGAACCGAACCCGCCACCTCCAACCCGCAGCCAAGCGCCCTTACCCACTCGGCTACCGGGCCCACACTATAATACTTAAAACTCGAAAACAGTTTAGATATTTTAAGGAATAATTATATTAACCCTGAAGTAAGACAAAGAGTAAAATGGACAAAAGTAATAAAAATAAACATTAAACAAGATATAGTCGGCATGCTAACTTTTGAATGCACATAAATGGTAAGAGTGTGGAATACATTATTGAAAAAACAAACAAAGAAATCATTTACAGATGATTGACAATTTTGGGCCGATAACTCGTTATCTATTGGTCCTATTTTTACTAAATTCACGAGGTTGCTTCCTGGTGTCAACATATATCTAACTCTAAAATTTCAGCTTTTTAGGACATGAAGTTTTTGGTTTATGGTGATCACAAACGGAAGGGACATGCGAATTCTCCACTTAAAATCACTTTAAATTCTAACCTTTCTGTTCTATTACGCAAGTATAAACAGGGTTTAAAAGTTCATAGGGAGGGAAGAGGAACTGTTATTTTATATCGTAAATCATCGGCATCTATTACATTTTCTTATCACAAAAGTATAAAATTTAATGAATTATTAATTAAAAAAACTTTGAGAAGAATTTTCGTTTTACCGAATTTCTTATAACATGACAAATGCAGGTGGAAAAATCCACAGCAAATATACTTTTGATAAAACAAATAACAAAGTTAAATTTTTGCACAGGTTCCATTTATAAAAATATATCTACAAAAAAGACAATAAACGGTTATTAAAATAAATAGCGCTTAGCCATATTGAATTTTAAATTTCAAAGGAAAAAAAAAAGTAGAAGTTTAGAGCGTTTTTTCTTAGCCTTATTTCCAATTGAAAAGTGAGGCTCATGAAATCAGCCTGTCTATGTGTCTCTCCATAATAACTTTTGAACCACTCGGTGAATCTTCTTGAAACTTAGTATGCATATTAAAGGATAAGAGCAGATCTAACATTATAATTGAAATTCTTCTTATGTGGGTCGTTGTAGAGAAATAAGAGCGTGAATGTGACAGAAAAACATTAAAATCGAACCATTACATTTTTTTTCCACTATTAAAAAAAAGATTAAGAAAAGTAAGTTTTAATTTCATTCAGAAACTTCCTTATCTAAATTCATGTTGTAATTTATCAAGAAATTTCAGAATTAATATTCAAAGAAAAACACTATTCAGTTACTGTAATATCTAGGTTAGAAATTTAGAATTTCAGCTGGAATAAACATTAAAAATATAATTTACATTTTGTAATATTAAATGTGGATGTATACTATTAGCAAACAATTCGCATATATTTGAAAATTTCTTGTGAATATGGTAGATATAGAATTCCAATTGAAACACACATATTCACATATTTCATTTGGAAGTATAGAATTATTACTGAAACATTTAAATATTACAATAAATTTCATATATAACATTTACACGGAAATAAAGAATTAATGCTATATTATTTGTTCTTACTCAAAAATTCGGAAATTGCAAAATTTAGCATTAATACAGTTCAGAATTAATACTGAATAAAAACACAAATTTGATGAGTTTTTTAATAGAAATTATTCTGCAATTAAGATCGTTTTTAGCGTGGAACTATGAAATTAAATTTTAAAGAATTACAAACAAAAATATTGTATTACTTAGTTCGGAGATAAGAAATAATAGGTTACTAATAGCATTAAAAAAATAATACTTATTGAATTATAATACTGAAATATTTATTGATATACATTTCGTTGTTAATTAAGCCTGATATAAACATTAAAAACATATTATAACAATAACAAAATTTAATTTGCAATATTTAGCAGAGATACACAGAATTAATAGCGAAATAAACATTATTAAATAAAATAATTAATGAGAAGTACAAAAAAACGTTGCAGATACAAAATGCACGAAAGCAGGATTTGGCGTAAAACGTCGTTAATTAAAGCACCCCCGTACAAATGGAAACTAAATAATTTACAAGAAAACCGTAGTACGCAGTTATTTAATTATCGTTGCGTAATTTTCTATTCAAATTTATTGCTTCACAATTGCTTCCATTCAAAAAAAAAAAATTTTCACTTCCTTTGCTGTTGCTTCTAACACGTTAGAATATTGTAGCAATGCGAAATAAATACCCAAAACAGAATCGTGTGAAATACCTCGATTATTATGTGATATCTAGAATAGAAAACGATTTTAAATACAAAAAGGCAATATTACCTGTTACTTATAGCGCCCGGGATACATTGTGTAATCCCTGTCTGCGTTACTACAGCCAAACGGGCTTCCTGGAGACAGATAGGCAACCAGACCACTATTGACTTCGAGCTCTTGACTTTCGATTTTTGTCTCCGCATTACACAACCGTATAAAAAATATAAGAGTGAAAAGAGAGTGAATTAAACATTGTGAACCTCCTGTCAACAAGTCCTCAAGTAAATTTGATGACAACCATGAATCATTGGCAGAAAGAAAAAGCTCCAAGAAAATGGATAAGTTGAAATTGACGCCCTCGCTGATAACGTAATGACATAACAGCAATGTATCTCTGATGTTATTTACTTTTTTCTTTTTTTTAACTGTAGAAAACAACTACAAAAAAAATCATTTTCTTAAGATCCAATTTGTGATCCATATCGATTGATGGTATTTAAGTAGTATTTGACAACGTAGTATTACCTTAGGTAGTTAAAAGTTAAAGTATTCTACTATAGACCTATGCAGATCCTTGGGGTCCCGGGAGGTTTGATCCCGCTCAACTGCCAACGGGACTATGTTGAGGTCTGGTAGTCAATCCGACGCTCACCCGCTTTTAACCCCCAGGAAAAAAACCCGATACCCATTCAACAGAGGGCTGGGTAGACCTTAGAACCCGTATGGAGTAGAATGGAACTTGAAAATATCCCCGCCCTCCGACGATGCCGAGAATCAAACCCGCCATTCCAAGCGCCCTCACCACTCGGCTACCGGGCCCACACCTTAGATAGTATTTGCCTTATTACATCTTTGTAATTGTACTGAATAATTCTGACGTCGCATTTTCTTAATTCCAAATATATTTTTTACAACTTATTATATCCGAATGAATATGTATATATATATATATATATATAATTTTTGCCGGACAGCTTTCCGAAATTTAAAAACCAAACCAACTTCAAAAAGCTGCCTCCGTGCAAGTACCAAAACCCGAATGCACCCACACGTCACCAGCGGCACCCGGCGCCGAACTCTGAAACTAAGCTAAAAAAAAAAATTTTTTTAGAAATAACATAACAGCGCTTTATTATAAGAAAATTGCTCTCTTTTTTAATATTTTTTTAGGTATTTTTAAATTTATTTAATTTTTTTAAATTATCTTTTAAATTATATGCTTTTTTTGGCTATATGTATAAAAATCTCTCACATATATATACATATAAAAATTATTTATTTTATATACATAAAAAAATTATTCATTTTACATACAAAAAAAAAAAATTAATCATTTTACATACTTACATAAAAAATTTATTCATTCCACACACATACATAGAAAAATTATCCATTTCCCATACATACACAGAAAATTTCTTAAAACATACTACAAAATATTAAGAGCAAAAGATGACAGTTATCAATTCAAACTTAAAACTTCCTCAAATAGAGGATTTAATTCTAAGTTGTCATGAGATAACTTGAATGATCAAAATATAACAAGTCCTGTTTAGAAGATTAATGATTAAATAAAATAATGAATATATTTAATTTTATATTTTTTGTAGATTTGAAATTTAAATTTCTTTTGAAATCGAATAATATAAGTATTTAAAATTTTGTTAGGAAAATTATTATTTTTAAATTCATTAATGAGATAATTCAAATTATTCAAAAAATCATCTAATTTAGAGTTAATGGTAAGATATCTTCTTAACTCTTGTAAAAAGATATTTTGAAATAAATTAAAACTAACATTACATTCTGAATTTTAAATTGCAAATCATTGAATGAAATATTTGCATCACGAAACTTGAAAAGATAGCGAGAGTTTTATGTTTTGTGTTTTATTTATATATATATATATATATATATATATATATATGTTCTTGAATACAATGATCACTCCTGGCGTAAGCAGGAAATACATTACTTACTGTTAGTGCGCGAAGGGGAAGAGGAAAGAACACTGAGGGTAATTTCCGTTAACTTTCTGTAGAGCAACAGGTACCTGGGGCTTGAATTCAATCAGACCTTTGCAGATGATTTGCTAGTGATCAGTGAGGGAGCGAAGAAAGCACACGAATTACTGGATACTTAGTAAATATATGATTTTACGTTATTTTCAATCAAGAATATAGCCTGCACTAGGTTTAAACAATTTAACACAAGTTATAAGCACAGCCGCGTTTCCACTTCAAGAAAGAGAAGTCATTTTCAAGTGTTAACTGTTTTGGCAAAGGTTAGTCAACTGAAAGTCCTTTATAAATGAACCATTTTCAGTGTAATTAAAATACATACACTACACTTACTTTTATAATACTTCTCTTTTCACTTTTAAAAGCCATTATTAAGTTATTTTATATTTTAATCACACAGAAATGAAAATGAAAGTTAAAAATAGTTTACTATCACAAAGCATAACAAAAAGAAATGAAGGGTCAGTTTGTAAGCAAACAGACTCTATAAATAGGACGCCGAAGAACTATCCTATTTGAAGAATCATGGAATGGTGGCAATTGCAACCTGGCATAGCTCTATTTGGAAATGCATCGGAAAGCATTATTGTAAGCTGAGTATGACTCCATACGAGTTCATTAACTGCCATTATCACTTAATACAAATTACGTAAAAAAATCTTGACTATTAAATTGAGACTTTCCACTGTCTTTTGGTCTGAGCACTACTTTTGAATCTTGGCTTGCAGTATTCTAAATTTTTCGATTTATGTTGTTCGTTTTAGCAGCACAAATGAATATAGATCTGTAAATCCAATGTTATTATTTCATTGGGCAACAGAGAGACATAAATGTGAAATGTTTGTAATTGATTTCTTTCATGAGGAAAAGAAGTTAAAATGTCAATAATTCAGAACAGAAAAGGGAAGAAAAATGTGAAAGTTTCGCTGTTAAGTTGTGGATTTGATTGCGCAGTTTTCATAAAATCAATCCTCATAACATTAACAGTCTCAGATATTGAGATATTCAAGACATAAAGCAATACAATATTTAAATGAAATATTTATCAGAAAAGAAACAACTATTTGTCCAAAAAAAAAAATAAGAGTCCGAAAGAACTTAAATCCTACTTTCCATAAAATATTATTTATTTTTTTTGTAAGTTGTGAAAAGACTAAAAGCCTCAATTTTATATTCCAATTCTTTATATCTACTGAATATAAATAGTAAAATTTGTCATTTTGTGAAAAAACGAATGAAAGCCGCATTATTTACTTGAATTGTTATTTAAATAATTCAGGTAAATAATCATTGTAAGACAATCATTGAGATCTTGCTGTAAGAAATAGAATTGAAATTCACTGTTATGTTCCTACGGGAACCTTTGTCACCTTCGCAATGTCTGCGCAATATCTGGACAAGGAACCATTGGAAAATATTTCCAATATAAAAGGTAGATCGTACTTTGCCATTAAATATGCATATCAAGTTTGAAGAAGATCCATCCAATGATTCAAGTGTTATTGGAAGGCGACGGAGAGTACACATACACACATTCACTGATTGATTTGAAGATCCTCATTTTCCTGTTGCAAAGTAAACTAAAAATATAAAATCTTCAAAATATAGTTCAGAAATGGAATTATAAATATATCAGATGTCGCAAATCAAATGTTGTAAAATGGATGAAAGCTTCAAACATCCGGAACTCGGTGTGAAATGAAATTTATTAATCACAATAATCACTTCCAGCAGCAATAGTTGCAAGTCAGAAGTTTCTCGACAAACTTTGGGAATGCGATTTTAACTGATGTTTGATTGAATAACGTTTTGCCCATTAGGAATATACGTAGGTGCTTGAAGTAAAAGTCTATAAAGGACAGATCTGGTGAATAAGGCGAATGAGGTAAGGTTTCGTAACTCCACTTGTGGAACTTCTGGATTGTCTGGCATGCAAAGTGGGATCTGGCGTTATCATAGAGAAGTAAGGACCCATGACGACTGGTTTGATTTGGTCGACAGTTTTCCGTGCATAAAGTCAAAATTCGTGATAATACCTGTCCGCCGTTATTATTTGATCCAGTGGCAAAAAAGGAGAAGTGAATCACAGTGGCTACGGACTACCAAAACATCGTCCTCCTGGGATGGAAAACAACGGACTTCGGGGTCTAGTCGTGTTCGAGTCATTCAGCCGAACAATCGTCGACTATTATACAAAATCCATATTTCATCACATCTGAGAAGCTTCAAAGTATGGTTCGTTTGGTTGCGGAGAAGCAGAAAAGATGAGACATCATCGTGTTTGTGCCGCTCTGTCAATTTGTTCTTTATATTTCATTCTAGCAGAGTAAAGTAATATAAGTATATTCTAGGATCTATATCCATTAATTTAAGAACATCCATTTCATAATAATTTCTTCTAATAGCAAACAATCTAAGTTTACAAAGTCCTATTTCGAGATTTAAGTGCTTCTTTTTAATTCTCTTTAGCATTTACATATATTTTCTAAATGAAGCTTTTACTAATCTGTCAAATCCATTGATGCTGAATTCCTTCATCCTAAGATAATATTCGTTGCCTGCATTCCATTAATGACTAAAAGATGTTCATTTAAAAATAAACGTTCACTTTAGATTCACTAAATATATGATGCAGACCTGATATCTCTCACCACTGCCTTATATACAGTAGGTTTGACGCTTTAAATTTGCAAATCGAACGCGACATCTCGCGACATTTTAATCCCTCAAAGATAGGTGCCAACTGTAATAGCTATAAAACCGACATTTCATCTGCAATAATCTGCAATAATTACAGAAGTATTTAATCAAGAATGCACTAGAGATTGAGGGTTTTAAGCCATACTAGCCTAACCCTGAAAGAGCAAATTATTGGGGAAATGTTCTGAAAGGTTTGGTGGTCGTGTACAAAAAAACAATAAACACTTTGCTGCTGTATTTATACAGCTAATTTCCGTTACTATAAAAATTACAGCAGCAAAGTGTATATTCTTTTTTTGTGAACCACCATTTCCTCAATAATTTGCTTTTTGAGGGTTAGGCTACTATGGCTTAAAACCCCTCAATTGCAGTCAGAAAAATTACAAAGAAAAATAAATACATTGATTTTTCTTTCAAAAAAAGATGTTCCAGAAATTCGAATTTGCATTTTTTAGGTAATAATTATCATTCTGAATTTTTTTCCCGCCACAATGCTAGGTTGCTGAGTGGCATTATCTACCGTATTTCTTGGAACAGATATTGAGTTGGTTTTCCGTTGCCTTCCTCAGGGTATCAAACCTGAAGAGAAAGAGAAAAAGAAGCAGACAAACAGATAAACGGAAAGAAACGATTCGAACTCTGACTCAGACACATTAGTTCTTGGCGTCGCCTTGCCTGAAATTACTTTCCATAAATAAAAAAAATATTAATAAATTTGATATTACAGAATTAAAAAAAAATAAATAAAGATTGGATTTTCTGAATCTGTATCCTTTCGTTCTTGTTTGTAAGGAATTGCTAATAACATTATGAAAATCTGGTGTATTTAATGTGTTTAAAAGCTGGTTTTGAGAGCCTTCTTTTTTAATAAAAACTGAGTGTTATTGAATTACTCAGTGTCTGCGTGTATGTATATATGTATGTATGTATGTATGTATGTATGTATGTATGTATGTATGTATGGCGGCGCCTCTCCTCCTAATAAATTTTTAACCTTGGATGGATCTTCTTAAAACATAGTATGCATATTTAAGGACGATCTAACTTTTTTATTTGAAATGTTTAGCAAATGTTTCCTTGTCAAAGAATCAGCGCGAGAAGATGATAAAAATTCCCATTTGGGAATAAACAATGGATTTCTATCTTATTTCTATTAATATCTCATAATTTAAACAATGACTTTTAATCCTATTTTAGCTAATCTTTAATTAGCGTGCGATCTCAAATGATTAAAGTTCATTTGATTTCAACAATTTAATTAAATAATGTGGATTTAGTTAATTTTTTTCTTCAGAAAATGAAAAATTTGTATTGTGCATATTCAAGAGATTTTAGAATTTGAAAATAAACGTTCGTTTTCCTCGTTTTCACAAATTAAAGAAAAAAGCAGAAGAAACTTACAAAAAATATTTTAAAGAAACTAGATTTTAACTAATTTTCTTCGAACTTCAATTTTTAGCCATACTTAATTAATAATAATAATAATTATAATAGTATTTATTCTCGAAATGTTATTAAATCAATGCAAGAAAATTAACTAATTTAATAAATTGAGAGAAATCACAAAAGGTAGATACAGCTTTATCTATTTTCTGTGTCTTACGACCTGTCTGTCATTCGAGAATCTTCGAAAACAGTTGTTGGGTCTGTGTATAACCTCCTCCTAAAACTTCTGAACCGCTGCTGGATGGATCTTCTTGAAACATACAGACGTATTTACGGACAAGAGACAGGTTACCTTTGTATTTCAGGATTTCTAAGTTTGAAAGAAATTCCCATAGAAAAACATCAGAACAGACACAATATTTATTTCTATCGATATCTTAAACAATGGACATTAATCCACCTTTTAATAAGCCAATAATTTTCTTTTGCTTTCAAGTGATTAAAGATTTAGACAACTGAAGTAAATAAAGCAGATTTCATTATTTTTGTCAAAAAAACTACAACTTTTGTACTGTTAACATTGAGCCATTAGTGTATTTTGACTGCGCATGCTCAGTTTTATTATTCCATTTTTGCATTTGTTTTATCCTCTGTTTGTTCATTTGTTTTGTATCTGTTTGTACATAGACCCATCACTCAAATGACCCTGGAAATCCCTAGCTAAAACGGCTAGTCAGATTTCTTTCAAATTTGATACAATGCTTAATACTGTTCAATTTAAAATATGAGCACCATTATTTTGGTCTACGGCCGTCTCCAGTTCTCAAGATTAACCCCAAACAACCCCCACTGGATAACTGAGAGGAAATATCTAATTTCAAAAATAAACGTTTCTTCTTCCTTTATCAATTATTCTAGCCTCTTTCAATCACTAGGAACTTTTTTAACTTCCATCAATTTTTATTATTATTTTAAATTTAGATCATTGTTGTGAATGACTTATAGGAGCTTCAGGGAGAGTTTTGTATCAGTTTCACGATTTGAAACACCAATGAAAATACAATAATTCTAACAGTTTCAGGAAGTTAGGTTTTAAATTCTTTCATGAACTTCTTGTTTTAACTTCGCATTTTCTATCTGTTAGTTAAGGGTAGATATGACAAAAATCTACAAGTAAAGCTCCTTAAAGATCTACGACGTGAAGATTATTTCAACGCTGTTCTTATACTTTATTTTTATCTCCCCTTGTCTAAGTCAAATGAATTGCTCAGAGCATCACCCAAGATACAATTGATTCTTCTTCATTCTGATTCTAAAAGCGCGTGAATCCTAAGAGGTCTGGCTTTAGTGATGGGACTTAATAATAAATGAGTGCGGTTGAAAAATATCGATCTAAAAACAATTGAAAAGAATTATTTATAAAGAATGGTTTTCCGATTAAATTATTGATCAAAATTTTCTGGAACTCAACTTAAAGGGCTTTAAAGCAAACAAAAACAAAGTAGTAGGTAAAATTATGGTAAATGCTTAGAAGTTGCATTTAATGAAGAAATTATATTTCATTATTAGCGAAATAAGATTTGTATTTTCAAATAGAGACAGGGTATACCAAAATTACACTAGGTATACTTTCAGCTATCTATTGCATTGTGGGGGTTGAGCATTCAGCGCTGGGCAGGGGGAGGGGATTTGGGGTTAGGTTAGATGTATATTCCATTGGCCTCGGGACTGAGATGAGGTCGGTTGGTCAACCCAACGCTTACCTGCCTGTACTCCCGGGAAAGAAACCCGGTACGCATTCGACAGAGGGCTGGGTGGATCCTAGGGCCCGTCTAGAGGATTAGAGCGAAAAAAATCTCCGACCTCCGCAAAGGTCGGAGATTGAAACCGCCTCCCTTCAACCCGCAGTCAGGCGTTTAAAAGGTTTGTGGGTAGGGGTACTTAAATAAATGCACTCATATTTTAAGTTGATAAAATAAAGAAATCAGCCCAACCACTTTAGTGAAGGATTTGGAGGATTTTTTTTTTTTTTTTGAGGGGTAGAGATCAAAATAAATAAACCTATGTTTTAAGTTGGACCATAAAATTTTGTTGAATTTGAGCGAACCAAAATTTATTGGAAATCCGTCCAGTTGTTTTAACGTGATGCGCTACAAACAGACAAATGAACAAAAAGAAAAGGAAGGGAAGGAATAGTAAGACATGGCATATTTAGTCAAGTGACCGTAATTGGGATATCAGAGAATATTTTTTTTCTATATATTTCGTGGCGCAAGACATCAGCAAAACTTCAATAGATACTCTGTGACAAAAAAAATCGATTCATCATAAAGGAAGGGTCGAATTGTAATGAAACTTTGTAAATGTCTTTTGGATGAAGAGAAATGGAATTAATTAAAATTTCACAATGAAACAAACAATAGCAAATCGTTGTTACATTAGTACTGTGCTGAGCCGTCTTTGTCTGCTGATAAACGGTATGGTATGGAGTGAAACAAAGTCCTGATGTTGTCTTGTGACAGATCATCCAAGCTCGCTTCAACTGCTGCTCCAAATGCTGGATGTTCGATGATCAGTAGCCCTAGCATTCCCCGACAGTCTGAAACGGGAACAAATCTGGGAACTTGGCTAGTCAAGGAAGGTTTTGAATTATTTGGAAGCACTGCTGGAAAACATAGTCAGTCCGTGGATTGCATTAACAGTGAAATTGCTTCTGGCAGGTGTCGTATGAACGGCAAAACAATAGATTGAAGGATCTCGTGCAGGTACCGCTGTGCATTTAAAGTTTCTCATATCACTGTGAGAGGGCATTTGCTTTCATTAAAAAGGGTTCGTCCCAATACTATATCATCTGTTATGGCTGGTGCCTCTCGACAATATTGTCAGGATTTGAGTGCTGGCCAGTCTTCCTCTATACTTGGCTGCGATGATGATCTGCAGCAAGACAGAAGCACGACTCATCACTAAACACAATATGAGACCATTCGAGAGCAGACCATGTCTCTCGGGAACGGCATTCCTCTACACGAAGCCGACTGTGCTGTGTTTTTAAGGTAAGCCTCGTAAAGGGAGACGGAATGAAGCCCAGCATCTACAATTCATCTAGCAATGATGAGGATAGATATTGTTGCTGTGTGTAGGATGTCATATCTCTTTGGATGATAGAGAATGAAACTGTTGAGGCAGTTAGACTTGCCTCACAACAAACCGATTGTCTCTGCAGTGCTACCGTTCAGCCGACCAGAGCCTTGGCGGTGTGAATGGGTGCCGTCAAGCAACTATTCTTCTAGAACCTTCTTACAGAAGCATCATTACCCAGATGTCGAATGACTGTGTGCATGATCAGCCGGTCGTAAGGTCTTCCAGTGCGTCCTAATGGTAAACTGATTCGAATGCAACGGCTCTACGAAGCAGAATATGTCTAGAATAACGGAAAGGTAGACACGGAATATCATTCAAATTGGACACTTCTTTCAGGGTGCTTCAATTTCGTTGCATATCGATTTAACCGATATATGTTAGTCTTGCAAAACTCTGAAATCTTTGTTTTTGATCTATTTAGAAACACGCACTAAAAAACAAAATTGCAATTCTTAATTCAGTTTGCAAATTGAATTCGAAGAGATAATCGATAAATCAATAAGTATTCACTGATGAAAAAAAAGGTGATTCGTAAATTCCAGATTGATCCAAACCTTGATAATAATTTCGACAGTGCCTTCTTTAAGCTTATAAACTTGTCACTGATCGAAACGAAGCCTTTATTTTTTCAAAATTCCGGAAGGTTTCAGTTTTTCTTGGAACACTTGGAACACAGGGAATTCAATGAGAGCACCATAAGAGAATTCAATCATTCCCTTATTTCCCTGAAGTAATCCCTTTACTTCTATCTCAAGGACTACTCTATTTTTATCTTATTTTTTAATTGAGTTTTTCCAGAGTCCTTTTTGTTTATCTATTTGAATGTGCATCACAGTAAATCAGCTTGGTGATTTCCGTAAAGTTTATTACAATACTTATCTACGATTCAGCTTACAATTACTTTTGTCTGCATCTCCTCCATTCCCTCCTTCGTTACACCCTTTTCGCTTTATTTTTACTTATCTTTTGTGCCAAACGCATGCGCAGTCCAAATTTTCAATCGCACCAATAAAAGTCTTTTGTGGGTGTGTTTGTTTGTGATCATACTGCTATAGGGTGTGTCTGTATATGATAGTCGCGATTGTGGTTACTACCACTTCGGTTATGGTTGTCATGTGACTGGTTACGCTGACGTAAGAACCTGGTTATTCCCCAACCCTTCCTTTTGTAGACGCATGGTTACAAGATGGCTGGCATTGTGAAGAGAATCTGTTGTTAGAAATTGAATGAAGTTCATCAACCATCTTGAACTATAACAAAGCAGTAAAAATAAAATGACTGACTTCTAAGCAACTCAGCCAAGTTAAAAAAAATAGTTTCAATGGCAGTGTGATTGCTTCCTTAATGACAAAGAAGTAAAAATAAAATAACTATACTTTCTTGCAATAAGTGAAAAAAGTGAAAAAAAAGAAGAAAATTAATGGCTAAAAAGAGAATTAATGGATAGAAAAATCATCTCGTATATATCTTATATTTTTTTTATTATTTTAAATAAATTTTTTTTCAATTTAATCGACGAGTAGTAAGCAACTCTAATGTAAAATAGATATGTTATGTAAAATGCGTCCATTGTGTCGTCTGCTACGAATGAGTTAACCCATCTCTGAACCTGGTTACAACCAGGTAACCACGGTTACTACAACCGCGCATCTGGTTAGAGTTTATAGACACGGTTGCTGGTTGGCTGGAGTGACCGGTTGACTTTATATATGGCGTAGTTGCAAAGAGGGTAGTAGCCACAACCGAGGTTATCGTTTATAAACGCACCCAATCTACAGCCTTACCGTACCTTCTCAGTTACTTATCAACTGACTCAATCTGGCTAAAGAGTCCCAATAAAGATGAAACCACGTTCACAACTGCTGATATGATCGTTATGTATGTTATGTTATTACTTCGGTTCTTTATTCATATTCGAATATTTTTATACATCGTCCATAACTTAGATTTGCAAAAAAAAATAATAATAATAATACATAACTAAATCTACATCGTAATTTTTGATTCAAAGATAGTGAAAATATATGGCAATAAATTATTTCGTTATTACGTTCTCTTTGTCATGAGTCTTCAATATTTTATGAAGTTCATAAAGGGAAACAAATTATAGGAAATTACATAGTACGTAGCCTCTGTGGTATTTGAGCTGTCAATAAGAACCTACGAAATCGATGTAAATAAACACAGATGAAATAATACAGTGGGCAAATTATTGAAGCTAATTTTACCATTTTATTTGTGAAGTATGATCTAGAACTGGAAGTAATAATAATAATCTAATATTAGGGAGGCAGAGAATTTTCGAGAACGTTTTTAACAATGAGGAAAGAACTTGGAGCCTCCTTCCTTGAGATGTTTGTTTTTTTACATTGTTTTGAATTCATGTTGTTTACCTTGTTTTGTTTTTGAATTCCTGAAAACAACATAAAAAAAAATCTTCATTTATTTTTACCACACTAAATACAAACAAACAAACAAACAAACATTTTGTACATCGGAAGCGCAGTGGTGCCTCAAAGGAAAAAATATACACAATGAAAAACTCACCAATGAAAAAACTAGTGAGAAAATCCATGTGCCAGCGAGAGCGGCCTCAATGAATTTTTTCAAAGCATAAGACTTCAAACTGCGCATTTGAAATGTTAAAAAACAACAATGGATGAGATCAAATTATTCACAAGTGACAAGTGACTTTCGATGTATTGTACTTTCGATGTATTGTTCATACTAGCCTCAGTATGGAGACTTTGTTATTTACTGTGACTTCTCCTGATGATCGTCAACGAGCGTGAAACAGCTGTTCCAGGATGTCACTTGTGAATAATTTGGTCTCATCCATTGTTGTTTTTTAGCATTTCAAATGCGCAGTTTGAAGTCTTATGCTTTGAAAAAATTCATTGAGGCCGCTCTCGCTGGCACATGGATTTTCTCACTGGTTTTTTTCATTGGTGAGTTTTTCATTGTGTATTTTTTTCCTTTGAGGCACCACTGCGCTACCGATATATTGTTGTTTTCAAACATTTTGTGTTCGAAGGATGTAGGACTCATTCGATGAATTCCACGAAACAAAAAATGATCCTTGTAGCACTTTCATCTTTAACCTACCTTCACTACTTAATTACTAAATTGGAATTCACATAATTTCTTTAGAAACACCCAAATAGCATTCATCAATGTTATTTTTAAACTACTTCCATTGTAACAGTTAAGTATCCTTCACTTTTTAATCCCTGTAACTTTTATTATAACTTGAAAGTAATAGAAATATATTTAAAAAAAGAAATGTTGAAGATAAAAAGTTAAAAAAGTGACGTTAAATTGAAAGATATAATTAATTTCGATATTGATAAATTTCTTCGTTGTCCTGTAAGGGATAAATGTTTTCCACAGCCTTCTGTAGTAAAAATATTATGTATTGATTATTCCTGTAAATAAGTAATATCGTCACACAATGCAACTACATAAATACTAAATATCTGCTTAAAGAGCAAAATAAGCTTTTGTCATTTTACAAAATATCGTTCACTTCGTTTTGAAAATCTATAATACAAAGTATTCATTTTTCTTAGGGAGGGGGAAGAAGGTTACACTATATACAAACAAACAAACACTTTGTGTTCGAAGGATGTAGGAAATTTTTTCAATTTTTCAACTTCAAAAAAAATTTGTTTTTTTTAAAAAAAAAATACAGTTAAGCAACAATTTTTTTAAATGCTTCGATTTTATTTGGTTGTTTGTTTTTATGTGAAGATTTTAGTTTTAAGTATATTTGTTATTCAGTTTATCTGTCTGAGTATAATAGAAATAAAAAAAGATAATTGTACAGCACAATCATACCCCGAATTACGTCGCTTCGGACTTATGTCCGTTTTGAATTGATGCCATGCAATTAAAAGTACCCCCCTAGGTAGACCCACCTAACGGGGTGTTGGATTGCTATGGATTTACATGCGATTAATGTTTACCTCGCCATTTTTGTTTTGTAGGATAACTAATTATGATATATGCCCAGATTTATATACTTCAGATTTCCTCACATAACATCCGTCAGCCCATGTAAGAAAAAGAAGGTTACGATCAGTAGGGATTTTTCTACTCTTTTCTTCACTTCTTTATGTGGCAGTTCTAAAGAATAATAAAAAAAAAAAAATGCTAAGCGCTCTAGGCTAACGAGTCCCCAAAGCTACCACCTGAGTGGGACATGGAAATGCTTTACTATATTTGCTTTGGTAAAATTATTTATTCCCATAGGCGTTATATGCATTTTTATTTCTTGTTTATTTATTAATGTACAGTGTTTATTTTGGTTACATGTTATTTACGTCAGTTATGTACGGGTATAAAGATTGTAATGCAATTCGTAGATCGAGAAGTAAAAAAAAAAAAGATAGGCCTACTGCTTTCAATTTACGACCATTTTCAACTTATGTCATCCCCCGGGAACCAAAGACAATGGAAGTGCAGAGCAACTGTATAGTTTGTATAAGTTTAATAGATTTCAGTTCTCATGTGGGTTTCGTGAGGGTGGACGATCCGCGCTGGGCAGGTTTTCTCGGGGTTCTCCCGTTTCCCCTGCACTTCTCCCACCATACTTTCTCAGTCTTTCTCTCCATCTGTCCTTCTTTCCGTGGGTTAGTACAATAGACCTCCGGTCGCAGTGCTTGGCTTCTCTACCACCCACATTTACTACATAACATAACATAACATAAGTTTAATAGATACTCTAATACTTTGTATTTTCGTAAAAAATGCTTCTTAAAAGATATTTTTTGTTTTTTTAAATCTCGTGACTTGCGTATTCATTTCTGTGCTTTGGAAGTAATACATTAGGTACGTAGTTCAGTTACCACTGGACCCACTATAAATTATAAATATGTTTATTTCTCAACAAGAAATTAAAGTTTACTTTCCTTAAAAAATGCTACCTTTAAGAAAAAAAAGGATAGAAAGACACGTAAATACACTCACTGATCTTAATAAGCCCTACGTACTAAAGAAAAATAAAAAAAAACGCAATGAAAAGAAAAAAAAATTAAAACTTGGCATATTTTTTTCTGGAACTTAAGTTTTATTACCTTAACACAGAACGAAAAATTTAAGAGTTTTTATTTGTTGGATTTCTCTTCAAGTGAGACTTTCAATTTCAATGAAACTATCAATAACTGTCTCTTATTTTTTTTATTTTTTTCATTTTAAACTAGGATTCCAGAGCGAAGGCGTTATTGGTTTTTTAATCTTTGAGAAACATCGTAATGACGCTTCAGCAACGAGAGCTTCTTTTGCTGCAGAAACAATTAGAGCAGCTCTGAGTGGTTGTGAAAACACAAAAGTAGGACAGTCCTAGATTACGCTGAAGATATTGGCATAAGAGAATGTACAAAGCACTCTTAGTTTTCCACATGGTAAGTCAAAGGAAAAATAAACTGAATTACTTGTTTATCAAAACTAATTTTTTGAAGTTCCTGAAACCAACGTTCAGGCTTCAGAGTATATTTTTAAATTGCAATAACTGCAGAACAGTGTAGAGTTTCTATTTTCTGAAAAAGAATGAATTAAATCCGCATTATTTATTTAAATTGCGTAAATTCAATTAACTGTAATCCTATCAAAGCAAGGAGAAACTAGCGGATTACTAAAAAAGATGAATGTGCATTGTTAAGACTCCTATTTAAATCATATTTAAGCCTTCTCAAACTCAACGTGTTAATTTCTCGGCAATCACCAACACACAAAATTTCAAATGCAAAATTTGGGCCGTCTCTTGTCTGTCAATACCCAAACCAAGATTCCAGGAGCTGCACGCAGATGTTAGAGGAATACGCAAAGGTTTTGAGTCATTTTGTGATCTCATTTCCATAGGAAAACCGTCTACAAAACGAAGTTTTTGGATTTTAAAGAAAAATATGGCTCGAAATTTATCAACAATAAACAGCCATCACCGTTCCCAGTTACTTAACGTCCTCAATATTTAAAATTTAATATCTACTTGTATTGGTGAGATTTCACTCCCAATTCGTTGCCAATAAATCCTAACTACACCAAAATCAACTGATCTTGTTATTAACCAACTCTATCAAAGAAAAGTCAGATTTCAAATATAAAATACAGTCGGACCTCTATTTAACGAACCTCTATTTTGCGAATTTCTCTATTTTGCGAACATTTCTTTGGAACCAAGAACATTTTGCTAATTTCTTCGTAAAATAACCTCCAAATAGCGAAGTGCATTTTCTATTTAACGAACTTTTTCGTGGTATCTATTTTTTTTTTCTCCTTGAAATGTTTTTATTATTAATATTCCCTTAGAGTAAATGAAAGAAATGTGGGGAATTACATACAGCTGAGGGAAAAAGAAGAAATTAACGATGATATGCTGATTGATGATTATTATCTTTCACTTGATTTTGAAGTTGAGGCCTCGGAAACACTAACTACAGTGTACAGTGTGAAAAATAAAAACAATACAGCAATGACTTGCGATGAAGATAAAGATGATGAAAATGGTAATGATCATGATGCAGAAATCAAAAATCCTTCGTATGATTAAATGCTAAAATCATTTGAAACAATCCGACGCGGTTACAATTTGAAGAAAATACTCCTGAAGGGGTTTTTGGTGCATTGCAAAGGTGCGAGACATACTATGAGCGAAAACACTTTTTCAAAAAAAAAAAAAACTCAAAAAGACAAAATTAACAGACTTTATTAGTAAAATTTAAGTATGCATATGGTAATGTATGCTTTATGTCATTAAAATTACTACTTTTTTAATAATATTTATTGTTTATGTATTTTAAATCTGTTTTATCTAATTTAAAGTAATTTTAAAAGGTGAATCTCTATATAACGAATTTTCCATATAACGAACTTTTTTTCGGGATTTAGCGACTTCGTTAAATAGAGGTCCGACTGTAGTTCTTGACTGTTTTGATCAAATTTGACAATGTGATGGACAAATGTGACTTAAATATTTATTGACATTCCTTAAGAAAAAAAAAGTTCAAAAGAACATACAGCCGACTTTCCTTAAAATGTTAATTCTTAAAAATTAATTTATTTTATTTGTAAAGGCGTGAAAACTACAGAAATGAAAAATTTAGGTTTAAACAGTTGTTATTATAACATCTACTGAATACAAGCAGTTCAAATTTTCTTTTTTCTAAAAAAAAAATTAAAACCGCATTACTGTATTGGATTAATTTTAATCGAATCAAACCACGCATAATGGATTAGCTAAGATTTAATATTCATTGTTTAAAACAGATTAGAATTAACAGAAATAGTGAATGAGAAGTTTTTACGGGTGCTCAGTAAATCGTAGTGAAGAAATAAGTTTCAGTCAACAAACAAATAAATTTTAAAAATATAACGTATTATAATTAAAAAAACAAAAACCATACATACATACTCTGGAGCTTTCGAACTGCCTTTGCGGAGCTCATTTTCAACGATGTTACAAGAGTGACTGATACAGAGTGTTGCAAAATTCCTGTGTAATATTCAAACCACGTGTAGGGGCAAGGCTAAGGATCAATATATTCCTAATGAACTCATGTCCGGAAACGCCCCATTAGGTGATCGGAGGTCTTAAAGTGAGCCTTTCCCAGAAACATATTCTTTGCGACACCATGCGAAATGTTTTGCAGG
>JAFIDM010009631.1:287305390-287317034 GCA_023159025.1 Thereuonema tuberculata | reverse complement strand
GAAAATGAGCTCCGCAAAGGCAGTTCGAAAGCTCCAGAGTTCATATGTATGGTTTTTATTTTTTTTAATTATAATGTGTTACATTTTTTAAAATTTATTTGTGTGTTGATTGAAACTTATTTCTTCACTTCAATTAACAGAAATAGGATAGAAATTCATTGCTTAGTTCTTTATTGCGGGAATTTTGTCGCCTTCTGGCGCTAATTTGGAAAAGATATCAATATAAAAGGTTACTCTTCCCGAGTTCATAAACAACGAATTTCTAAAAGATACATTCAGCAATTATTAAGGAGGGATACACACACACACACAGACCCAACCACACATACACAGATTGACTGATTTGTTGAATCTCGTTTTCCTTTTGAAAGTAGGTTAAAAAAAAATGTTCAAACTTTTAAAAATATTTACGTACGAAGAGATATTATGAGTAAAATATCAAATCTTTCATACACTTATAGTTATGCTGGCAGTGTGTTTTAAAGACCAACAAAGTCATTTATAATTTTGGAAATTATAGGCAAAGGAATTTCTTCAAGTTCTCTATGGTATCATTTTTCTATAAATCATTATAAGAACTGAAGCGTTTTTAAAAGTTAGTTTCTTGATTATATCAAATGCATCTTCTTCATAAAAACTGAAGCAGAACAACTTGAATCAGAAACATATTATAGGTTATGAAAAAAAAAAAAACAGACCTCAATTTGGGATGTCAAACGAGAACAATTTTTCGTCTGAGAAAAATCCTGACTTTAAGAGTACAAAGATATAGTAATTGAATTTAAGGAGTGTATCTTTTTTGCTTATATAAAGACATGAAGAGAAGCCGTCTTCTGCCATTGAGAACACCACAGAATACAATTATTGTTGACGAAATCAGTTTAGGATAAATCTTATTTCGATTCCGTTTACTCCTTCCTAATAACAGCTACAAAACGCTTTTGAAGTGGATTGATGGATGAAAGAACACTCAATACTTATAATATATTTTAAAGGAATAAAATAATCAAACCTGAGCACATTTTTATAATTTTACAATTATTATATTACATAAAAAAGTTCTATCCCGAACGATATATCAGTCATTCAGAAACGTTTCTGTGTTTGCAGGATACATGCAAAAACGTGAAAAATTTCATGTTGGCTATTGTGAGAAGTTTGTGAAGGCACGTAAAAATGAAACAACTGTACAATTCATGGAAATACGAAAACAAATATAGATCAGATTTTCGTAAATAAGCATGATATCGAAACATGCGGAGAAGGCCACAACGGGCTGGGAAGTCGTATATTCTCCGATCTCAATATTAATTTGTTTCAATAAATATTTTTTTTTTAATGCTATATATGCAAGGGTTCCGGAGCGAAGCGACAATAAAGTTGTTTTATAAAAACTTAGTTGGATTCCGTTTTCTCCTTCCAAAGAACATCATAAACACTTCTACAGTGACTTAATGATTGATAGAAGAAAGAATAAACACAATAATACTAATTCACTTTTTAAAGGAATGAAATCTATCAAAACAGAATAAAACTAAAATTACATTACTGACATAGAAATTTAAACTCTGTTCCTATTTATAACTGTGTTTCACTAAAGTCTGCATTGTAGTTACTTCAGAACTTGCTAGAAAATAAAAACAAGGATTTTTTTCCCATTGAAAAGAACAAAACAAATATCAATCAGTATATGGAATAAACTGTACAAAAAAAAGGAAAAGTTATAAAATCCATTAACAATTCCAGCAAAACGAAAAGACCAAATCTTACTTACAATCAGAGAATCACCGAATTTGCAGCGAAATGAAGAGGATTTGTTAGGACGTTGTGTCCTGGGCAATGATTGCTGTCACTATTGCCTTCGTGACTTGGAATGGTTTTTCTGTTATGGTCATTAGGTCTGCGTGGATTTCGACGAAGAAATTAAGCTCATTGCCAGGAGGAACTGTTACATTATTAATCTCTTATGAGTTTTAGAAGTTTAAAAAAACAGTGTTTATGAAAACAGTGAACGATGTTATTGAAGGAACAGTGAAATGAAGTACATTTTACAGAAAAGCAAATAACCACGTTAAAGAATTCAAAATAAGTAACAGAAGAAGTATTGAAAATCTTTCAATAAATAAGTATTGAAAATCTTTCGTGCTGTAATAGAAAATAAAAAGATTTTCAATCAGGAATTTCATTTTAAATATAATTTTTAACCGCAAACCTTTACCTTTCTTGCCAAATCTAGTGGCTTCCTATGAACAAAACACAAGTACTAACCATTGGCGTACCCAGGGGGAGAGGTTTTGGTAAGTATTGTAAACCAATCCTACATTACATTCAGAAAGTGAAGCAATCTAGGATTTTGAACCTTCTTTTTTTGGCTGGAATTTCAGTGAATTATTTGTAATCTTGAAAAGATCATAACTTTTTTTTTCCCTCTCCCAAAATACTGGGTACGCTGATGGTACTATCCTATATTCTATATTCTATCCTCTATATACGCATCTAATTCATACAAAATTATCAAGATGTAAAATAAAACAGCCATCCAATTAAAAATACATAATGTTTCGGATTCTTAAGCAAATCCATCATCAGTACAACAAGATTTAGTGTTGTCTTACCACAAAAGTCAGCAGAGTCATCGCTCATGGCTTGTGCGTGCTTCTAACAACCCGCTTTGTGGTGTAAGCTTTTCACGTTGTTAATGACAATGAAAAAGAGAGATTTGATTCATTAACTTCAGAATAAACCTCCTTCTGTCAGTTCTTGCAGGAGACCTAATTAATTTATTGCAGGTGTTTTAACTTCCGTTTACCCAGAGTGTGCTTGATTGGCGCAGTTAAATGGTCGCTGACTTCCGTTTCGAAAGAATTCTTGATTGTATTTCATTATTTGGATTGCCATCCACAAAAATATAACAAGCAAATGACAAATAGGAGAGAGAGAAATTGCAGGGAAACCTTCCTGTTATGTTGGAAGCTTTGAAATGAAAGATTAAGAGCAAAAATGTAACATTAAATCAATAAATAATTTTCGTAATGTAGGACAAATAAAAGAATTAAAAAAACTACTGACAGATTTAGCTTAAATAAGTCGTTATCAAGTAAGAAATAGGAACATAAACAGGATGGTAATGTGAAGATGATAGAAGCAATGGTTGATCAGAATCAGAATAGCAGGAAAATCTCCGCGAAATCTCAAAATAGGTAGATTAGGCTTATTTTCTTTTCTTTTTTTTCCGCTAGCAAGTTGGAGAGATCTTGTTTTCAAAATTTCGGAGGGGGGGGGCGGTTTTTTTTATCATTATTATTTTTTTGGTTGATGCCGTTCAGTTCCTAATTTGGACTCTTAAGTAGAATTTCAACGATTCTTAATAAATTATCAAATAATAATAATGAACTTTGGTTTTAAAACAAAAAAATTAAAAATAAAAAAAAATCACTTTTAAAAAAAGTAAATAATTACCCTTGGGAAGGTAAATATTTATTTTGAAATCAATGGATATTTCATTGGCTTTAGAAGAGTGCTTCCAAAAGTATTAAAAAACAAATAAACTGCACTTGTATCAACTAAAGTTACTTATTGAATAAACAGCTTAGTGAGGGTCATTTCAATTCGTACACCTAATTAGGACTATATATTATTGGTGACTGCAGTTAATAGGAACGGTTTTAAACCGGATTAGTCGGACTCTTGCCCAGGATTCCAAACCATCGAGTTGCATAAAACAAATAAATAAAAGATTAACAATTAAGAAAAAGATAAAGAAATATCTCAAATTTTTTATCAAAACAACAATAAATGAAAAACAATAAAAATTGTTTTAGAAATCGTAATATATTGAAATAGGGGCCCTCATAAAACATATTCGCCCGGGGCCCTGTCGGTTAATGTGAAAACGAAGTTCGAAAACTATCATGCAATTAACATATTTCACAAATGTTAAACAAAGAATCACAGAAAAAAATGCAAATGTTCTTAAATTTGTAAGTAATGTTTTATATGATTCATTTTAGAAATAAGTCTAACTCAGAGGAAAGGCGTTTTCTTTGATATTTAAGTTCTTTAAAAACGGAAGTAAAAAAAAAAAAAACAAACAAAAAAATACACCACTTCAGATCGAATACATAAAGCTGCAGTTCAGTCAATGTGCGATATCTGCAGTAGGATTTGCAAATAAGCTATTTGCAGTGCAGTTTTATGGATAGTTGATAGTTTATTTGTACATTTACAAAAGAAAAAAAGAAGCCAAAGTGTTTTTTGATTATATATTTGCATCAATTCCTCTAAAATGAATAAAATAAACATTTACCGCTTTAAACAGCATTCAATGTAAATCGATAAACTTTTGAGACTAAACAAAAATAATAAAAGAGTTATTTGCTTTAGCTTTTATTGAGCATTATTTGCATTGTATATCATTTGTTTGTAGAGTATTCGTTTGAAGAAAAGATACACTGCGGTCAGTCAAAAATAGCTTTAGTTTGGAAGGAATATTTAAAAAAATATTCTATTCACTGATATTACAGTCTCGGTTTTTCTTAACAGTAAAGTCACGAATAAAGTAAATGATTTTTGTGGTGATTAAATAATACATCAATGTAAATACAAACAAATGTTATCTGTGTTTATTTTTATTATTACTGAGCTGATAATAATAATTAAAACATTATCAGTTCAGTAATAATATTGATAAAAATAAACACAGATAAGCAAACTAATTAAAAAAATATTTAATATTTTTTAATACGTCTACAATATTAAAAATGACAGAAAACGTTGCGGTTCGTTAGCCTTCGGCAGTTCCAATTGTTGCGACTGCGTCGTCTTCCTACATACTTGGTGACGTCATAGTAGGATAGTCCATCATTGATAGTGAGGGTTGTGGCTATGATGTAAGATTATTTAATGAACAGTTCTTTCTGACTTCTTCCTTTGGCTGTGATGCCAATCTTTTCAAAAAGAAAGTCCTGTGTCCGCTTTCCACTTGATGCTGAAATATGGCTGATTTCTCCAAATTTTTACCTTTATATAGATACAAGTGTTGTTTTTAAAACGTGACTTCAGTCTTTGTGTAGTACAATCTACATAAAATTTTTCACAATTCATGCATGGAATTTTTATAAACAACATTGCTCTGTTCCATAATATTATTTTCATACGCATTATACTTAAATTTATTCACACATTTATTCACAAAGTGAATATTTTTAGATTTTAATACATTTTTAAGAGGCTCATTAATCTGTTTTATAAATGGAATCTGTCTTTAAATCTGTTAATAAATCTGTTTATTAAGAGCATATAAGCCAACAATGAAATGTGATTAAAAGTAGTGCAACGTTGTGCTCGGGGATGAAGGTCACGTGAGATCCTATATAAGTATTGTTGCAATGATGAGAGTGTTTTTTTTTTTGTTTTTTTTGTTAGTGGAGTGAAAGATATGATGGCGTCGAGTTTGCATTGTGTAGCTATATTCCCAATGTAGCCTATATTTACTGATTAAAGAAATTAAGGGATTATCGAAATGAAATATATTCTTCTGAGTGAAGAAAAAATAATGCCAAGTGATATTTTTTTCCTTAGTAGTAAAATAGAAGTATTTTCAAGGATGCAGACATTTTTTTTTAGGCCTGGTATAATTGAATTCCGAGAATAGTACAAGCAGAATCCAGTTTTCAGTACGAAATAAGATATTATTGTCTGAAGTTACGACGCATTGAATTATTCCAGGTAATGTGCAAAATATTTAATATTTGAACTCGGAAAAAATCGGCTAAATCGTTTAGGAAATGGCCCATCTCACTCACAATAATTGATCATTAGAAGAAGATCATAAGTTTTAGATAATTTTGAAGATAATTTATCCCAGCAAGGATTAAAGAAAGTAAATATAGAAGTTCTTAGAATATATATAAAGTTTTTTACGTGTACTGTGAAGTATTTATAAAGTCCTTTGACGCCTATACACTTGACTAAAAACGGTTAAAACCTTTAAAAATTTAAAAATTGCAGTTACAGTTACATTCAAATGTAACTGTAACAAATGTAACTGTAACTGCAATTTAAAAAAATTTAAAGGTTTTAATTTTTTAATAAGTTTTAAAATTTTTTAAATGTTTTAACCGTTTTTAGTCAAGTATACAGGCATCAAAGGACTTTATAAATTCTTAGAATATATGTTATTATTTTTAAATGTTAACTATCTTAGTATAATATTCATCAATAGATCTAATTCATTTTTTTTGGCATAAGTACAAAGCACAATCAAAATTATTAATTCTGCTGTGCTAAACTCCAATCTATTGAAATACTATTTAGAAAATCCACATCAACAATATTTTTGTTTATAAGAAAATTGGTTGATATGACGCTCTTGGACATAAAATGCAAAGATAGTTTTTGCTTGTACAGTAATTACAATTGAGAATTCCAGGGAGGATTGATAACCTAAGGTAACTGCACCAAATAAGGCCCACCTAACATTTAAAGATTTTTTATATTTCTACTGCAAAAGTGAAAATTCTGAAAACTGTCTTGAAAGGTAGTTTAAGGTGTGCTGTTAAGAAAAAGTGAATTTAGAATTAGTGGCATTTGAAATTCTTTCTAAAATAACAGTTTTTAAAATATAACTGAAGGGCCTTATTTGGAGCCCCTGTTCAAATATCAAATTATTCTACATTATTCTACTCATGACATAGTTCAAAATGACATAAACATGTCCATGTATGTGATGTTGCCAAAAAATGGGGACGATTTTTCAAAATAAGTTGCAATAGTAACGAGAAAAGCTTTGGACGACTTTTACTGTTTAACTGAAACAAACATGGCGAAATAGTCCACTTCAACGGACCTAATTTTTGGTGTAGCCGCTAGAAGTCAGGACCTGTCTAATCTTGGTAAATTGTCAACGTTCTATTAATAAAACGAAGGATGGGTCTTATTTGGGCAACGTACCTTATATATTTTTTTTTCTATTTATAACCATTGTTTCTTGCATTTCACAAAAAAACGGCTTGGTAAAGTTACACCCTCGACTCTTGAAAAGCTGTTCTTGGCCAAATAAAAAAAAAAAAACCACCAATACGATTATTTCTTGATATTTTTAGTGGATCAAAAAGCATTACTTAAGCTGTTGTTTGGACAAAGAGCTGACGACCATACTATGTATGAAGCACGGCTCCGTAATGTCTCCCAAAGTTTGTGGGCGATATCAATCTTGTCAGCATAAAGCTGAATAGTTATTAAAGAGAGAAATGCGTTTCAGAAGGTGGCCGTCGACTGTAAATGTTGGCGCGCATTCTATTAGAAATGCTTACACGGAACAAATAGATCTACTTAATAGAAACTTTTTTTCTTGTTATTTTTAATAAATCGATATATTGAATGTAATAAACAGTTCATTACAAATTAAAAGAAAAAAATAACACAACGTAGAATCATTTCATTTGACGGCTTACTTCGAAATCGTAGATGATGAATATATGATCATGTCGACAGAGAAACAAGATGACAGTCTCCTGTCGATTCGCTTCCAGTTTGTTTGTTTTTCTTTATTTATTTTTTGAAATAAATCCTCTTAAATCCTAAAAATAACTTTTCTTGCATTTGTTTCCTACTAACCCCGTTATAATAATTAAAAAGCTCATTGATCCCCACTCATAATTAAAAATAGAAGCAATCAGATTGAATTGGAAAACGGCTGCTGATTTCTTCGTTTAGTGTTTCATGATTGGCTATCTGATTACTACCAATCTGATGACGTAGATCGTGACGTGTCCATATGCAATGTCAGAAAGTTCCATCCATTAATTCACTCAAGGCCTCAATGTGTAGACTAAGTAGGTACGATGTAGACATCGTTTACAGATACGATGCGTTCACGAAGTCTAAATCTTGCAAGATTGATTTGATGCAATTTAAAATTATCTGAAGATTAAGGTGTAAGTTAAGAAAGTAAAATAGGTATCTGTGATACCCAAATAGGAACAACTTAAGGTCCTGACTCAAGCAACTGCAGATGACTGCAAACCTTTTATATCTTTTATATATTTCTTTTTCCAATGCACCTAAATTCTAAAAATTTTAAAATTAATTTGTAAAGCATCTGGGATTTCTATTTTCTTGTTTTTAATTTTCAAAATATTCTGCAATTAATTAAATTAAAACTCAAAAACAGTCTATTTTAGGATGTTTTTGAGGTATTATTCGGTATTTTAAACTAAAAAAATTTGAAGAAAACCTGAAATGATAAAAAATTTGTAAAATAATGTTTTGTATTTAATAAAATAAGTATATTAAAAAGGCAAATACTGAAAAAAAAAATAATATTTGGCGAAATTATCTGGAATATTTAGGTATTTTTGATTACATATACTATATTTATATTTTGTGTGTTTTTGGTCTTGTGTATTGATATTTGTTTATATATTTTTTAGTTGAATAATTTTGGCATGAGAGATTGTTATTTAAAGTTTTATTTTCACAATTAGATTTAGAAATTTTTAATGTTATACAGTATAAACATTATGTTATATAGTAATGTTATACAGTATAAACATTGAAAGAAAGAAATTGTAATTAGAATAATAAGTAAAAAATAATTTGGGAACCTTAAATTTGATTGTAATGAATGATATTTATAATAATTTTCTTTTTGTATTTGATTTTCTTTTTATATTTCTGTGATATATTGATTTTTATATAATTATATAATTGAATCTAATTTAAGTATAATTCGTATAATTGCGTAATTATATAATTTTTATATGATTTTATATGATTAATACTTTTTAAATTACAAATATAAATTATTTATACTTTCAGCACCTGCATCACAGGATTTCATTTTGAAAACCTAGCAGGACTGTAATTTTAAATTTAGAAATAAATAAATAAATAAAAAAAAAAAAAAAAAAAGTATTTAAAATTTTTATTATTAGTGCAATAGGTAATTTTTGTAAAAATAATTTAATCTCACAAAATTAACCAAAAAATTAACAGTTGCTGTAATAATAAATGTTTTAAATATAAATCATTATTTTACAAAATTTTTAAAACTTTTTGTATAATTTCAGGTTTTCGTTAAGTTTTTTGACTAGTATTACAAGAATGTCTAGTAATACCTCAAACACACCTCAAAAATTGATTGTTTCTGAATTTTAATTTAATTAATTACAGAATATCTTGAAAATTAAAAACAATAAAATAGAAATCCCAGATGCTTCAGTAGTTAATATTTAAATTTTCAGGATTTTAGGTGCATTGGTAAAAGAAATAAAAGGTTTGCAGTCGCCTGCATTTGCTTGAGTCAGGACCATAAATCGAAAAATTCTTACAGACAATGGAGCAATAGCTTAAAAACTGTAAAATCGATTTCAAAAATTAAAAAACAAAATCTAATTCCGAATTAAAATAAATGCACGAATGGAGAGCGACTTAAGCAAATTAAGCAGTAAAATAAATAAATATATAAATAAAATAAAAGTACTTACTGATGAAGAAAAATAACTGAGCTTATAAAAGTTTTGTTTATGAATCAGATGATGATCAGCTTCCAGTTCTCCTGGATATCGCTAACGAAAGCATGTTTCTTAATGTATCAAGTTTTCGAACTGAGAGACCTACACAATTAGATCGGTTGAAGTGCTAGCATTGGTAATGTAGCTACATGACAAACATACAATGTATAAAATAAATGCAGAATTTCTAGTAAACTTCAAAAAGTACTATAGTGTAATATTTTCTTTTTTTTTTCAGAGGAATACACATTTGATTTTATTTTACGTGTGCTCGTAGATTTAAAAATAGTCACTTAAAAGGCCAACACACTAGCATAAAATAAACGTAATTTAAAAAATGTAATTTATAAAACGCCAGACGCCGTTTCGTCCCGTACTACAGGAAGTCATTGAAAAGTCATTTTCACTTCCATTATAATGTATGGGACGAAACGGCGTCTGGCGGTTTTTAAATTACATTTATTTTATGCTAGTGTGTTGGCCTTTTAAGTGACTATTTTTAATACACATTTGACTTTTAAACAAAAACTTCGAAAGAACTTGATGCCTACTTTCCAAGCCACTTCCTAAAACAGGTAATTATTGACAGGGGCAGGAAAATAGTGTTAATTGGACAACTTTTGTACTGAATCGACTGTGAGAGCGAATGTAATATCTCAGTTGAATGAGGCCCCTCCTTTAGAAGCATCCAAATGATACAAAATGGGAGCTTAAGAACTCAAAATCGCTTGAAATTATATTTGGCCTTTGAATTGCAACTGCTTGACTAAATTAGTCTTAAATAATTAGTAGTATCACTTTTAACAACGCAAGTGTTTGATAGATAACAAATTGTCGCTTGGTTCTGTCTTTACAACATAACTGAGAATTAACTGTTTTAAAAAAGAGAGACATGAACGAACACAGAACACGGTAAGAGTAGATTTTCATCTAAACCTTTCTTGCTGCTAATCTGCTGCTAATAAATTTTTGAACACTTCAGTCAGAGATAAGAATTAATGGAAAAAGAATATCAATAACAATAAAAAAAAAAACCCGCATTGATGTCCTGTAATTATCATGAAAATATTTCAATGATTAATGGGATAGAGGAAAACAAATGAAATATAATCGGAAATAAAAATGCTTTTACATAAAAAAAAAACCACTTATGATGGAATTACTAATCACAGAAATTGCAGCGTAGAATAAATCATGTAACTAGAGAGTAATTAGAGGATGTTATTGATCATTACAATTGCTATATAAAGACAATATATACCCAGCATAAGTGCAGTCGTTCACATCAACAGTTACCATCGTTACAAATAGCAGTTGTTAGGAAATGAGGTTGGCTTTTTTTTTTTCTGTTATTTTGTCTTCTTTGTTTTATGTCTTCTGTCGTGGTCTTTAATATCATTCTAAAGTGCCAATAATCATCAAATCAGTCTATATATGTTGTCCTTTCTTAATATCTTTTGAACCGTTAGATGGATCATCTTGAATCTTGGTATTCATATTCGATGATTTGGGACGATCTAGATTTTATATTTGAAATCTTTTTCAAGTGGGTACTTGTTGATGAAGAGCGCGAGAATCACAAACAAGGTAGGGATACTTGAAACTTTTACGTGTGTTGTTCATGTCTTTAGGAATCAAACACCAAGCCGACACACCTGCTTATTTTAAATAATATATTTAAAACATAATTTAAAAAATACAACGACCAAGGTTTCAGTCACTATAGCGTGACTATTTTCAAGTGAATTTGAATTACAATGTAAGTTTGTTTTATACAGAAAGAATTATTCAAAATACAGCGTGTTGCGTCATTTATGACGTGATCAGTCTTGATTTACATGTCTTCACCATCTTAAACCTCCTAGTGTTGGAAAGTTGAAGCTGCCTTGCGATCATCACATTGCCTCGTACTGTTGTTGTGATGAGCTTTTTTTTTTTTTTTCTCTATCTCTTCTTTTTCTTCTCTCTTCCTTTCTCATTGGAACTGTTGTGAAGGAACACACTGCTACCCTGGGCCGTGTATTGGTAAACAATTAAGATACTGCAACGAAAAAACTTATTAAAAAATTATATAAAACAGGAAGTTTAAAATAAAAATAAAAAAAAAATATAAAAAATTAAAAAAATAA
>JAFIDM010009631.1:287261849-287303790 GCA_023159025.1 Thereuonema tuberculata | reverse complement strand
TTATTTTTTTAATTTTTTATATTTTTTTTTTATTTTTATTTTAAACTTCCTGTTTTATATAATTTTTTAATAAGTTTTTTCGTTGCAGTATCTTAATTGTTTACCAATACACGGCCCAGGGTAGCAGTGTGTTCCTTCACAACAGTTCCAATGAGAAAGGAAGAGAGAAGAAAAAGAAGAGATAGAGAAAAAAAAAAAAAGCTCATCACAACAACAGTACGAGGCAATGTGATGATCGCAAGGCAGCTTCAACTTTCCAAAACTAGGAGGTTTAAGATGGTGAAGACATGTAAATCAAGACTGATCACGTCATAAATGACGCAACACGCTGTATTTTGAATAATTCTTTCTGTATAAAACAAACTTACATTGTAATTCAAATTCACTTGAAAATAGTCACGCTATAGTGACTGAAACCTTAGTCGTTGTATTTTTTAAATTATGTTTTAAATATACTATTTAAAATAAGCAGGTGTGTCGGCTTGGTGTTTGATTCCTAAAGGTAGGGATAGTGATAAGTAAACCAATCACAGTGCTTCGCAACGGCTTCTGAGTCACCTTTAGAATAGACTGCGCCGGGGTGGTCTAGAAAATGCTCGCGCGAGTCTGTTTGCTATCTTACCCACTCCTATTTATATGGAATAATCGTCATTCTTAACTCAAACCTCGTTAATACATTGAATTCCTAATAATGATTAAAAAAAAAAACTTAAGTTGATGAGGGGATCGAACCACGACCTTCGCGTTATTAGCACGACGCTCTAACCAACTGAGCTAACAGGCCACCTACAACATTCAACATTCAGGCCACCTACAACTGAGCTAACAGAAGCCGTTGCGAAGCATTGAGGGATATGTGTCCACAGACAGACAAACTGGGGATATAAGGAGTCTTTCAGAAGCCTAAAATTTCCCCTAGACAAGAATTGGAATTTCAGTATGGATTTCTATTCCTGTTATCTGACACAATGAATTGCACGAGGTTGGAGACGTTTAAGCTTATTTGCAATTTAAGTAAATAAATTGGATTTAATTTTTTTTTTTTCAGATTATGGAAAATTTGAACTGTTTGACTTCTACTAGAGTAACTTGAATATAAATATTGGCATTTTTTTTGTTTTCATTTAAAGGAAAAACGAAAAAGAAAAGAAAGAAATGTTAAAAAAAATACCATTTAAAGTGAAGTAGGGCTAGATGAATCGTTTTTAGTTCTTATGAAGTTCATGTTTTTTCAAAATGTTTCAACTTAAGAACTAGAATACTTTAAATCAATGAATCTGTTCCTCTCCTTAAATAACTTTGGAACCACTGGATGAATCTTCTTGAAACGTTGCATGAATATTTAACTAGCTTTCAAATTTGAAATCTTTCTCAAAATAAATCATTTTCGAAAAAAAATACCTCGAAAAAGCGATAAAAATTCCCATTCGTTTCCCATCAGGAAACGAATCAAGGATGTTTAACAATGGACGCTGATCCATTTATTTCACGCTTTCAAGTGATTAATCCGTTTTAGATAAATAATTAAGGCGAATTAGATTTTTTCGGGAAATTGCAATTTTGCTGCGGATACTGTAATTAATTTATTACAAATGTACCCTTTGCGTTCGTGTCGTTTTCAGGACTTCACAAAAAAAAACAACGAAAATGAATGAAAGAAATTGTAAGATTTAAATTTTAAGGGAAGTTAGTTTTAAGTTCTTATGGGAACTTCTTGCTTGATATCTTTTTGGTCATTGTTTCTTGACTGTCTTTATTTCAATTTTGTTTTAGTCTATTGTGCTCATTCGCATCCCCTCGAAACACCCAAAGTGGTTCAGTGATTTTGTTTTGAATGAATATTACTTAAATTATTTCTTTATATTTAAGTAATCTTAAAGGAGAAAGTTTTTCATCATTTTTATTATTGAATAGTTTATTTTCTTAGTAATTACGTAGCTTTATGTTGGAATTCTAAAATTCTTTTAAATAGCTTCTTATTGAAAATGCGGTTGTCCAATGTTACAGACACTGCACTGTGAGCAAGGGAAGTCGGGTTCAACATCTGGGTTTTTTTCTAGATTGCTGCTTCTCCGGACAGGCCCTAGGGTTCATCTAGCCCTCTATAAAATCCTGGATTTATTTCCTGGAGGTAAAGTCGGGCGAGCTAATCCAGATGGTGATAGAAACGACGGAGCCCCAGGAGCCTTAGGGAAATACCTTCTTACCTAATAAAAATGCAGAGAAATACCTTCCTACTTATTCAAATTAATTAAGAATAAAGGCAATTTTTCAGTAGGTAATAGGATGTAATGCAATTTTTTAATATCTATCTTTTGTTTTTTAGTGTGAAATTGGTAATTTTTAAATATTAATTTTAATATTTCTCCAACCAAGCTACTTATGTTATTTAATTGTTTTTTTTATTTAAGTTAATCCAAGTTTCAATGCCATAACATAAAAAACAATCAGATAAAAAGCTTTATATAAATTTAAAATGTTGTATATAGATAGGAATAGAACGTAAGAATTAGACAGTTGCAAAAATGGCCGAAAAGCTTCCTGAACGCAGACTTTTACTGTAAATATGTACTTATTTTATTTTATTGTATATACTTTTAGTGTTATAAAATAGTGCTTTTTTAAGAGTTCTCACTTATATTTTCACTGATATTTATAAATATGAAATAGAGCACGTTAAAAATAACTTAACTAAAAAAAAGCTTTAAACAAGATAATTTTTTGTTTTTGTGGAATAATATATGTTATATGATTAACCATATAATATAGAGTTTATTTTTTAATTATAGTTACATATTAATTGTTCCAATTTATAAATGCCTAAGCATTTTAGAACTTGTTTTTTTTTTTTTAATTTTTTTACATTTACACTTTATTTGAAATATAAATATATATAAACTTAAAAGTTATTTCCTTATTAATGTAATTCTGAGAAAACCTATAATAGTCTTTTAATAAAATAAAATACATTATTATTATTATTTTCATTTAAAATAAAATATGTATTAGATTTGAGAGAATATTTGCAGAACGAAATTCAATTGATTTTTCGTAAAGGCTGAGCGTTGTTTACATGACATGTGCTGCCACTTAGTGAGTACTGCGAATACTACATATTTCTTTTCAGCAACATTTTTAGACAGATTTTTTTTTTCAGTATCATCTGTAGTAGAATCGTATGATAAAAATGGGCACACTATATCTTATAATGCATAGTATATACCTTAAAAATTTAGCCTACCTTCCTCGGAGCACCGGTCCCTAATAACTTTTGAACCACTGAACTTATATATATATATATATATATATATATATATATATATATATATGTATTTGAAGACTACAGACAATTAAATTTTTATAAATATCAATGGGTGATACCAAGTGTTTACTAAGTGACATCATAGAGCAGTTCTTTCACGATCTTTGGCGTTCATCAGCTACCATTGATGTTTATGATTTTTTAAGCCTTTTTTATTGTTTTAATGAGCTACGAAAATTCATTGAGACCGGTGGAATGCTGGCAGAAGAATTTTTTAAACTTATTTTTTCTTGTGAATTTCTTGTTATTTATTTTGTTTTTGGAGGCTTCATTTTGATTCCCACGATTATATTTGAAATCTCTTCCAAGTGGATTCTTGTCGAGAAGTTAACGCGAAAACACCATTGAAAAATACTGAAATCCAAACAATAGATTTCTAACCTATTTTTATTTGCTGTCTTTACCAATGATCAAATGAATTCTTATACCTAATCAATTGCAGTTAGGTTGATTACAAATTTCGATAAGTAAATAATGCGGATTGAATTCATTTTGTTTAGAAATAGAAACTTTGTACAGTGTATATTCAGTAGGTGTGAGAATTTGAATGGATCCAAGTAGGTTTTTGTCTTTTTCAGGAATTAAAAAAAAAATAATAAAATAAAGAAATTTCAAGAAATGACATTTTAACGAAAGTAGACTTGAAAGTTCTTTTAGACTTCTTAAGTTTTATTTTTTTGTTTTGTTTTATAAGGACGGGAAAACAATACAGTCTAAGTCTCCTAACTGTTGCAAATTGCAGTACTTCCTAATATAAATAAATTTTCAAATTTAAATGAAAATGAATTAAAACATAAATTCGTAATTAAGTTGATTAAACCAATTAATTTTAATTATATGAAAGCATCACAAATGAAAGTGAAATTATTAAAGCATTCAATATCCGTTATTAGATAGCAACAAAATCAACGTTTTCTATGAGAATTTTTATCGCGCAAAATTCTCGACCTAGACTCACACGTAAAAGTTTTCAAAGTCAAATGTTAGATCGTCTCATGCCTGTAAATATATATGCCAAGTTTCAAGAAGACCTATTCACCAGTTCAAAAGTTATTATTGGGGATATACACATATTCTGACCCTTTTTCAAATAGACATATTGATTTTTTGAATCTCAAGAATTTTTTTTTAAAAATATACGGTATATTTTTAACTAAAGAAACTAACTTTGATCCCAATAAGAAGCCAAAAGACTTAAGTGATTTCAGGAAAGACATCTATTGTAGTTCAATATTTAATGGATAAACATTACTTGCAGAAGCGTATCATTGACCCTTCAAAATTTACGTGACAGTAGGAGACACTGGCGATGTTCTTTTGTTTATTAAGATTGTCGATGTGCTTTTATTTTTTCCCCCTGTTATTTACTTCCGCTTTCCTCTGTTGTCTGTTTTTGCTTCAGTTATTCTTTTATTTTATTTTTCTACTTCTGTTTTTCAGCATTGAACGAGGAAGTCTTTAGATTTCTCTACCTTCTAAGGAATTTTTTTTGTGGTTTTGATTCACATAAGAAAGAAATTTGATGCTACGGTCATTTCAAAGAAAAATAATATTTTGATTTTTTTTCTTTCATGTTTAATTTCTGTGCCTGGAAAGACTATCTTAATGAAAATAATATTGTATTGTGTTGTTTATTATTTCCGGCTAGATGTGAAAAAGTAAAATATAGCAGTGTTTTTATGTTTTGTTTTTTGAGGAAAAAAATAAAAAGAAAAAGCTCCATAATTTTTTAAAAATTAAAAAAAAATTAAATAATAATAATAATAATAATCAAAGTTTAAGATCACTAATTCTTGACTCGTCCGTTAGAGAGGCACCATCGTCGAGTATCCAGTCTTTCGTCGAAAACAATTAAGGTTAAAGTTCAACGTGCAATAAAATATAAAAATAAGTGCTCTTTTTTAAAGGTTTATAATATTTTTATACTTCATTTCGCTCAAACAATTAAGTATTCCTGAATGACAGTGATGGTATTTGATACGCACACAAGTCAATCTGTGTCCGTTTGTCTTTGTTCATTAATCTTCCCTTCCCAATAACTTTGGATCCTTTTGATGGATCTTCTTGAAACTTTGCATGTAAAGGCACGAGACGATTTGTCTTTTATATTTTCAATTTCTCCGTATGAGTCCTTGATGAAATGACAAAAATTCCTGTAGTAAAGCATTACAATCGAAACAGTGGATTTCAATCGATTTCTTAAACAACAGATATTAATACCCTTAGTAATCCTATTACAAAGCGCGGGCTATATTCTGATTACAATTAATTGGATTCAGATTGTTTAAGTAAATAATTCGTATTTAATTAATCTTTAAAAAAAAAGGAAAAAAAAATCTATAATAAGCAGACACAAAAAATGTCAATTAGCAGTTTTGTAGTCAACACAAAGCCAAGAGTATCTGTACAATTTGTTAAAAGTGATATTACTATCGATTAAAACTTTTTTATTCAACCCATTGTAATTCAAGGGTCAAGTAAAATTTTCCAGCGATGTTCGCACTGAGTTCATTTAGTATGTCTCACACCATTCAGGCAACTGTGAGACACTTGGCCACCCTGCGCCGTGGGTATCATATTCGATCTCAGCTTTATCGATTCAGTATAAATTTTGTCCAATTGCCACTATTTTCCTGACCTCATTGAATTCGTGAACTCACGGGGCTCCGAATCCTGGCTTGGGTTTTGGAGGGCATTAAAAAACAAACAAAAAAGAAACCTTTTTCGTTTTCAGAAAAAAAAAGAAAAGAAAACTAAAAAGCAGCAACAATTCTAATATGCCAAACTTAACAGTCAACAATGATAAGAAGAAAAATTAAAATATTATGATATCAACAGTAGAGGACGAATGTCTACATCTTACAATAATTTTAATTAACTAATTCTAGTCACGAAGACTTCAAAAATCGTTGATGGTTTAGTGACTATCTCTTATTAATGTTTGAATCGTTGAAAAACAACCTTCTAAATCCAAGAAAAGCAAAGAAAACAGATGAATCGATAACTTTGTAGCAATATGAAGAAATTAGTGTTTCATCACAAAGAACATTAGATAAAAGTAAATTTAGTTGTATTATTATTTTATTTTTTATTTTATTTTATTTTAATACTGTTTCTACTTTTACGGAACAAAAATGTTGTCTGATTGCGTGCTGTATTTGTAAACAGATCAGCGAAATACGAAAACATAGATAAGAAAGAGGGGGTAAAAAGGAAAAGAAAAACAAAAAAAAAAAAAACCCGTGAATTCTGTCTATTCTTTCCTTTCAGAAGTCACGCAAATAAGATATTTTCTTTTTTCCAAAGGAACAAAAAAAAAAAAAGACAGAAATACATCGATTCATAAAAATCGAAAAGTTTTTTTTTTTTTTTTTTTATCTTCAAAAAGAATTGAACGCATTTGTAATCAAATTGAAGTTGTCATAATTTGACATCATTAAATATAGATACAATAGTTAAATAATAATAAGTTTCATTTCAATTCAAGATGGAAAAAAAAAATAGATGTATATTTGTCAAGGAAATATCTAGAAGTTAAATCATACGTGTGTGACGCTGAGGATCGTTAACGCATTTTTTTTTTCAGATCTATATAGGGAGAGACTAAAGACGACGATCGGCAAGATTAAAAAGAGACTGCGAGATATACGACATGTCGTGATGTTTTTTAATTAGATTAGTATTTTGAACTAATTTTAAATGTAGTATTGTGAATGTGAAAAGGGCCTTTGAACGTAATTGGCGTTTTATTTATTTATTTATTTAGCTTGAGAAAGATATGGCTAAAGGACTGTTGTCTGTGTTTGTTTGTTTGTTATAACAAATACAATTAGTTTCAAAAGTAGAGAGTTGGTTGTAGGCCTATTTATTTTTTATCTATCATTTTTATATTAAAACTTCCAGTCTTAATATGCGGTATTCGGAGTTAGCACACCAACTATAACTACGTCTTTTTAATATTTCTGTTTTAAATATAGTCAAATTATTAATATATAGTCAAATTTTGATATTTTTTAGATTACTTTTAAATGTACGTAATATCTACAATGCAATAGCTAACTTTAAATTATTTTTATCAAACGCTTTTATTTATTAGTTAAATATAATAAAATGTTTTAATTATACTTTTTACTTATAATTTAATATTATTGTTCCATTTTAAAGATTACTTATAAATCCTACCATTTTAGTAACTATAACTTATTGTTTTTTAAAAATATAAATTTGATAGTCAATTATTTTAATAGAGAATAAAATAAAAATACATTTAATACGATCATTATTATGCTGACTATAAACAAGATGTATGTTTTTTTAAATATTTAATAACCTAAACCCTCCATTAGATGTCCAATGCATGAATCTAGTTCAGGATAATGAGAATAATTCGTGACAACTACAAGTTATTCAATTGAAATATTAAATCTAACAAATTTAGCAAACTAAGATAAATTGCTTTTTTTGTTTGTTCTTGTTTTAAGACATTAAAAAATATTTATAACTTTTTCAAAAATAAACTTCAAAAGATTTTTTTATTGACTGAACATTCCAAGTCTCACTATTCCATTTGAACAGTTTCCTTCTCTGTTTACACCACGCTAAAAATTTCCATCAAATATCGTACGTAGCTTAAAGTACTTATGATCCAACTTAAAAACTATAGGCCCATTTATGGTAAAATATTTATCATGAGTAATAAAGAAAAACCACACATACAATAACTATAAAGTTGTATTAAAAAAAAATATATCAATGTTTCAAATCCAACATACTGGTTCCTTCGTCAAGGACAAGAATAATATAAGTAACATGCTTAATTGATCCGGCGTTGCCCGGCGAGAGGATGGGGGTGGTCAGGGTGTGGGGAATTTTGATTCTCCCTTTCTCCACAACCCTATCACATCAAACAATATTTGTATAGTTTCCATTGTCGCCACCAGATGCATACGTGGCGCTATTTCAGAAGTTTCACCCCCTTGGGTTCCAAGATTTTCCGCAAGATAGTAGAGTATCTGTGCAAAATTTGGTTCCAATCAGTCGAACGATGTAAAATTGTATAGAGAACAAACAAATAAACAAACACACAACGGAAAAACGATGAAATTTCTTATAACGTATTATTATTATTATTACCATTATTATTATTAGGCCTATTATAAATTCAAATTTTCAACATAATTTTAGCCTAGTAGGCTATCCAATACGAATAAAGAGGTTCGTCAAATCAGTTAGTTCCAATATGTACCCCCCCCCCCCCCCCCGCGGGATGGTCTTCTTGAAACTTGATAGATTGTCCCTTGAACATAACTTTAAAAATATTTTGAATCTTTTTGAAATGAACCCTTGCCAAGAAATTAGGGAGCGAAAGAGACAAAAATTCCTAAAGAAGAGCATTGGAATCTATTATTTCTATCCTGTTTCATCGTTTTAAATAACGAATATTAAATCCTTTTAGCTATTATTCCGCGTGATTTGATACGATTTAAATTAATCCGATTATGTAAATACTGCGATTTAATTATTATTTATCAGAAAAGAGAAAATTTAAACTGTTTGTATTCAGTAGATATTAGGATTGGAATGTAGACTCTTCGTTTTAGCCGTTTTTCCACCTAAAGAGTTTAATAAAGAAAATTTTAAGAAATAATCTTTTTAAGGAAAACAAAGCTTAAAACTTAAGTTCTTTCGAACTTCTTATTTAAGAATCAATTTTTACTTATTTATATTTTGAATAACTGCTGCCACGTGGACTTCATAAGTAATGATGAGTAGTTACTGTCATTTCCTAATACATGGCGTTTCTTTGATGGTAGCAACTGTCATAAATTAACTTAGTGTTGAAGACGACACAGACCACTTTAATATTGAAATATATTTGTAGCTGAGACGGAGTCACAGATCTGAGCATTGATTATTAAACAACTCAGTCAATTGAAGTTTTGTGATAAACACAAGCCAAGCAACTCCGTATAATTTGCAATCTATCAAACGTTTGTGACACTGCTATTGATTGTTGCACCGAATACATTTATTCAAACCGTTTAATTCAAAGGTCAAGTACACTTTCAAGGATGGTCGCACTGACTTCATTTAGAGGTATTATTTGCACTATTTGGGCAACTCTTTGAGATCTCTGGCCATCTTAAGCCTCATCCCAAAATCCAGCATCGGAGCCCTAATGAATCTCTTGGTTTCCCCACGGCCTGGAGGTTTGTTGAGGAAAATCCGATTTCCGGTTTAGTCATTTTGGGTTTAGTTGACCACTGACCGGGCCAGGAATTAGTGAAAATTGGACAAAATTAGAATCGATCAATACTGATTCGACTACGCTGAATATGATACCTTCGACCAAATACGGTTCATAGAGAATGATTGGGGGGAGGAGCAACTACTCTCCTGCAAGTCCATTTGTACGTCAATGATGGATCGAGGAAAGGAGATCATGATAGTAAATGGGTAGTTACGGAGAGCGCCGAACTACTGTAATTAAGACGAATATTCGTTATTTTCGAACCAAACGATTCCAAAATACGTAATTAATGACCTACCTATGGAAAACTATGGGATTTTTTTTTTTTTAGTTTTTAAGAAAATTCAAGATTTAGATGGCATTTTTTTTTCAGTGCAGCGGATGAACATTTTGAAAGCACAATTTGTAGTGCCCTTAGGAAGCGAGTGATAAATCCACATGGCGGCAAATTTCAAAATACATTGATCTCTCTTACAAGTTATTGGCACAAAAAAATTGCCAACAAAAATTGTAAGTTAAAATACGGAAAAAGATGAAATTTTTAAGTTCTTACTCACGGGGTTAAACGCGGACGAGCGTCGGACTGATCATCCGATCTCAACTAGTCCCGTTGGCTAAGAATCGCCAGGAGCTCCAGGACCTGCATGGCCTGTTGCAATGCTGTTCACAATTTTAAAAGACAAAATATCTTTTCTGTTTTACAAGATACACCTACTCTTATTTAAAAGCACTGTGAATTTTATTTTGAAACATATGTATTTCATGGTGTTTAACTTTGAAATTCTGCCACTAATGTCTTTTTTACACTACTGTCTACTCGGCGAATAGGTTGGAGTGTTTTTGATTTTATCTAAAGTTACATGAAGGCTTTTTACTTAATATACTAGTCCCTTTACTGCGCGAAGTGAGGTCTTATTCCCTTCCAGATTGTTTCATTTGGAAATAAAAAATTGTTGTTTCTTGTTTTGTTTTTTTTTGTTTTGTTTTTATTTCATTATTGTTTTTCTAAAATAAAAGTCTTTGGTAAATATCAAATTGGGACGTAAATCTGTCGTGCAATCAAATCATTTCATTATTCTCGATTTCTACTTTTAAGTATTTCGATTCTTTGAATTTGAACTCCGAAATGCCCGTTATCCGGTAGGTTTTGAATTCGGAATGACCTTCAATTTTGCAACTCATTCAGTTGCATCATCCATTTTGAAAACATTCGAAACGTAGCCATGTTTTACAAGGGTGTTTCCGTAGAGAGTGCCATCCAGATTTGTAATTTTACTAAAAACTGGAAAAGAAAAACAATTTTCTATACTTAAGTTTGTATTGGAATCGTTTGGTTTGAAAATAACGAATATTCGTCTAAATTTCATTGGTTCGATGTTCTATATAATAACCGGAAGTTGGATTTGACTCTTCAATTACAACTGCTTGAATAATGGCTTGAGTTTTAATCGATAGTAGTGTCACTTTTAATTTACTCAAGCGTTTGATAGATTACAAACTGAAGGAGGTCACTTGTTTATTCAAAGCAGTGTTTACGCAAAGCTGTGAATTCACTCTGTTTATAATTACGTAGTAAAAGTCTGAATTTATTTTAAGCATATCACAGGATGGGAAGTTTTAGAATAGTTAAAGTTCGGAAGCAGAAGAATGCGTGACATCATCAAAAGTAATTCGTCTCTAGAAAGCCTAACAATCTACAGTTATTTTGCTGCCATTTTTGATACATAATGTATTTCTGATTTTTTTATTGAAAATGTTAGACCAATTGCAGTTATGGAAGGAAGTACAATAAGAAGCTGTTATCTGTTGAATAGACATCTCGAAGGTCATAGTTGTAATTATGAGTATTCAGCCATTTCTCGTAAAACTAAAAGCCGTGCGAACACCACGCAACATTCCTGCAACTTAGTTGCGCGATTTTGACGTCACGAGTTGATATAAACCTTTGTCAAGCGCGAACACGTTGCAACACGGATATGCAACTCGAAAATGCAACCGACCCATGACAACGCAGATTTTAAATACGTCACGTGTGACGTCAAGCAAAATTCGGTTATGTCGTTTCAAACATAACATAAGAGGGAATGATTTGCAACATATGATAAATATTTTTTTTTAAATTATTAGCCGCTATGGAATTTAATTTCATGTTATTATTTCGAATCAAAAGTAACGAATGACCAACAGCCAATAAGAAACCATGCTCCCCTGAAACAATGACGTCATAACTTTTGCATTCTGCGTCAGCAGCCTTCGCGTTTGCCAAACCCGATGTGGAAAATCCGAAAAAATCGAGGTTTTGAAACCTCTCTGATAAATTCTGCCGCATACAATTACTGCATTTCAGTATAAACTTTATTTATGCGTGAAAGAAACTCGCAATACTCTGATATTAATTGAGTATGAGCCTGTCTTCAAAACGAATCGACAGAAATCGTTTTCGACGCCATTTTTTTCATGGGCGTGGTTTCACAACTGACGTGTTCCAATGCTGCCCTGTGATTGGGGAATTCGATGCAATTTTTCGAGTTGCAGGTGTCCATGCAACTCGACTCCGATGACAAAAGTTGCAAAGAAATTGCAACTCGTGACGTCAAAATCACTCGTGACGTCAAAATCGCGCAACTAAGTTGCAGGAATGTTGCGTGGTGTTCGCACGGCTTAAGAGTTCGACAACATCGGCCATGCGGACATTTTCCTGTACTACAGTTCAAGTATTCAGAAAAGATTATCAAGGGGGAATCTACGAGATGTAAACTCAAGTGGATTACATTGAAATATATTGATGACATACGCTACGTTAGCAATTATTAACATCTATCCTGAATTTCAGTCTTATAATAAATGAAATTTTAAAAATTTTAGAAGAATTTCAATTACGACTAGACCTACTAATGTTAGTTGCAATTTTTTAAATTAGTGTAATTAATTTTAATTTATTGTAAGTATCTTAGTTAATTCCTATTTATGTTGAACTTTAGTATCTTAAATTCTTTTTTTTTTTTTTTCCTAAAAGTGAGGTTTATCAGATCAGTCATTCTGTGTGTGTGTATATATCCCTTAATAACTACTTAATCGCGGGATGAATCTTCTGCAAACTTGGCATGCATAATTAGAGAGATGGTCTAACTTTGCCTTTCACTCTTTTTTCAAATGGGTCTTCAAATGTAGGGAAGTTAACACGTGAAGGTGATAAAAATTCCCATAGAAAAGCATTCGAACTTAAACATTGGATTTCTATCTTATTTCTATTAATATTTCATTGTCTTAAACATTGGGAATTAATCCTTTTAGCTAATTCATTACGTAGCACATGGTTTCATATGATTAAAATGAATCTAGTTTCGACAACTTAAAATTTATGTGGTTTCTCTGGTTTTTTGTTAAAAAAATGTTAATATTCAAAAAATTACTTCTGGTTATATTCAGCAGATATTTCATTTTGATATTAAGTATTTTGTGGTTTTTACGATTTTTTTTTTTTTTTAAGGAAAAAAAATTAAGAAATAACATTTCCAGGAAAGTAGAATTATAGTTCTTTTGAGCTTCTTGTTTATTGATATTTGTAATTGGTTTGTTCAATTCGTTTTAATTGACTTAAAGAATCGGTATTTAAAAGATATTTCTAAATTATAATCATTTAATTTGAAACTTTTTATTGGATATAGGTGTAGTTTATTTATTTATTTATTTGTAAAAACGAATCCATGTTCGCTAATTCCTTTCCATTAAGGAAAGAAAATTATGATAAATATATCATTCCAAAACTGACACAAAATATAACAAATAATGTAAATTACCATTAAAATGTTAAGCATGTTTATTCGGCTTTACACGCGTCTCGAAATGACCCTGACCTCACAATGCTGCTCGACCTTGAGTAGCCCATGCGTCGTAGCTGTCATACAGATATCAGGCGACGCTTGATGTTACCGATTTTTTACGCAAGATTAGCCTGATACATTATATTATAAAGGGATGACGTTACCAGGAAGATAATAACTTACTCCAGATCAATACAGAAAATGATGGTAATTATGAAAAAAAAATGTGGACATATGTAAAAATAACGTTCAATAATAATAATGAGATAACTAAAAATAGGCTTATAAATAAACAATAAAATTAATTTTTTATTGTTGGTCATACAGTAATAATTTACCTGCCTGAAAATAATAATTACAAAATGTGTTAGAATAGAATGTAATGAATGAAAATTAGGATAGAATGTAATTACAGAAAAAGCCACTCATAAGACAAAAGACAAAATGGTCGTTGATAAAAGGAGCAAAATTGGGTTTCTGAGTGAAATTTGAGTACCCAATGCAGGCGTCCCCGCTTATTTGAAACGTTAGGGACCAGAGCAGTGTCGTAAACCGGAATTCGTTGAAATCGGAAACCTATCTTCTTCAGCTCGTAAATATATTTTGGGCGCTGAAACGAATCGTAAATAATGTACATAACGCCCTGTATACCTGTGACCAATGTCAAATGCTGTATGGTTCTGGCAGTGTCGGATTTGGGGGGGGGGGGGGCAAAAGGTGCAACTGCCCTGGGCGGCAAAATGGGATTGAAAATTGATTCTTTTTTATAATTTAATAGTGAAACACAGCTACAGGGGCGGCATGGGGCTGACTTGCCCCCCCCCTCCCCGATAAAATTCATAGATCCGGCACTGGGTTCTGGTTAAAACTGAAAAAGGTCGAAACAGCAGATCATCGAAAATGGACCGTCCAAAAAATCACAACAATCTATAAAAATGCAAATATTAAAATATTAAAAATTAATATTACAATATTAAAATGCACAACAAATCTATTAAAATTTTGTGCAGAGAAAACAGTCAAATGTGTACAACTTGTGTCGGAAGTAGGAAAAAAGTGGAAATTAAAGAAAATTCAGTATCTGATTCCTTGTAACAATTCAACACATCCGTGATTCCCCCAAAGTTAATGTGTTTTGTGCAATTTGATCTCGGAAAGTGTACGGGCCATTTTTCTTTGCCGAGAAAAGTGTTAATGGTTTTGTTTACTTAGACATGATACGTCAATGGCTGTTGTCTCCTTTACATGAGGATAGTGATAATTTCATTTTGCAACAGGACGGAGCTCCTCCATATTTTCATTTGCACTTTCGCCGTCACCTCAATAACACTTTACCTCACCGTTGGATTGGACGTACATCTAACGAAGACTTCGCACTTATTCCTTGGTCTCCTAGATCACCCGACCTCACTTCATATCACTTTTTCCTCTGGGACTATGTTAAAGATAAAGTTTATTTGCCCCCTTGTCACGTGATTTACCAGAGTTTCGTAGCTGCAGTTGCTACCATCGATGTAGATATGTTGCAACGTGTATGGCAAGAGCTAGACTACAGAATTGATGTCTGTCGAGTTACCAGAGGAGTGCATGTCGAATATCTGCAAGTTAAAAACTTGATTATGCACTCTTTTCACTGCCACGCTCTCGTCCCTGTGGGCGAGTTTGTCTGTGAGCTACAGACCTCCGAAATCCCGGAGGGAATACTGAGCATCTTGTATAAATATATATGTAAATATATACAGTATATAATAAGTATTAGGTACACGTTTATATAAAATTCACTTAACTCACGAAATGAAAAAAAAAATTTTTTTGAATAAGTAGATACAACAAATATTATTTATGTATATACTGTACAAAATAAATTAAGTAAATATTTTAAAACGAACACATTTGCTGTGACTGTTTTGCAGTAACGAGGGGAAATTTCTCCGGAAATTGGCCACCACTATTAGTTGTAGTTCTAGTGGACATTGCCTAAACAGTTCATGAGAAAGTGCAGAGGGAACGAACATTGGCTCTGCGACATCCGTCTATATATACATATCTAAATATTACGTTTACATACGGTTAAAACATATTCTAGTTACTTCCAAGTTTCTCTATACAAAATAATATTTGAAGAGTATTGAAAATATTCAATTTTTTTTTTTCGATATTTTGATATTTTGAAAACTTTGGTCGTAAACTTTGGTCCCATTAATAATTGCTACGCGTCTTTTGCATTCTTTTGGGTCCTTGGTTGTCATCGATATATACCGGTGCTGGATTATTATTTATTTACTTTCGAGTATTATTGTGAAAGATATTGGGTGTAAAATAAGAACTAGGAGCCTTTGCGCTTCAGAATATATATTAAAGTTACAGCACCGTTATTTAACTAATTAGAAAGCTTAAATATTTTATTTCATGCATTAATGAATATAATTCAGCGTGAGTTACTATTAACACTTTAGACTTAAACATTAGATAAATTATCTGAAATATTTAACGGTGAGTTAAAAATGTATTCTCTCTTTTAAAACTATTATTATCTTTTTTTTTTTTTTTCAAGTAGATATGATTTGAAATTGGCGGCTATTTATAGATGCATGTTTGTTAAAAAGAAATCACTAAATGCAATGTTAATGTTTTGTTTTGTTTTGTTTTTTTTTTTTTTTTTTTTTTTTTTGCTTTATATAAATTTCATTTTTAAAAAAAAAATAAAAAAATAAAATAATAATGAGTTTCCAATAAAAAATTTTCATTTTACTTTTTTTTTTTTAAAGTTTTTTCTGAATTTTTAATTTTTTTGTAACATTTTAAAGCTTATTTTTGTATGTAATGCCGGTACGCACCGAAGTGCGAGCTTCGTATCCGAAGCATCCGTGTTCCAGGGAGCGCTAGTGTTCCCAAGATGGCGAACCCCCAGCAGACTCCCTAGAATTTCAAGGGAAAGATACTGGGGTGGTTTCCCGTGGCCTTCTCCAGGACGCCATTAAGGAATGACGTCAGACCGAAGAGAAAGTGAAGAAGAGGCTGGACAACACAGGAAAGGAAATTGAAACAACCATGCCACTGCCGGGATTCGAACCCAGGTACTGGCGCACTGGCCGCCACGGCAGACCGCCGCCGAGACCGCACGGCCACGCCAGCACGGCTTTTTAAAGCTTATTTTAATACAATTTTAAAATTATGAAATTATGAAACCTTTGGCTTCCTCTGCATTACATAAAACTTTTCTTAAATCGCCATCCAAAAAACAAAACAAAAAAACCTGTCCATCTTTTCCTTGAGTCCTTCCCTTTCGTAGAACGCTTTATCCATTATCGCGCTTTACCCCTGGCTAATAGTTGAAATCCACTCGTCAGTTCAGGTATTATTCACGATTATTGGCTTAAAATTACTTTTTTTATACTTTTTTTAATTTCAGATCAAAATTTTAAAGATTTTTTTTTTTCAATTTAACGAGATTTAAGCTTATTTCGTCTTTCAACAGCTCAGTATTTTCTAACAGTCAAATGTTTTTAATAAATTAGTTTCGGTAATGAAATTAAACATCAATGCTTCGAAAAAATCAATTTGATAAAAACTCGTATCTTTACAAAACTTACGATTTCAAATGAAAATTTACCTTTTCATTTATCAATGTTCACTTTAGTTTTACGAAAACCAGATTAACTACAAATTAATACATGGCAGGTAATATAAAATAAGCTACGATGAAACTTACAAGTTTATATTAAAAAAAAATTAAGATTTAAGGTTTTTTTTTTTTTTTTTTTTTGTTTTTGCTTAACTGTTTAATAGTTTGTAAGTATCTCTTAATGTCAGTTATATAAAATCATTATAACTAGATCTTAACAATAAGAATACTTTTGTAACATCATAGGCTACAACTTTCATACAAATTTTCCTAACCACAGTTAATGCCGGTGAATTAAATTAATTTGGAATATTTAACTTACAAAACAATTTGTCCTCTAAATAATTAACTGCAATACAACGGAAATGCGTCACTTAGCGGTAAATAAATAATAATTCTTATACAAAACTTACTTAAGCGTCAGTGATTCGAAACTCCCACTTCTGTTGTGGTTTGTCTCGTGCAGGAGTCTTTAAGACGTAACAAAGCGTTTGAACTGTGTAAGAGAACTCAGTGTCCCAGTTCCATAATTTTCTTTCCGTTTGTAGTCTTTCAAAATGCTGCTATTACAGAAGTTAATTGCGCTAAATGTCTATACATATTTATAGAAAAGGGACCGAATAACGTGTGAGCAATGCAGAGGTTGAATGCAAAGCTTAGGGGTTAATAAAATTAAATGAACTAGCTTCGTGATTCTTTAAAAATTAAGAACATAGAAAGTTCTAGAGCTAAAAGGAGAGGAAAAAGCAAAATTTTAAAGTGAAATTTTAAGATCGAGAAATGCATATCTTTCAGTCTATAATTAGATATACAGGGTGATTCTCGAAGATATGCAGAAACTTCGGGAGCTCATTCTACATGTAAAAGTAAAGAAAGAAAGCTATATAAACATAGGCCCGGAAATGCTTGGGTATCGAGTTAAGGCTAGCGAAAGATTTCGCCCATAATTTAGTACCCTGGGTGAAATGAAGATTTGCTGGAAGTCGGGGAAGGTAAATTAAGGGGAGAAACCAGTGGTTTCTTATGGTTATTGACCTGAAAAATCGAATGAAACATGTCGCAGAACTGTATCTCCCTTTGTTTGTAAGCGTATCCCACGTGGAACCTACAAAAGAGGGATCGAGAAACAACGTTTTTCCATTTGACGTACAATAACGTTGGGAAATTAGGTTAGACACAAAAGTTTACAACAAAATTTGTAGAACATTTAATTCTGAAGAAAACGGTGCAAATACAGTATACAGAAAGTGAATAGATGGTCGAGTAAATGAACGTTTCCTCAGAACAAAACAACACATGTTTTACATTTGGTCGACAATAACATTGTTAATTTCCCAATAAACAAAGTAAATGTTTATTAAAACTGTACATTTTTACAATTATAATTTTAAAATTAAAACTGAACATGTGTGGCGGAAAGTACAAAACTTATTTCAGTGAAATACTTTATGACAGAATGTAATTTTGTTGAAAACCACAGAATAATGTTGTGCGAGAAATTGTTATTACTTAAGTTGGCAACACAATAACAGCTGTTCAACAATAATGTGAATTGCATTGTTTTGAATTACTGTGAGCGAACTCTTTCGCTTGCCGTAACTCGCTACCGAAGCATTTCCGGACCTATGCTTCCGGACCTATGTTTATATAACTTTTTTTCTTTACTTTTACATGTAGAATGAGCTTCCGAAGTTTCTGCATATCTTCGTGAATCACCTTGTATCTAGAAGATATCTCAAATTTTCATAATATATAATTTCATAATATGAAACTTTCATTAATCCTAGGTTCATAAACATTAATAAATCTGAGATCGCAATTGGCTTTTGGGTTCACAGGTGATCGCTTAATGCCCAAAAGCATACTTAAAAAGTCTCTGTACAGTAGACTCCCAGTAAATGGGACCGAGGGTAAGCCGGTTAAGCGAAAATCCGGTTAAACTGGAGAAGTGAAATTAAAGTTCGGATGTATTTATTTGTCTTATAAATTAAAATATTGCGTCATTTTATTCAATGTATTAAAGTATTATAAGTTAAATACTATTAAGAAAATGAGTAACTTTTTTTTTGTTGAAGCCCAGAAGTTCGGTAACTTGCGCATAGTTTCGCCATTTTTTGTTTCGCCACGTTATATCTGAAATTGTAAATGAAATACGTGCGATACCGATACTAAATAAGGAAACACATGTTTTTTTTGGGTTTTTTTTTTTTTAACAATTTTTTTTACATTTTAAAGATAAAAAAAAAAAAATCGGCCGGTTAAAGCGGAGATCCGGTTAAACGAAGTCCGGTTAAGAGGGAGTCTACTGTATTCTGAAAATAACCACTAATTATCAACGAGCGCCACCAAAATATTGGATAATCCAATCTTCTGAGCGCGATCTTTATCAGAATAGCATAAATGTTTTATTATATTATTAAAATAACAATATTTTAATAATATTTTAAATCTCACAAATTTGCCTCCGTTTTCTTTTTTTTTGATGTGTGTTTGTCGACTAGCTAAATAACAGGCATGGTTATTCAAATGTGACGTTGTAGGTGTAATTTATCGGTCCTGTCTTAATTTGTCCTGTCTAAATAAAGCATCGGTCTAATGTGGAGTCCAAATAATTTCACCTTTTTCTATAGGAAAAGACCTTGTACGGATTTTCTTGAGCAGAAACTATTGAACGTTAATGACAGACTGACAGGAAGAATTTGTAGCTTACTCTCATAGCAAAGCAAGGCTTATCTAATCAGTTGAAATTTGACATCAAATTTACGGACAGGAGTCAATTTTTAACTTTTGTGGTGTAAATGTTTTTTCCGTATCCTTCCTTGTTGAGAAATAAACACGTGAAGATGACAACGGATTTCTATCGATCTTTATACAAAATATATTAATCCTTTTAGTGCAATAGAGCCCCGATTATCCGCGAGCGGATGATGCGCGGTGCGAATTATTCGCGAGTGCCGCGAAAATTTTTTTTAATTACGAAGCTCAAAAAAAACAATTTTAGTCCAAGCCAACAACAGGGAAAATACAATAGGCCCTACAGTGCGAAAGTCGAAAATTACTGACAGGTTTATTGTGCATCGTGATCCTATAGTAGGCCTATGCCTTCTCGGAATTTATGGATGCTAACGTTGAGCAAAGGTTTCTGCTTTACTGTACATATTTTAAAAGTTTTGCATATTATGTTTTTTGTACAATAAAACTTTAATGGTGAAATATTTTTTTTTTCGTGTTTACACCTCATTTTTAGTCTTTTTTCGGGTTATCCGCGATTTTCGTTATCCGCGAAGCCCTTGCCACCCAATTCCGCGGATAATCGGGGCTCTACTGAACTCTTCTAATTCGTATCTGCTTTGTTACGACTAAAATCAATTGGATAACTTACATCAGTGGTCAGCAACCTTTTGTTGTAAAAGGGCCAAATATGTTATGTGGGGATTACTGCGGGCCGCACTTGGGCCAAAAATTTTAACAACCAAAAAAAAAAAAAAAAAAAAAGGAAAATCTTACTTTGACAACCAAAAAAAAAAACAACCGAAAGTCTTAATTTTTAACAAGCAAAAAAAAAATTCCAACACGCCCCGCGGGCCGCACCAAAACGCTTCATGGGCCGCATGCGACCGCTGACTTACATAATATAAATTCATTTTTTTTTCAGAAAATAGAAAATTTCTTATATTGTTATGTGAAAATAATAAGTAAAAATAAAAATTATATGATTTCAAAAAAAGAAAGAATAACAACAACAAAAAAGCAACATTACAAGGAAAGTAGGCTTCAAATTCTTTCAGGAACGTCTTATTAAATTGTAGCCAATTCAGTTTTCTTATTTGCTAAAATATCTGCACGACAGCTAAAAGCATTTCAAAGAAAAATATGAATAAAAAATAAAATTAAAAAAAGTTACTAATGATGTCCAATTAGGAATAATTACCGTAATTGCCTGAAAATTGTTACAAATGTATTTACCTCTTTTATTTTTTAAAAGACCTTCGGAAATAGCGTTATTTGCCTCTGTTTTTTTCTTATTCAAATACAGTAAAACCCCGTTATTACGCTCCCGCTTATAGCACTATCCCGTTCTTTACGCTCCTTTCCTACGGTCCCTGGAATTTTCTATATAACTCTGTATACTTTTACCCTCTTATAACGCTTCAAATCCCGCTTGTAGCGCTTTTTTTATATCGGAAATTTTGTATCGAAAAGAAATGTAACACAGTAAAGATTCTTTTCTTTCCCTGGTAGGAGGGAATCTTCGAACTCTTTGAAGTGCGGGTCTGTGAAAAAGTAAGTTAGTGCAAAATGTCGAAGCAGAAATCCCTTTCTACAAGTGCAAAATTGCAAATTCACCGTAAGTACGACGAGAATTCTACACAAAGTCAGAAGGATTTCGCAGAATCTCTAGGAATTCCGTCATCCAGTCTGAGAACAATAATAAAAAAATAAGAATGGAATTACCAATGCAGCGAAGGGTGGTTGCAAACGTAAAACAGTAAAGTGTGGAAAATATGAAGATGACGAGGAAATTTTAATTGAATGGATTCATCAGTCCCGTGATGCATCAGTGCCATTAAGTGACCCAATCATTCAAGAAAAGGCGCGTGAAATAGCGGGCAGTGCACTAAATCTGCTCCGAAAATATATTAGTTTTGCTCCTAGCGGTGTAGCAATTGACGTTAATAGTTACCTGAACCGCATTGAAAATGTCATAATTTATAACAGTAGCACTCAGACACGGCAAACCACAATCAAAGATTTTTTTAATAAGAAATAAGCTCACATTTGCACTATATCTATTTCAGAATCAAGTATGTTTCTTGTAAAATGGTGTCTAAATGTTTTCCCATCTCACAAATCATTTCCCGTCTATAGCGCTATCCCGCTTATTACGCTTGTAGGTCATGGTCCCTTGACGAGCGTAATAACGGGGTTTTACTGTATCTCTTTGGATTGATTCTCTATTCCCTTGAGGTCTTGCTTGAAGTCAGAATACTGTTAAAAGCGGTTTTCGTCTACAGCAGCTTTTATAACTATATGTAAGTCAATGTTTAGGCAATTATGAATAATACAGATTCGTATTATGAGTTTGTTTTTGTAACTAGGAGACCTAAATAGCGATGATAATTGCAATGACAAGTGAATTGTGAACGTATTTCGAGACCTTTGATAATGAGGTCAATACATCTGCAGTTATAAGTATACTGTGGGATATTACAGCTTGAATCAGTTTTATTAAAGAAATAAAAGCTTTGGAGTCAATTTCAAATTTGAAACACAAAAACCCTTCTGTCCGTCAATAATCAAGATATCTCAAAATCTTGCTAGGATATCTAATCTAGTAAGTTGACTTTGAAAGTAATTCAAAACGAGTCTGTTCAAAGAAAATTTATCATCTAAGAAAATGGCCGTAACTGCTAACCATGTCTGAAAATGGACTGACAGCAATTACTCAAAATACACGTAAAACTAATCAATTTATAAATAAACTTGATCATTAAAAAATAAAGTTTATATTTTAATTTACAATAATAACAAGCCATGTCCAAAGATGTTAAGGAATTACAATAATACAAATATTGCATTACTAGCAGCAAAGCCTGTCGGCTGACAGGCATAAAAAAATCTGAAAAATCATTTTATTATCAACTATCAAATATAAAGTAAATGTAATCTAAATACTGTGCTAACTTGTGAACGAAGCTTCTACGGCAAAAATGGTTTTGAGTTTCGAAATCAGCGTAAACAACTGAGTAAGTATGCCAAATTTCATTAAAATAGATGCAGTGGTAACCAAATTATTTGGTTTTGAACGTATGTTTTGTTAGAATTTCAGGTAAAATTTCATGGAACCAACATGGAATAACAAAATGAACTAATATTTCATTCAATTTGAATACCCTTGATTCAATGGTACCATTGAGAAGCTTGGATCTATCTTAATAGCTTAATTATATCGAGTCACAGACAGACAGACAGACGGACAGACAGACGAACTTGGCCAATTATATAAGTTGATTTTCACTTCATTCACCAACAGTTGGCAACAGTTCAGTTTTTCAACAAATTTTCAGTTTTTCGACAGTTTTTCAACAAGAACGGCAGTCAACCCTCCACGCAAAACTGGAAAAGCACCACTTGGCGGCTCCATTAAGATCACAAAGAACTAGGGAAAAGCAGCAGCTTCTTGAACTGTAGATTGGAAACTACATATAAAGGTAATTATAATGAGTAATAATATATCGCGTAATCAAAATCTATTAAAAAAATGTACTAAAAAAATCTAAATTTATGAATTATTTAGTCCACTGATTTCTCTATGAATGTCTGACTGTTTTGAGTTGACTTTGTAAAGAAAAATAAAAATGAGTTTCCAATAAAAAAAACTCATTTTAATTTTTTTTTTTTTAAGTTTTTTGTCAATTTTTTTTAAACTTTTTAAAGCTTATTTTTAATGCAATTTTAAACCAGGAAATTATGAAACCCTTGGCTTCCTGTGCATTACATAAAACTTTTCTTAAATCGCCATCCAAATAAAAACAAAAAACAAAAGCTGTCCATCTTTTCCTTGAGTCCTTCCGTTGCGTAGAACGTTTTATCCATTGCGCTTTACCCCTTGCTCGCTTAATAGAGACCGGCTGCTATTAGAGGCCGGCCATTATTAACAAAAACCTTCAGAACGCAATATTTTTACACATAAATACCGGCTAATATTACAAACAGCTACTTTATTTGAATTTCAACATGCATGCTACCTGAGACTGTTAAAGATAAATGGCAATGTCTTTCTGTACCTTTCGCTGCTATTCGTTGTCCGAATCCGCAATGACGGGCGGCCGTCTCACCGGAAGTTTCTTTTTCGCGTATTCCACAGCGCGAATCTTAAAGGCAATGTCAAATGACCGTTTCGCGGGCATTTTGTAAGTCAATGTACCGTAAGGTATTATGCCAACTATAAAGATACGGACGCTTACACTAGTACCGGTAGGCAAATATCAAAGACCCGGCTATTGTTAGAGACCGGCTACTATTTGGCCGTGTCCCCTTTGCAGCCCGGCGCTTATTAGAGACCGGCGACAATAAGAGCCTCGGCGTTTATTGGAGCATATACGGTATATTTACAGGAGGTGGACAAAATAATAAGAACACCTGTGAATCGATACAAAAGCAGCTTGTATTCGACGTGGGATGGACAAATACACGTCATGCACAATGTTCAAAAGAATAGGCCTATGCAGCCATTCCTCGTGGTGGAGTTAACAATAGGAAGGAGGCAGTCAATATGAAACGCTTCTGTTCTCACACATAATCACGTCCAGTGGTCTGAAATAATGTAAACGCAGATTCGTCTGACCAAAAGACGTGTCCTCACTGCTGCTGTGTCCAGTGCCTGTGCTCGCGCCACCATTGCCGTCGCTACAACGCATTCCGCAGGTTCTTCAAATATTTAATGAACGTCGATTATCCGAACTAATTAAGACAGATGTGCGCTTGGTTAATCAGACATACATGCCAGCACCCAATTTACACGAAACAAAGTGTATTAGGCTTACAATTAAATTATTAAACACAAGATTACTTGATTTTGAAATATGAGGATTATAAAGAAATAGCTGATTTGGGAAATGATATTGAATTTCTCTAATGACAAAGAATATTTCTATGCTATATTGCGTATATCTTTGAATAAATAAACGGAAACGAAAACATAGTTGCTGGACTGACATTGAAGCATAACAACCAGTGAACTAAAAATAGATTCTGCATTTTGGGGGGCGGGGGAAGAGGCTGAGGGGCGACTGTGGTTCTGTGAATGACGATTTGAAAAATCAACGTTCGGATAATCAACGCAGAAATATAACTTTGAAGTTGTATGTACTGCATTTTCATTATACTCTATATGTATTAGATTTCATAGAACGAATATCCACCAATCAACGAAGCGCTTTTATCTACCTCTCTTCAGCTTCTTTTGTATTTCTTGAATGAAATATTTAGAGCGTACAACATCACTATGAATATTATGGAATGTGATTTGAATAGGAATATAGTGTAAAATTAAAATTTCAATAGCTGGCCAAGTGTCCTTGCGAGACAAGGAATAATCAATGTATGACGTCACTGTTGTTGTATTCGTTCTTCTTTTTTTCCCAAGAGTACACATAACATGAAACGGCGTTGATGCATTAGAGTCAAACGACTTATTGATATTCTTTGAGTGGGAGTGACATGAATAAATAATTAAATGTCATTTTTATATCGTGGATGAAACGAACGTGGCACAAATTATCGATGTACATTCTACAAGTGGAGGCTTTACTGTTATTTTTTTAAAAAAGGCTTTTCCCGTCCAGAAAATAGAAATTTTCAAAATTATAAAGCACAAAAGCAGCGCCAAGGCAACGACAAAATGTTATTAAGTGATTTTTTTTAATTTAATTATAAAAAAAAAGCTTTACATTGATTGATGATGTGTTTTGGTGTAAAATGCTAAAAATTTAAAACCTGTAATCTTAAATAATGTATGAAAGGGTGCCATGTAGCTTAAATGTAGCGATTTTCGATAAATACTTAATTCTGTGACTGTTGTTTTTGTAAAATGATACCAGCAATTACCAGAAAGAAAAAAAAATATGATATAACATCTATCGAAGTTCTTAATTAATAAATACAAATTGAATGAATCTTAATTAATGATTTTGTGTGTGGGTGGGTGTTTTGTGCGGCTGCCAAACAGGTATTCAAAAGTTGGCACGCCAATTATATCTTTATTGAGTACTTCTTTATTATTATTATTATTATTATTATTATTATTATTTTTTTTATGGGGGGCGGGCGTCGGCCCCCCCCCCCCCCCCCCCCCAGACCCCAACTTCGTCCCGTTGGCTTATGTCTGCCGGGAGCCTAATCTCCCGCGCCCCCAAAGGCCGGTGTCGGCCTAGAGTGGGTTTAACTTTTAACTTTATTATTATTATTATTATTATTATTATTTAAATAAAAAAAAATCAAACAATCCGTTTTATGTCCTTCTAAAGATAATAGAAACTTTTTTCGGAAATACTTCAGTATTCGGTTTCATTGTGTTCCTATTTGTTGCCGCTTGGGAGACATCCCGACGCTCGTCAACAAGTCTTTCAATAAAAGAGTAAATGGCGACGAAGGAATCGATTCCTAATACACAAATAGTTATTGATTTGACACAAATTTAACTCTTCGAGTAAAAAAACAAAGTCATCAGTCACAAATGACATTTACTCAATCTCTCTGGGGTTTTTTCGAAGTCATCGAAAACATTTAAGTAATGTTGTTGTTGTTTTTCTTCTAAACGCCGAATGAATTAAGGAGGAGAAGAATTAAGGTTATATTTGAAAATCAATCAATCAGTATTTTTTTTGGAAAGAAAAGAAAGCAGGGGATCAAACAGAAATAAAAAGAACACTTATTGTAATCATGTGACTTGTAATGATGATATAAAGTAAATTTCTATTGATACGGCAAAGAATTACTAATTTGATTAAGAATATTAAAAAGAAAGTAATTTTTTTCTTTAGCCTACTTCCCAATAGAAAAGTAAGATTTATCAAATCAGTCACTTTATGTGTATGTCTCCGCCTCACTAAGAACATTTTGAACAGCAGATGGATCTTCTTGAAACTTTGTGTGCTTGTTTAATGACTATGAAGATCTAACTCGTATATTATATTTGAAATCTTTTCCAAATGGGTCCTTGTTCAGAAATTAGCGCGAGAAGCCGACGAAAATTTCCACAGAAAAACAATGGAATCTAAAAAATGGAATTTTGTCTTTCTTCTACGATTATCTCAATGTCTTAAACATTGACCATTCTTAATCCATTCCGCGTGTTTTTGATCCGATTAAATTTAATCAGAAATAAGACAATTCAAGTTAATATTTCAGATTTAATTCATTTTTTTGAGAAAATGGAAGTTAAAAATATCCCTCTTACAGGCCTACAAAGGCCTATGGGGTGGCTGGAGGATAGGCTCCAGCATTCACGACCTAACGGGACGAAGTTGAGGTCGGGGGGCCCGACGCCCGCTCGCCTGGGAAAGAAAGCCGGTACCCATTCTAGAGAGGGCTGGGTAGACCCTAGGAACCGTTTGGAGGAGAAAGGAGCGTGGAAAAATTCTCCGCCGAGGCCGGGAGCCGAATCTGCCACCTCCAACCCGCAGCCAAGCGCCCTAACCCACTCGGCTAGGGTCCCAAAGAAAACGGAAAATATATATTAATTTATATACAGTAAATATAATAACTTGAATATAAATATAGTTCATTTTGTTTTTATCGTTTTCACAATTAAACAAAATGAAAAATAACATTCTATGGAAAAATGACGTTCTTTTAACTTTTCATTTAATTAATTATTAATTATAATGGATGAAAGATTCATACTCATTAGAAATATTAATAGAAATAGGATAGAAATCCATTGTTTCTATTCCAATGCTTTTCTACTTTTGTTGTCTTCTCGTGCTGATTTCTCGACAATGACAATGGAAAAGATTTAAAATATCAAAGTTAGATCTCTCTTCCCTCATCCCAGCAACCATTCATATAGACAGACCGGATTTATTTGAATGTCTTTTCCTTGTCTTTAAAGTCCTACTGCGTCTCTCGGATACAGACACGTAGCCAGGGAGGAGGCTCAGGAACTAAAGCTCTTCCCGAAATCTAAATAAAAGAAAAATATATTTCAGATTTGAAATCATTGGAACTAATCATATCAAGTCCCTTAGTCGCCTCTTAAGACATCCAAGGGAAGCTAGGGAGTGGTGCTGTTCTCACTATGGCCGACCACGACAAGGCACTTTTTCGATACAAACTTCAATCACCGATGAACTGTGATCAGAGCCGTCGCGTGGGCTGGGCGACCGGGGGGCGACCAGGGGGGCGCCGCGGCGCAGCAAAAATAAAAAAAATTCGGAAATTCCGTTTTTTTTTTTTTGGTTGTAGATTTTTGGGATGGTGGGGGGGACGCAAATATCAAGTGTAGGGCGCCTGACGAAATCTTGCCCCGGGCGCCAACAAACCACGCGACGGCCCTGACTGTGATGTTTTAAGGTTGAGATCCAATGAAGGAGGTTCTTCCGATCGTCTCCTTATTAAAATTCTTTCAGGAATTTATATATCTCTTTCTGGAGGCAGGAATCCTACGCTCACCAATAACATTCGCGTGTGTGAAGTGGATGTTACGAAGGATGGTATTCAGCAAAGTAGCCTCGATACCTTCACTACAATATTCCGCGAATAACCAACCAATATTGTTAAGTTCCTGAACCCTGCCAAACATGCAACGATGTATTTTGCGAATACTTGTCCATGCCGATCAGGAACTTGAAATTGACAGCACATACTACTCATCCATAATTTGCGGGACACGTATATCGTAAACGAAATGTATAGGAGGCTGGATAGAATAAGCCTAATGACACAAGTAAACATCATTAACATTACTGGTTTCTCCAGCCACTGACGTGTTTCTTCAGGTGGTGAGGTCAGTTTGCAACTTCATTAACTGTGAAATTATTCAAAGACTTCTAGGATAGGAATTATTTGACGTTAAGAATAATTACAAATTCTCGTTACTAAAAATCCACTAAAACGCCAACGAACTTGGAAGTCGTTTAGTAAAAAAAAACACTGAGAGCAAACGCAAACACAAATAACAATAGGAAAAAAAAAATAAGAAAAACAAAGGTTCATGAAAGTAAATAAATAATTAAAAGTAAAAAATAAATCAATTAAAAAAAAAAAAGCTTTTTTGTTTAAAATGCAGCTCACTTTAAACCAGGAGTACACATGAATTAAAGGATCCATAAAAGACAACAGAATAGAAGATTAAGAAGAAACTGGTTCTTAAAAAAAAAGTAAGTAAATCGATAAATATTTAAATCGGTTCGTTTGCTGCATATTAAAACAAACTTTTTATAAATAAAATACAGTAAAATAAATATTTAAAAAAGCTTCTCAAATTATCTTTCTTCTTTTATAATCCTTTCCTTTTATTTTTTATTTAAAGCTATTTTCATTGATTTTAAAACTCAAATCAATTTTAATATTCCAAGAAACCAAACAAACAAAATACATTTTCGTAGATTATCTTTGCAAATCACTAAAAACGAAAATGAAACTACTAAAAATAAATTATTCAACTGCTGTTATTATTTTGGAGAGACTTGTGTTAATATTTCAGAAAATGTGATCCCTTTTAATGATTGGTTATTATTATACCATTCGAATTGTTTTTGCTGTCGTCAGCATCCCAGTTCCGTTTGCAAAGTCAGACTTCCATAACAATCACCAAACTTATCGATTCGTGTTTCCACCGCAGGAGGGAGCTGCTTGTCGAATCCTTTAACTTCCCGATTTTGTTTTTCACAAACTGCAGGGTTGAAAACGAGTTCGAAGAATAATAGTCTTCTTTTCTAAAATGTTAGTTCTTAATGTTTTACTAATTTTATTAATTTCTTAATTTTCGTCACAAAAACGAAAAGCATGATTTAAATTTTATTTAAGGTTTTTTTTTTTTGTTTTTTGTTTTTTCTGAAAAAAAAAAATGAAAATAAATCGGCATTATTTATTCAATTGTCTAAATTGGATTCACTTTAATCGTATCGAAACCTGTGCTAGCTAAAAGATTTAAGATTCATTATTTAAGACAATGAGATATTAACAGAAATAGGATAGAAATCCATTTCTTAGATTCCAATGCTTTTCTAAGAGAATGTTTGTCACCTTCCCATATTAATTTCTCGATATGAATCCATTTCGAAAACATCCAACATAAAAGTTTAATTATCTCTAAACCTCGAATATCCAAACCAAGTTTTAAAAAAATATCCATCTAGCAATTCAGGGGGAATAAACCAGGTTTAACGAGGTTTTCAGGTTTTTTCAGGGTTTTAGGGGGAATAAACACACAAATGGACGGATGCGATGAGTTTCACTTTGTTGTTAAAAGTAGGCTAAGAAAGTGTGATATTTATTTATTTTAAAACAGAATCTATCTGTATTCTATTGATTAACTAACATTCATTCTTCTGGGACTGAAAAAATAAATATCGTGAAAATAAACATCGTGATATTTCGAGCTTGCTAAGAAATTGGATTTGGTTTTAAGTTAACGGTAATTAAGGTGAGTTCGATTATTTTGGCAGGAAAATTACATGAAGTGTTTTGATTTAAGCATTTTGGGCCACAAAATCCCACCAAAATCAACAGGAGATTACATTTGGTTGATTTATTAACAAATAAAATCAGTTTTCTAAAATGAAGGATGTTTGACTTTTCTGGATTATTCCGCTTTTACCCTCAGCTCGTTATTTATTGGTCGAAATAGGAATCGAAATTAATAGACTTTATTATTTGATAATCGAAACCAAATTTTATAATTTAAGCTATCTGGGATTTGTTTCCTTTTTGCAGATTGACGGATTGATTATTTCGACAATAATGTAATCTAAAGCTTTCATTTTTGTTATACTCCACCCCTTTTTTTTCCCCTTCTCCGATGCATGTTACAAACGGTAAGCTAAATCTTCAGCATCCTAGAAAGTCAGTACATGAATGTTGGAAGTACGAAAATATTCCTAATAAAACACCCTACGTTTCGTTTCGTTCAGGACTTGCAGGAACTCAGTCAGACTTGCGCAATTACGTAAGCAAAATAATGAAGCAAATAGGCTTAATTCAAAGCTTTTACTCCTAATAGAGCCGTGGATTTCGAGAATTTGAATTTCGAGAGGATTTTCTATGTTTTACTTTGCGTTATGGCATTTGGAAAATTGTTTTCCCACCAATTATAAAATATTAAAACATCAATTATTAAAACATTAGAACAATTATAAAACATTAAGTATAAAACATTTAAACATTATAAATTTAAGGCTTAATTAAAAGTTAGGAGATAGATATGTGGCGTCATTTCAGTAACTTGTCTGCAAAAAAAAAAAAAAAAAAAAAAAAGCGCATAGGCAAAAAAATAAGTAAATAAAGCTTCAAGGCAAATACACACTTATTAAAATTACAGTATTCAAATCTAAAAAGATAACTTAAGCCTTTAAAATAGCATTATGAAAAATCTTTAATTTCTCATAAAGCTTGTGGAAAGGTCAAGTTGTTATGAGACTTCTGATGTTGTATTGACTAATGTATTTTTTATTTTATTTTTTTTTCCTTCATCTGTCTACTGCACTAGTGTGCTTCCGGAATACAGAAAAGCATTTTATTTCTCTCTCTCTTTTTTTTTTTGGTTGATTACTCTTTCTTTTTGTTTTTTGTTTTAAGGATTCTAAAGTTGTCCTTAAAGGAAAAGTTGTTTTAAGGAATAGGCCTACTTTTGTATTCTAAATGCCTAAAATAGGCCTAATGCTTCTATTACGCTTTCTGAATAGGCCTACTTGGCGGAATTGAATTTTTTCCATTAAGAAATTTTGTAGGCCTAAAGGCAGAAATACATGGAAATCCGAAGGTGCAATCAGTAGCGTACCAAGGGGGGGGGGGGGGGGTTGGTTTTTTGGTTTTGGGGATTGGGGATGGGGGGGGGGAAGGGGGGGGGGGGGGGGGGGTGAGGGGGGTATCCAAAGTTAGTGATTGTAACCAGGAACCATAATTACAACAACATTTCATCATAATTCGGGTATAACAGAAGAAATAAGGTAGAATTCTGCAGTTTTGGGCATTTTTTTTAGCGAATTTTAAAAAGTGACATTTTTTTCGAAGCGCCATATCTCGGTAACGAATTGACATACAAAGATTTTTGATTAGTAAAAATTGTAGGAAATTTAACGCTCTACAAAACATTATAGGGATGCCTTTGCCGTAGAACGTAAGGGAAAAAAGTTATTGAGGAAAAACCGGAGAAAGGTCGAAACTTTTGCAGTTTTCCCCCCCCCCCCCTCCTCTTTTCGCACGGGGTCCTCGAGGTCCAAAACTTGAGAAAATGTTAATTAACCACCCCTGAACAGCATCCCAAAGTTTCGTTAACTTCCGACCTTTTTCCACCTAACCCCACTTTTTCCAACCTGTCGACTGGACTCGTTTTTTCGAAGCGCCATATCTCGGTAACGAATTCACATACAAACATGTTTGAATAGTCAAATTTGTAGGAAATTTAACGCTCTACAAACACGTATAGGGATGCTTTTGCCGTAGGACGTAAGGGAAAACAGTTATTGAGGAAAAACCGGAGGAAGGTCGAAACTTTTGCAGTTTTCCACCCCCACCTCTTTTCGCACAGGGTCCTCGAGGTCAAAAACTTGAGAAAACGTTAATTAACCATCCCTGAACAACATCTCAAAGTTTCATTAACTTCCGACCTTTTTCCACCTAACCTCACTTTTTCCAACCGGTCGACTGGACTAAGTGTAAAGACGTGTGCAAGAATGATTAGGGATGTGTGGTTGTGTCCATAAATTTCCTAACTATGCGTGTTGTGTTGAGTACCACTACCTTCTGCAGTTGTGCATAAGTGTTTTTGTGAAGCCCTAGTGTGTTGAGGCTGTGGTGCAATGTGTGAGGTACTAGACCAGTGGCGGACAGAACGATGGGTACAACACGTACTCGGTCCTGCCTCCACTGCTTCTGGAGCTCATGTGCTAGATCGGTGTATTTACTGATCTTGTCTGCGTGAGTTTTCTGCATGTTCTTGCTGATAGGCACTGCAATATCAATGAGATAGGTCTGTTTGTAGACCTTATATACAAGTGTGATGTCTGTTGTGATGTATGATTTTGTCTGTGTGAATGGGACGGCCCCAGTACAGCTTATGTGAGGATGACTCTAATACGCTTTGTAGTATGTACTTGTAGTAAGGGACCGTGTTCTTAATAAGTGAGTGTTTATTAATAAAACCCAAAAAAAGCAAGTAAATAAAAATATAAATATCATCATACATTCGCATGATTGTTTACAAGGAAATAGTATAAATTGTAAATTTGTAATAAGATCGATATTATAAAGAATTTTGAATATTTGTGTATAATTATAAACGATTTTTTTTTTTTAAATAACCATTCAAATATTCTACATAAAAAATTAAATACAGTAAAACCTCGTTAAGTCGTCACTCAAGGGACCAAACATTTTTGACGACTTAAGCGGAGTGACGACTTAAGCGAAGTGGGCATTTTTGGGAAAAAAAAAAAAAAAAAAAAACCACTGAACTACAATATTTTCATGAATTGCTGTAGGATTCGGTGAGAAAAACAAGATTTTCAGAAATCAATACATGCAAATGAATGAGTGGAAAATAAAATTAAAAAAAAACCACTTTATACTTACCACATTTTATTTTCTTTTACTTGCTTAAAAATAATCCAACAGTGTTGATTGATGAAGATGCTGATTACTGGAAATAAATAATTGTGGGCGGTAAAGTTATCGACAATGATGCGACATTTCTTTTCTGACGCGGAAACTGAGAATCCAGTTTACGAATATGTCGTTCCCAAATCGTTGTAGTCATCCATGCATTTGAATTTGCTTCATATTCAACTGGCAGGGATCTAACGTTTTTAAAGCAGTGTGGCTTTTTGCTTTTGCCTATCACAAATTGTTTAAGTTTCTCATTTCCACTCATATTAACTCCAAGCAGAAGTGTCAGGCGTTGTTTGCTTGCTTTTCCAGAAGTGCACTTTTCATCCTTAAATGATAGAGTTTTATCAGGCAAAAGACGGTAAAATAAGCCTGTTTCATCCAGATTAAAAATATTTGATGCATCAAACCTAGATAAAATGTCCTTGAGAACATTGTTCTTCCAGTCTTCTATAGCATACCATCAACAGCTGCTGCTTCTCCGCAAATCGTTTTAAAAGAAAGGCAATGTCTGTCTTCGAAACGTTACAGCCAAGCATTGCTGCCGCCGAAATCTTCCATATTCAACTCCTTAGCAATTTAAGCAAATTAATCTTCGTTCGTCTAGTCATATGACCCTTACCTGGAATCGGGGTATGGTTTCGACAACAACAATCCAGTTATCCTTAAAAAAATGCCGAAACATTGCTGCAGAAAAACGCCAAAGCAACGTAAAACAAAAACCAATTAAGGACTTTTTTTAAGTAAAAGAACTCTTTCAATATGAATTGTATGTGGTGTATCTGTATAACTTTTATATTTGTTAAAATATACATTTAAACATTTATTTTATTTACAATTTATTTATTTTATTTACAATTTTCGGTTTAACCGAGTTTTTCGGTTATCCGAGTTAGTCTTGGTCTACATTAACTCGGATAATCGGGAATCTACTGTATGTTTTACTACATTAAAAATATTCTAACACTTAAAATAAAAATTTTAATTTACTTTACACTTTTTGATTCTTTACTAAACTAAGGAGTGAATATATGGGCAAATGTAGGGAATTTTATTTGGAAAATTTAAGAAATTTACAAAGTAACGTCTTAAAGTTGATCATTTCTAAAAATATATGGAATAATATTAATAAAAGGAAACAAATTTTACTAAAATATAACATATTCTTTCCAAAAGAAAAATTAATATATAACGTATAAGTATAAAATTTTTATAATGTCATTAATATAAAAGATGAAAACAAAAGAGTTTATAATATGAGATATGAAAATACAATTAAACTCGATTACCCTTGTATTAACAATGAATATGGCGAAAGAAATATAAATTATATAATGAAAAAAAACTTAAATGATTTGAATTGGAATATTTTAAAAGATGACAAAAAAATTTCAAATGTAAAAAAAGAATTGAAAAGATGGATTATGGACAATATTGATTATTGATTTTATAAATCATCCGTTCTTTTATGTTTATTTTGGTACATTGTTTTGAATTTTCTTAAAACGAAACAATTTTTAAATGTTGTTCAAAATGCAATTTTAGAAGTAAAACTTTTTCCAGTGGAAATTGATATGTATTATATGTGATCGAAATGAATGACTGATACTGTTCTATTCTAAAATCTTTAAGATGAATTCTAATCAATAATGTAATAATTTTAAAATTTGTTCTATTAAAATTAAATATTACTTGAAATATATAGAAAAGGATTGAAAAATTTTGATATAATGTAAAAATATTTGAAATTGTTTGAAATGACAGGTTTGACTAATTCATTCTGTAATTTAATTTTGAAAGATTAATATATTTGCTAAAGAATTTGTAATAAAATTAAACAGCAACCGTTGATAGGGATTTATTTTGATCCCAAACCGAACTGAATTGTGTATTAAGTGAATAAAAAAAAAATATTATTATTATATCGAAAAGTTTCAAACCATGGGTGTCCCCAGCTAAGACAATATGGCGGGTCAAGGACCAAAACACATATTGCCAAGTATATAAAAAAAAAAAAAAAAAAAATTATTTAGGGATGTGTGCTTGTGTCCATAAATTTCCGAACTATGCGTGTTGTGTTGAGTACCACAGCCTTCTGGAGTTGTGCATAAGTGTTTTTATGAAGTCCTAGTGTGCTGAGGCTGTGATGCAATGTGTGAGGCACCAGACCAGTAGCGGACAGGATGATGGGTACAATACGTACTCGGTCCTGCCTCCACTGCTTCTGGAGCTCGTGTGCTAGGTCTGTGTATTTACTTATCTTGTCAGCGTGAGTTTTCTGCATGTTCTTGCTGATGGGAACTACAATATCAATGAGGTAGGTCTGTTTGTTGACCTTATCAACAGTATAATGTCAGGTCTGTTGTGATGTATAGTTTTATCTGTGTGAATGGGGCGGTCCCAGTACAGCTTATGTGAGGGTGATTCTAGTACGCTTTGTGGTGTGTACTTGTAGTATGGGACCGTGTTCTTTTATTATTATTATTATTATTATTATTATTACACTGGCAATATTCACACTGACATGAAAACTATCCAAAATGGAGTCCCTCAAGGTTCACAATTAGGCCCTTTGTTTTTCTTATTTTTTATCAACGACATATTTCAGGTAATAAAATCATGTTACATATATATTTAAGCAGATGATATAATGGTCTATTCGAATGGGAACAGCACTACAGAAATAAGAGATAAATTACAAAAAGATTTAATTAGAATACAAAATTGGATGCATGACAACAGACTTCAGATAAATGAAGACAAAACAAAATTAATGCTAATATGTCCAAAAAAAATGACTAACAACAGATAAGCCAAAAATCTTTATTCACCTATCATAACTGTCTTCATAATTCACCAGATAAATGTAAAAGCTGTTCAGAACTAAAGTACATAAAAACAATTAAATATATGGGCTTAATAATAAATGGAAAATTTTGTTGGAATAATCACATTAAATTATTACATAAAAAGCTAAACAAACTATCATACATATTCTATCATATAAAAGACATACTTCCTACTCGGATTAAAATGTTATTATATAATGCTTTATTCGATTTAAATATAAATTACGCTACTAACATTTGTGCCAACACCAATGACAGTTGTTTAAAAACTATAATTAATCTGCAAAATGAAATTTTACAGTTAATTTTCTTCAAGCAAAATGTAAACGATAAAAGTATAATACTAAAGAAAAAGCTTCAATACAGTACACTAAATCCCAAACAAAAATTCATATACAACATACTAATTAAAACTATTATAAAATCTTTGAGCACAAGAAAAAAGAAAAGAAAAATCCTCATATAATCTTAGGAAACAAGAAAAATATCCGTCTTCCCTATCCACTAATATACAATGACTATGGAAAGAGGCATTTTAAATAAATACTTGAAAATATATTCAACACTACAGATGAAAAAGAAATATGTATAAAAAAGCATATCCATTTTTATATATATTTCTTTTTCATCCATATCCAATGTGAAGAAACTATTAAAAAAGTGGCTGATAAAATGTAATTAAAATGAATTTCTATTGTTCAATTGTTTTTATTGTTATTGTAAATCCTGTATGTAATATCTCATTTAATTATTTTGTTGAATTTACTTCCAATGTCCTTAATATTTATTGTTACTAGTTCTTACTGTACTCGACAAAAATAACCTAAACGTAGAACTTTAATATACATATGTAAATATATATATATATATACATAGAATTAAATCAGAAAATTATTTTAACTTTTAAATTACGTTACTGCCAAATATAAAATTTTAAAAAATTAGCACTTATCTACTTGATAAAAAATCACTTGAAAAACTATACATTGATGTCAGTCTTTTAATGTTTTTTAGCACTATTCAAAATTAATTAAACAATTGTAGTATATCTATATATAGAACCTGTATTTCACATTGAAGATTAATTAGTAAATATTGTATTTATTTTATTGATAAACAAATATCGAAGGTTGCAGTAAACACTTCTTAACATACCACTCATTATCTATTATTATTATTATTGTCTCGAAAAAGTTTCAAACCATGGGTTTCCCCAGCTAAGACAATATGGTGGGTCAAGGACCAAAGCACATGCACATATTGCCAAGTGTAAAAAAAAAAAAAAAAAGGAATTGTTAGGGATGGGTGCTTGTGTCCATAAATTTCCTAACTATGCGTGTTGTGTTGAGTACCACAGCCTTCTGGAGTTGTGCATAAGTGTTTTTATGAAGTCCTAGTGTGTTGAGGCTGTGGTGCAATGTGTGAGGCACCAGACCAGTAGCGGACAGGATGATGGGTACAACACGTACTCGGTCCTGCCTCCACTGCTTCTGGAGCTCGTGTGCTAGGTCTGTATATTTACTTATCTTGTCAGCGTGAGTTTTCTGCATGTTCTTGCTGAAGGGAACTGCAATATCAAAGAGATAAGTCTGTTTATTGACCTTATCAACTAGTGTAATGTCAGGTCTGTTGTGATGTATAGTTTTGTCTGTGTGAATGGGACGGTCCCAGTACAGCTTATGTGAGGGTGACTCTAGTACGCTTTGTGGTGTGTACTTGTAGTATGGGACCGTGTTCTTAATAAGTGAGTGTTTGTGTGCTAGTTGTTGATGAACGATCGACGCTACCTGATTGTGTCGGTGGAGGTAGTCTGTTTGGGACAGAAGGGGACAGCCAGATATTATGTGGTCGATCGTCTCATGTGTAGTGTGGCATTTCCTGCATCTGTCGTCGTGTGTGTTTGAGTCATGTAGAATGTGTTTCTTGTAGTTGAGTGTGAGGATGACTTGGTCCTGTATCGCGATCATGAACCCTTCGGTCTCCCCAAACAGCTCACCACTCGTCAGCCATCTGTTCGACGCTTCCATGTCGACATGAGGTTGGCTGAGTTCGTGGCAATGTCTGCCATGGAGTTCCTTACGAGCCCATGATTCACGCAGCTGCTGTGTGTGGGTGTCGGGAGTGGTGAGTGTTAGAGAAGGGTTTGCGAGGTCCAGGGGTGTGAAGTGTGTGTCAGCCTTGACAATAGCTGAGTGGAGTGAGGAGTGTTGTGCTCTTTGGTGGAAGTGTTCCCTAAGTGTGTGTACTTGTTTTTCGTGTAGGGTGATGAGGTTGATGAGTCCTCGGCCTCCCTCCTTGCGGGGAAGAGTCATTCTTTCCGTAGCGGACTTGGGGTGGTGCATGTTGTGTTTCGTGAATGTAGTGCGTGTTGTGCGTTGTAGTGCTTCTAGTTCAGTGTTTGTCCATGAAATTATGCCGAACGAAAATGTTAGTGTGGGGACGGCAAAAGTGTTAATGGCTTTAATTTTATTTCTGGCATTGAGTTGTGTTTTGAGGATGTTGTGAACGCGAGCACAGTATGTTTTCTTGAGTGCGTTTCTGATGTTTGCGTTGTCAATGACGCGCGCTTGCTTGAAGCCCAGGTACCTGTAGGTCTCTCCCTCTTCCATGGATTGGATGGCCAACCCATGGTCCAGTTCAAAACCCTCCAAATTCGTAGTCTTCCCGCGTGTTATATGTAGCTTGCGGCATTTGTCGATTCCAAATTCCATCCCAATGTCTTTGGTGAACTGTGTTGTGACTTGTAGTAAATTAGTAAGTTGTGCACTGTTTGTGGCGTAGAGTTTAATACCATCCATGTAGAGTAAGTGTGTGATTTTGTATGGTGTCAGAGTGCCTGAGGTAAGCTTATAACCGTGTTTTGTGTTGTCTAGCATGTGGCTTAATGGATTCAAGGCGAGGCAGAACCAAAGAGGACTCAAGGAATCTCCCTGGAAAATACCTCTCCTTATGGGAATGGGGACTGTAGTGATGGAGGTGTTGGAGGTGCGTAGGTGTAGTGTTGTGTTCCAACTCTTCATCGTGGCATCCAAGAATGCCATGATCTTGGGGTGTACTTTGTAGAGTTGAAGAGTGTGTAAAAGCCAGGAATGGGGGACTGAGTCAAAAGGCTTCTTGAAGTCGATGTACGCGATGTGTAGGTTCCTATTCATCGCGCGCGCCTGGCGCAGGTAGAGAGTCAATAAGGAGTTGCTCCTTACAACCCTGGGAATTCCTGCGACAGCCCTTCTGCTGTTCGGAAAGAATGTCTCGATGTGTGTGTAAATTTTGTCTGTAAGGCAGGATGTGAGGAGTTTGTAAAGTGTGGGGAGGCAAGTGATTGGACGGTAATTTGCAGGGTGTGCTGTTTCATTGTTCTTGCTCTGTAGGTAAGTGATACCCTGTGTGAGGAAAAGAGGCATATGTTCTGGGTGTTGGATTATGTCAGTGAGTGCAACAGCTAGCTTCCCATGCAGGGACGTGAACCTCTTGATCCAGAAGTTCTGAACGCCGTCTGCACCAGGAGCCTTCCAGTTGTGTGCATGTTTTAGTGCTGTCTGTATATCTGCGAGAGTAATATCATGGAAGGGCATGAAGGGTAAGTGTTCAGCGAGTTGTTCTTCATCTGTGATCCATGGTGCTTTGTCATTGTGGGGGATGGGGTTGGACAACAGAGACGACCAGTATTCATGTAATGCCTCGCTGGTCGGTGTGTTTGTGTTGGGTGCAGTGGAGGGAGATGAAAGGGATCTGTAGAATTTTTTCTCATTGTATTGGAAAGTATTGTTCTGTTGTTTGCGTAGAGTGCACTGTTTGTATCTTTGTAATCTTTTTGCAAGTGCACTGAGTTTTTGTTTTAGTGTGTCGAGATGTTCCTGAACCTGGTTATGATGGTTTGAGTGTGAAGGGCGAGTGTTTATGTGCTTGAATATCTTCCTGACCTGGGACATAATTATTATTATTATTATTTTTGTATGTTTCAAACCTTGGGTTTCCCCAGCAAAAACAATATGGCGGGTCAAGGACCAAAGCACATACTGCCAAGTGTAAAGATGTGTGCGAGAATGATTAGGGATGTGTGGTTGTGTCCATAAATTTCCTAACTATGCGTGTAGTGTTGAGTACCACAGCCTTCTGCAGTTGTGCATAAGTGTTTTTATGAAGTCCTAGTGTGCTGAGACTGTGGTGCAATGTGTGAGGCACCAGACCAGTGGCTGACAGAACGATGGGTACAACACGTACTCGATCCTGCCTCCACTGCTTCTGGAGCTCGTGTGCTAGATCAGTGTATTTACTGATCTTGTCTGCGTGAGTTTTCTGCATGTTCTTGCTGATAGGCACTGCAATATCAATTAGATAGGTCTGTTTGTTGACCTTATCAACAAGTGTGATGTCTGGTCTGTTGTGATGTATGGTTTTGTCTGTGTAAATGGGGCTGTCCCAGTATAGTTTATATGAGGGTGACTCTAATACGCTTTGTGGTATGTACTTGTAGTACGGGACCGTGCTCTTAATAAGTGAATGTTTGTGTGCTAGTTGTTGATGAACGATCGACGCTACCTGATTGTGTCGGTGGAGGTAGTCTGTTTGAGAGAGAAGGGGACAGCCTGATATTACGTGGTCGATCGTCTCATACGTAGTGTGGCATTTCCTGCATTTGTCGTTATGTGTGTTTGCATCGTGTAGAATGTGTTTCTTGTAGTTGCGTGTGGAGATGACTTGGTCCTGTATTGCGATCATGAACCTTTCGGTCTCCCCAAACAGCTCACCACTCGTCAGCCATCTGTTCGACGCTTCCATGTCGACATGAGGCTGGCTGAGTTCGTGAAGATGTCTGCCATGGAGTTCCTTACGAGCCCATGATTCACGCAGCTGCTGAGTGTGGGTGTCAGGGGTGGTGAGTGTTGGAGAAGAGTTTTCGAGGTTCAGGGGTGTGAGGTGTGTGTCAGCCTTGGCAATGGCTGAGTGAAGTGAGGAGTCTTCTGCTCTTTGGTGGAAATGTTCCCAAAGTGTTTGTACTTGTTTTTCGTGTAGGGTTATTATTATTATTATTATTTTTAATGATAATATTAAAGAAAGTTAAAGTTAAAAATAAATTAAAATTTCTTAAATACTTACTGAAGATTTTCAGTTTGGAAAGTTAATTTAATATTTATTTCTTTTGTATTAATGATTTCAAAAAATTGGATTCTTCCTAGATAGGTACTCATTATAATTTTCTGCTTTCTATTCACTTGGAAATGCAGAACGCAGTTAGAAGATATTTCATATGATTACATAAATAAGTCTATAAAACAGTTATCAATGATAATAGTTAAGTTAATGTTCAAAACAACACTTGAGAAGTGGGAATGATAATGTTATCATGATTTAACCAAGGGATCTTAAAGATCTACTTAAAATTTTAATTCCAAATTTAATTTAAGGAAAGACTTTGATGGATTTGTGAGAGAACTGCAGTTTAAAAATTAGTCCAATCAATAGGTTGTAATATATAGATTTCGCTGTGGAAGACTCAAGACTTAGCAAAATTGGGGTTCAATTGATAAATGTGCATCTCTACAGACTCTGTCGCTATTTTTTATAAAAAATAATTGGATAAATGAGACCAACTTCACTGCCTTCCAACAAATTAAGAGACAATAAAATAAAGTTTTACTTGTAATTTTTAACAATGTTGGTAAAAAAAAACCTAGCTTGATTTAATTAGACGTACCGTACTAGAAATAGCTTTTATCATTTAAGCTTGGTATTTTGAAGATA
>JAFIDM010009631.1:287226851-287237849 GCA_023159025.1 Thereuonema tuberculata | reverse complement strand
TATAATTCCTGAAAATTTGTCTCATACATTTAGTATTTTTAATAAATTTTTAAATACTAATGTCATGTGTAGAAGAGAGTATTTTTATTTAATACGTCTAGTTTATAGTAATAAATTTTAAAATTATATTACAAAAAAAAAGTTTAAAAATTCTTTCTAAAGATAGTTTCGATTTTGAGTTGGTCAGAAGCGTACAATTATTTTTTGTTTACAATAAATCATTTATTTTTATTGAAATATAAGTCTTTTGTTTTATTTGGATCTTTTGTTATTACAAATACGATGAATTTTTTAAAGTGCATTTTTATTCAAAAAAAGATATATTTGAAGATTACGACGTACAGCTTTATTAGAAATGTTGTTCGGTTTCGATTTGTTGTTATTACAAACAAAGAATTCTTATAAAATTAACAGTTTTAAATGTTGAAAATATGATTGTGCACATCTACATGGATTTCTAGTGGGCATGGAAATTTTCATATTTCTAGCTACTGCAGATTTTGAGTAAAATGAATCACAAAATGTGGTCGAGTGGGAATGGAGATAGATTCGCTTCGCTCGTCTAAATTAAAAATAAATCAACGATCACAAGCTAAAAAAGAAGAAATATTAATACTCATTTATTACAAAAGATTATATTACTTCAATTTTACTTATATTTAAATAATTAATACTAACGACTGAATAAACATTAATTATTACTTAATATTAATTTCTTAATGTTTATTCAATTAATAGTAAATAGTAACAATTCATTATTAATAGGTAATTGCTACAATAACTAATTTAGTAACTAAAATTAATAGTTAAATTAATAATTATCATTAATTACTTAATATTTAATATCATCATTGTAATAATGTTAATAACTATTGTCGATTAACAGTTATTTTTTATGGAAATTATCTTTTCGCCTTATTATTTTTACCTATTTTCTCTTAAATTATAAAAAATGTACATAATTAAGTTTTATACAGATTATAATAAAACATTTTCCGTGCCATGACAGAACTGTTAAGGAACAGGGCAACATGTGCCAAAGACGCTCTGAAACCTACAAGAATAAAATTATGAAATAAAAGGTTTCATAATTTCATTCCTATATTATTATGGCTTTTGGAATGGAATGGGACTACATTGCTATGATTGGTCCTAAGGCCCTTATACGATTCATATATATTAATTTACGTAGGTTCTTAACATTGTTTTACAAATACAGTCGGACCTCTATTTAACAAACCTCTATTTTGCGAATTTCTCTATTTTGCGAACTTTTCTTTGGAACCAAGAACATTTTGCTAATTTCTACGTAAAATAACCTCCAAATAGCGAAGTGCATTTTCTATTTAACGAACTTTTTCATGGTATCTATTTCTTTTTTTCTCCTTGAAATGTTTTTATTATTAATATTCTCTTAGAGGAAATGAAAGAAATGGGGATACAGCAGAGCGAAATTAGCGACGATGTGCTGATTGATGATTATCTTTCATTTGATTTTGAAGTTGAGACCTCGGAAACACTAACTGAATCGGATATTTTGGACAGTGTGAAAAATAAAAAACAATGTAGCTATGGCTTGAGCTGAAGATGAAGATGATCAAAATGGAAATGATCATGATGAAGAAATAAAAAAAAAAAAAACCTTCATATGACGAAATGCTAAAATCGTTGTAAACAATCCGATGCGGATAACAATTTTAAGAAAATTTGCCTGAAGGGGTTTTTGGTGAATTGCAAAGATACGAGACATACTATAAGCGAAAACACTTTAAAAAAAAAAAAAAAAAAAAACTCAGACAACATTAACAGAATTTATTAGTAAAATTTAAGTACGCATGTGGTAAAGTACGCTTTAGGTCATTAAAATTATTACTATTTTTAATAATATTTATTGTTTATGTATTTTAAATCTGTTTTATGTATTTTAAAGCAATTTTAAACGTGAATCTCTATTTAACGAATTTTTCATATAACGAACTTTTTTGCGGGATTTAGCGACTTCGTTAAATAGAGGTCCGACTGTAACAATTTTGTACAGTTTTGTTTAGTGTTCAAGTATCATTAACTGCATAAATAATAAAAGCTGTTATTTGGAATTTAACTAAGTTTTTCAATAATTAATTATTGATATATTTATTATGTTTAATATATATTATTAATAATATTATTCATATGTAAAGTATTAAAAAAGGTTGTTATTTAATATGTAATGTAAAAGGATTATTATTAGTAGTATTAAGAAATTTTGATTAATATCCAATATTACTAACTGTTTAAAAAGAAATTGAATTTAAAATATTTAATCTTTCATTCTATATTTTTAACTGTCATTTATGGCAAGAGGTAAAACAACAAATCCAATGCAAATCTAATATTTTCTAGCTATGATAATTGTCTCGTTAGCTCTTTAAGAATTAGTAAACCCAGAACTGTCTATACATCTATAAATATAATTATACTAAATATCTACGTCATTTAATCAGTTATGAATTATTTAGTGTTCGGATTGGGGACAGAGTAGATGAAATAAGCTTTCTGTCCATCAAGGACATTACTGATCTGATATTATTGAAACGATATACGAAGCTTGTTTTCTCTTAATTCTTTCACCGTAATTTTTAACGATTTTTCATTAGCTTTATTGACGTTCTCCAAATCGATCCGAGTCATTTCCGTCAACAAGTAATTGCAGAAAGAAAACGCACACCTAGGCAAATAATAGTGATTATGTTCTTAAAGCTGTAGTTACAAGGTGTTATTACTTAACCTCCACCACCACCACCCTCACCCAAACGCACACACAAAAGCAAATGAAAGGAAAATAGTTTAATTGGGACGTCGCCTAATGCAATAAAACATTGGAATATTTGTTTAAAGCGTGAGGATTATCCATTTGTACGCATCATCTCCCCTTTTCTCTACTAATTGTGTAAAATCCACAATGTTTAATCGAAGAGCGAGCTGTTTCCTTTTCATCCTGTTTATTTTGGCTTACGCCTCCAATATTATCTTTATTTCTAAAGGCGTTAAACATACCGTATAATTACAACCCACAACTTAACTAACTATAATACGGTAATAGCATGTATAGTAAAACCCCGTTCAGCGCTGATTCGTTATTACACTCTTTCAGATCATCTAACTCACTTGTCAGTGATCGGCAACCTATGCTTGTTCGTTTTACGTCTTCTATCAAATAAGAAACGACAATTCTTTCTTATATCAGAAGCACCACAAACCTAAATTTCGTAACCCTGGTTAACTCCATCAATCAGGATTAGGTGTATCCCACAGGAGCCCCATACGGCCCATCGGGGCGCTGGAGGTAAGGCTCCAACGTTTCAGTGACCCAGGACTGAGATGAAGTCAGGTGGTCAGCTCAACGCTCGTCCGCCAGTACTACCGGGAAAGCAACCCGATACCCATTCTACAGAGGGCTGATCAGTCAATGTAGAGAATTCTACTTCAGTTTAAGAGCTGCAACGCTGTATAAATATTCTGACGTAGCCAGAGGATTGGTAACGGTTGTAACCTCCACCCCGTTTCAAAATCCTGAATACGCCTGTGAATGCAAGTTTTTTATTTCGGATTCGAAAATAAATTCACTTTACGACGAGTCCAGAAGGCAGATTTAAAGGAAAAAATGATCTTGATTAGTGTTCCTGTTGCTGAGAATTTCGGCGTGATAGAGAGTTTAAGGAAGGATATTCTCACTGCTGAAAGGAATTTATTTTTATTAATCTATTTATTCTATATTTTGTAGACTTGGTTTATTATCATTTTGTATTTTATTTTAATCATCCCTACTTTATAATAATTCTTGAATGAGAATATCAACCTGAAAGGGTTGAAGCTGTGATTTTATTTATTGTTTTATACATTAACAGCGTTTTATCTCTATTAATTTGTTTAATGTATTATTATGAAGAATTAGAACGTTTATCATTTATATTATTAATTAATATAAAAATGCATTTATATTTTATATTTTCTATTATAGCACTCTTCTTTAAAATACATATGTATTTACTTCATTCAGGATTGCCTAAATCTCGTGTTGCAGCTACTACCTGAGATAGTGGTACTATTGGGAATTTTACTATTTCTTATGGACTTCTCTGAAGAAATCATGTTAAGAAAATTTATTAGATCTCGATGGATTTGTATTGGTTTGAGATTATTTTATAAGTATAATATGTTTACAACAATGAGATATCTTAAGTCATTAATTGCTTATTTTTCAGTTGCTTAAATGGAAATAGTTTTAGGAGGGATTATAACTTGTTCTGCTTCGCAGTTGGTTGCGAGACGTCATAACAGTAGCACATGAACTACGTTCATTTGGAATACTTTGTTTTTATTTAAAAATAGTTGCTTACTAGAAAAGACGCCAGGATAGAAGGAGGACTCTCATGTCAAAAGTAAAGTATTAAAAAAAAAATAATAAATTTTATTACATATTTTAAATAACCGGAAGAAAAAGCATCAGATTGGCAAAAAAACTGGTCGATAAGTTGAGATGTTCAACTTTGACAATAACAACTTAGACAAATAAACTTTACGAGTAAATAAAAACGTGTCTTTAGATTTTTTTATTTTTTTTAAAAAAAAAGTACTGTCAGCAACAACAGCAGCTGTGATTGTTGAGCTGAAATGACCGAGCTGTCTCCTCTCGTCAAGCGAATGCGCAAACAATGAAGGTTCGAGTTTAAGATTACGGAATGAATAATCTGTAAAACTCTACAAAGAATTTCTGAAGAAATTATCTTAAGAAGTTTCAAGTTTACGCTAAGCCTATAAAGTTACTAAAATGCAATGGCAAATTAATGCTGAAACTAATTATAATAATAAAGAGATTTTGGTAAGTGAAATGGCACTTCTAAATATTAAACAGTTAATAAAAATTCACTAATGTAGAGATTCACATAAGTCATCGACAAACATTACGCTGAACTTTAAAGAAATTTATTAGTTGGATGAAAAATAAGAAAAGCCTACAGATTAAGGAAATAAAATTGAAAATAATACGTTTTTGGACACTTATAGGTTGAAAGGAGAGAGATAGATGTAAATCCTAAATTGCAACCGAGAAAAAGAAAGAAACTCCGACATTTTGTTTTTCACCGTTCTTTCTGTTTTTTTTTTTTACTTTTTGGTTAGATGGATATTCATAAATAATATTCATATCCATCCCCTAATCGAAATTCCTCAGCACGCTACTGATTTTGACTCATAAATGGTGATCTTAAATAATATAATATGAGAGGTCTTAAACGGGAACTGATATTTGAATCGAAGTTAACATTCTTCAATAAAATGGAATGTAATATCGACTATATTCAGCAGGTTTCTAAATTCAATTCATGATAATCCAACACATTGATGATCTATTTTCAATTATTTTAGGAAACCTACTTTGAAATCTTTGAAAATTATAGCTCGTACATTATATATTAAGAATAATAAGAAGTTTGAAAGATCTTAAGACGTAATAATAAATAAAACTTTACGTGCACTGTTCATTACTGTTAAAAAAACAAACACAAAGCCTATGCACCTGATTAAAAATTTAATACACATTAAATATTTTTAAAGTTTTTTAAAGTTTTAATATGTATTAAATTTTTAATCAGTTACATAGGCTTTGTGTTTGTTTTTTTAACAGCACTGTGCACGTAACGTTTTGTTTTATAGTGTAGTAATAGCCACAGTAAGAAATCGCTGATGACATCTCCTCTTGAAGAGGAAACTTGTTCGATGTAAAGTTTTTTTAAAGTTTTTTAATGTGTATTAAATTTTTAATCAAGTGCATAGGCTTTGTGTTTGTTTAACAATCTTAAGACGTACTTTCGTTAAAATGTTAGTTCTTATTATTTTTTGTTTTTGTTTGTTTGTTTTTAAAAAGCGTAAATTGAGAAAAACGAAAAGCCTACATCAGTGGTTCCCAACCTTTATCAAGTCGAAGCCCCTTTAACGTTCTTGCTACGGTTATGTGGCCCCAAAAAAATTTTAGAAAAATAAAATTTAAACAGAAGCATGTTTTAACATAATAGCCTATATTTTACAATATGTTTAAAGATTTTAATAGAGTAATGTAAACTACAAATTTTAGAAAAAAAACTACAATCATTATTAACATTTAAAATTTAGTAGTTTAGTTGCCATTAAATTTATTATTGATTGATTGTGGTGAATGGGGATGGCAGGGAAGTCAAGCGACCCATAGATCTATTATGCTATCGAAAATGGGGACAAACGGAGAGAAAGACTGAGAAAGTATGGTGGGAAAAGTGCAGGGGAAATGGGAGAACCCCGAGAAAATCTGCCCAGTGCGGATCGTCCACCATCACGAAACCCACATGAGAACCGAACCCCGGTACTCAGAGGTGAGAGGCCAATGTCTTAACGACATCCCCAAACGCGCGGTCTTAAATTTATTAATTTATGTTCTTTATAATGAAATTAGTTTCGTACAGTGGGATGGTTGATGTTGTTTCGCAACTTATGAATATCTGGCTCCAGAAATTTTAAATTTTGAGTCGTAGGTCTGGTTCTACATTAAGTCTATTTCTACATTTAGTTTTCATGTGGACGAGAGATGAAAATGTAGTCTCACACATGCATGTAATTGCAAAAGGCATTAAGTATATTATTATTATTGTTTGCTGCTTTCTTCAACTATATTAAGACTGCAGATAGAATTATGTCATTGTAAAAGCATTCTAAAAGTGAAACGTATACAAACACATACCGTATTTCAGTAAAACAAATTTATTCTTATATCTACGTTAACATCATTAAACGGTTTTGCGGATCTCCTCAGTCGTCATCGCGGGCCCCAGGTTGGGAACCGATGGCCTGCGTTGATATTCTAATTCTAATATCTACTGAATACAAAGAACAGTTTCCGGTCACTGAAAAATAATTGAAGAAAATCCACATACTCATTTGAATTATATAAATCAGATTTATTTTAATCAAGCCTCGCGGGGAAAATTAGCTGAGATAAACATTAAAAGAAATCCATTATTTAAATTCCAATGCTTTTGTATGAGAAATTTGGAGCTAATTTCTCTACAAAGTGCCCAATCGGAAAAGAATTGAAATATTGGATCGTCCTTAATCCTTGAATATGTATAGCAAGTTTCAAGAAGATCCATCCGCTGCAGCGGTTGTAACATTGTAAGGGATACACAGATACGATATGCCTTACTTTCGTACTGGGCTATCAAATGTGAATGATAGAATCCTTCCTGTATTTTACATTTTATATTAATTATTATACAATTATTCCAGTAATTTCCTTCCCGATGGTTGGAGGAAAGCAAAGTCAAATGGAAATAGGTTACTCGTAGGCTACGGATCCTTGGCCCAAGCTAACAGCGATAATAAAAAACAATAATGTACATGATATTTATTTACTTTTATATGTTTATGGTGTTTTGAATAATTTAAGAGGCAAAGTTGTAAAGGAAATCCTATTCCAAGAGGTAATATCACAATGGAAACGAAGCACAACTTAATAATACAAGAAGGAACTCGAAGCTAACTTTCCTTAACATATTATTTCTTAAAATTTCTTATTTTTTTCTTATTTGAAAATCGTGAAAACGACAAAAACGAAAAGCCTATGTTTATTTTCAAAATCTAAAATTTACTGAATACAAACAGTACAAATTTTCCATTTTCTGAAAAGAAATTAATTAAATCTCATTATTTTCTTAAATTGTCTAAAGTCTATTAAATTTTAATCAAATCACACCATGCTCAAATTAATGAATTAATGATTAATAGGTTCATTACTTAAGACACTGAGATATTAATTGAAATAACATAAGATCTTAATTGTTTGGATTCCAGTGCTGTTATATGGGAATTTTGTAGCCTTTTCGCGCTAATTTCTTGACAACACCTACTTAAAAGTAGTCGAAAATAATTACATTTAATTGAAAAGAATTAGTAAAAACAATGAACTTACATTGCTAAAATTTCTTAAAATACCTCTATTTGCTTCGACACAACTGAACGGCGATTTTTCCGGAAAAATTCATTTTTTTATTTCGAAAAATATTCGACATAACAAGGTTTTGAGTAAAAACTCTTCGACATAAGAATTAAAATTAACATTAGATGAATATGTAATATCAAGGGGAAAAATAATTTTTCGACATATCAAGGTTTTCTAGATATCGAAGTTCGAGATATCGAGAGTATTCTGTATTTACTTACTCATCAAACCTCGATTTTCGAGAACAGATCCAAGTTGTTATTAACGGTCTTACTAAGTTTGGTTTTCATAACTGAAATCGGCACAGAATGCATAGCGAACATAGAACTTCCGCTTCTTCTAATCCGCTTCTTCTGCGGATAATTAAAAGTATGAATACCTGAATTATCCGATAAATTTGCGGTGTCATAAGAATACTGACGTGAAATGTGAATGTGCATAAAACGAACATTATTGTGGACACAGATTTAGAATTTGTCTTTTAATTCTTATCAGGATCCAATGTGATAAATGCAAGATGTAAGGTCTGTTTTGTTTTGTTTGTTTTTCCCTTTATCAAGTGAATATTTTTCTTTTTAAACAAACTCAATAAAATATATTGTTTTTTAATCATCATCACAGCTTCATATGTATACAGGGTGTTTCGGAAATGGTAGAGAAAGTGAAGAGATATGGGTTCCAAAGGTCATTTTGAGTCGAAAATGTTCTATGACATTTTGTTGTAGAGTTAGAAAATGAAAGCTTTGGGAATGGTCCCTAATCAAAGAAAGCTCAGTCCACTTTAGGAAGTGTAAATAAGTAACGTAAAAGTTATTACAAAAAATAATCCGGATAACAAATGTCATGACTGAAAACAGGTATGATAATTAAACCTTTACCTTATTTACTTACACTTCCTAATGTGAACTGAGCTTTCTTTGAATAGGGACCATTCCCAAACCATTCATTTCCTAACTCTAAAACTACGGCCCGTACAACAAAATGTCGTATAACATTACTTTCGACTCAAAATGACCTTTGGAATCCTTATTTCTTCGCTTTATCTACCATTTCTGAAACACCCTGTATAGATTACCTACTTCGCCAGATAACATTCAAGTAAATTTTATTATATCTGAGCGGATCAAGGTAAGCAATTATAGATTAGTATTAGTAGCATTGTAACTCATTGTAACATCAGAGCTACAGTTTTAAATAGTTTCTTTCAGTTATTCATCTTTCCAATATTTTTGGAGAATTTATTGTATTGAGAATACAGGTTCAGCAACCCTAATTCAAAATGCCTGGAGCCAGAATTTTCGGATTTCGTAATATTTTGTGATGAAATAAAAAAAAATGATGAAAAAGTCTTAAGAAAGTCAACACTTTATTTGTAATCCAATAATATGTCGGCCATATTACATTCAATGCAGCATCAGAAAAAGTAGCTTTTTTAAAAAAAGAAAGAAAGAAAGAAAAGTATAAACTATAAAATTTCTATAAAATTTGAAGGGGAATGTACATGGCTGACACAGCTGTGGGAAGAAACATTAGAAGCTAAAGATAAGTGGGGGACTGAGAAGACACGCATAGCACACTGTGATGGAATATCTTCTTCCAGTGTCATCTGCCTCATTAACGTTAAAAAACAAACCCACACACACACTCTTACAAAGAAGTTCCTGAAAGAACTTAAAGCCTACTTTCCTTGCATTCATTTCTTTTGAATATAACAGAATGTCTCCGTTTCTTTTAAATTAGAATACCTGCTGAATATCAAGACTACAGAAATTTTCCATTTCCTAAAAAAATTAATTAAGTTCTATTATTTATTTAAATTGCTTAAATCTGATTAACTATAATTAACTTAAAGCTCGTGCAGATATTAAGAAGATTAAAAATCGAATATCCATTTTAAGATATCGATAAAAATCCAATGTTTCTGTTTTTTCTATGAGATTTTTTGTTACCTTCACGCGCTTATTTCTCCACAAAGACCCACACGGGTAAAATTTCAAATACAAAAGTTAGAGCACCTCGTAACTGTAAACAAGAATGCCAAGTTTCAAGAAGATCTGTTCAGCGGTTGAGAAGTTCTTATACACACTGACTGACTAAACACAATGGATTTTCGCATTAGAGGTCTTGAACCTGCAAGCTGTGTAATCTTGTGACAGTTTTGTCTCGTAAGCTTTTCTATGGATATTTAAAGATTTTTAAAAAGAGTCATCTTATTTAACCAGGTTATGATTTTAAATATTATAATAAACTACATAAAAATTAAAACTAATTTAATTTTAAACATATTAATCAGTATCTAAAAAAGCTTTCCACAACACACATAGATAAACTTGAATAGTATTTATAATAAAAAACGACAGGTTTCATCGGCGAATCCACCAATATCTTCTGGTGAATGTTACAAAAATGGATCCACACATCAGTCTGACAAAAGAATCACAGGATATATAATTTTAACACGTTAAAGCTTTAATGATATTATGAAGTATTTTATTGATATTATGAAATATTTTATTGATATTATGAAGTATTTTATTGATTTTACGAAATTTTTTTGCAGTCAAGTTACATTAAATTATAATGAAGCACAACTTATGATTTATAAGCTTTGTTAAAAAGTTTTAGAGATTTTTAACTTCACATTTCTTCCCAATTATAAAAAAAATCACTGATCAATTTTTAGCGATTATTGAGCTCAGTTACGAAAGTATGGATGCTCCTGTTGAAGCATCCTTACTGTATAGAAGAAAATTCATTCTAGTCTTATAAATGCTTGGGATCTGATTACACATCACGCGCTGCTTTAAGATGTAGACAAACAAAGAAAGTAGCAAATTGAATTCAGTTCATATTTTCCTTAGTCTATTATCATTTTGAATTGTTCCAGAGATAGATTTCTGAAGAAACTGAACTAGAATAAAATCAAAATATGAAACAACAATAGAAACAATGGCAGTACAGAATATGAAACACTGGTGGTGCAAAATAGG
>JAFIDM010009631.1:287186870-287226841 GCA_023159025.1 Thereuonema tuberculata | reverse complement strand
TACCAAATATGAAACAATGGCAGTACAGAATATGAAACACTGGTGGTATAAAATAGGAAATAAAGAATGTATCAAATATGAAACAATGGCAGTACAGAATATAAACATTTCATATTCATTTGACGCATTTCATTTCGGATATAGTTACTTTTGCTCTCATTAAAAAGAGCTATAACTTTTATTATTTATGATTAGGAATGGAAAAACGGCGGGAAAATCATACAATTTTAATTTTTGAAAAGTAAGTAAAATTTTAACTTTAATTTTGTATTTTTTTTTTTTTCAAAAAACCCAATTACAGCAATTAAAATGTTATCTTTAATAAGCATTCATAATTGTATTTTTTTTTAATTTATGTATCGTTTCAACATAGCATAAAAATCTGGTAGTTTAAAATTCTCAACATGTACGATGTGGGTGAAATTGCAAAGGAAATTTATCCCATTCTATAAGAAAGTGACGAAATTGCAGTCCAATAGAAAGTTCCTTATATTGAGAGAAATGTTCAAAGAAATTACATCATCATTCCGTTTTGGTCAGAGCCTGATTAGACAATTGTATGAATTTCGTTGAATTAAATGTTGTAGCTTATTTGCATGTTGTAACCTAGGGCAAAATTCGTTAGTTGATTAGACATTAATACCAACAGAATCCAGAGATGTTGAAATTTCTGAAAAAAACTCCAATTAATTAGCCATATTTGACGAAGGAGTTTTACATAAAGTAGGAATTTAAATGAAATAAACACTTTTTAACTCTCCTTAATATTATCTAACAATCATATTATTCCATAATACTTCATTTGCTGTAAATATTAGATAAGCTAACAACCATCTTCATATTAACGTATTATTACAAAATTCGTTGTAAAATTCAGTAACCAATGAAAAGCAATTATATCGTTTCAAAATGCTTTGTATAGCAATCATATGTAAGTTACTACAACATTCGATACAATTTTGTCAACAAGTTTTGATTGGCTCTTGATTTGTGACATATTTTCTGAACGAACATATACGAAATAAGTATATCGCGGGGGAGTAATCTGACGAAGTCGCGATAAATTTGGTCATCAGTGAATTTGGAATCGTGAAAGCAAATGTTCATCTAATTTTCACTTGGAAATCGTCTTCAACATATTGGGAATACGTTGGTCAAAAGAAACCTCAGCTTTGTTTCTGGAATTTGTATCAAACATCTCTATTTTGGTCCAAAATAACTTGCTTGAAGAATCCGAAGAAAGCAATCTTATCCGTTTTCTTAGGAATCATTCAATTAAAAGCAGTCTAAAGCTTTTAATTGAATGATTCATAAGAAAACGGATATGATTGCTTTCTTCTGATTCTTCAAGCAAGTTATTTTGTACTCGTGGACCAAATAGCTTGAGTTATAAGGGTTGAAGAACAAAGTTGAAGAAAGAAGCTTATATAAAGCTTCTCGGCGGGAAGTTGAAAATTTTCCCAATATTGTTTTTTCCTCCAGACAGTTGTAAGGTCTACCAAATGTTAGTAAAATGTAGATAAGTTCTTTTCCGCGGAAAAAAAGGTAGGCGAGCATCGGAGTAGCCACATGGTTTACTTTCCAGGGAGTCTATCGAAGTCGGTAGATCTACAAAAAATGACTTAAAAGATACGTTTCTACAGTCATACACCGGACTTACTTCCCCTCGACTTACGTATTCTTTGCATTGGAACCATACCCCGAAGTTAAGGTGTTTGCTCATTTTGAAAGCTGTAGCCCGCTCAGCACATTACTATTACCTACATACGTTTCATCAGATTATTTTTAAGATGGCTCCCTTCGCATCTCTTTGTGCTTGGCTTTTCTCTTTATGATTAAATTGATATTAAAGTGTTTATAACTTTATTTTAGTGTTATCTTGAGATTATAATAGAAACTAAACGTAGCAACGTAGCACACAGAATTTAAGACAAAGTAGTAAGGCTGTTACGTACATTGACAGGTCGTTGTGTTATGTAGTTACGTACGCACATGGCAAACACTACATTGATAGATGAAAACAAAAATACACTCCTTCGACTTCTGGACACACTCCGGAACCTGACATGCCCGTAAGTCCTAGATATGACTGCTCTCATATAAAACTACGATGACTACATCACACAATTATATTTAAGTTACTTTCGACGTCTTATTGTGCAATTCTTATTCTTTTATGCTAATTATCGTTATTGCAATCTCCTGAATAAAGTTATACTAACCCCTTTATAATTACTAAATTGAGTCATAATCCTAATCAAATAGTCAAACTTTTATAACTGCAAGTAAAAGACAATCTTCCAAAATTCATTAAACCACATTTTATAACATGGCGCAACTAATTTCGATATGTGGAAAGAAATTATAATTTGCAAGAATGTTTTGCAACTTAAAAATAACTTTTCTCTAAACTAAATAATGCGAAATAATGCATTATACCAGTAATTTTTTTTTTATTTAACATTTACGAATTGTTACAAAATGAAAAGTATCAGTTGTTAAATAATTATCGTACATTGTACAATACGTATATCTTACTATTCTTATTATATGATCATTTTATATATTTTTTTTTTGCAATCAAGTTTATTATTGTCTCTTATTTTTTATTTTTTTTTATACTATTACAACTTACTGTGTAGCTTATTATTGACCTTTTTTTTAATAGAGCAAGTGAATATACAGTAGAATTGGTTTTGAAATATATATGAGAAAGAAAGAAAGGTAAATGTGTATAAACATTATAAACTATATTTTTATAAATATATTCTAATCATAAAATATTTACAGTTTAATTTATGTTTGTATGCAAAATCAATATGTGTATTATTTTTTCCATATACCTAAATTTGCTTGTATACTCAGAATAGGCTACTTACCCAGAAGATCGTTGCTCCTACGGTATTCAACTGGTAGCCGTTCCCTGCTTCTCCTGGCGGCTCTTCGACTATTATAAGCGCGGTACCTTCTAAAACTGCTGTAACTGCCACCATCATATAAAGAAAAGGACATATTCATTCATTAAAAAAAATACTGTCCCAGTCCGGCAACAACCACTTGACCACCACACACCCACATCACATCCTTAATGCTAACTAATTTATTCCTGTCTCTTCATAAGTACCGCACTTACAGCTCCCTGTCGATAAAACAGTTGCCGCCGGTTACTAGGATACCAGCAACAAGTCACCGATGCCCTCTTGTTTTCCTTTTCCTTACCCAAGAGCATTTACACCATTGCAGGCAGGCAGCGCTCAGTAGCGGCCAAATAATAAATTAAACGATTTCTTTTTTTTCGTTAGCGGTCTTCCGAAATATGGTAGCGGTAGGAAAAAAATTGTATTTAGAAATAGTAAATAAGGAAATAAATTTTCAATAAAACCTTTAAATGAGTTAAATCATTGGAAAGTTAATTTCAGTTTCGAACCTTTTTATGCAGTCTTTTAATGATTTTTATTAGTCTATTTTCCAATAGAAAGTGAGGCTTGACAATTCAGTCAGTCTGTGTGTGTGTGTGTGTGTGTGTGTGTCTTTCTCTAATAACTTTTGAACCGCTGTGTGGATCGTCTTGAAACTTAGTATGCACATTCGAGGATTAGGGAGGATCCAACTTTTATATTTGAAATATTTTCAAATGGAAACGTTGCACGAGACAGCAACAAATTTGCCAAAGAAAAACATTGGAATATTAACGGATTTCTATGCTATTTCTATTAATATTTGATTGTCGTAAGCAATGAATATTCAATCCTTTTTTCATTGCACGCGATTTGATACTGATTTAGTAAATTTAAGTAATTAATGCTATTTTCATTCTTTTTTCTTTTTTCTTTTTTTTTTTGAATTTGTACTGTTTGTATTTAATTGCTATTATAATGTGAATATAAAAGTAGTCTGTTTACTTTTTGTCATTTTCAGAATTTTAAAAGAAAAAGAAAAATATTTAAAAAAAAAAAAAGTTTTAAGGAAAGTAGATATTAAGTTCTTTCGAACTTCTTGTATTATATTTTGTTTCTCAGTTGTTCTTGGCACTTGATCAAAATCCCTGTAGTAGATCATTTCTGTAAAGCTAAGATATTGTCATGAGTGGCAAAGAAGATCACAGCTCAATCTTTTTTATTTTTTTTATTACCTTCTCTTGAGAATTACATTCCTTTCAAAATCAAAAGCAAACATACTTTCATATTTTTGATGTTAGACGTTACAGAGTATTGGATATGTAAAGAATGTACTACAGTGTAACTTGGATAATTCGAACTTCTTTAATTCGAAATCGTGGATAATTCGAAGATTTCTCTTAGTCCCTTGAATTTCTTATTAAATCAATGTTAAAAAATCGTGGCTAATTCGAAGTTCAACTTCCTTACTTCGAAGTTTTTTATAAAAAATTTCGAACAATAACAACTTTTCGGCGTTTCATCGTTAAGAAATTCGACACGTGACAACTGAAATCCCCTTCCCGCCACCGTTCGACACGTGACGCCATTCGACACGTGACGCTTCAGACGCCATTCGAGCTTCTATACTGTCAGTGTCACCATGTCTTTCAGTAAACCACGCGTGTACAAGAATTTAACGTTCGCTGAAAAGGTCGCTGTCATTCGCGAGGTGGAAAAGGGTGTGAAGAAGAAATGCCAAACCGCCAACGAGTACGGGATAGCGCCGAATTTCGTCGGTACATTGAAGGACAAATCAACTTAAGTGAAGCTGTTTTCCGTTCACTAAACATGCTTGATGATTTTGCTAACCTTAAGCGACTGAATTCTACAAAACAATCAGACATTGCACAATTTTTTGGAAAACTATAATTTTCTGTATTGAATATAATATGTACTGTAGCTTACGTAATATAAATCTTATTTTGTTTACATACATATAGTGTTTAAGTCTTTCATACCATGATCTTTCTGAATAAATATTTACTTATTGAGAGAATAATCTTTTCAAGCATTCAGTGGACCTGAAATTAATGTTAAAAGATGTAACTTGTTTAATTCGAAGTCTTGGATAATACGAAGTTTTATAGTGGTCCCTTCAGCTTCGAATTATCCAAGTTGCACTGTATTTATAATGTCTGAGGGATTTTCTCACTCTGCGTGAGATTGACTCAATATTTTAGCTCGATTCCTTGAGTCTTCATCGGGAGATATTAAATGTTAATGGAGTTTCCACTGATACAACGGAGGACAGGAGACAATGAAGGCTTCAGCAGGAAAGGTCCTCCATTGTGTGTTCACAATGTCTCGGATCAACTTTTCGTAACACTGACAGGATAACAGCGCTAATCTGTACGTAACACTCCTGACGAAGGCTCAAGGAACCGAGCCGAAATATTGAGTCAACCTCACCCGAAGTGGGAAAATATCTCATAGACGAGTACTTTATTTTAAATATCCAGAGTTATAGAGTACTTTAAAAAAAATGTACTATTCATAGAAACACAACTTTAAGAAAAACGGTAATTGTCGCTTCATATTTAATTTTAGTTTTAATTTTGACTTGTCTTTTATGTATTAAAAATAACAACAACTCGCACTCCAAATTAAGAAGCTCTGTTTTATCTCCATACTACTTCAGTAAGCTTTGCAATACGCCGGGCAACTAGAGCAACTACGTCACAATCTACTTCAGCTTTGCTTCACGTTTGATCTGTGAAGTTGGTATCATGAGAAAAAAAATGCCATCAAATGGTTGAAACACTTATCAATGATTTACAAATGGTTGTTCGCAAGTTACCATAAACTAACAGGGTGTGATTTGGAAAGTATCCCCAAAAAATATATTTCTTAATGGATAAGAAATACATATTTGTACTGTATGTCTTTTTCTTTTAGTAAAACAGGTAACAATAAAGTTGGTAATGGTTACTTTTAAGTTTTCAGCAGTGTCAACAGTATACGCCAAAATAAGTGCAACTGGTAATTATTAATACTTTTAATTTATTAAATTTAGCCTTTAATAGATAATATATACAGTTAATCATAATATTTTCTAAATACTAAGAGGGTGGTACTGAAAATAATGCCTGTTTGCCATTTTTTTCAGAAACTATTAGCCCATATTTGATGATTTATTACCACCCGAGTAAGGCTTATTGCATAACCTTCATAATTTCTGTATTTCTAGGTGTTGCAAAACCATAAATATGAAACGGAAACAAACAGCCGTAATCGAGTTCTTGACCAAATAAGGATGTACTGCTGCCGACATCCACAAAAGACTCAGAAATGTGTATGGTGAGACTACAATTGATGAATGTATTTGAGTGTGATAAAATAATATTTTCAGCAAACTAAGAATTGTGCGAAGATGGGTGAAAAAATCTAAAGAAGGCCAAAACCACTGTTAAAGACAAACTGCGCAGTGGAAGGCCTCGACAGCAGACGCCGCGGAAAAGCATGACCGGTGGACGAAACGATTCGCGCAGACCGGCGTATCCTGACCGAGAGATTGTTAAAGAACTCGACTGTGGTCACAGTGCTGTCGGGCAGATTGTCCACAATCTTGGATACAGGAAAGTATGTGACAAGTGAGTCCCTCATCAATAAACAACTGATTTGAAAGAGAAGAGACTGCAGATGTGTTCGGAACTGTTGGCAGCATTTGAAGCCAATCAGGACTTTTATCGGGAATATTTACACTGGTGATGAGACTTGGGCATAACTGTATGACCTAGAGACCAAGAATCAGTCCATAGAGTGGCGGCCTTCTCTAAACCAAAGAAATTCAAAAGCCAGCGCTCAACGCACAAGATTATGGTGAATGTTTTCTGGGATGACAAGGGGATGAATGTGCTTGATTACCTCGAGTGTTGGACAACAATGAATACCGACAGCTATATTATATTATTCCGGAAACTTCGAGAAGCCATCAGTAAGAAAATATCACAGAGACAGCTGAAGGAACTCCAGTTACGCCAGAATAATGCACGACCCTCTTTGTAACATCACAGGTTCTGAAATTAAAAAAAGTATAAAAAAAGGCCTTTTAAGCCAATAATCGTGAATAATACAGTAGAACCTCATTATAACGGACGTCGCTTATAACGGGCAGTTTTAAAAAAAAATTGTAATAATAATAAAGGATGCTTATTTTTATCTGACGAGTTTTACATTTCCAACCATATGGTTTGAAAATGTGTTTGCATATTATGAACACTTACGACACCTCCGTCAGTTATTAACTGAAGAAATAAGAAGCAAACAAACTTAGCAGAAAATAAATTATTTTTTCAAGCCAATGAATGTAAGCATTCAATATGAACCTTCTTGTTCTAAAGATTAATGCAGTGTATACGTACACATCTTTTTCAGTTCAACCTACTATGTTGAAGGCTGTTTTTTTATTTTTTTTTAAATAAATACTTTTTATAGCTAACTATTGTACTTTCATTGATATACACCCTGCTGCACCCCTATACGATTTACACCCCTATAAGAATTAATTGTTATAAACCGGACTTTCATTAAAACGGACAACCTTCAGCCCCTATTAGTCCGTTATAATGAGGTTCTACTGTACCTGAACTGGACGAGTGGATTTCAACTATTAGCCAGGGGTAAAGCGCAATGGATAAAGCGTTCTACGCAAGGGAAGGACTCAAGGAAAAGATGGACAGGTTTTTTTGGGGTTTTTTTTGGATGGCGATTTAAGAAAAGTTTTATGTAATGCACAGGAAGCCAAAGGTTTCATAATTTCCTGGTTTAAAATTGCATTAAAATAAGCTTTAAAAAGTTAAAAAAAATTAAAAATTCACAAAAAGCTTAAAAAACTTTTATTCTAACTACTGTACCCCGCGGCTGAATGAGGATTTTTTTTTTCTTTTTTATTTGCTGTAATATTATCAAACTTCCATTCGGCCATCCAATAACAATTTTAGGATTATTTTCTTTGTTTAAAATTCGGCTCGCTTCAATAAAGCCCATGACTGTAACGAAATCACAAAAGTTTAAAAAAAAATGAGTCGTGAATTAATCGTATCATGTATCTCAGCGTCATTTGTTGCCGTAAATATGAATAGTATGTTAATGTCATTCGTGAATTATATTTAAGAAGATGTTTTATTTTATTTCTATTATTTACATATTTAGTCTATCAATATAAACGAAAATTAGTTTTTCATTCACAATTTGTCGTATTAACTGATTGTTTTATAGTGACATAGTGATCCCCAAGAAACATTGTAGCAATCAGTTTTGTAATCGACTAGAAGTGGGTTGTAGTGCATGTTATATCACTGTGTTGACAGTGCCGAATATCTTCATTATAAATCATTGTAACATTATATATCTGCCGTGAGTGAATTTAGTCTTTGCTTGATGCTAAAAATTGACTGTTTGATGCTTACACTCTAGCCGGTTGTTACGAGACACGTGAGTAGGCTACTTTGTTTACTAATATAGTTAGGTCTAAGTATAATGTCACCATGTCAGGCCGTGTTAGAGACAAATTCAAGAAATATACATCAGGACCCATAAAGGCCAGAAAAAAATGAAAAAAAAACGAAGATTTTATCAAAAGTTAGGCTGTATTCTTGAAAATTCATAGTAATACCAAAACCCCTCTATTCCACATAGTAAAAAGCATTTCATATCCTTAACCTCCAGTAGCAGTTCTTATCATGATTTTTGTGGTGAAGCCCGTGAAGTCGAAGTGGAACCAAGTCCTGCCTTCAATGTGATGCACAGCCAACTGTAGGTACAGGTTCGAATGAAAAATTCGGAAATGGAACGGTCAGCTGATGGTGAAAGTTTTTGCAGTTCTCAAAAACCATTAGATGACAGATTGAGTTTGACTACGATCCATTTTTCTTGAGGGGACATTGATAGAAAGAAACGTAGTTTGTTGGTTGAATAGGACCCCATTAATTTAACAGATTATGATTTCCCTAAAGACAGTGAAAAAAAAAACATTTGTATGGCAATATTTGCTACCGTTGCCTTTCAAATGGAGAAAAGCAAGAAAGAAAATGGGTTAATCTACTCCAACAAAGAAGATAAGGTGTACTGTTTTTGTTGTAAATTGTTTGGTACTTCAGTCCCTACCGATCACTGTAGAATAAGAAAATTATGCAGAACAGGTTTCAACAAGTTTAAAAACATTCATGTTTCACTGAAGTCTCCTGAGTCCTCCTCAAATCACACAGCAAGCATGATTAAATGGATCGAGTTTGAATAAAGATTTCACAGGAAAATCACAATAAACCAGGAGTTACAGATGAGTTGAAGCAGGAGAAATGCAAAATATGCTAACCAGAATCATCGCAGTTATTCAATACTTGGCTGAACCTTTCCCAGGTCAGAATGAGAAAGTTTTCCAGACAGACAACGCGAATTTTGTAGGATTAATACAAATGATAGATGAGTTTGCTCTTGCAACACAAAATCACCAAAAAACAACAAAAGTACCTTGTTGTATTACATCTGCCAAAAAAAATATTTAGTTTTAGAAAGTGTCTGTAAGGAGGTTTAAGGGAAGTTGGACAGGGTATGGGGGGATCAGGACATTATCATTGAGCAAAGGGGGCTCCGCACCCCTAGGGTCTCTAGCTGAGGGACCAACTGACCCCCTTCCTTGAGGGAGTCCTGCTTGAGCCTTCTCTATTGCATGTTTTATTGATTATTATTATTATTTATTTATTTATTTATTTAATGCATTTATTTTAATGTGACTCGTTTTAGTCTATATTTTTTAATTGCATTAAGCATCGACGATTGACAATAACCTATCAACAGTTCATTAAGCGCAATCGATCGGCCACGATATCTACACTGTCCGGCCACTTTATTAGGTACACCCCTGCTGTGCGCACAAACGCTGTCTCACAATAACTCTTCAAGCCGGTGGGGTAACTGTCATGGTGTGGGGGATGTTTTCCTGGCACACGTTGGGTCCATTGATATCTCTGGAGGCACTTCAGAATGCTAGAGAGTATCTATACATCGTAGCTGACTAAGTGCAACCGTACATGTTAACAGTTTATCCTCATGCAGATGGCTACTTCCAGCAGGATAATGCGCCGGTGCACAAAGCCGACTATGGGATGGTTTGAGGAACATGACGATGCCGTTTCCTTGCTGCATTAGCCCGCTCAGTCCCCGGATCTCAGCCCGAATGAAAATTTGTGGGATGAGCTGGAACGGGCAGTTCGCTCCAGGCCTATACCTCCATCAAATCTTCAGGAACTGCGTAACACACTCATGTCTGCATGGTACACAATACCTCAACAACGTTTTCAGCATCTTGTGGAATCCATGCTTCGACAAATTTAGACTGTTTTGAGGGCTAAAGGAGGCCCAACACGCTACTAGGTAGGTGTACCTAATAAAGTGGACAGTGTATATGAGGCAAACATTCTCTTGTACTAGTAAGTGTAAATTTGTGGAAATAAATTACTTATCTATTAGTTTATGCAAAAACGTCGGATGCTTTGTTTTTCTATTGTTTGTGTTGCTCGTGTTTCAACAAAGTGTTAAAGAAAAGGAGATATTGATCCATGAGCAACACTTTTTGTGTACTTAAGAAAAACGAAATTCAAATGAAGAAATAGTTTGTGTTGGTCGTTTCTATCGAAAAAGAAAGCTGCAAAGGTGTTGGTATTTTATGGCCGATGCTAATTTCCATGAAAGATGCTTCCTTGAATAATTGTAACTGTTACGTATTACTGGAAATATAACGAAATGAATTTTGAAACCCAACCCAAAAGATCAGTCAGTGCACTAATTTATCAAGTGAATATAAAAGCTGCAAATGGTGAATACAGAAGATGATCCAAAGACATTGCCCAAAGGTTAGGCCTAAAGTGTTTTCTGTTCGAAGCGAAATTATGAGGTTGAAACATCGATTGGAAAATGAAATTCCCGAATGTAGGCATCGGAATGCATCAAGTTCAAGATAATATTAAATGTTTCTAAGTTTTAAAAGCAAGAAGATTTTCAAGCAGTCTTGGCAAGGTATTACGAAGCTTTAAAAGTTCTTTACTTTTGAACTGTTACATGAAATTCGTAATTTAAACTAAGAAATGTTGGTTATTAGTGAAACTTTAAATAATCACCAAGAACTGATTTATGTATTTTTATTCAAGCTTCAATATATTTCGATTTATTATTCCTATTCTGAAGGGTTATTTAAAGTATTTTATTTTCCTACATCCAACTACGATCCGCTACAACTAAATAATTATAAATTGCTGGCTGTTGTATTTAATTTTACATGAAACCACAAAATTAATTTAAATGATTGACTATTAGAGATAAAATGGAATTAGATATCACTTTGCAGAGGATACCAGTTCTCAGGAAGTCCTTTAGTCTTGTAATGATTCAACAGTTAATTTATTTTTGTTTATTATAAAAATTAGTAATGACTTATTAAATTTGAGTTTGTTAACTTCCCATCTCTTTACTGTAGTGTGTTATCTGTAAATTGGTTGCTATTTGAACACAAATACACGGGGTGGATACAATAATATGAACATCCATATGAAAACGGGCCATAATTCATTTGCGCAGCAGAGCCACGCTATCTAGAATAGACGTCACGTCTGCCACCTAATTTAATCTCGCTTCTAATTAATTTCTACGTAGAATTCTTTAAATGGGAATCACTTCGGAACATTTACAAAAATATCAAAGTTAAAGATCTAGTAGTTATGGAAAAGAAAATCAGCACCTGAACAAGAGAAAAAGAAGAAATTGCCTTTCTGATTTTAGATTATGTCAGAAAGGCAATTTCATCTTTTTCTCTTGTTCAGGTGCTGATTTTCTTTTCCTTTATTACTAATTTCACAGCACGTTAAGCTTATTTTTCATATTAAAGATCTAGTTTTCGAAAATATTCTGTTCAGAGTTTTAATAAGATAACTTCAGTGGTTCAAAAGTTATTGGCGGTGGGTGATACTCAAGACAGATGCACACAAACTAAGAATGAGGTTTCACTTAAGGGTAATAAACGAATTTAAAAATATATAAATTAGATTATTTTTAGTTTTTGTTTTTGTTTAGTTTTGATGTTCCGTATTTCTGTATATTCTGTACTTCTAAAATATTATTAAAGAGTATACAAATTTTTTATTTGCATTTAATTAATAAAATGACATTATCCATTATTTATTTATTGTTTTTAGTATTATTAAAAATAAATTCATTAAGAGAATTACAGCAAAGATGATTTTTATTTAATCAGTCAGTTTCATTTGGCAAGTAACTTTAATTATTAGATTAGTTTTCCAACTTACAAAACAAATATTTGAATGCATTTTATTGTCAAAACTACACTTTTTTTTTCTTTTTTTTTTAGGGCCATGGATGCACCCTTGTATCCCAGCCTTAGGCCTATTTACAAATCAGCAGAACAACCCGTAGACGGCGGAAGGAGAGAAAGAAAAGAGAAGCACAGAAAAGAAAGGAAACATCCATGTCGGTTCCGGGATTCGAACCCTGTTCAGACTGAACAGCTTCGTGGCAGGTCGCTGCTTTGACCACAAGACATCAGTAATTGTATGTAACGATACAAATATTTATCAAAGAATAAATAGAGCTCCCACCTGGTCCGTATTTACTGCCAAAATTGCGTATCCCGTTTTATAAGTCGATTGTCAAGTATAATCTTGGTATTTAATGATGATGTAAAAAAAAAAATAAGAAATAATAAAAATTGTGAATTTTTTAAAATTTAATAATTTAATAAGTAAATTAAAATAAATTTCATTGAATGTAGATGGCAACCCTAATTATTAAGAATTTTTTTTAATATTATTATTATTATTATTATTATGGATCAAAAATTTTCAACTCTATACGGTATTTCAAAAATTATTACCAATAGACAACTGATAAATTTACTCTACAAAAATATTCAGTATTTTTCTAGAACAAAGATCAGTTTGGCTCGACTCTTCCGTCAGGTGTCACTGTAATCCACTTCTCTTCCAATCACCAACAAAAAGAGAAAAATCATTAGGAAAAATTTCGAATTTAATTCTAAATCAAAATACGTGCGTCCATCTTTCATTGATCAACATAATTCAAAACTACTTATCTTAAATAGTTGAAATTTTAATATGAAGTAGAATTTAGATTTAAACAATAAAGAGCGAACTTTAACCTCGAACTCTTGATACAGATCGATGCATTATTTTTTTTATCATGTCCATAACATTTCAACTATAGACACAACCACCCACATACAAACATTTACAAGAAGGCTCAAGCATTATTTGGAAAACAGTTTAATTATTTCTGAAGGACTTCAAAACATGAATTTCTATCCAAAAGGAACATTGACTTTTTGAGTGAGTACTAAATAGTATAAAATAATCCAGATTTGAGAATTAAAAAGACAACACATAAATCAAGACAAGAAGTTCGAAAGAACTTTTGAAGCCTGTGTTTTATTATTATCATGGTTCATTCGGCAGCGACTACCTGTGTGCCTGTTTGTTGTAATTTATTTAAGTTCTTCAACTTTTTCTGTATTATTTTTTTCTCTCAGCTCACGCTGCCTTTTTTTTTATGATTATTTTTATTTTTGCCTCTCCATGCACCTCTCATTTCTTTATACCCAGTTTACAGGCAAAGTGGAGAAGCCACTCTTTATGAACCTTATTCACGCTTCTAGAGTGGATAACCCGTAACAGCAGTGTAGGATCAGCTTCCATGAAAAGAGCAAAGACATCATACAGGGGGATTCATAAAGTACAGGAAAAATAGATAATACCCCCCCCCCTCCGCCATAAACTAATTTGTTTTATTTACTCCCCCCCTTCCCCCATGGGCCCCTTGTGTTTGAAATAAATCCAATGGAGTCAATACTCCATTTAACGAGCCTATTCTAATCTCTTCCCTTTCCTTGCTCTTCCCGGTTGTGAAGGGTGCTAACTAGACCATTTTTTTTCGTCGGGGCAGAAAAAAGGTTAAAATGGGGACGCCATCATCCGACTCAGAATCGCACGTTCGATCCGGAATTCCATACCATATTTTACTTTTTTTTTACACCGAATTTGACTTAGAAAAATATTTCGATGTTCATTCTTTATAGGCCTATTTTTCCAGTACTTTATGAATCACCCTGTATATGCTTCAGCTTGTTTCTATTTCTGGGCTGATTCCCGTGATAGACGATTTTTTTTATTTATTTTTTTTTTTTCGCATGAGTTGAAGTTTTTTCCATCTCCTTCAAAAGGTGGCTTTGTCACAATCTATGTCTTTCCAAGACTTCAAAGCGGTCGCAAACATAGACTGGAACTTTTATCCTTCGCCAGCAGGTCGTCCTGGATTCACACCGTGATTTGCTGTCCACTAAATCTGTTTGCGATCTTCCGCATGGCAAAGTTAATGGATGGATTGGCATTCAGAATGAGGGCTGACTGAGGTCTTCTTGAGCGTGGAATATGGTTTCAACGTCCAACCATTTAGAATATGCTTTCAAGAATCATTGGTGATTTTCACCACCATTCTATTTTTTTGGTAGAGCTAATTGGAGTACAAGGCTCCGCGCTGCTTAATTTCCACGAGAGATGATTGTGTTTTTTCAATGAGAAAGTCTATCAGGTGCTTTCTTTTCCATCTGCTCCTGCAGGAACTTGATATAGTGTCCTATCTACTGACTGAGTAATCAATGTCTGTAATAATGAGTAGAAACATTAAATCATTTGCACTTGTTATAATTCACGCAAAGAGCAGACACAAACTTTTTTCACTTTTTTTAAGAAAAAAAAGCAAAAAGGAGCAAAAATTGCTTGCGTTTTATAATGATACAAGGTTTGAACTTTACTACGAAAAAGAAAAAAAACTGAACTTAATAACGCATTTAAGTCGATTTAATTGTACAAGAAGTTATAATAATTCGAAGAAATAGTATCATTTACCACCCATTTGACTATCCTACATAGAGAAGTCACCTTATTGTAACAACAAGAGTCACAGGCATTATTAGATTATAGTCTAACGTTGAAATTAACCAAATCAAATAGATTTACTATAAAAAATCGGCTGAAGTGTTTAAAAAGTTGATGAATCTATGCCAGGAAAACCGTAAAAAAATCATTCAAACAGTCAATGTGTGCACCGCATTCGAGAGTGTCTCATGGACTGGGGCAGGGGTGCCAGTTTTTTGCCACCGCAGCTAGTTTTGAATAGAATGGACCTTCCTCTTTGAAACTATCTTGACCTCAAACACCTTTGAGGTGTTGGACAGGTTTTCAGTATATCTGAACCACTGTGCAGCGATTTCAAAAGTTATAAGATGGGAACACTTGAGAAGCCTCACTTTCTTGGGATAGTAGGCTTATCAGAGCAGCCAATCTGTGTGTAATCCTTATAACTTTTGAAGCACTGTATGGATCTTCTTGATACGTTGAAAAGTAGGCCAAAAATAATTTAAATTTCTACGTCGTCTGCATGATTTCCCAAAACATGTCGTGTGTGAAAAAAAACAATTAAACTTAAAAGTCACGTGCAGTCATCTTCAATTTAAACTATTGAAGCAACGGTGTAATAAGTAATTGTTACGAAAAAATAGCATATAATGAAGAATTGAATATTTTCTTTTCTTTTTCCACCTTTATATTTAGAAAGCGAATCATTGCGTAAAATGCCGATAATACCATTGAATAAACAATAAGATGTTGCCGAGTAACCAGTTGAAATGATTAGTATTTTTCTTTTTCACTTCACATCAACTGTTTTCGTTCAATTGTGAATATTCTATTTTAAATTTCAATGTATTGATTGAGGTGTGGTTTATTTTTTTTATTTCGCAGCTAAATCAATACATTTACATAAGAAAAGACCAGAAGATCCTAATTTCGATAAACGTACAGCCTCTAGATTTGTCCGCTAACCAAGTAAACCTTGTAGTTGCCAGGCAATTATTATTTTTCTTTTTTTTTATTCGTATAAAACAGGAAATAAATTGAGGAGGAAAGAAAAAAATAGTCATTAGGCCTATCATTTGCTGATTGTTATCTCCATGAAAAAAAAAAAATACCAGTCATTAAGAAAACAAAAAACAAAGTCATTTTCACTTTCTTTACGTCATTATCGTTACATTCATGTTACATAAATATTGCATATATATATATGTGGGAAAAATTTCTAATCTCCATCAGGAATTGAACCCAGCTTTTCCAGCCCGCGGAATATATATAGCCGTGCCCCTTGGCCTAGCGGTCTAGACGGCGGTCTGCCGTGTGTGGCAGTGTGCCGGCACCTGGATTCGAATCCCGGCGGTGGCATGGTTGTTTCTTTCTTCTTCTGTGTTTCGTCCGTTTCGCCCTGGGACTTACTCTCTCAGGGTTATCCCCCCAAGCGGTGACTTCACGTCATGCTTCCCGATTTTCTAGCCTTGTCCTGACGTTGTCAGGGGGGCTAGTGCGTGGTCCGTTGGGGCCCATTCGCAGATATAATATATATATAAATAATAAAGAACATTCAGGAACTTGTTTTACTTTATTCAGAAATTAATTGATAATAAATAATTGCAAAACTAACAAAAAAAAAATCATTCGCTACTAAAATATATAAATAAACAAACACAAATAACTTACAATCGTTTAACGATAAACCGAAATTTATTTTTTTCGTTTTCGTTACGTTTTTCTGTTACTATCAGCTGATAAAAAAGGTTGTTTGTTTGTTTTTGTTTTTTTTTATTACTTTAATCGAAAATCATTCCGAAATTTCGTTACTTCAACCGTAAATTGCAACACATAAATGATCTTAATGATATTACTTAATGTTTTGAGTTACAGAAATTAGACCCTGTTTATCTTAAAAATTATTAATTATAATCTAGCTGTACGGATTTAACATTAAATTAATGCATTTTAACGAAATATTGGTATTATTAATTTTTAATGGGCTACATTTGATTTCAAAATATAAATTTCAATTCATCTTAAAGTACCGTAAACTTACTATCTCAAACATATTTATTTTAGGATTGGGAAAAAGGAGAGATTATTCTTCATCCCATGAATTTTAGTAATGGCTCGTCAAAGTCTTTGAGAAAAAGACGAAATATCGCCGATATGTTGATGTGTTGTAATTTACAATAATTTAAGAAGAAATGAATTTATAAATTTCAACTTTAAAGTGATAAAAAGAATCACTTTCAGTTCTGTTGTCGCCAATGTTTTATGTTAAGTTTAATACAGTAAAACCTCGTTAAGTCGTCACTCAAGGGACCGAACATTTTTGACGACTTAAGCGGAGTGACGACTTAAGCGGAGTTGGCATTTTTGAAGGAAAAAAAAACTGAAATACAATATTTTTATGAATTGCTGTAGGATTTGGTGAGAAAAACAAGATTTTCAGAAATCAATACCTGCAAATGAATGAGTGGAAAATATTAAAAAAAAAAACACATTTTATACTTACCACATTTTCTTTTCTTTTACTGGCATTAAAATAATCCAACAGTGTTGATTGATGAAGGTGCTGATTACTGGAAATAACTTTCTTTTCTAATATACTTTAAATTCTTCGTCTGTTGTACCTTGAATAGATGTTAAATACTGTCGAACTTTCTTCAGGGCTTCGATTGTTTCTGTCTTGTTAGGTGGGGTTTGATCTATATTCTCAACATCGCTATCCTCACTTGAACTGTTTTGATTTGCTTCCAAAAATTCAGATGTCAAAGCTTTTACAGTCGCTTGTGAGCAGATTGCGATGTCGTTATCAATGTTGATAAATGTATTAACGTCATTGACGCTGCACCCTTTTTCATTTGCAATTTGCAGCAAAGTCTCTAATGGTTCTGGATCGATGATGTCTTCGCTGAGGATTTCTTCTGATCCTGCGTTTACTATGAACCCTGCATGTCGGAAACAATTCGAAACACTTTGTAATGAAATGGAACTCCAACTTTTGTGCACATAGTTAATCGTATCTAAAACCGAAACTTCTAGCTTTTCGTTCCTATCCAATGCTTTTATCATGTCCTTTACAAGCATTTTTTTGTACTTTCGTTTAAAGTCAAGAATTATCCCTTGATCTAAAGGCTGAAGAAGTGCAGTTACATTTGGAGGACGAAAAACAATTTCGATCGCTTTTAAATTTCCGGATTACTCGCTATGAAATGAAATCACACTCAGTAGCGGTCAGAAAAACGTCTACTCTTGACAAGAGTCGCAGCGAGAAGTGTGAAATTTCCCAAGTGAATTTCCCATGTGAAAATTCGCCGTAAAGGCTAGGCTTTCTTAGAGTGAAGGGGCGTGGCTGAAAGATAGCAGGCAAAATTGAGAATAAAGATGCTTTTCTCCATTTTTGAGGGTGACGAGTTATCCGGAGTAGAATTAAATTTGGTAACGAGTAAAAGAGGGTTTTTTTACATCATTGTCTATGAGACCTTGTCGGGACCAAAGGAAAACGACGACTTAAGCGGAGTGACGACTTAACGAGGTTTTACTGTATTTTAGTAATATTTGGGTCTGTCATTGTATAGCTGCCGTCTTTAGGATGTTAGCCCTCTTCAAATATTTGCTTGATTGTTTGATTGTGGTGAATGTGAGTGGCAGGGAAGCCGAGCATTGCGAATCCGAGCATGTAGGTCTATTGTGCTATCCCACGGAAATGTAGTGCAGGGGAACGGGAGATCCCCGAGAAAGCCTGCCCAGCGCGGATCGTCCAACATCAAGAAACCCACATGAGAACCGAACCCAGGAACTCAGAAGTGAGAGGTCAATGTCTTAGTGACAACGCCAACCGCGCGGCCTCTCCAAATATTTAGTACTAGCAGGGTACCGTCGCTTCGCTCCGGAACCCTTGCAAATGTAGCAAAAAAAAAAACCCACTTTATTTATTTAGCAAATTGTGGCCTTCTCCGGATAACTCAGATGTATTGCGGGTTGGCGCCACACACCTATATATCGATAAGGCAACTTTAGAGGAAAATATAAATCCTCTTTATTCCCTATCCGTGTGAATTTCAAAAAATCTGGCCTTATTCCTTGTCTATATCGTAAAGGGAACCTCTGTGCAACATTTCAGCTTTCTAGGTCCAAGGGTTTGGGCTGGGCGTTGATGAGTCAGTCAAGACTTTTCTTTTTGTATATGTAGATTATAATAAAAATCTTTATTTTGATAATTATTTGTACCTTGGAATAAATTTAACGTGCTGAAAAATTTATTAACAAAACGAAATGAGAAGCAATACAAGAGTAAATAAATTGCCTTTCTGATTCGATTATCGGAAGGAATCGGGAACGGCCGTTTCGTCCTGCAAGGGACTCATCAGCCCGATCCGGCTTCCGTAATAAAAGACCCAGAAAGGCAAGATCTTATCGAAAAGCCACTACCACATCTGGCAGTGACCCCCGAAGAACAAAAAACAACAGCAATAAATGTTGTGGAAACTTTGCACAACCAAGACCTCTTCCTAAAAACAGATAAGACTGAAGGCCAATTAATAAAGGAAATTAAGTTTCCAAAAGGAGGTAAATTAACCTTGGAATAAATTTAACGCGCTGAAAACATTTTTAACAAAATGAAATGAGTAACAATAACAGCACAAGAGTAAATAAATTGCCTTTCTGATTCGATTATCGGAAGGAATCAGGAACGACCGTTTCGTCCTGCAAGGGACTCATCAGCCCGATCCGCCTTCCCCGATAAAAGATTCCTTCCGATAATCGAATCAGAAAGGCAATTTATTTACTCTTGTGCGGTTATTGTTTCTCATTTCGTTTTGTTAATTATTTATACCCTCACCTCATTTTTTTTTAAACTTTCCCTCCTTCTGAAATTTAATGGTGGAAACAAACTTAATTCATTGTCGCCCCCTCCCCCGCGCAATGATTTACAAAAGCAGGCGCCTAAGAGTCACTTTACTGTTCCTGTATTGTTGGTGGCTAATATTTCTACAGCATACGTAGAGATCTGTGATGTCTAAAAGATTGTTTAAGTCTTATTCCTGGAGTTTTTCTGGTTATTTCCAGGTGGCAACTGTTTTACTTAAGTTGTATTTATTCCTGAGGAATCGTTTAATCGAATTTAATCAGTGGAAAATCAAATATTTTAACATTTGACAGGGTGATCCAAAACGTTTGAGCCACCTTTCAGAGATAGTAGATCGGCTGTGAAGCACTAATACGCTTAACCAGCGGATTCTTGATGTTAAGATGTTATATACATTGCTGATTGGTACTTACAAGGAACACCTTTGGGTTCGAACAAACAAATACTCACCAAAATTTAGAGGATGGTCCTTCTATGTTCTCTGAATTCACTAGTGATAATCTTTTTTTTGTAAACCTCCGCAGTTGTTCACTAGAAGTCACTGTTCCATCAAATCTCGAAACTGTCGCTCGCCTGCTGCTACGCCAGTCGAAATTGCGCAAGCGTCTGTATCGTATTAAGGTTGTTTGTTTGTTTGTGTAGTGAAGCGAAAAATGGTCGAAGATTGATGATCTACCCAACTAATACCCGTATATTGAGATTGGTTGAGGTCATGTTACGATGAAAAGTGCGTCATGAAGATGGTATTGATCTGTTATTGAGTCATCCGCATGTTTTCTTTGATCTTTTTATTGAAAGTCCTCATATGTATTATCCTTAGGAAACTTCACAATTTACACGTTCTAAAGAAACTAACCATCGGTAATAAAGTTAGGGACAGATTTGCATGCAGATCCGATTCTTGAAGCTTCAGCGTGTCCCTTATAATCAGAGGCCTCTAGTGAACAACTGCAGAAGTTTACTGAAGAACGACTATCACCAGTGAATTCATAGGTCAGAAAATGATCGTCCTCTGAATGTTGGTGCGTATTTGTTTAAATTTCTGAATTTTTGGTGTCCCTTATTAGTTTTCTTATTGTTTAATACCTTACAAATAACTTACATCAGTTTTAATTTCCACTTTTGTGTGATATGATGCCAAGTTCAAAGAACCGTTTGCACGGATGACAGTACTACAGCAAGTGCTTGTTTATAGTGATGTTTCTTTGAGAAGCAGACCAAAAAAACAAAAAGTATTTGAAAGCACTCTTATGAGTTTCAAGAAAACCTTTCCCCTTTTTTTTTCCTTTATTTTTTTTAGATTTTAGGAAAAACATCATTACGAAGCAAGCTGTATTTTTTGCATATTTTTCAGGTCTGTACTGCCATACCACATCGCATCGATCACGAGCATTGTTGGTTTGTGCACTGAAGTTATAAAATTTTCAATAGCAAAGTTCTAATTTCCCATTCTGAAACTCATTTCCTAAGTAGGTCTGCAAAAGTATAAGTAATTTTTTATTCGCCAATAAATCAACATCTGTCGGGATCGGCTGCAATATGGTATGGCAGTATAAAGCTGAAAATATTCAAAAATACAGCTTGCTTCGTTTTAATGTTTTTCTGAAAATTCTCAAAAATGAAGGGGAAAAAAACACTAAGGTGGGCTTTCTGGAAATCTTAAAACTGCTTTAAAAAAAAAAACAAAAAAACAAGCGCTTGCTATAGTACTCGGTTACAGTACTTCAAAGGCAACGAGTGATTTGAACTGTGACGTCAGGTCACGTGATTTGTGACGACATTACTTAAATCGGTCTAGGCCTATTAAAAGATATGCTAACATGGCGCTCTCTAAAATCATGACTAACTCACAAAATACGTTCATTGCACTGTGTAATTCTGCACAGTTTGTCGACATTCGAGTTTGAAAGATTGTCCGCTAAGCCTGACCAGGTAAAGTTTTATGTCACTGTAACATCACAGGTTGGTTGCGTTGTTTCTAAACACCACTCTTCTGAATGTTGACCTCTGTCCATACTCCTATAGTTTGCATCAAACCTTTCTAAATTAACTGCGTTAGTCGTAATTTTCGATATTTATTTGTACACAGAATTAAATAACAGGAATACAGGTTTTACCTGCTTTTCTATTATAGACAGTTTGTTTGTAGAAAATGGGAATTTAGTTTAATAGCAAAAGGAATTCTGGGAGGATTTATCGCTGTCGCCAAAACATACTTTCTTCTGCAAAGGACATCAGCAAGCCTACATAGGGACATGACCTAATATTGAAAGTGACCCATTTGAGGTCAGAAATAGATTAAGAGGGTTTTAATAAGGAGTAATGTCTATGGGGCCACGTCTCCAGCTCTTACCGTTTCGCAGATAACGTCCATGTCAAGGTACAACTTTGATTGCAAATTGTTCGGCCATCGTAGTAGGTAGAGCTGTGGTTTTTGTTGCATTCATCTGCCCTGGAGATACTGGTTCTAACAGTATGTTACATGACCCCCCCCCAACTACCCCAGAACCATGTGACCTGGACATTGGCACTTGGTTATGGGACCATAAGTCAAGATTTTGGGGTAGGTATCTCTTAAGTTTATACAGTAAAACCTCGTTAAGTCATCACCCGGATAAGTCGTCACTCCGCTTAAGTCGTCGTTTTCCTTTGGTCCCGACAAGGTCTCATAGACAATAATGTAAAATAACCCTCTTTTACTCGTCACCAAATTTAATTCTACTCCGGATAACTCGTCACCCTCAAAAATGGCGAAAAGCATCTTTATTCTCAATTTTGCCTGCTATCTTTTCAGCCCCGCCCCTTCACTCTAAGAAAGCCTAGCCTTTACGGCGAATTTTCACATGGGAAATTCACTTGGGAAATTTCACACTTCTCGCTGCGACTCTTGTCAAGAGTAGACGTTTTTCTGACCGCTACTGAGTGTGATTTCATTTCATAGCGAGTAATCCGGAAATTTAAAAGCGATCGAAATTGTTTTTCGTCCTCCAAATGTAACTGCACTTCTTCAGCCTTTAGATCAAGGGATAATTCTTGACTTTAAACGAAAGTACAAAAAAATGCTTGTAAAGGACATGATAAAAGCATTGGATAGGAACGAAAAGCTAGAAGTTTCGGTTTTAGATACGATTAACTATGTGCACAAAAGTTGGAGTTCCATTTCATTACAAAGTGTTTCGAATTGTTTCCGACATGCAGGGTTCATAGTAAACGCAGGATCAGAAGAAATCCTCAGCGAAGACATCATCGATCCAGAATCATTAGAGACTTTGCTGCAAATTGCAAATGAAAAAGGGTGCAGCGTCAATGACGTTAATACATTTATCAACATTGATAACGACATCGCAATCTGCTCACAAGCGACTGTAAAAGCTTTGACATCTGAATTTTTGGAAGCAAATCAAAACAGTTCAAGTGAGGATAGCGATGTTGAGAATATAGATCAAACCCCACCTAACAAGACAGAAACAATCGAAGCCCAGAAGAAAGTTCGACAGTACTTAACATCTATTCAAGGTACAACAAACGAAGAATTTAAAGCCTTAAGTATATTAGAAAAGAAAGTTATTTCCAGTAATCAGCACCTTCATCAATCAACACTGTTGGATTATTTTAATGTCAGTAAAAGAAAATAAAATGTGGTAAGTATAAAATGTGTTTTTTTTTAATATTTTCCACTCATTCATTTGCAGGTATTGATTTCTGAAAATCTTGTTTTTCTCACCGAATCCTACAGCAATTCATAAAAATATTGTATTTCAGTGTTTTTGTTTTTTTTTCAAAAATGCCCACTCCGCTTAAGTCGTCAAAAATGTTCGGTCCCTTGAGTGACGACTTAACGAGGTTTTACTGTACATCGTATAATGCTATATATTGAGGTATATATGCATGCCAAGTTTGAAGTTCGTAGTTTTCCTAAGTTTGTATATTTGTCAAGTGAAGTTTTAACTTTGAAGTCGAATTTAAGGATGAAACCCATGTTTCCGAATACGGGTGCTAGAGGATAAAAATTAATGAGCCTCTCTTAGACTACTATCGATTGGGTAGGTCCAATTCTCCCCGCTATTTATTTTGTCTCCCCACTATTAGGTCACTTTCAATATTGTCCCTTTGCAAATGGCCATGTCCCTTTGCAAACTTTCGGTTTCTCTACACGACTTAGGAAAACGCTACGAACTTCAAACTTGGCATGCATATACATCTTAATATATACCATGATATCATGTATAAACCTAAGAGGTATCTACCCCAAAATCCTGACTTAGGGGCCCATAACCAGTTGCTCAAGTCCAGGTCACGTGGTTCTGGGATAGTTGTGGGTCATGTGGCATACTGTTAGAACCAGTATCTCCAGGGCAGATGAATGCAACAAACACCAGAGCTCTACCTACTACGATGGCCGAGCAATTTGCAATCAAAGTTGTACCTTGACATGGGCGTTATCTATGAAACTGTAAGATCTGAAGACGTGGGCCCATAGACATTATTCCTTATTAAGACTCCTCCCTTAATCTATTTCTGACCTCAAATGGGTCACTTTCACTATTAGGGCATGTCCCTATGCAGGCTTGCTGTTGTCCTTTGGTTATTTCTTGCTCTACTTCAAATTAAAGATCCATTACAACTTTATTGTCAATAAAAATAATATCCAGCTAGAATAATAATTGTTGTTAGTTGAAAACATCTACACAATGTTTCAGAAATGTTTTTTTTTTACTCCTGCGATTGGTCTTAATTAAACATGGCGGCTCTAAATTTTCGGTTCACTTCAAGTGAAATAGAAGTCATTACAATTTAATGTTGCTGTAACAAAATCATCCTTTGATATGAAACAATGTTTTATATGAAAATCTTGCATTCAATGCATCAGAACTTGTCTTGGAGTATTTAAAATTGGACTTTTTTTGCGATCGCTATGCTTCTACAGCTTCGTGAAGGATTCTGGGAGCTTTCTGTGATTAACTCTCGAAAATTTCGCATCGTATGAAATCACTGTGCAGCTATTTCTCAAAGTCTCATGGACTTCAGCATCAAAATCGGTCGGATGAAAACATCGGAGAGAATTAGTTGTTACGTAATGTGTTCAAATAACATTTTTTTTTTCATCTATCAGATAAAACTTCATGTGAGATGCGCGTGAGGTTTCATTTATGAAATAAATTTGAAAAATAAAAAACGAAATCCTATTTTAATTTTACGCCAAACCTTTGCGTTTCTGAAGAGAGCGGCTTATGATTTTGGCAGGTGGTCAACTGGTGTGTTTCCGCTCTCTTGTGAGCGCTATAGAGCTTTTCACAACTTGAGATCCCAGAGGGTGAGAGACCATTGGCGGTGCCTTTGATGAATCCACAGCGTCTTTAATTCACACGCCACAGTGCTTTTGTTCAATGGATCTGTCGATTCATTGGTCTTTGCTCCCCTTGACGTGGCCGTTCCTTAACTCCGTCTTCCTTTTCTATAATACGAAGTTCAGCAATCAAGGCCTTAGTGGAACTCCCAAGTTAGCATTATTATTATTATTATTATTATTATTATTATTATTATTATTATTATTATTATTATGGTAATTACATCTTCCATGTCCCAAAAGGTCTGTATAAACTGCGGAGGGGTCAAAATCCTATAATTTTGGTAATTGTGGAGATCACAGTACTTTTTGAGATACCAGCAAAGAATGGTATATTTACTTTTTTTAAGATTTTAAAGTGATTTTAAAAAGAGAGAAATTCCGAAATCAGGACTTAATTGAAAATGGATATTTTCTTCTCTCATAAAATTCTTAAAATGTAACTTATATGTTATTTCTTTCTGCAAACGAGTTATTTAAATGGCGTCACATATCCTTCCGCCTCCTTTAGCTGTTCTAAACTTTGGTGTTCTGTGATTGGCGGAAAACAAATTCAAAAATTCAGTAGGCAATGAAAATTAAAGTAATGTAGATTAGCATTCACTGATTGATAAAAAACAAAGGCTAAAGTTGAGAATGGGTACCCCTCCGATAAACGTGTCGGAGGAATACATAACCGCTCTCCGATAGACGGTGTACAGGTCTATTCGTCTACCACGATTAGCTACAGGTTAGATAAGATTAGGCATCACCCCCTTCAGGATGTATATGTTGGAAAAATTTCGAAAATTACAATTCCCCCAAAACAATTTAAAAAAATACAAAATTATTCATTCGACAGCAATTCAACGAAAATACACCATCTTGGAAAGAGTTCCAACCATCTTTCCCAAAACAAAATGGCCGTCTCCGTTGGGATACCCTAATCTCAACTTTTACTAAAACAAAATATGCAGGACTCTAAAAATCTGCGAATAACAGCTCTGTTATAATTTTGAATTGGGACTACTTTGTTTGCGGCATTATACAAAGTAGTAAACTCCCGCAAGTCCATCACGAAACAAAATATAAATACAATACAGTAAAAAAGATGTATCGGTATCAGTATTTATGAAATAATGCCAAGTTATTTCCACCTTTTTGAAATATGTCGAAGCGAATTCCTGTTTTATATGATCGGCAATAGTTTTCGAAAATCGCTTGATCCGAAAGAACACTTCGATATATTTTCTAAGTACTACGATCTTCATAACATTCATTATTTTTCACTTACTTCCCTATACAAAATTTATATTAAAATACTTTAAAAAATTTTGAATTGAATATCTTAAATTCGACAGCAATAGAGTAGATCAGCGGTTCCCAACCTTTTTCAGCTGGCGACCCAGCACCTTTCCTATCGGAATACCTCAACATATATAGGAATAGAAGAATATAGAATAAAACCATATTTGTATCGTATCCCTTCCTTATATACGATCGATTTTCGATTTTTCTGATCTTTTCTGATGGTTTATTCGATGGTTTCTGATTTAGGATCAAGTCGCGACCCACCTGTAACCCTTCCGCGACCCACTATTGGGAAACCCACCGGTTGGGAAACGCTGGAGTAGATGATTTCAGCATTTCTAAGAAACTCTCTTGATATTTTCAGCGAAGAATTTCAACCCAGGGTCATTCCTTTTCACAACAGCAAGGGGTATGGTTTTTTTTATATTTTAGGCTGCAACTGTGGAAAGTAGAAAAAAATCAAAATTTCGTTATTTTTGACCAGTAGTTTTTATTTAATTAAATTTTCAAAATTGCGAAAAATGCAAATTTTGAGCAAGCTCTATTTACACTCAACATCCGTTTGTCTTGCAGAGCTCCACTACGTGTCATTTGAAAGTTTTTGAAAAGGGCTTTTATCTAATATGTAACATTAGGCATTGTGGAAGAAAAAGAATTTTGAACATTTTCCAACATTTTCATTTTTAAAAATCTCTAAAATGCCATTTTATATTTTTTTTACGGAAAAATATATTTAAAACATAGATGTTTTCTTAGCATTTTCCCAAAGTTTGAAGATGGGACATGAATAAATCATATTTATTTGTAATTTTAAAACTAAGCTTGCATTTGAAAGATACGGAATATCATATACAATTTTTTTTTTTTTTTTTTAGAAAGAGTTGTTTCGCTAGTGTAAGATATATTTAACATCCACTGATCTAATCTAAATATAGAGTATTTCAACAAAGCTACTTTATAACAGTTACTGAAAAATAGAAGCACAGGAGCAACATTGTCAAGACCCAAGATAATCTTCAAAGAAATTGGCCATTTGACTGTATACTTTTTTTTTTTTTTTTTTTAACACTTATTTTTATTTCCTAATTATACTCATGGACAAAAAAATTAGCGCACCAAGAAATAATTGCGGGATCGTAACGAAACTTGCAATGAAGGTACATGTCGGGGAGATATGCAAATGATTAGAAATGCAGCGTGATTGCGCATTACGTATAGCCGGTAGAGGGCGTTGAACATCGTATTCTGTGGAGTATAAAACAGGTAACCAAAGCTTGTTTGAGTGTGCTGAATCATTTACAAAGGAAGAGCTGAGGTAGACATGCCATTACGCCGTGTTCGAAGACAGTATACGCAGTTGTCGCAGTTTGAGAGAGGGAGAATCGTCGGGATGATGGAAGCTGGGTGGTCAGCTAGGCGAGTAGCTCGTCAATTAGGCCGCTCTGATTGTGTTGTGATGAGGTGTTGGGACCAGTGGACCCGAGAGATGTCATGTACACGAAGACCAGGCTCAGGACGCCCTCGACAGACCAGTCGTCGAGAAGACCGCCACATAGTCAGAAATGCACGCGTACAGCCAACTGCTTCATCGGCCGCCATCCAGGCACAGGTAGCACCTTCACTAGGGGCCGCTGTGTCTTCTCGAACCATACGAAGGTGCCTGGCTGAAGGACAGTTGGTATCGCGGCGCCCATTACGTGTGCTGCCCTTGACGCCCACCCATCGACGCCTCCGTTTGGAGTTTTGCCGCGCACGAGGAAACTGGACTGCAGCGGAATGGAACCAGGTCGTCTTTAGCGACGAATCCAGATTCAATCTCGGCAGTGATGACAATCGTGTTCGTGTGTGGAGAGCTTCAATCCTGTCTTTGCTGTACAGTGACACACCGCTCCCACAGCTGGTGTGATGGTATGGGGTGCCATTGCCTACAATACACGGTCACCCCTAGTATTGTTCCGTGGCACCATGACAGCCCAGCGGTATGTTCATGAAATCCTGCAACCACATGTGTTGCCACTCATGCAACGGCTCCCAGGAGCCATTTTTCAACAAGACAATGCTCGGCCTCATACGGCAAGGGTGTCACAAGACTGTCTCCGCACTGTTACTACCCTTCCTTGGCCTGCCCGATCCCCAGATTTGTCTCCAATCGAGCATATCTGGGATCATTTGGGACGACGAGTTGGGCATCCCACGAGTTTGAACGAACTAGAGGCAAGGTTACAGCAAATATGGAACGAAATGTCTCAAGACATCATACAGAACTTGTATGACTCAATGCCCGATCGTATCGCATCGTGCATTCGCGCTAGAGGGGGTCCAACGGAGTATTAACTCCTCCGTTCTTTTGCCTTTTTCTCTGCAATAAAGTATCCTTTTTCTTTGATTTTCTAATCATTTACTTATATCAAAGTAGTCATTACGTATGTAAATTTTCGTTTCATTTTGACGACTCCTTCTTGGTGCGCTATTTTTTTTGTCCATGAGTGTATTTAAAATTACATTGCAATCCCGCTTGGGATAAAAAATCCCTATTAAATAGGTTCTGGAATTAAGTAATTAATAAATACATAATAAAATAATGTAATTAATAGTGTAGTCATAATTTAAATATTTGTAACGTACTATTAGTTATTGTAATACATACAATGAAAAGTTTCAACTATATAATATTAATAAAATAATTTTTATCATAAACAACAAGAAAGAATATTAATCATAAAAGTCAACATAATTTTAAATATAATGTATAAACTTTACATCTTTATTAGTAGATCATAACAGTTAACAATAAAATTCCATTTAAATTAAAATTGAAAACATAGGATTTTAAGGCTGTCATAGTTATAAATTTATTTACTAGGTTTATTTGCAATGTTATAATATTATTAACTTAAAGTGATATCAGTCCTATTAGGTATACGAGTATACCTGTATTATAGGTGCTGATTATTTTAATCAATTTATTTAACATTAATGTAAATAATTCAGTTTAATTTATTAAGATTACAAATTAAGTTTAAATTTACCATTGATCACATCTGATATTAAGTTAGCCTTAATATTTTTAATTTTTTTCAAAATTGTATAGTCTATCCCAATCCAATTGCCTGAAGATGTGATTTATAACATTACCATGTAATCTTTTAAGTTAAAGTTGCGATCAGGCCCAGAGGACCGTGCAATGCAACTGGAGGGTAGGCTCCAGTGTTCAGAACCTACGGGACAAAGTTGAGGACGGGGGGTCGGCCCGACACTCGCCCGCCTTTAACTCCCGGGAAATAAACCCGGTATCCATTCTATAGAGGGCTGGGTAGACCCTAGGGCTCGTTTGGAGGAGAAAGAAGCGTGGAAAAATTCACGTCCTCCGCCGAGGCCGGGAATTGAACCCGCCACCTCCAATCCGCCGCCAAGCGCCCTTACCCACTCGGCTACCGGGCCCACATGTAATCTTTTACCAATATTATTATTGAGCTTAATTCTATCAAAAAAATTTTACCAATTTTGTCTTGTATTAAAACTAGACACATAATTATTTCTTTCTTGTTTAACAAAAAAGAAATTCAGTATTATTGTGTTATAAATAATTTTTTTCTTTAATATTTAAAATTTTATATTTTTCTCTAATATACTGTTTTTCCAAATTAGATTTATCCTTAAAATGTAAATATATATAAATAAAGATTTTCATGATAGTTGTATTAATGTTGTTTAATTGTTTATTATTGATAGGAATCCAACAATCTAATCCATAATAAAGAATCGAGTCAGCAAGGGATTTACATAAAATTAACTTTTGTTTAAAGAAATCATACCTTTAATATGATAAAAAAAAATATATCAATGAATTAAGTTTGTTAATTATGAAATTATAATAGATATCCCAATGAAATTTATTGTCTATATAAATACCCAAATATCTTTGACTCTCTAAATTATCAATCCTATCACAATTACATATCTTATAACTAGTATTAATATTAGAATTCAGATTAGAGCATTATGTAAGAAGAAACATAGTTCCGTATTAATTTTTTTATTTTTATTTCTAATTAACATTGTTTTAGTCTTTTTGCAGTTAATATTCATTTTATTATTAAAAGACCATTTCATAACATTATTTATATCATCTTGCAAAAAATAATAAGCATTATTTTGGTTTCTATTACTCGACATAAGTAAAACATCATCAGCATAAACAAATATTTTTGAAAACTTTATACAATTACAAATAGAATTTACATATATATTAAAAAGTAAGGGGTCTAAATTAGAGCCCTGGGGAATACCCCTCTTAACATAAACAATTTACTTAAATGTTCATTTATTTTAATTTTAAATTTTCTGTTTTTTAAATAGTTATTTCAATAAATTATAATCATTTCCTCTAATACCCATGCAATGAAGTGTTTTAAGAAGTATATTATGATTTATACTGTCAAATGCTTTTTTAAAGTCAATGAAAGCAATGTACACCACATTACCCTCATTTAGATTATTATTAATATTTTCTTTTAAGTTTTTTAATAATTTTACCGCACTACTATTGTTTTGATAAGCATATTGATTAACACTAAGTAAGTTCATACTTTTAATTTAATTGTATAAGGATTGAGTTAAAAAACTTTCTACAATTTTTGATATATTTGATAATAAAGAAAACTTTCTACAATTTTTGATATATTTGATAATAAAGAAATCGGTCGGTAATTATTTAAATTATAAAATTTTTCCTCCCTTAAAAACAGGAGTAATTATAGCTGTTTTCCAAAGACTTGGATAAAAACCCGTAGTAAAGATATTTTTAATTAGTTCAACTAAAAGAAAAGAGATATTTTCCATACAATTTTTTATTTCCTTAATTTTAATGAGGTCACATCCCGATGAATAATGTTTTTGATTCATTATAATTTTTTGTATATCATAATAATTCGGTAAAAATAGTGCAAAAGAATTCTTAATATAATTGTTTTCGCTATCTATATTAAAATGTTCAGTGAAATTATCCTTACACTCATTTACTTGTAAAAATTTTTTACTTAAATCTTTGAAAAATACTTTAATATCATAATTATTTACAAGATTACGAATTTCCGAAGATTTCCTTATATTATTATTTGGTTTGTAGTTAATAAATTGGTTTAAAATTTTCCAAATAGCAATATTAGGGTTTGGATCATTCTTAATTAAATTTCTAAAATAGTTATTTTTGTTTTTTGTTTTTTAATAAAATTTTTTAGCCAATTTCTTTTAATTTTCAGTATATCCAAGTACTGAACGTACTTCTTCTTTGTTTACACAAATAGAAAATACAGTATTTTTACATTACCTTACAATATTTCAGCTACAGAGTTGTCTTTAAAATTGTAGATAAATAAACTCTCATTCGTGTCCCATCTTGAAACTTTGAAAAACTTTGCTAAAGTTTCATTTTTATAAAATTTTAAATGAAAGAAGAGTACTGTTGTGAATCTTCGCTTGTGATTCAGCCTTTGCTTTAGAAGATTTGTTTAATTTAAAGTTTCTTTTTCATTGAGTATATCCACCTGTCAGTATGGAAGGTTCTACCTTTGCCAAAACTCTTCTCACTGGAATGTCCTAAATGTCTGGATCGCAGTGTCGATATTAGAAGGAAGAGAAAGGCCATTTGGGATGCAGAAAGCGAACTTCCCTGTTTGTCAACATTCTCATGTTTGGAAAGTAAGCTGACATGTACGAGCGTGTAATTAGTTCGTTGTTAAATACGGTTTAAGGCTGAAAAATTAAGTAATGCACTTTTTGCATATGTTACTGTCTGAAGACTCACATTAGACTGACCTGAAGTCACAGCACAGAGAACAGGTGACTGCGAGTCATGTCAATGCTAGATCTACTTCCAGCCTCAACAGGAACGCACACTGGGAACCAGTAAACCTTCAATTTCATTTTATCACATTGCTGAAAGTGAAGAATGTTGCTATTAATAATAAACCTTTTATTAAATATGGAAGGGGATTGTATAAAAAAGGCTTCAGTACTGGATTAAGCAATGTAGTTGATTAATAATTTCAGAAGAGTTTTATTTGACACTGAACGTACTTCTTCTTTGTTTACACTGTAAATAGAAAATACAGTATTTTCACAATTCATTACAATATTTCAGCTAGAGAGTTGTCTTTAAAATTGTAGATAAATAAACTCTCATTCGTGTCCCATCTTGAAACTTTGAAAAACTTTGCTAAGAAAACAGCTATGTTTCAAATATTTGTTTCCGGAAAAAATATAAACTTTTTTTTTTGAGATTTTCAAAAAAATTTTTCTTCCAAAATGCCTAATATAATAAGCAAATGAAAGGGTCTTTTCAAGGGTTTTAAAATGGCACCTAGTTGAGCTCTCGAGCACAAAGGGTTGTTGAGTAAAAACAGCTGGTGTAAATTGGATTTCTCTCAAAATTTGCATGTATCACCATTTTTTTAATTCAATTAAAAAAATACTAGTCAAAAAAATTTCCAAAATTTGGATTTTTCATACAGTCAATAGATACAATTTGCGCCTTCATACAAAAAGTCATGATAATCTTAGACATTGCGGTTCAGAATTTTTTTTTTCTGTTGATTTGACACAGAATGACTATATTGTCCCAGAAGTTAATTAGCTCCATGTCACATGTTTTGTTTTGTTTTTCTATTTTAACTGAGCCAGGTAACTTATTGTTTTGATTTTTTTTTTTAGCCTATTTTCCCAGAGAACTGAGAAATCTTTTCCAAGTGGGTCCTTGTCGAGAAATTAGCCTGAAAAGGCCACAGAAATTCCCGTAGAAAAGCATTGGAATCGAACAATGGGTTTGTATTCAATGTCTATTAATATTTCTTGTGAATAACAATCCTTAATTCATTATAATTAATATTTTGTAATTAAAGAAGCGCCGTGCTGGCGTGGCCGTGCGGTCTCGACGACGGTCTGCCGTTGCGGCCAGAGATCCAGTACTCGGGTTCGAATCCCGGTCGTGGCGTGGATGTTTCACTTTCCTTTCCTGTGTTTGTCTGCTTCTTCTCTTCCCATCACCCCAGTCACCTGGTCAGTCGGGGTGATTATGACCAGTGTTCCCGCTGTTCTTAGGGGGAACGCCTTGCGTCCCGCCGTGGACTGACATACAAGGCCAAAATAAATAAATAAATTAAAGAAGCATTTATAAAGAACTTAAAGCTCGCTTTCTTTCTTTCTTTCTTTTTTTTGACTTATCACCACGAATTTGTATTTAATAATTAAATTTACAAAACTCCTTTAATTTCACAACCTCCAAAATCTACACCTACGCAATATTTCAGAAAGCCTAATCGACCTTTCCTTTCTCAAGCGTTTCTCAAAACAACTAAAAACTTTCTTTTTTTTTTAATTTTTTTAATTGTTATTTTTAGTTGTTTTGTGAAACGCTTGAGAAAGGAAAGACCAATTAGGCTTTCTGAAATATTGCGTAGGTGTAGATTTTGGAAGATGTGAAATTAAAGAAGTTTTGTAAATTTAATTTAATGCGTTCGTGATGATTTATTTATATTTAATAATTGTTTATTAAGCTTAGGAAAGAAGTGATAGGGGAAATATCAAGCATTTTTTCCTCAGTCGATCTATTCCTCAAATTAGCTGAAAATTGTCGTAAATGGTAAATAAATTTTCAGTTCAATTTCTGCTTTTTGTGTACAATATTTTTACAAACAAAAATGTCAACGTTTGACAGCCCAGTTATCAAAAATCCCATCGAAAAGAAAGCGGAAATAAGAAATGAGGAATTATAATACTAATTACAAAGACAATAGTTTTAGGTACAACACAGAAATAAATATTAATTATGTAGAAAAGTTAATTTTTTTCTGATTAAGTTTAAACTTAGATTATCAATATCTTTTGGAACAATTATTTTTGGATATACTGTGTTTGGCACTCGAAAATTGGGACTGCAACTATATCCTTGTTGAAATTACAATTATATTTGACTTAAGATCCTTATGAGTGTTTTAAGATTCCTTGTTTGCTTGTTACTGTTTATGCAATTCATATTGTTTGCGAGTATGAATTGTATAATAGCTCACAGATCAATCACATTCCGGGTCGCGAGGTTCTCATGATTTTTACATCTATCTTAAGTCTCGTGAGCACTGGGAGAGTGAGAATGAGGTACTGGAAAGAAAAAAAAAAGGGAAAGAGACACAACTCATGAAACCTATTATTAACCAATAACATACATCCGCATAATTAATAGTTTGTCAGGCTTTTCCTTTTTTTTCTTTTTTTTTTTTTTTTTAGGCTTAAAAATTACATAGTGATGTGAAGATATTATTTAAGAAAGCCAAATATTCGTATAAACATATATCCTATATGGGTTTTTTACCTATATATATACACCAAAATAAATAAACAAATAATTTGAATTTTATCTACAAAACTCTTCTTTAGGATCGTAGTTTAAAGTTGTGATCGACAAAGGAAGTAAGATTAGCAATCCATTCCAATTTGGATTTGGACAATACTGACTTAGATGATAAGTTAAGAATAGAATCTTATCAACTTAATTGTAGATTTTTATCATATTGATTAAAATTGTGTCTTTTCTATCGCTAGTTTTCTTAGTTTCTTTTGAGACACACTTGTGCCTCATCTGTATCTCTTATAGTTGGATCTGAAAGTTTATTTTTTCTTTCTTGATTTGTCTTTATGAAGTGCTACGCTAGGACAGTGATGGCGCTAATGATGACTTATTGAGGAAGCCTGTCACAGCATGGGCTAATAATTGCCCAGTTCCGGTGACGGCGGCGAGCAGTAGAACTCGAACCATAGTCGCAGAAGACACTCCCCCAACCAGTTGCTTCCCGACCCACTGAAGTTTGGTCTTCGGAACACAGTCACGGTAAGAATTCATTTTGACCTTGTAGATGCTATTTAAAAATAAACCTTACAGCCACGAAGTAACTTGGCCAAGAATTTAAAGTTGGAGTAGAGATTATGAACTCATGAGTTCCATGGAATGGAGAGTTAGAAAACACTTATATCTATAAATCAGATTAAGTTTAAATCTTATGTTTTAATTACATTTGATTTAAAAGCGCGTTCCAATTCGTTCAAAGGATAACATCACTTAGTCTATACGCCTAAAAACTATCTTCACGACACTGTACACGCCCTGATATTTCCAGAATACTTTGAAGAGACATGGATAAAATTTAACCATTCTTTATAATTTTCATAATCAAATATTCAGATTTTTTTTTCACTCATTTCTTTGCCATTTGAAAATTATTGATGAAATTGTATTGTTATTACGGTATTTAATAAATGCTTCGGCTTTTTTTTTTTTTTTTAATGCATTGATTTAATATGTTTGAATTCGAGCATAAATCTGGCATCTGAATTGTTTGTACATATTTGTTACTGAATTTGTTTTGTTTTATGAATTCTTGGAAGTGCCGCATGAGTTTTCGCGATTCAGTATATAGTCCCGCACCAGTCTTTGACGACATTGTCTTCCAAAGGTCACAGACCATTTAAAAAGCAATTTATTTTTCGGTCATGTCATTAACACCGACCTGTAAAGCAGTACTAATCCATTGAAAACCTGGAAAATAAAACTGTCTAAAACGAAAATTAAAAGTAAAATGGAATACTTCAAATACGGAAAATCAAGTCCATCCTGGCATTTAACATAGATTCTTACTGTCTCCGGGAACAAAAGTACCTACATATTTTATATATAATACTTATTGATTACAGATTTTAGTTCATAATAAAGTAACGAAAAATGACAGTAGTAAGCAACAGCGGAATCCGAAATATCACTATTTGCTCGCACTAAAAGTGTGTTCCTCTTTAACTTTCCAACAGCAATCAGCTAAATAACGCCACTTCATCCAATAACGCCACCACAACAATGCAGCTCTTGGTAATACAACAATAAAAACAGGATAAATTAATGCTTTAAGACAGTGTCAAAAGCAAAACTGCCCCATAATATGCACGATTTTACAAACAAAATGTTTCAGAAGGGTCGATATTGGGGGGATGTCTTTCGCAGTTTTCCTCTTTATCGGAAGCAACCACTTTTGACCCCCCAACTTCCGGTCAGGGAGTGGTCCTAGAGGTCTGATTTTTTTGGACGTGGTCACTTACTTTTTGATGCTGAACACAATGATGAAGGTTTCATTCTAATATCTCTAACCGTTGGCCACTACAGTGTGTGACATCCAGCAAGCATAAAAGCATGAGCGGTCCCCTATGTTTTACAGGCAAGCTGTTACCTATGGACCGCTAATGAAAGTCGATTGTAAAACAATACTAGTGACTTTCTAATTTCCTTTACACTAGAAACGAAGAATATTGTAACAGTTTTTATATAAATATTTTTAGAAATCATTTATTTATCTTTATTTTTATAGAAATTATTTATCTGTGTTTATCTGTATTCATTTTTATCCTTAACCGTTATTTATTCCTTTGCAGTTCCTAATTACTGATGTTCTATTTATTTTTAATTTTCCGTTAATCAATTAATTAATTTTAAGTCCGTTATGTTTCTATCCAATCATTATGTAAATTTTTAATTAATCTTCCAATCAAATTCTTCTCTGTAAAATCTATAAAAACCAATATTTCTCAGGTAATAAATTAATTCAGTTCAGTTGCAGAACTTGACTCGCTGTCTTTAGATCCCAAAGACTCTTCCACAAACACCATTACAATATTTATTAACCTTAAGCTGCCATTTTTAGTAAATTTGAAATTCAAGAACTAAAAAAGAGGAGTTTCTTTAAACATATTAAACAATAATCGAAACAGAACTGTAATGTCGGAACCTCCAAAACTAAAGTAAGCAATAGTAGAAACACAATAACAGAGAAACAAAGAATCCTATTGACCTCTGCACTGAGACCTCGCTGTTTACTCCTAGCTGATAATCGCCAAATAGCGTGAAACAGCTGTTCTGGGATGTCGCTTAGTAAGCACTTGTCTGTCACATTGATATTTAAGAATTGTAATATAATATTTTTGCAAAATAATATTGTACAAATTTTGTTTTTAAGCAAAAAACAAAACAAAAAAAAAATAACTTTCGAAAAGCAACAATATTCTACGTATCCTATTACAAACCATAGACATCATATTAACTACAAAGCGATATTTCGCAAGGATATCTTCCCTTGCTTTTTCAAACTTTAAATAAAACGGTTATTAAAAAGGTCTTTTTAGCATTCTATTATTAGAACTTTTTTTTTTTTTTTTTGCTAAGATTTGCCACAAATTTGCTTAAAATTACTATCTTATGCTTAAAATTTTTTTTAAGTGAAAATAACTAAAATTATTTATACAAAAAAAAAGGAAGTGAATTTTAATGTTTGCCTTAAGAATGGCGACTAAAAATGAATAAAAAAAAATAATAATTTGATGAAAAAAAACAACATAAATTAGACAGAAATCAATTCCCGTAAGATTTATGTGAACTTTAATATTAGGAAGAGGACATCGACATTGTGAGGAATTCCTAGATCTGTAAGTAAATATTGGTAAGAAACTAGACTTTAGCAATAAATATTATTTGATTCCGATTTTTATTCGACTGCGAACAAGGGTTTTTTGAACTGGTTTTAAAGGACGACCAACATAAACAAAAGAATAAATAAAACGTTGTGGCTCAGCTATTTGGGGAATGAGATATTTGTAGCTTGGTTGTTTAATGCAGTTCACTGATACTTGGTTTCTTTTTCGTTGTCAGGTTCAGTTCGTACATCAGATCCCGCGATGGCGACCTGGTGCTTCGGGAAATGTCGCAGGCCGGCGTTTGTGGAACGCTTTCTCGAGATGGACCGGGTCAAGCAGGTCAGGGAATTCTTGAAGGACAACACCCTGCTGGCGTACACGGCCATCGGGGTTCTGCTGGGATTCGTGTTGGGCATCATCATCCGCTCCTTCGACCCGAGCCCCACCACCCTCCGAATGATCGGCTTCCCTGGAGAACTGTTTATACGATCCCTGAAAATGATTGTTCTCCCGCTTCTCATCTCCAGTCTCGTCACAGGTAAGAATAAAAACAACTCACACCTTAAGATCAGATTTCATTGACAATTAAAACCATTGTTATTTTTTATTTCTTTTCAAAAGTTGAGTCACGATCCGAACAAAGGAGTGAGAAAAAAAGGCAAAAAAAAAAAAATAATAATATATTGTGATAGCACACGTTTCTTTCTTAAAAATAGTTTAAAATTCAAGTTGAAATAAAATTCAATAAACATACATTTTTTAAGTTTGAAAAAAATATATATTAAAGGAATTTTGTATACATTACATTGCGGAAACCGGTTTTCAAGCCCTTGCATAGGGCTATGCAATGTAATGTATTCAAAATTCCTTTAAAATATATTTTTTTCAAACTTAAAAAATGTATGTTTATTGAATTTTATTTCAACGTGAATTTTAATTATCATTATTGACACACGTAAAACACATATCACTTTATATTAGTTTAATTAATATATTCTTAAGTTATTCATTATCGGATGCTTGGTTGTTGTTGTTTTGTTTTGTTTTTAAATATTTTTTAAACATTGAATTTTCTGGGATTCTGAATCCTTTCTCTTCAAATCCCCTTTGTTACATCACTACTATACGTAAATAACGAAGTTAAAAATCTCAAAAAAATCTCTGCATGTAATTAAAATATTAATAATAATAATATATACTAGTTGACCCGTGCGAATAATTCGCACCAAAAAACCACTTTTGAGAAATAATAAACAAATCCAACAGCTGTCGTGCATGTTAGTTAAACCCATTGTCAATAGATGGCGCCTTTTCCATTTTTATAAAAAGGTTGACCCGTGCGAATAATTCGCATGGTATCTTGATCAGTCGCCGAATGGTAATGTGGAAATAAATAAATGAACAGATTCAATAGATGGCACCTTCTATATTTTTTAAAGGTTTTTAAAATAAGAGTTTTTTAACGAAAACAATAATTTAAACAGTTTGTTTATTTTTCGTCATTAGCGATGAACGCAATCTTCAAAATATCTCAATCATTGATTTTGATAAATTATTAAGTGAGATAAAAAAAAAAAAAAAAAAAAAATCCACCTTTGAGAAATAATATATGAGAAGTTGACAAATTATGTTTTTTATTGTAATAAGCCGTTTATTTTTATTAAAACATAAATCTTTGTTTGTTTTTTTATCTGTTCTTATTAAATAAACGATGAAATATCTTTTTAAAGTGCATTTTTATTCCAAAAAGGATGTATTGGAAGTTACGACGCTACAGCATTATTTGAAATTTTCTTTCGCTTTCGAAAAATAAGTCGTTTCTGTTAAAGCATGTCTACATTTTTATAAAAAGGTTTTTAAAATAAAGTTTTTTAACAAAAACATTAATTTTAAACAATTTGTTTATTTTTCGTCATTAGCGGGGAACTTAATCTTCAAAATGATGTCTCAATCATTGATTTTGATGAAGTCTTAAGGGAAATATGCCGTACCGACAACAAAACACCTTTGAGAAATAATATATAAGGATTTGAGAAATAATATATAAGGATAAGAAAATTCTCGGCAATAAATGTTTGTTTTACCTTTGCTTGTCA